>BMAU01020267.1:1167500-1855619 GCA_019973935.1 Trichonephila clavipes | reverse complement strand
AAAATATTTGTGATTGTTATAAGAACTGCCTTATAAGTAGAAATATTAATTATAAAGGTATTAATGATGTGCTTTTTGCTACATTTATTTCTTCTGATAATTTTATTGTCTTAAAGTAAGTCATAACACTAAATTTGCTCACTGAGCAATGGTTCTTAAATATTTATTGATAATGAATTTTCTGATTGATTTCTAGGTTGGAAATGATATTTCTCAAATGGAAGAAATTAAATTCCCAAATTTCCCTATCCTGACAGTTCATGTTATTGTTAAAGAAAACACCATAGGTTTTGAAATGACTTATGAAGAATGGGAAAAAGAAATAGTCTCTGTCATATACAAACTTTTGCAGACTTCAAAATATATGCCTAGGGTAAAATATACATTAAGTCCATGCAACTTTGTGCATAAAATTTTATGAATTTATACAAGTATAAAATTTTACAATTTTTTATTTTTTTTAGGCTGATAAAATATTGCTGAGAATTTTAGAAAATGAAAAGATGAATTTATATGATGTTCCTCCTAATGATCAGGTAGTAGAAATGTGTATAAACTCTGTGAAGAAAGATTTGAAATATAACAATATAGGCCTACAACAGTGAGAATTTTGTACTTTTTTGCATGTTTATAAATATATTTTAAGTGAAAAAAATTTATAGAACTATTTAATTTTTTAAATAAGAACAATGTAAAAAAATTAAAAATTTGTTCAAAAATCGAATAATTTATAGGTATTTGGAACATTTTGAAAAATTTGATTACATTATAAATGGAAGTTTTGAGGAAGAGATTGATAATTTTTTAAATGTTGAAGAAGAAATTGATGTTCAGATTTTACCTGAAGTAAGTAATTACTATTTTGATAGATATAGAAGATTTATTTAATATATCAGTATTGTTTTATACTTTTGGTTTTTTTCTTCTTACAGAAAATTAAAGAAGTACAACTTCATAAAATTGAGATCAATAATGAAAAAAGTAATGTTAACTTAAGTATCATAAATGTGAATTGCGATATCTTAAAAAAACAGCTTTGTGACAAAATTGACGCATTTTGTGAAAGATTAATAAGTTTTCAAGCTGAAGTAAACGCCAAACACACTCAATGGTAAGCATCAAACTGTTCCTCAATATGTGAGTTTAATCTTGATTTTTAGAATGATTTTTTTTAGTCTTAAACAATGTAATTTTAATAATTTGTTACTGTTAGTAAGAATTAATGAATAAAAAATATATAAAATTTATAACTGGGTTATACATTTCTAGGATATGTGATGAATTCCACTCCATGCAATCTGAGTTAATCAAGCCATTATCTAACACTGAAGAACTTGTGGGAATGATTAACACTCTAAAAGTGGTATGTAAAAATATTCTTTTTCACCCTACCCACTAAATCCTTTTTGTTTTAAAATTTACAATATATATATATATATACAATATTTACACGACTACAATTTAAAACTATTTAAAATTATTTATTGCCAATTAAACATTTATATATATATATATACATTTATGACCAATCACACATTTATGACCAATCAATCAAGCAAGTTTTTACATGCGGTCTGGTTTGCATCTAATGCCAAGTGGTCAAACTCTAGTGTTGGATCAAGAATCGCTTGGATTGACATGGCATTAGTTAGATGTTATGAGCAAAATATTAGAGTGGTAATTGATATATTAAATATGAAAAGTCGTGCTATAAGAAATGGGATCGTATTCTTGATGGGATACTCTTTGGTGAGTTTTTAATGATTTACTCTATTCATTTGTGAATATACTGTATTTTTAATTTGAACATTTGGTTTTTAGAAATTTTTAGTTTGAACTTTTGGATTTTAGTTTGAACTTTCGATTTTTTAGTTTGAACTTTGGATTTTTAGTTTGAACTTTAGTTTTTTTAACTTGAACTTTCAGATTTTTAGTTTGAACTTTTTCAGATTTTTTAGCTTGAACTTTCAGATTTTTTAGCTTGAACTTTCGGATTTTTTAGCTTGAACTTTCAGATTTTTTAGCTTGAACTTTCGGATTTTTAGCTTGAACTTTCGGATTTTTTAGCTTGAACTTTCGGATTTTTAGCTTGAACTTTCGGATTTTTGCTTGAACTTCGGATTTTTAGCGAACTTTCGGATTTTTAGCTTGAACTTTCTAAGTTTTTAACTTGAACTTTTTGGCTTGAACTTTTGATTTTAGATATTTTTTAATTTGAACTTTCGGATCTCAAATATTTTTAATTTGAACTTTCGGATCTCAAATAAATATTTTTTAATTTGAACTTTCGGATCTCAAATATTTTATTTTTCTACCTATACAACTATTTTAAAGATGGATGCATCATCTTGGGCGTTTGATGGTTTCACTTATATTATGCACTAAACTGTTTTTTAAATTTTAATATTTTAGTATTGTAATATCTTTCAGAATGCGATGGCGAATAGTTTTATTTTTCAAGTATAATGGTTTAATTTTAACTTTTTAATTTAAAAGTATAATGGTTTAATTTTTAACTTTTTAATTTTTAATTTAAAAAAATTGAAATTTGGATATTTTCAATTAACTTACCAAGTTGCAATAGGGGAAGGTTGGCGCCATCAAACTAGTTTAACCCACTTATCGGTCCTAAGTCCGAGATTGCACTTGGACATTTTATAAATTTTTATTTTATTTTATAATTTTTTTAATTTTGTTTGAAAACGATGGAATATTATTTTTTATATTCGCCATTGATATTCTGAAGTGTTTTAGTATTATAAGATTCATATATTTCAATTTTTCAATTGATAATATTGTGATTGATTTTATATATTTAAATATTTTTCATTCATATGTTGTTCTGCTTTTTGCGCCTGCATGTGTATAAATTCACTGGTATATAATATCTTAATGATTCGAATATAAATTTTAAGACCAAAAAAATATATAGTTGATTTTGATTTCTTAATAGAATCAGAATTTTAGCTATTGATAATATATTTTGTTTACATTTGATTACTTTTTGACTATTGTGTTTTTTGAATTTTATATTATGTTGTTTGGTTTTTCAATGTTCATTTTTAAAATACATTTTAATGGTATTTCAATGCTTATTTTCTTATATACATATATGTAAAAATATATGCTGTCTCTGAGTCATGTGCAGTTGAGGGTTTCACTAAGATCGATGTAGCATTTATTTTTGATTCATGTGTTTGACATGAATATTCATATGTTAATCTCATGGTGTATGATTTATTTTGAGACTTGAGAGTTTAGTTCTGAGTGTGTGGATGAGGAGAATATAAAGTAATTTTAATGGAATTTATATATATATATATATTAACTCAAACATAATGATATTAAAGATTGCTTATATTTTTAAAGACTGGCAACTTTTGGCTTTCAATTTTGATTATCATTGCTAAGTTCGTGGTATAATATGATGGTGTTTGTGCTATCGTCAATCCAATTACCATTAGAAGAGCGAATGATATATTTTGGTTATGATGGAATATGATAAAATGTGAGATAGTTACATAAGAGTGATTTGGAGGATATGAGGCGCAGACAATATGAAACAGTATGCAAAAAAAATTATAAATAAAACAAAAAATTATAAATAAAATAAAAAATAAAAAAAAAAAAACGTTAGCTTCTTGTTTGTTAGTTAATGAGAAATTTACGAAGTTAGGAATACATGATAATGAAAACATTAAGAGATATAAAACGCGTAATATTATTTGGAATCACTGGATTTGTAGGAAATTACTATGATGTATGGAAGTGGAGGAATTATGAATCGAAATGTAATTATTTTAAAATGTGACGAAACATTTTGATAATAAGTATCATAGTGATTCAGATCATTTAAAATTGATTTAGAAAATGGGGATAAAAGATGCAAACCTGCTTCATGATACGGCGTAACGGAATATTGAAGAATCAGAATTTAAGTTCTGTAAAACATTCAACTGCATATATGTTGACATGTGGTGTCTGTGGCTTTAAATATGTAGGTCAAACATCACTTTCCAGGGCTATGGAACCTGAGAATCAAACCAAACACAGATCCGACATTGGAAAAAATACATCAACAAAATAGAATGGGAAGAATAGGAAATACAACATTTTAATAAACATGGTTTTGAAGGTGTTGCGTTAAATATTATTGAAATTGTTCAAATAAATAAATGAACTATGGTATGAAAACATTTTACATCAGTATTTTATAATGCTAACCATATCCTTACGGATTGAATGTAATATGGAATAATAAATTTAATACAGGCAGTGAAACAAAATGATAAAAAAGAATCTATTTATAATAGTAAATAATAGTAATAAGAAAGGTTGGTATGGGTGGACGCAAAGAGAGAAAATAGAGATATAGATACAGTTAAAAGAAGTAAATAATTTATTACAAGACTTTTGAGAATAGTTTAGTGTTGGAAAAATAAAGTATTTTTTATTTGACTTAATAAACAAAAAATAATAATAGTTTTTAAATTTATTAAAAGTATTAGATTGAATAATCATGGATCACACTTGGTAAATGGATTTATGCAAATATATTACAAATAGATTAAAAATAAAAATAGACTCTAAGGAGGTTTTTATAATATAGAATATTGTACTTTTGCTATGCATGAATAAATCATATAATGGGATACAATTTTTTCTGAAATGGCAGGGAAATACATGGATTTATTCCCGATGAAAAATGTGTTAATAAAGTGAGCGTTCAGGTATAATAAAAAAAATTAATATGATCAATTTTTAACTATAATAGTATTAAGGAATTGGTAGATAAAAAGAAATGTGGTTGCAATGAATATAAAATTACGTAGACGAATATCACGGGCACGTAATAACTGGTAACTTAGAAATTGTACAGGATCACCACAGAAATTAAGAAATTATGAGCAAAGGTACTGGTTATCGATTGACTATTTCAAACAGCAATTTAAATGTGAGAAAACAACTATCAAGAAGATATTAATAAATTTATTCTAAATGTTGCAATTAAATATAATTTACCTACTCAGGCTTTTAAAGAATATGGTTTTCATGTCCTCAAGGACTTAATGAATTTTAATTTTAGAACAAAAAATGAAGATTGTTATAGAAAAATTAAGGGACCAATAGAAAACTTTACAAAAACACTTTGTGATTGTTTATGCAGATAAAGTCCCAGGAAATTATGTAATTATGTGTAAATATTATTATAGTAAATTAATAAATGATCATATACAAAATAATAATGCATATGATGTAAGTAAATTTAGTATGAAAAAAATTAACAACAGATTATTGGCATTTGGTAAACAATTAAATATTTCTAGCAAATAAAATTATATATCCCTCATATATTTCTGACTCCAAATTTCATAAGAATCCAATCAAATTCCGCAAAACAAAACGGGTTCAATACTTATATATCAAAATCGGGAAGAATTTTTTACAGACCATATTACAAGATACAATAGACAAATTTAAGGATACTTCTATTATAAAAAACAGCCATGATGTAATAAAGAAAGTTGATCAACTTTCTAGCTTGAACTTTCGGATTTTTAGTTTGAACTTTCGGATTTTTAGTTTGAACTTTCGGATTTTTTAGTTTGAACTTTCGATTTTTAGTTTGAACTTTTGATTTTAGTTTGAACTTTTTGATTTTAGATATTTTTTAATTTGAACTTTCGGATCTCAAATATTTTTTAATTTGAACTTTCGGATCTCAAAAATTTATTTTTTCTACCTATACAACTATTTTAAAGATGGGTGCATCATCTTGGGCGTTTGATGGTTCACTTATATTATGCACTAAACTGTTTTTAAATTTTAATATTTTAGTATTGTAATATCTTTCAGAATGCGATGGCGAATAGTTTTATTTTTCAAGTATAATGGTTTAATTTTAACTTTTTAATTCAAAGTATAATGGTTTAATTTTAACTTTTTAATTTTTAATTTAAAAAAAATTGAAATTTGGATATTTTCCAATTAACTTACCAAGTTGCAATAGGGGGAAGGTTGGCGCCATCAAACTAGTTTAACCCCACTTATCGGTCCTAAGTCCGAGATTGCACTTGGATATTTTATAAATTTTTATTTTATTTTATAATTTTTTAATTTTGTTTGAAAACGATGGAATATTATCTTTTGTATTCGCCATTGATATTCTGAAGTGTTTCAGTATTATAAGATTCATATATTTCTCAATTTTTCAATTGATAATTGTGATTGTTTTTATATATTTAAATATATATATATATATATATATATATATATATATATATATGTGGCTCACACAGTTTGAACACACATTTTTTCAAAGTATTTCTTCTGACAGGATGAAAATAATACCCTCATACACATCTACAATAGTACAGATTCAAGAACCACACAATTATTAAAACCAGCAATTCATATCAATTATCACAATTTTGTATAAAGCAAATGAAGTTGCATAGTTATTGTCAGATGTTTGACTTCAGTCAGTGGCGTAACGTACACCCCGCCACCCCTGCACCGCGGGGGCAAGACTCCAGGGGCCCCAAAGCCTGAGCGATGCCGATTGCGTAAGATCCGTTTACGACTCAAAATCTGATTTTGCAGGGGGACCCGAAAATTCTCCGTTACGCCACTGTTCAATAGTACCCGAATTCACGCATACAAAGCAGCATGAGTTGTACGAAATTAGTTGATAGTTGATACGAAGTTAGTTAGCCGGATGCCGAAATTCTTCTTTGTCGCCTCCTCCCCTTCCCCCATGGAACCAGCGTTGGGAAATACGGCTTTAAATAATAATGAATACTCGTTAAAAAAGTTAAAAACCCTAGGACTCCGTAGAAAACGTGAATATTTTGCATACATATTTTTAATTTTTTTCTTCGAATTTTTATTTTGACTCTTAGAACCCCTGTGTGTGTGTAATCTTGGTTTATTTTCTTCATAAACTAATTAATTTTACATCCAATTTGCCGCCTCCCAAGGTTGCCGCCCTGGGCAAGGGCCCGGCTTGCCCACCCCTAGCGCCGACCCTGGGTCTATTCCACAGTTTCTTTGTAGTCGCGGTAGCCGAGTGGACATGATCACAAAAAGGTGAATCATTTCTATCCTACACCCATTTTGATAAGGACCTGGGATGCTTAGAATTCTCCACCTTCTGTTTTTCGCCCATTTATATGGTGTAACTAAAGATTTCAAAATATTTGCTGAAAAACAAAAAAATGTTGTAGTTTCTTCTTAAATTTTGTTTTGTCAGCCATTTGTAGTTGTCTTCTACGGCATTCCATTATTGAGTGATTGAGTGTTTATTAACATAGCACTATAAAGCAACAGTAAGACTATTGGTGGCGGACCTCATATTTTCAGTCTCGATCACGTGACAAGGATGATACCTATAAGCTGCTCCCCTCTCCAAACTACCAAACCCCACCAATGGGAGGTCTTTTAGCCTCGACAGATTTAACGTAAATCTGCCCTTCTCCATGGTCAGTCTTCAGAGACAGTACTGCTCGAACTCACGACATGCCGCCCACGAGATCGTGACCAACCACTAAGGCAATTCAATCAATGTAAATAGAATACCCGATTTTGTCAATTTATCCGTTTGTTTATTTCGAATCCAAAGAAAAATCAGCTGAAGCTCGCACTCGTATTGAAAAAAATCTCTTACTAAATAATAGATGACTTATTTTTATTGATTTAATTAAGTAATTATTATGTGCAGAAGAACAGAGTGCTTGATCGCATAAAATTAGTAGATTTTGAGGCAATTCCATTGATTTATTGTTGATTGTTTATTAATGTCATACTACGAAGCTACACGAGAGTTATTGGCAACGGTTCTCCCAATTTTGAACCTCAACTAAGTGACAACAACTAAGCTGGCTACCACTCTGCAAACTTCCCCACTATCCCAATGTAAAAACTTTGAGCTTCGGCAAATTTAAAGTGCAGGTATTCAATGACAAGAGGACAAACCCAAAAGGGTTACGATCACGTAATATATAAAAATTAACGTTTCTGAACTAGATCTATATACTTGAAATTCAGCAAGCATCTTTATTTTTATGAGTACCAGTGGCGTAGCTAGTTCTGATTGGGCCTCGTATAGGAGCCCTTTTTTTTGGAACGGAAGCTCTCTTAGTGGTACTGTAGTTACACATGTTGGGGCCCGTATCACTGATACGGCGGTAGCTACGCACCTGATGAGTACAGATGCTCTAAAAACATGAATTGATTCTTAAATAGAGTAGCGGGGAATATAGGTGCGTTACAGGTAAGAAAAACTCCAATTTTTGAGCTATTGGATCTACTGACTTGAAATTTATTAAGAATGTTTATTTTGTTGCGCAGAGAACCACTAAAAATGGTTTTTGTGTAAATGCGGGGTTTTCGGGAAGGGGGGAAATGGGAGTAAAAGATAAATATAGGTTCGTTTTAGAAATTCAAGTCCTCGTTTTTAAATCAAGAGGAAAGGGTAATAAGAATATTTTATTGTACAATCGAACGTTTTCTACTATACATATATAAGAATTAAATATCAATAACTTTAAAAAAAAACACAATATACAGTCATGCAACATCTTGCAGAGCCGATTTTCTTTACAAAAAGGGGCCTAGGTGCAAAAAACCATTTGGGGCTCCTAAATTTTTTGTAAGGTAAAAAAAAATCAGTAACGGATATACACTACAAATACGCGTTTATTCAATGCCTGATATTCTTTTTGTTAAAACTTTAATTACTTCAGAAAAATCAAAAAAAAAAATTTGCACATTTTTTCAATGCTTAATATAACGAGTGCATTTAAGCGTTATGCACAGATGGTCGATCGAAGTTAATCCTTTATTAATTTTAACTTGCTGATGAAGCACTCAGTACTTGTAATGTAAAGAAAAGTTTAACACATTTTAATTAATATTTAGTACGTATTACAATATGCCTTTTACGTAATTTACATCCTTTTAATTCAAAATCGAATCTCGTGGCAAACTGTTTTTCTGGATTAGGTTTTTATCCGTATCTTTTTGCTCAAAGGCGTAGCTAGTAATGAGTGGACTCTGTATCAAAATCTTTTGAGAGCTCTTTTTTGAAAAATAAATAAAAAGGATCGCATTAATAAGGCTTATATGTTGCTCATGTTGGGGGCCCCGTAACATTGATACAGGGGCCTCTGCCTTTGTTATAAATCTTTACAAAGTTTTTGGAATATTTTTACAAATCATGTTTTTCTGAGGCTTTTATATCAGTATTTAATTTGAATTTAAAAATAATATATTTAGTGTACTTTTACTATCTTCTAATTTTAAAATACTAGTTTCACTTGATGTGTTAAAAATGATAACTGCATTCCTGTACCAAGTTTTCTATAGCTTCATCTTCTATTTTGAAATGTAAGCTTTTCAGAATTTTTTTTTTTTTGAGGAAAATGTTTCGGAATGTTCAAATTACGTGCTAGCGTTTATGCTTATTTTGAACATGTATTAAATTTCGGGTGTTTGAATATGTTTATTAACTCTACACTCTCCGAAAGCCGGCACCGCGCCAACAACAGGAGTTTGAGCCACGACAGTTTTAACGTACATCAACCCTTTTACACGGTGGGTCTTCAACGCCACTGGTCCTCGAACTTATGCAACAGCCCACGGCCATGACCACTGGACAGTCTTGTCCCCTTTTAAATTTTGGTTTTCAGTTTTAATTCTATTGACACATTAAAAGCTGCCAAGACCCTTATTTTTGATTGAAATAGTTTATTGATAGTGTTCACTTTAAAGAATATTTTAAGTTATACTAATAAACATAAAATAAATGATATTTCTTCTATTGAACCCAATAAACTTTTAGCTTCAAATGCCGCTGTATTATCGTTTTACTTACATCAACAAATTTTTCTAGTTTTATTACAAATTTGTTCAAGTTGTGTATACACAGCTTTAAGGGAATCATTTATGGCTTTTCCCCAAAGAGTGTCTTATAATGGTTTAAAATTAATCTTTAAATGCTTTTGTAGAATTTCCTATCTTTTTGTAGATGTAGAATATAAGCAGTATAAACTTTGAAATACCCTCCAAAATTTTTACAATGTATACTGCTGGAAGTGACATAGCTAATTAATAAATTAAGAGTGCGACAGGCAAGGCATATAAATTACATGATGACTTAAATTTATTTTTCTAGATTACACGCCTTTATAATTTCCTTTCATGTTGCTACCACTGACGTATATATGCCTGCCTTCTACAATCGTTAAATCAAGCTGATTTATTCTTTCGAGCAGAGATTTTGCTAGTCCTTCTCTAGTATCATCAGTTATTTCAAGATATCCCAGTAATGACTCATTTATAATAATATTTTCTATTTAAAATTTACGTGCCTAACAATGACTGCACTTTATTACTTATGGGAAATATATCAAAAGTACAACCAATTTGAATACTACCTTACGGGGCTACATTTATATTGTCTTTAATTTTGCTAAGAACTTCAAATTCTAACGCAGATTTAATTTATTCCTGTGATCTATGTGCTAAATGATGCACCCCCCCCACACAATTATATGTTTCGATCACTTTTATTCTCTTCATATGATCCTTTAGCACAGTGTCGTATTCACTTAATAATTTAATTAATAAATTTCATGGATTCCCCTCTAAATAAAAGATTATTACATACTAGAAAAATAAAAACACTTCTATAATTCTTTGAAATAGTAGTTTAAATCATTCCGCTTCATGATTTATATTAACTTGATTCGTTTTATCAATAGTCGGATATAAATTTAACCATCGTAGTAATTCTTTCTAAGCACTAATTGAATTAAAGCGACAAGCCAAACATTGATGATTTTGATGTCGATTTTCTGCATCATGAGAATCAACCACCTTGGGCCGGGGTCGAACCCGCAACCTTGGGTACAGACAGTGGCGTAACGTACGCCCCCTCAACCCCCACATTGCGGGGGGCGGCCCAGGGACTCTAGGAGGCCAAATCTTGATTGAGACTAAGTACGTGTTTGGGCTTGGGGCGCAAAACCTAAGTTTCCAGGGGTGCCCTAATATTCTCCGTTACGCCACTGACTTCAGTGTTGTTTCTGCAACATCCTTAAATAAATTGAGGAAAAGCTTTTGAGGTCATCTGAGAGCTAAATTTTCTCCTTGAATAATCACTTTAGACCAGGGGTGGGAAACTCTTACGGCTCGAGGGTCGCACCTTTTTAAAATGATTGCATTCATTAGTTAAATTTGTATCTCAGAAAATTTATGAATTGTATTATATAAAAAAAAATTAAAAAGAGGCAGTTTTATTCTATTTATTTTGCTAATTTCATATCATCATGCTCATTTAATTTTAGAATCAGTTTAATGACACAAAAGAGCCCTAGCACACTTTTCTATAAGTTTCTTTTAACCAGGAGTGAGATTACTTGTTGAAATCCTCATCACAGCCTGCACGTTAATGTCATCCAGCTTGAATCTATATTTATGTTTGCTGATCTTCGTGGGAGAAAACTTTGCTCACAAATATATGTTGACCAAAATATAGAAAACATTTTCTGTCTATTTGGTTTTCTAACTGTCTTGGTAGGCTGCAAAAATACTCTTTCAAAGCAATTATTTGTCCACCCATGTCATAGATTCATCTATTTTTGTTGTAAGGTCACTTCTATTCATTTACTGTCACAGAGGAACTCCCTTGGCCTATATACAAAAGATTTCTCCTGCCACAATACCCTTTTAGTAAAGAAAAGAACACTATTCGAAATTTCATAATAATAATTTTATTGCAATTGTATATATGTAAGGATAATTAAATTAAATTAGATTAAAAATTAAATTCCCTACCTAGCACTTAACTCATCTTTTTCATTTCATCTTCAAGTACTGAACTAATCACCCATTTATTTCTTCCGAACATATGGCCTAGCCAATAAACATGTCTAATTCCAGATCGTTAGATATAATAGCCCTATATGTTAGCATTAACTTTCAAGTACAGTCATAAAAGCCGCGATACTTATCTCATCGGTGTTTTAAGTTCTAACCCACTTAGTTTTTCACGTTGCGTTCTTTTTTCTCTCCTCTCTCAGCGTCAGAACTTGTATAGATTTCATTTTTTTTTCCTTCAGTTCCTCTATGTTGCTGCAGCTTTGTAACTGTATTTCTATGGATCTATTTTCCTTTAATCCTTTTATGATGTAATATTTTTCAGCTTCTTCCATGTTTATCCGGGATGCGATTTCTTTTATTCTGTAGAAATATTCTACGTGGGTCTCTTTTGATGTTTTTTCTGTTTTAGATAATTGAAGATGAATCTCCGCTGGATTGACTAGTGTTCCGAATTCGCGTATTAAATTATTTTTCAGTTCGTAAAAACTTTTAGGGATCGATTGTGATTTGATGTAAGTCTTCACAGCTCCATCTACTAATTTGGTTATAAATAGGATTTTCTGTTTTTCTGTTATATCGAAAGAATCGCACTTTTTATACTTTCAAAATTTCTAAGGAATGTTTGGATGGACATTTTTCCAGATTATATTTTTGGAAAAAGTCTATAGATCTTCAAATCGAATATCATTTTTTCTTATAATGGTTATAGGTTGTTTTAATTTTCTTCATCTGCATCTATATTCTCTTCTTGCTTAATTTTATTTTCGTTCTTTGCTTCCATTTTTTGAATTATAAATTTTTGAAATTTTGTCAGAGAAGACGATGATTCGAGTTCTTTGGCGGTAAGAGCGATGTTCTTCAGGGGATTAATAGCGCGTTTCTTTCATTCGCGGCAAACCGACCTCTTCAACGCAAAGTGAAATATCGTTCGACGGAGTCCCGTAATCGTTATTTACAGCGCTTATCTCGATAGCTGGCATACTTTGTACTGTAACCCCCGTTGTTTAGACTCTTCCCATATTAACAGTAGAGACTGTCGCTCCCCTCTGGCGGACAGAACAATCTTCAGTAATGGCCAAGTTTCGGAACTGTAAGGATGTACGAGCTTGCGCTCCGATCCCTTTCAATTCTATGCTAACTATTAGTTCTCTGGTTATGTATGTAAATGTTTGTTTTGTCTAATAAATGTGTTTAATTAACTAGTGGACTTTGTAAAGAACCTCTTCCCCGCGTGTCCCTTTTTTACCTTGGGTCACATCCCTCATAATTTGGCGCCCACCGCGTCATATACTCGTTTTTTAAAATTCTTTAACTTTAAGAACTGATTTAAGTTAAATTTTTGAACTCCATTAGCAGGTAAATCCTGCCGGCTTTAATTCTGACATGTTTTGAATCAGAATCAGACTTAGTTTTAAAAGGATCTTTATTTGATGAAATCTATACAAGTTCTGACGCTGAGAGGAGAGAGAGAAAAAGAACGCCACCGTGAAAACTAAGTGGGTTAGCACTTAAAACACCAATGAAGTTATCGCGGCTTTTATGATTGTGCTTGAAAGTTAATGCTGACATATAGGGCCATTATATCTAACGATCTGGAATTAGCCATGTTTATTGGCTAGGCCATATGTTCGGAAGAAATAAATGGGTGATTAATTTGATATTTGAAGATGAAATGAAAAAGATGAGGTAAGTGCTAGATAGGGAATTTAATTTTTAATCTAATTTAATTATCCTTACCCATATATATGCATTTTATACCAATACCCATTAAGACTTTTTCTTACCTTAGAACTCCAGAAGAAAGATAGTGAACAAAATAATGTCATTTTTGGTGTATTAAACGTTTTGCATTAGTTAACGTTAAGGTATATTTCATTTAAATCGCAAAATGTAATTTTGCCTAAAAAATCAGAGAACTGGAAAAATTTCAGTAATATTTAGTACTGTATGTGTACAATGTATAATGAATTTTTCAATTTATTTCATAGTTTATCAAATACGTCTGAATATAAAATTGTCCATAGCTGGATGTTTATGAGACCTTTATTATGTAAAATGCTTGGTAATATCAGTGGTGTAACGGGGAATATTACGGCCCCCTGCAAAGTCAGGTTTGGAGCCCCAAGTCAGATCTTATACAGGATTACAAAACCATAAGCTTTGCGCTCCCTAGAATCCTGCTCCCCCGCGACTCGGGGGTGTACGTTACGCCACTGGGTACTAGCAGTTTTGCCACCCCTGACAAAAATAGAAAATGCTGCCACTCTCTTCAAAGGAAAAAGTTATAATTAAAAAAAGAAATTGTTCACATAGATACATACCTGTATATAATTCTTGAGTAATTCTTGCGAACAAAAAGGCAGCATAACAATACATATATACATAAGATTGTAAGTCTCAAAAGTACAAAATAATTCGAAATTATGGACATAATTATTTGTTATTATTTTAAATGAGTGAAATGTAAAAGAAGGAATCGCCCATTTCTGCAGACCAATTTCTTCGAAAAAGAATCTACTGATTGTGGAGATCACAAGTGTTTATTTTATGACTTAAAGTAACTACACTCAAGACTAAAATAAAACATCTCCCATGGCTCTCTATCTACCAAAAACTTATTATCCCTGTCCCCTTTTGGGCAGCTGACAACACCGGACATCGTGTGAGTGAAAGGAATGTCCGTTGTGACCTCACTCCGGGATGGGGAGAAAGCTACTAGTGAGAGATGTGCAAACATTTTAAATTTCATGATTTAACATATACTCTCGTCATGAACCCTTCAAGTTTCAACATAAAAGAAAACTAACATTAAACATACAAGATAATTTTTCAGAAAATATATCACATTTTTTTGTAACAAAAAAAAAAAGAAAAATATTTTCAAATTCAATCCAAATGCCACCCTTAAAATTTGCCGCCCCGGGCAGGGGTCCAGTCTGTCCGGCTCTAGATCCGCCCCTGCTAGGTATTATGAATAAAGCAAAATTTCTGAAATATTAAGTGATTTCTCTTATGAAAATATTTGTATATTTTTACATACAGTAAATTTTTTTCTTTATTTATATATATAATCAAAGAAAATTTGAATATTATATTATATTTTATGGATGATTGTATTATATAAAAATTATGAGAGATATATATTTTATATGGATTATTATATTATATAAGTTATGATATATTATATTATGTGGATGATTATATTATATGAATTATGATGATTAAATTAGATTATATGGATAATATTTTTATAATTAAATAATTCTATTAAAAATTAAATGAATATGTTGTGTGAGTTTTTAATGTTATTTTATTTCTGATTATTCAAGTATATAGTATCAAAAATATAATACTTGATCTTATGGAGTGTTTATTTTAAATTAGTCATTTGAGTTAACTTTTTTAAAAAAATGGCTTCACATTAAGTATTTATAAGCATTGATTTTCTTGAACATTTTACTTTTTAATGTTTAGAAATTTATGTAAAGGTTATATTTTAGTTTCTGATTTTTACATTAATTACTTATTTTCTTTTACACTGTAATACTTCTTAAAAAGATAAACTTAATAATAATTTTGTAGGCTTTATAAACAGGAAATTATGAAAAACACACATGGGAACTGGAAATGTGGTGTATCAATTTTATGTATTAACTGTTTAAGTAGTTATGATATTTTACTTCGAATCTGATCACATTTTTTGAAGCATTTCATTAATTTTGTTCTTCATCAAAACAAATGATTCTAAATTCTAAAAAGATATCTTTGTGATGTAAATTTTTTTTTATAATTGTTTTAAATAAGGCATCAAATGGTTTTTTTTCTGATCTGCTTGAAATTCAAAATGTTCTCTTAATCTGTTTTTAATAAGCATGCAATGTTGCTATTTAATATAATGGCAAATTAAATTTTTAGTAATATAGATAACACTTTTTAAAATTTTTTTAATGTTATTGAATTATCCCTAAATGTCAGATCTGTCCATTTAAGTGCTTTACATGTGTGTTCAAATTATATTCCATTTTTATTAAAAAAACAATGATAGTTTTAGGAGATGTATTCAAAGAAAATGAGAAATAGAAAATTAAATTCCATTTCGCTGAATGCAGTTTTAAATTGTAATTAATGTAAAAAATATTAAACTTAGTGCCATGCTTCAGTGTTTTGAAATATTTATATAATTATTACAAGTATTATGCTGATATTTCAAGAATAATTGTGTGCATCATATGATTTGTATATTATATGTTTTTACAATATAAAAGTAAGATTTATTGTTATCTCATTTACGTGATTTACTTACATTTGTAAAAGCTCAAAAATAGAAAAAAAATCAACAGTAAAATTTATGATAGTTATTAAAATATTTACATTATATTATTATATGTTTTATTATTAATTTCAGTCTCAGGCAAGATTGGACGAATTGGTAAAAGAAATAAAGAAAGCAGTTAAAAGAATTCTGTTCCTAATGGATCATACAATTCTTACTGGTAAAAAGTTTTGTCTTTATTTGCATCTGATAATTTTTATTAAATTATAATATTTTAAATTTCTGCATTTAATTTAATTTTTGACAAACTCTCTTATTATTTTTTATATCAGTTTCACCGGTTTGATTATTATTTTGATACATATATGTCTTAGTTGTGTTACTTTTTTTATTCTATTAGTAGGATTTTGTTCTTAAAAAAATCGCTTGCATTTATTCTGTTTTTTGTCTTTCTGTAATTATTTTTTTAAAAAATTGTAATTTATTTCTTAGTATTTAAAAAAAAGGGAGAATAACTATATATAGGATTTAATACATTTATTTTTTCAAATTTAAAAAATTGTTTGATGTTTTTTTTTTTAGAAAAAGATTTTTTGTGTCACAGCACCATGCTGAGATGGCCAAAAGGCATGAAAAAATTATTTAAAGTAACATCTGTTGAATTACGTAAAAGAAGAGATGAAGCTGAGAATAATTTGGTGGATAGGATCAAGATGTTGGAAAACAATGTAGACTTTTGTGAACGTAAAATTAGGAATCTTCCTTTAATTCAGGTTTAAGTTTGTACAATCTTATCTAAATTTATATAATTATAACTGAAAATTTCTTTCTTTATAATTGCCTCGTTTTCTGTGGAGGCAATATTTTTTTAACAATCTTATATTTGATTATTTCAATAGTTTCCTTCAGAATTTCTTTTTTCAGTTTTGGGTACGTTTTGACTACATAAAAGGCAGATTAATTCTGCTTTAAATTTTTTAAATTATAAATGTTAAAAACAATAGTTTATTTTTAATATTCTTCAAAAAGCTTCTCTTCTTTAGGAGGCAACTTTAGATGAATCCAGGTCAGCTGTGGAAGGTTTACAGTATTTGCATGAATGTTTGGTTGAAGCCAGAGATGAGTTAGCTGTGAGTTTGATTTTAAATATTATTTTTAACTTTCTTTAGTGTATGTTTGAATTAAATAATAAAAGTTATTCTTCACAGACTTTTTTTGTTTTTGAAAATTATATTTCCTTTTTTTACTGTAGGCAATAAATGAAGAAGAGCGTTTATTATCGCGTGATTTAACTTTTCATCCAAATATCACAACAATGTTTGCTCAAAAAGAACCATATGAAAAACTATGGACAACAGCTTATGAATTTTTTAAAAATTATGAGATCTGGTACTATGGTGAGCATTTAAACCTTATATTTTTGTATTAATAGATAAGAACTTTTAATGTAATGTAGCAAACATTTTTTTAAAAATGTTTTTAACACATATTGATGTTTTATTAATGTTGTCTGAATTTTAAATGAACAATTTCTTAAGATTTTTAAAGAAATAATATATTACTTTAATTTTGTTTTTGAAAATTTGAATTTCTTATTTTTTTTCCTAAAAAGTTATTTCAAATATGTAAGAAATTTGCAAAGTATTTTTACTTGTACTACTATTTATTTTTAATAAAAATTAACAACAGCAACAACAATAACAACAAAAGAATAAATTTAAGATATTTTTTAAAATAAAACCTTTTTATCTAAGTTGTAAATAATTTGCATATTTGAACTTTTGTTTAATGATTTGTCATGTAATATTTTAAAAAACACTTTTATTTTGAAAGAAAAACTGTGTTTAAGTAATTTCTACTATTTAAACTGCAAGTTTTTCATCAGAATATTGTAGAATGTTTTTAAATTTAAAAGGAACATATCACATTAAATTATTCATAAATAAAACAATCATCTTTTGATAGAACTTGAATTGTACAATTCCTTTAAGTATTAGAAGGGTTGCAAAAGTTGTGTTTTTGACCTATTAAGCTATATATAGTGATAAGAATAGTGAAAAATAGCATTTAAATCAGGACTTTTTTCACTATCGCTATGAAAAATCAGAAGTCTATTTATTATCAAATTAAGCAAATGTTTCTACTTATATCTAAATTAAAAGAAGGATATGCATTCTAATTTAATCTTGAAACTTTTAGATAAAACCTTAAGATTAAATGTTCAAATTATCATAAAATTTTGTTTATTAACTAGAACAAGAAAGTCATACATAATATTTAATAAATTATGGTAAATAAATAGTTATTTTTGAAATGATGTAAAATTGGATGAAAATATAAAAATTCGATACATTTAGATCTGCTGGATGAAAAGAATTGAGGAAGAATTTATCCTACAAATTCAATTACCACTAATCAATGTATTTTACAGGTGCAATGTATTGTAACTGTTTTAAAGTCTGTTTTTTGGATAGTTTGCTGATTTTTTTAGAACACTTTCAATACAAACCACCACCTTGGAAATTTTTCTATACCTATGAAATATTTTTCTCAGATTATTAAAATAAATAATTTAATCAGGTTATCTTATAATAAAAAGTGCTTTGACCTTTCTTGATTCCAATGAAAAAATACTTTAATAAATATAAATAATTTTATTTCACTTTTAGGTCCCTTTGCTGGACTAAATGCTGAAGAAATCCGTGATAAAGTAGAAGAAATGTGGAAAATAATGTTTAGGCTCGTCAAAACTTTTGCAGGTCAACTTGACACAAGGGCAGTTGCAGAAACAATGAAAGAGAAAATAGAAGCATTTAGGAATTATGTTCCTCTCTTACTAGCCATCTGCAATCCAGGAATTAAAAAAAGACATTGGGATTATGTATAACATATTTTAGTTTAATTATATATACATATATATAATATTTAATTTGATCTCTTGGCTAGTTTAAAAGAATATGGCTATTAATTTATTTAAGGAAATATTTTAATAGCTTTTAATTAAATTAAATATTTTGATTTTTAAGTTATACTAATTATACATTTTCAAATTCTTTTCAGGCTAGTAAATTTTTGGGCTTTAAAATTTTACCTGGGCCTAAGGCAACATTGGAAGATATGACTAGAATTGGACTTCACAAACATATTGAAAAGTAAATTTGAGGCTTCTTCAATTTTGAATACAATTTATTTCTTTGTAAATTTAGACTGTACAAACTATTACTATTGTTTTAAAATCTTAAATAATCTACAAACAGGGTTGAAGAATTATCAGTCTCTGTTTCTAAAGAATTTGCTTTAGAAAAGGCCATGGCAAAAATGAAAGATGAATGGAAAGATATAGAATTTGGATTCAAACCATATAGAGAAACAGTAAGTTTTATGTAGATATAAATTTTTATAGGATATTTAATCATTTATATTTAAAACAGATTTTTATATTTTTATTTATTCATTAATTTCTTTTTGTAAGCAGATCACTTTTTTTGAAAACCATTTTTTAAAAATATTATTTCTTTAAAAAATTTATTTATAAATGTTTTATTGTGAATATAGGTGTCTTAAAGCATTTAGTTTTGCTTGAGAATGTATTCAATAATAATGAAAGTCTTTTAAAAAGATAGTTTACAGGTCATTTACATTTTATGGATTTTGGGGGATATGAAACAATGAAAGCTATTATCCTGAAAAAAAGTAGTTGTTAACCTGCACAAAAATAATTTAATTGATTGGAAACTGAGGAGTTTTTTATATTAAAAAAGCAACACAAATAAATTGCTACTTTATCATTTTTGCTATATTAATTGGTACATTTCAGTTAAATTAAAAATGCAATTGCACACACAATTCCATAAATGTGAAAGGGGATTATGATATAGTTAATTTGATGTTAATTAAAAAGAAATTGTGTGTGTCAAATAGTTCTATTAATCTAAAATATTGTTGCTATAAATTTAAACCCAGTTATTTATTTTTTGATTGTTAGTTTTATTTGTTTGGTTTTGAATGGTTAAATTGAAGCTATATTAAAAGATATATATATATAAACATTAGTTCATTTCTTTTATTTTATAATGTATTGAATGAACGATTTATTGTAGCAACATGTTGTCAGGGAAGAATACATTATATATATATATATATATATATATATATATATATATATATATATATATATATATATATATATACATATGAGGGTGGTCTGAAAAATTTCCGACCTCAACGTGAAGATGGCAGCACTTGTGATTAAAAGCTTGTGAATTTCGTTGTTCATCTCTTGACAGTTTCTCACCAAAGTTTCAGCCATTTTGGACACGCAGTTGTTATGTAATAGTCATTTGAGTGTGTTGATGTGAGTGTTTTTGTGAAAATGGACAAAATCGAGTATCGAGCTGTCATTAAATATTTGTTTTTGAAAGGCAATACGCCTACCCAAATCAAAGATGAATTGTATTCTGTGTATGGGGACTCTGCGCCATCATTTACCACAGTGAAATTTTGGGCAGCTGAATTTAAACGTTGCCGTAAGAGCTTAAAAGACGATGAACGTTCGGGACGTTCAAATACTGCAACTGCCGACGAAAACATCGCCAAAGTTCACCAAATAGTGCTAGAAGACCACCGAATTAAGTGAGAGAGATAGCAGAGGTTATGAACATGTCAAAAGAACGTGTTTGTTACATATTAAATCAACATCTAGGCATGAGGAAGCTGTTCACGCGTTGGGTGCCGCGTTTGCTCACGTTAGACCAAAAACGTGTTCGAATGAAAATTTCCAACGCTCTGTTGCCGCAGTTTAGGCGCAATAAATCTGAGTTTTGGCACCAATTAATTATTGTAGATGGAACTTGAATACACCATTATACGCCCGAAACAAAAATACAGTCCAAACAGTGGACTACAAAGGGGGAACCTGCTCTAAAGAAAGCAAAAACTGTTATTTCGGCTGGGAGAGTGATGGCGACTGTTTTTTGGATAGTCAAGGAGTTATTTTAATCGATTATCTTCAGAAAGGGAAAACCATTATAGGAGCATACTTGACAAGCTGAAGGCAGAATTTGCCGAAAAACGCCACATTTACAGAAAAAGAAAATCCTGTTTCACCAAGACAACGCACAGTATCACACCTCAGGGGTTGCCATGGTGAAAATCCACGAAATACGGTTTGTACTGCTTGACCATCCATCGTACTGACCAGATCTAACCCCAAACCACTTCTTTTTTCCCCCTCATTTAAGAATTGCGCTCGGAGGACAAATATTTCCTTTAAATAAAGAAGTAATCACCTTCGTGAACAATTATTTTGCAGAGAAAAACGCCGAGTACTATTTGGACGGATTACAGATATGTGAGCATCACTGGGAGAAGTGTGCAGAGTTACAAGGAGACTATGTTGAAAAATAAAAATATAAAAATTCAGAAAAAATGTCTTGTATCTTTGTTAGGTCGGAAACTTTTCAGACCACCCTCGTATATACGAAAATGCTATTTTCTGCGTTCCTGTACATTTCTTTTACGCAAATAGGATTCAAAAATTCCCGGACTGAGCCGATAACTTTAGAAATTTTTGCAGTACAGCAACTACGATAGCTTTTCTGTGTGACTGCGAGATCTTCCCCTTTTCTAAAAGTAATTTGTCTTAAATCTCGTGGTCGGTGGCTCGCCATGGCAACGTAATTTGTTGACTGATGCATTTAGTTCCCGGCTATTGAAAAAAAAAACGTGTTTGTTGAGCAGAAAATTAATATCAAATTTTGTGTTGGCTTGGGAAACAGTGCTGTAGAGACTTATGAAATGTTGAAGCATGCGTGCAGCAGTGACACAATATCGTGAACGCAATTTTTTGAGTGGAATCGTCGTTTCAGAGAAGACAGCGATAGTGTCGAAGACAACGAATGCTCTGGACGTCCGCAGACTTCTCGCACCGCTGAAAACGTCGATGATGTTTCTGCGGCGGTTCGTAAGAACAGGCTACAAACAATAGAGCAAATAGCAGAATCAGTTGGGATATCCGAGGCCACATGTCACTGAATACTGACTAAGGATCTTAGAATGCATAATGTGTGTCAACACATCGTTCCTCGCATGATAAACAAAGATCAAAAGGGAATTCGAATCTAAATGGAGGGAGACTTAATTTCAACTGTTGACAAAGATCCTTCCCTTCTTAGTAGAATTGTTACTGAAGATGATAAATGGTGTTTTTTGTACGACCCACAATCCAAGAGTGCATCGGCAACGGGAAATTCACCACAGTCTCCAAGCAAGCAGAAATTTCACCTAGACCGCTTTAAAGGAAAAGTCAGGTGCTCTTCGATATCCAGTTCATTGTGCACCTAAAATTTATTCCTGAAGGGCACACAGGGAACAAAGAGCTCTATGTAGATATCTTGCGTCGTTTGCGATAATCGATCAGAAAGAAGAGAACAAAATTGTGGATTGAGCAGTCATGGGTGCCTTTGCATAACAACGCTTCTGCAAACCGATCTCTTATCTTTACTGACTTTCTTGTGAAAGCTCAAAAAACTGTTTTACTACATCATCCTTACTCCCCAGATCTCGCCCACTGCGACTCGCTTTGTACATCGTTCGCAAGGTCGTCGATTTCAATCTGCAGATGAAGTTAAAAGTGCATCGCAGGCTGAATTAAAGGGTATGGCTAAAAATAGATTCCAGAAATGTTTCAAAGACCTTTACAAACGACGGCAAAAGTGCGCTGTTGTCCAAGGGTCTTATTTCGAAGGAGGATGTGTTTCAGCAATTTAATTGTTAATATTTTTCAAGTTATAGACTCAGTCCGGGAACTTTTTAATCTTACCTCGTATTTAAAATCAAATGTAGTTGTCAAACATGTTCCAATATGCCACTATCAATACAGGGAGATTCATAAAGAAGTATATAGTTTCAATGCACTATAAATTAAGAACAATGTAAGATACTATATATTAACTGTAACAGAATTGTATGAGTTTAGTTTAATTTTTGTTAGAGACAGTCTTAGATGTTCTATGTGTGTACTCTAAGTCACACGACACACATTGAGCGGGTAATCCATTTCCGCTCAAACAAGTGTTAAGATATCTGAATCAAATCCATCGATATCGGCTGGGATATGCTGTTTGAGGTCCACTAGATTAGCCGAAAGGGGAGGGACGAATGCCCTGTCCTTTACATACCTCCAGAGGAAGAAATTGCAAGGTGTTAAGTTAGGACTTTTAGTGGTCATTTGGTAAGTGGCATAGTGTAGTCCATTGCAAACTACTGGCGACTTTTTGCGATGCAGTCGTCGTCTAGAACTTTTACTTTACACGAACAGTCCATAGTTTTGAATTTTTCGTGCCATTGATTGATAGATCTTTTACTTTACACGAACAGTCCATAGTTTTAAATTTTTCGTGCCATTGATTGATAGATCTTTTACTTTGCACGAACAGTCCATAGTTTTTAAATTTTCGTGCCATTGATTGATAGATCTTTTTTATTTTTAAACAGTCCATAGTTTTTAAACTTTTCGTGCCATTGATTGATAGATCTTTTACTTTGCACGAACAGTCCATAGTTTTGAATTTTCGTGCCATTGATTGATAGATCTTTTTACTTTACACGAACAGTCCATAGTTTTAAACTTTTCGTGCCATTGATTGATAGATCTTTTATTTTGCACGAACAGTCCATAGTTTTGAATTTTTCGTGCCATTGATTGATAGATCTTTTATTTTTACACGAACAGTCCATAGTTTTAAATTTTCGTGCCATTGATTGATAGATCTTTTACTTTACACGAACAGTCCATAATTTTTAAACTTTTTCGTGCCATTGATTGATAGATCTTTTACTTTGCACGAACAGTCCATAGTTTTAAATTTTTCGTGCCATTGATTGATAGATCTTTTTTATTTTACACGAACAGTCCATAGTTTTAAACTTTTCGTGCCATTGATTGATAGATCTTTTACTTGCACGAACAGTCCATAGTTTTGAATTTTTCGTGCCATTGATTGATAGATCTTTTACTTTACACGAACAGTCCATAGTTTTAAACTTTTCGTGCCATTGATTGATAGATCTTTTATTTTGCACGAACAGTCCATAGTTTTGAATTTTTTTCGTGCCATTGATTGATAGATCTTTTACTTTTACACGAACAGTCCATAGTTTTAAACTTTTCGTGCCATTGATTGATAGATCTTTTTTACTTTTACACGAACAGTCCATAGTTTTAAACTTTTCGTGCCATTGATTGATAGATCTTTTACTTTGCACGAACAGTCCATAGTTTTAAATTTTCGTGCCATTGATTGATAGATCTTTTATTTTACACGAACAGTCCATAGTTTTAAACTTTTCGTGCCATTGATTGATAGATCTTTACTTTGCACGAACAGTCCATAGTTTTGAATTTTTCGTGCCATTGATTGATAGATCTTTTATTTTACACGAACAGTCCATAGTTTTAAACTTTTCGTGCCATTGATTGATAGATCTTTTACTTTGCACGAACAGTCCATAGTTTTGAATTTTTCGTGCCATTGATTGATAGATCTTTTATTTTACACGAACAGTCCATAGTTTTAAACTTTTCGTGCCATTGATTGATAGATCTTTTACTTTACACGAACAGTCCATAGTTTTGAATTTTTCGTGCCATTGATTGATAGATCTTTTATTTTACACGAACAGTCCATAGTTTTAAACTTTTCGTGCCATTGATTGATAGATCTTTTACTTTGCACGAACAGTCCATAGTTTTGAATTTTTCGTGCCATTGATTGATAGATCTTTTATTTTACACGAACAGTCCATAGTTTTAAACTTTTTTGCCATTGATTGATAGATCTTTTACTTTGCACGAACAGTCCATAGTTTTAAATTTTTCGTGCCATTGATTGATAGATTTTCTAGTTGGAAGTTCTTCACCACATCGTGAATGAAAATGCTGTTGCACAGCAGATGCGGATTTCGTTTTGCTAAATTCAAGAACAAAAAAAAGCCTTCACTGCTGCAGACACCACCATTTCGAATGAATAGTCACAAGACACGTACGTTATCGCCTTCTTCACTTCCATCTGGGTCGAGACACAAACTTTAAGGGTACATCTATCTTACGGTTCGCTGAAGTGATTCGCGTCATTGACTGTTTCTGTTTTACATCATCTAGCAAGTGTATACTTCTTTATGAATCACATTGTATATTCTTAGCTATAAAATTTGTATTTAATACAATTTCATTTGAAAATGTGTATTAAGAATACACCATACAGCTGATTCAAATTGAAGTTTCTGACTTCTGCATTGTGTTAGTTTTTTAAAATTATGCACAACATACCCAGCAGTAAAGTTTGTGGTCCATCTGATGGCTCCAACTGAGCTGTTTCAACTGTGTTTCATAGACATCCTAATTTTTTAAAAAATCATCATACCAGCCAAAATTTTTTGTTAATGCTTCAATTTTACATTTTATATGAAAACTACACTGTATGAATTCTGTTTAAATGAAAATCTAATTTTTATGAAGTCTAGGTCAATCAATGCCATTTTTATAATGGGTTTTCTTCTACTTACATTGTAACTATGCCTGGGTCGAAACTTTAAAAGCCTTTTTTCACGTTTTAAAGCGCTCGATTATGCTGAAGTTTACTATACGCAATTGTTTTGGATGGCAATATAATAATTTTAATTATAACTAATAAAAATTAATTGAATTAAACACAAATTATTTAAGGATTTAAATTTTACTCATACTTCCAATTGCTTACAACGTGAAAGGGATGAATATTCAAACCAGTAAATTAAACTATCCGCGCTCGTAAAATTTTAAAAAACAAGAGAAATGCGTTACGCAAAAGTTTTCTATTTTGTACTAATGTTTATTGAAAATAAATAACATAAAAATAAACTAATGAAAAATAATTTTTTTCGCCAGAATTATGATACAGCAATGGGGAGATATTGAATTTCTGTTCATAGATGAAATATCAACGGTACTCTATCAGGGCCGTCTCTAGTAGTTTTGCCGCCCCTCACTCCGAAGCAATGTATATATATATATATATATATATATATATATATATATATATATATCTTCTGTGCGTGTGTTTGTCACTAAACTCCTCCTAAACGGCTGGACCGATTTCGATGAAATTTTTTTGTGTGGGTTCAAAATAAATTCGAGAATGGTTTAGATTCAAAATTCGGTCCGATATCGCAATTAGTTAAAAAGATATTAATTAAAAACATTCAAAAAATACTACTCAACATTCACCTGCATTGTTGTAACAACGCTATTGTTATAAACACACACAAGTAATATAAAAAAAATTTTAAATCAATTCCTACTTAGATCAAACAAGAAAAAAATTTATTTTAGCTACTTTTTTATTAAATAGTTGCAATTAATATAAATATTTATATACATATGACAGAATCACAACATTAAGTGGTAATTAATTTTTATTAATTATTATTAAAGTATCGTATTGTCATCCGAAACAATCGTGTATATAAAATTTCCTTTCAACTGAATGCTTTAACAGGTGAGAAAAAAACCTTTTCAAATTTTGACATAAGTCGCCAAAAGGGTCGCCAACGTGGCTGTATTTGTAATTTTTTAAATAATTAGTTTTAGTCAATTAATTTTTTTTTAATTATAATTAAATTATTGTATTGTCATCCAAAATAATCATGTACATTACATTTCAGCTCAATTGAGCGCTTTAAAATGTATTTTATTAACGATTGAAAATTCCACCAAGATAAATAAATAAATAAACAAACAAATAAAATATGCATGTATAGAGATCGTGAGCTAATAGTAGGAATTGAAAAAGGCGTAAGTTGGCGTCGAAAATTGATTTTCAGCCAAACTGGCCAAACCCGGTCTTTATTGTTACGAAAATGCAGACGATTCACGCTTTTTAGCGTTTTTAATTAATATCTTTTCAAATAATCTTTATGTGCAATTCTTCTGTGCGTGTGTATGTAACTGAACTCCTCCTAAACGGCTGGACCGATTTTGATGAAAATTTTTGTCTGTTCCAGTGGACTCGAGAATGGTTTAGATTTAAAATTCGGTTTGGAAATGTTTATTTAATTAATTTTTTATTTATAAATTATTGATCTTGGAATGTTTTACATTGGATCCGGCAGACTGCGCTACGATCGCAGTATCGAATATTCACAAATCTTTTATTTTAATTCAAGTTGGTCCCGACAGTTCGTGCTGTGATCATTTCAGGAAAATATTTTGTCACTTCGTGTTATTATTTTGTTGAAATAAATCGTGTGTTAATTAAACTATTACATTCAGATGTAATTAGTGTTCGAAGAGTTTTGAAGTGTGCATAAAAAACTATACATTCTCTAAATTTAGTATGCAATTGAAGTGAGTATTTAACATGATTTTCTATTAAATTTACACGTGCGTTGACAACAATTATCTTAACCTACAAATCTATTTGTGTAGCTAATTGATTACACACATTATTAAACTTTTTTTTAATTTAAAATTATTTCTTATCGGAAATAGTTAGTGTGTGTGTTTCACTTCTAAGCAACCCAGAAGTATAAAACTTGGCACATAATTACATTGTAATAACTTTTTAATACAAATTTTACTCAAAACGGTCCAGATTGTTAAAGCTTATTCATTAAAATTTGGAATTTTTGAATTTAAAATGTGTGTACAGGACAACGTCTGTCGGGTCCTCTAGTATGTATATATATATATATATATATATATATATATATATATATATATATATATATATACATACATATATTGTGGATTGATGACCTAGAAAATGAACTAGGAATTGGAGAACACTAGCAGGAAGAAGGCTGGCCTGGAAAAGGCTTCTTGAGAAGGCCAAGGCCCACCCTGGGCTGTCGTGTTACTGAGGACGAATATATATATATAGTCCTAAAAATATAAAATAACTCCAAAATTAAACACATAATTACCCGTTATGATTCACTCGCGTAGCTAGTTCTGAATGGGCCCTGTATCCAAATTCCTTGGGGACTTTTGGGAGGGGGCTTTACATGTTTTGCTTACACATTTTGGGGCCCCGTATCATTGATGCGGGGATAGCTACGCCCCTGTTATGATTTCAAAGGAGTAAAATGTAAGAGAAAAAATGTCGCATTTCAGCTGAGCAATTTCTTCGAAAAAGATGAGTCTACTGATAATAGGGATCACAAGCGTTTTTGTTTTAACTTATAGTAACTACACTGAAGACTAAAATGAAACACCTCCTGTGGCTCTCTGTTTAGTAAGAACTCTTATTACTCTTGTCCCCTTTTGAAAAGCTGGCGCCGGAAATCTTATGGGTGAAAGGATGGTCCGTTGTGACCCCACTCCTGGATGGAGTGAAAGTTACTTGGGAAAGATGTGTAAACATATCAAATTTCATGATTTAACGTATATTCCTACTTCGAACCCTTCAAGTTTCAATGTAAAAGAAAACTGACATTAATCATACAGTGTACAAAATAAGGAAATAAGATGCGTTAAATGAAATACCAAATTCTTACCCAATAATATTTCAGAAAATGTGTCAAATTTTTTTGTAACATAAAAAATGTTTTCCAAATTTTATCCAAATGCCGCCCCGGACAGGGCTTCGGTTTGTCCGGCCCTAGAGCCGCCCCTGATGATATGCTATGTTGGATCGACATACGCTTGAGACAGCTTAAGAATAATAGCAATGTATTGCAACAAGAAAAAAATGTTACAAAGGGATATATGCACAACGTATCCCACTCACATTATGTCTTTGGTTTTAAAATGTGTTGTCAGTATTTAAATAAATTCAATCTGACTCAACGTTCCCTTTCACTCTTAAAGCTTAAGGTTTCAAAAAATTATGGTATAGTGTGAAGTTTGAAAGAAAAAACCCATGTTTAAAAACTCTTTTTTTACCTGTGTTTTTCTTAATTACGCAAGATGTTTTTAACGGTGTGTATGTGTTGCCATGTAGCGATAAAAGCTATTGCTGCAAACTTGTAGAAATATAAATATTTTTTTTATGTATCTATCACACTTTTTTTTCAACGTGCAGGGTGTTCCGATCCTTTCTGCTGTGGATGACATTCAAGTTTTACTGGATGATCACATTTTAAAAGTTCAAACTATGAGAGGTTCACCTTATATAAAACCTTTCGAAACAGAAGTCAAACTGTGGGAAGAAAAATTGCTTTTAGTTCAAGATGTGCTAGATTCATGGTTAAAAGTAAGTCACTAATCTTCTGTAAGTTTCAGATCAATGTATTTTCATATTTGTTTGAATAAATTTGAATTGATATTTATTTTGTAGTGTCAAGCGACATGGTTATATTTAGAACCAATTTTCAGTTCAGAGGATATAATGCAGCAAATGCCTGTTGAAGGAAGAAAGTTCGGTACTGTTGATAAAAGTTGGAGAGAAACTGCAACAAAAGCGGTAAAGTGTCATGCAGTTTGCTTTGTTGTAAAATGGTTATCAATTTCTACTATTAGTTCACACTCTCCCTATATATATCTTGTTCAAATTTTCAATCGTTAATAAAATGCTCTTTGTTCATCCACTCAAGTTCAAATACAATTTTTTAAACGTGTTGTGGATGACACTTGATGTTAATGTAGTTTTTTCAAATATTAGTTCATTAATTCAATTTAATTAATGCATAAATAGTAACAAACACACAAAAATAATACTTCAACACCATAAATGGAATGAAAAATGGAAAATTGCAAGGGGAATCATTTTTATTTTGTTACTTAATATTGTTATTCTATCATATGTATATACATATTTATATTAATTGTAATTATTTAATAAAAAGTAACTAAAATTAGAAATTTTCTTTGTTGACCTAAGTAGGAATTGAATGAATTTTTTTTTATATTACTAATTTAGGATTTAAATATAAACTATGATTGCTGGAATTCTTAGTTTGTTCAATTAATGTTTTGACCACATCAATTTTTGTAAAATTTATAAATGTATAATTTTTCAATCTTAATATTTGTTTGTTATTCTTTAAATTAAGATTTAGTAATTTTTAGAAATATTGTTTATTATTTGAAAATAAATGCTGTATTTTTTCTTTAAAATCAAGCTTTTAATGCAATTAATACATTTATTCTATTTAAAAGGAATACAAGAAAAAAAAAATGCTTGAATACCTAGTAGCGCCGTAAGTTCTGTTATAACTATAATGTTGGAAATAAAAAATTGTGAGGCACACCCGCCCTTGGGTGCCCCTGTTCTCCATTATCTATGCGATCTTTTTCTGTTGGGAAAAACGAAGAATCACGCAAATCATTCATCTTAATATCTGTTTACTAAGATCTTAACTTGATCACAATACACAACCATAATAATAATCAAAGTAAGCAGATTTGAAATGAGAAGACACAACTCGTATTACCAAATAATCGCGTAATTGACTACTATATCTAACTTTACAGATTAATTCTAATCTCACTAATACACGCCCTTTCCTTATAGCTTAATCAAAGACGCTTACCACTATATCCTAGGTAAACAACTACTTTCTTTGTCCTAACTGACGTGGCTTTAATCCGGCTCTAATCCTTGTAGTCTCGTATCCACCTTTAGCTTGAATATACAGGTACGGGTAGGTTAATTCTCGGACTTGGTATGCTTCTAAACGCTTTAATCACTTCCACACATAGACATAGACCTCACATAGCCACCCCACGAAGGCTAAACTTCTATTATATATATGATTCCTAATTTGCATAATCACGTTCTTCTTCTCGGATTGGTTGGAAAGAATTGCCCAAAGAACTCTAAGAGGACTGTTAAAAGAAACGTGATGAAAGCCCCGTCACAAAATAAAACTAAAAACTTTGTAATCAAATTCAAAACTAATCTTTTAAAATTTTTACTTTATCTTTAACAAATTGCACCTTTCATTCAAAATTATCAGCTATTGACTTTCTGCTTCCCTTAAGTCTCTTTGGCCAATCATCTATAGTGTGGCCCATGGGATTTTCCATTGATTCTTCGCTTAAAGAACGTTTAAAGCTGATCTGATTGAATGCCTTATATGGCATACCTTTGCTTTTAGTACTAACCTCAATTAATAGTCGAGTGGATTTAAATCCGGACTGCTGGAAGGCCAAACTTTGTGTTCTATAAAGTCCGGCACACTCTTTTTCAATAATCGCGGAGTCCTCTTCACTTTATGAGTTGGAACCAGAGTCTTGTTGAAAAGTCAAATAATTTCAACCGAACAGGAGCTTCACTGATGGTTCTAGGATAGTATCTTGATAACCTTTACCCTATTTTTCTCTCCTTTCTCGCAAAAATGAATCTCTGAGATGCCTTCCATGTTGATTCTCAGTGCGTATTTTTTTCTTCTCTTTAGTTTCTTGGGCATTCCTTGTGTATACACGGTCATTCTGGTGGGGGAAAGATTCTTCAATGTCACGTCGGTAAGCAGAATTCATCTATGGCCGCCATGAGTGGGCTTTCGCTACAGTGCTTTTGCTTTAAGATACCTCTCGCGATTTGATTTCTTTGCAAGAAAATGATAAGTTATTCTTTGATAACTTCTTTGATTCTCTTTCGCTAGGGCCTTTGTTTACTATGCGACACATTGTTCTTTTAGACACGTTTATCTGTTTAGCAAGAGGAATCTTCTTTCTACAAATGTTTTCTTTGACTGTTTTAACGAGAGCTGATGTTCTCACCGAGCTCAGACGACCACTTCTAGTACAGTTTTAAATTCTTTTAGTCCCAGAAAATCTCTTCATCGGTAAATGAATTGCCCTTTGGTGTCTAAATATTTAATAGCCTTAAAAATCTCCAACAGGCTCTCCTTTTTTGATGCAGAGAAATATCTGCTCACGTCAGACTGTCTACCTGAATGGAACATCTGCCCATGTTCCTCAACGCCCAAATTCACGAAAGTAGCACAATAGGCCTTGGCCCACCATGAGCTTTTGCTCCACTGAGCTTTGCTTAAATATCTGCTGTACGCTTTGGTTCAAAGTGTTAATGCTGTAATTGATTTAGAACAACATGTGTGAAATATTATAATTTTCTGAAAAATATTGCAGATGACCCCTAGTGACGAAATTTGCAATCGTTTGCTGCGTTTGCAGACAGCAGACGATCTCGAATTTTTGTATCAGAACTTATGGCACGATTAGGTTTATATATACTTCATTTACACACTTTGTATTGAATCAATGGATTAACCATAAATGCTTATGTCATTTTTGTTTTGTCTTAGGCGGCAGATCCACATGTTCTTATTGCTACCTCTCATCCAAATATGCTTCAAGATTTGCAAGAATGTAATGTTCTTTTGGATGAAATTCAAAAAGGGTTAAATGATTACCTTGAAAAGAAAAGACTTTATTTCCCAAGGTTTTTAAAATGCTATATTAATTTACACATAGTAATTAATTGTAATTGTATTAATTTACACAGTTAAACTTTGCTGTTTTTTTTTTAATTTTCACTTCGTTGATTGGATTTTATGTTTTTTTCCTCATATTTTTATTTTGTATTAATGAGCATGCACGCACTTATTTTGCCAGATTTTTCTTCTTATCTAATGATGAACTTCTTGAGATATTGTCTGAAACTAAAGATCCTCATCGAGTCCAGCCACACTTGAAAAAATGCTTTGAAGGCATTGCCAGATTAGAGTTTACCAAGGACAATGAAATTGTGGGTATGATATCAGCTGAAAAAGAGAATGTTCCGTTATCTAAAAAAATTGTGCCAGCTGCTGCTAAGGTACATATACGAAAAAAGTTTGTTTTAAGTTTGATATATTTGATATAATCAAACATTTCTATAAATGGGATTTCTTTTTTGTCTTTAGATGCTTAATTTTTTCTTCGTGATAAAATCTAGTACATGCTGTTAGATTTTTCAATATTGCAATTAAATTGAGAATTTAATCTAAATTTTATTTCACCAAAATATAATTACGTGTTATACCTCCTGTTTTCAAAATTTTAAGATATTTTATTTTACAAATATTCTGATACTTGATGGACATCAGTTACTTGTAAACATATTTAATTATTCTGACAACTGAATGTCACACAATGTTCTTATTATTTTAGAGAGGGACAACTAGAAATTGCTTTTTTAATCAAATTCTTTGTTGAAGGACAAAAGGTTCGATTTCACCAATGTATTTCTGAAATCTAGTTCGCTGCTAATTCAAAACATTGCCTTGCTTTCACTTTTGACCATTTTATGATTAGAACACCGAGGGAAATAATTTGTGTTATACTAGATTTTTTGAGAAAAATGAGGGTTGTCTAAAAAGTCTTCGCCTGGTGAAAAAAAGATTACTTGCATGATGGGATTGGGATCCATATTGCCTTCAAAGTAAGCCTCTTGCACCTTCACAGACTCAGACTATCTATCCTTCCATTGTTGAAAACACTTCTGGAAGGCTTATTTTGTGAAATGGGGTTCATTTCCACTGTCTCATTCTTCACTATCTCTTCTCACTCTTAAAATTGGGTCTTTTCGAGGGTGGCTTCAATATCGGAAGTAACCAAAAGTAGAAAGGATTAAAGTCTTGGAAGTATGGAGGTCAGTGGCGTACAATGACTTTCTTGTTTACAGAGAAGGTTAAATTCTAAAAATCACGTAGATGAAAATTCTGAAGTGTAATCTTTGTTAAAAAAAATGTGTTGTTCTATAGCGGAAGGGGAGGGGGAACTCCAAAACCCACTCTTGTATACACCACTCAGGAAGGTTGGGGAACGACTGATATTCTAAGTTTCGCCAAGAGATGGAGTTTTTTTGTTCTGTCTACAGTAGATTGGGCACAAATTTCACAGTCATTTTACTGATTCAAACTCTTTTTGGATATCCTTTAAACTGTCGAATGACAATATCTTTTTACCAGATTTTTCACTCTCTCAACAACTGCGTCCCGAGTGGTTTGGGACCTTCCAGAAAGCCGATATTCTTTCACTGATGTGCGCCCATTTTTAAATGGGTTGAATGAAACTTCTTTTGTGTTACACTCATAGCATCTTCTCTAAACTGTTAATGAAATCTTAGGAGTTGTGTTTTGCTCTGAGATTTGCCAAGTTTTTGACATAATCTGTTGTAGTGTCTTTGTCCAACTCATTCATTTTTCTTGAAAATAAAAAATACAATAAACATTTATAGTAGCACCTCACTTTGTGCCTCGCAGGTTGCAAATGGTACATTCAAAAGCGGAGGACTTAAGTATGCGGATTAAATCTCTTTTCACTGTGCAAAGTGATTTCACCCTAGTATTACTGAGTGTGCGAGAAAATTCAAGGTCGGGTATTCTTTAGATAGCTCTTAGATGAATTGATAAAAATTTCAGTGTTTTTAAGTTCCTGTTATATAAATTGATATAACATATGCTTTAATTAATTAAAAGTTATTTAATTTTTATTTTGAGTTCGATTCAGTTTTTCAAAAATTAATTGATTTTAAAGGTAAAATAATTTTATGGACAAACTTTTGCACATTTTATCGAGTTGTTATCATATGTCCCAAATTCTTGTTAATAAATCTAAAATACCTCAATAAGTTTTAACTTATACTTTTAAAAATATAAAGTTAGATTTGAGCACTTGTTAAAAATTTCATCAAAAGAAGCTGCATAAATTAAAATGTTAGGTACAATTAAGCTTTAAATACAAAGTATTGTTTAATTTAGCTTATGAAAATATAATTAATATGTTTGTCTTTTCACTCATAATGTTACAGGGAATGGTAGAAAAATGGTTGGCTGAAGTTGAAGTAAGTATGCTGCAGAGCTTAAAAGATGTAATAAGAAAATCTCTTCAAGCTTACCCAACTTGCGCAAGAACTGAATATGTTTTAAGTTGGCCTGGACAAGTAGTGATTTGTGTTTGTTCTGCTTTTTGGACAGCTGAAGTTTCAGAAGCCATTGAAAACAATACTGTGAAGGTAATTTTAAAAATTCGAATTATTTTTACTATGCAATATTTTTTATAGCTTCATAATGTTTTGTAACATCTGCTCATTAGTAGAACACTCTCAACAATACTTGTCAAGATTGACTTTCGGGGGACCAAGTTGTACTGATGGGACATTGTATTTCCCAAAGAACAATACCGGCTATTCTTTTCTCGTACCTAGGGCAAAAACACTTGTGATCCGATTCGAAAAACGGCTTTGATGTCGCCACACTTTTTCTCCAGACGATCTTTAGTCTCAACCTTCTATAAGAAGAAATATTCGGTAAACAGCATCCATTGAGTTGGGATCCCCTCGCATGTGTGAGCCGCAAACGTCTTGAATGAAGAGTAAATGTCGGCCGGTCGTGACAAAGACATACCCTCAGTGTCAGTGAGGCTAGGCAATTGATAGCACTCCAGATGGCGAACAAGATATCACTTCGGAGTTGGGATCAGACGTGCCGGCCTATTGTCTTCAAGCACCAATGGAATAAAGTGAGGTGGGCCACGTGCTGATCTGTTACACCCACCAATGAGAGGTGATTGGAGGCCTGAAAGGGACTCGCCTACGAAGTTTAACCCTTTATCTACCGACGGTACTTATAAGTACCACTCACTTTAAAATAACATAGAATAACCATTTTTACGAATACTCTGACGATACTTAGTAGGAATATTCTTTTAAATTCACTCTTCCAATATATATGGCAGCACGGGTTCTGTGATGAGTATTTTAGCTGGGAAGGCGACTAGTTTTAAAGCAGAAACCGCGTTTTCAGCTGACGGCGTTTTCAGCGGATTGTGAAGATTATCTTTTTTGTTCCGAAAAAATAGTTAATGTCAAAAGGTACGTATCTCACATTTTTTTTTGTACGTTAATGAAGACCTTAGAAAACGATTTGACTATTTATTTTAAGTGAACTGTGTATATAATTAATTTTACAGTTGAATATATTTAATTAATTAATTAGCTCTAATGAATTAAATTTCCCAAAGTTGAGTATTTTTTAATGTACATCCCTTAAGTTTCAATGTAGTGATTCAAAAAAAATATTGCAAGTAAAAAACTGCAGTAAATCATAATGCGGTAGATAAAAGGTTAAAGGGTCAGCTCAGAAGTTGACGGTGACTTTCGATCTCCTTCAATTTACAGAATTACTTTGCTCTTGAGTTTTGTTCGATAAAGTTTTAGGGGGCAGCCGCACCTCAAGGACCAAGAGAGATGAACATAAAGGATTTTTGAACGCGGGAATCGGTGGAGCAATGAGTGGCTGCAATAATCTGACTTGGGACTAGAACTTTTCTACAGCGAAAGGCTGTAAACTTTATCAATTTAATAATGAATATACTGTTATGTTTATTTAATCTGGAATAAAATGCCTTTTGGGCTAATAGCTGCATGATCCCTCACACTACCATGTTATGAAGTAATTTACAGGGATCACGACCCCACGGTTTTAAGTTATCTTTTTCCTTTGGATGTTTTCATAAGATCTGTCACATAAAGAGGCTGATGCATGTTAAATGCATTGATGCTCAAAGTCCTCACTTTGGTGTGGGGAGGAAATTGGAGAGTTGGATGTCAGCTCAGATATTGTTCCTTGTTACTTGACTATGATTCAGAATTATGCAGTTTAGCTAATAGGTGTCATGTTGCTTCTGAAAGTAATACTAATAACCAATCAATTAATCCTGGATGATTTATCTGTCAACTGTTCTTTTATTATTCCTTTCAAATTTGTATGCATCATATCTTTTATTTATTATTGCTAGTTGCAATTATTTTTTAATTCTTCATGATTTGCTTTTTTGTCCTCAATGAAGTAATTTTTATATATATATGCTAACATTTCCTAATTTGAATATTTGAATCAATTTTTTTTAACTCTACCACATTGTCAAATTCAAAGTGTGTTTTTTTTTTAAATTATGTTTTTTAATCCTTTACTAAGTACCAAATGATTGATGTAGATAAATAATCCAATTCGTTATGTTAATTTTTTAATGATTGTTAATTTGAAAATAATTTTAAAGGGCTTTATTTTGTGTCATTTATATTGTGTGCGTGTTTTTAAAACTTAAGTGATTGTTGTGCATTTATGTAATTTGTTCTTTTTTGCTTCAGGAATACAGAGATAAGTGTAGTCAACAAATTGATGATATTGTAGCTTTAGTCAGAGGAAAACTTGAACCCAATAAAAGATTGACCTTGGGAGCATTGATTGTCATTGATGTGCATGGTATTTTACTTAAACTTCTGCATAAACTTGTTTGACAGTATATAACTTCTTTCATAATGCATGTATTCTCATTTTTTAAACATAAATTTGAATTTAATGGTTTCTCTATAAACTTACTACTATGTTTTCGATTTACTGCATTCTTAGGTACATTAAATAATTTATTTTAAAATATTTTTAAGCAATTTTATAGTCTTCTGTATTTTGTTGAAAATCCCACTAAAAAACTGAGTTAAAAATATATTCATTTGTCACAGCCAAGTTTGAATGCAACATTGATTTTTATTTTATTTTATTGTTAATTTATCAACCCTGTAGAGAGCTTATAGATATAATGATAGATATTAAAATGTTGTGTTACGAGGGACGTTCCGAAAGTAAGCATCATCATTTTCTTACACAAAAAAACTTGATTGCCAAAAAAGAAACGAAAAATTACATCATGACATGAACCATGCATCTTGAACTGTTTTTTGATATAGATACTACCGACATTGAGGCATTTATTGTCACGTGCAAGCTTATTGAAGAAACCACTCCGGTAAAACTCGGTACCATGCGATGCAAGGAATTGGTGTACAATCAGCTACATCTCAGAACTGTTTTGTGAGAGTTTTTTTCTTCACTGGTGAATTTTGATGCTTCCACGTCGTTGAAGTATGCCAAATCCTGTACTGTAGCAATGTTGTTTTCGTTTGTATAAGGGGTGTTCAAATGAAACTGATTTGAGGCGTGTACCCATGAGACAAGATGAAATAAGTCAGATGCAGAGGGAAAAATAACAAGATTTACTAAGTGAAATGCATACAAAGTTTGTTAAAAGAAATCACCCATGGTGTTTAGACTGGCATCCCATTGCTTAGGAAGGTTACGAATTCCATCTCCGCGAAGAACGATGTCGGTTGATCATGGTACCAGTTCAAAACTGCGGCCTTTACGCCATCGTCGGAGTGAAATCGTTGACCCATTAAGCCGTCAATTATCACCTTTCCGATTGACTACTGAGCTTTGAATTTTTAGGGTCGATGTGAGTCGGGATGCTACCATTGCATTCTGGCGAACTTCCGGGTAGAAGTGGTGACATCAGGGTTTATCTTTTACCATTATGCTAAACAATGTCGTCACTGTAGCGCAACAAATGTTGTAAACTCGGGCCTATTCCGGCTTACACCTTTCCAGTGTTAAAAACTTTATTACAACTTGCTGATTCGTTTTGGACGTTGTTGCATCCGTATCTGCCATTTTTAAATGAATACTACATTCTTACGAATGCAGTTATCACAAATCTGTTTGTGCACGCATGTGTGTGGTACATACACTCTAACTGTCGCGTTTGTTTCACGAAAATACATGAAAATTAGTCGCATATGAGGCTTCGAATCACTTTCATTTGAACACGCCTAAAAGATCCAGTGGGTCGTCCATTTCGACCCTCATCCTTCATACTTTACCTTTCTTCTCTGAACATGCAACACCAGCTATCAACCTTTTGACGAGACATGACCGTACTTCACAATACACGGTGTTCACAGATGACGTACACACTAGTTCCATGTATCTATTCATAGCGGCTAATAGCATGCACTTTCATTGGCAACCACGTTGTTAGCACACGTCTATCTGTCATCGTGATTTTTACTTAAATAACCTCGAGCATTACGGTGTGCTGCTACTCTCTCTTCTTTAGTGTCTGCACATGCGTCATTCTTTCTACGTTGATGCTCTTTCTGTAGTTTTACCCGCATCGAGTTAGTTTCTCATGGTGATTGTTCATTTCACTTGGTGCACTATCTTATCTTTAAAGAAATGAGACGAAACTTACTTTCGGTGCGTTCCTCGTGCAAAGATTTAGTCCCACTTAATTTTAATGTTTTTTCCCCCAGCTCGAGATGAAGTTGCGAAATTGGCAGAACAAAATATCACAGATGTAAATGATTTTAGTTGGATGAGTCAGCTGCGCTATTATTGGGAAAATAACACTACAATTGTGAGAATGATCACTACTGCTTTAGAGTATGGATATGAATATCTTGGAAATAGTCTCAGACTGGTCATAACTCCGCTTACAGATCGTTGTTACAGGTGATACAAAATTTTCTATAGTACACTTTCTTTAAAAAAAAAAGATTGAGATTATGTAATTAATAGAACTGTTTTACTTTATGGGGGGCTCTTTTACATTGAGGTAACAAAACCATGGGATACCCCCTAATCGTGTCGGACCCCTTTTAGCCTGGTGAATTGCAGCAATTTGGCGTGGCATGAACTCAACAAGTTGTTGGAAGCCCTGCAGAAATATTGAGCCATGCTGCATCTATAGCCGTCCATAATTGCGAAAGTGTTGCCGGTGCTTGGTTTTGTGCACAGACTGACCCCTCAATTATATCTCATAAATGTTCGATGAGATTCATTCATATAGGACGATCTAGGAGAACAAATCATTCTCTGGAATTTGCCCAGAATGTTCTTCAAAAACCAATTGAGATCAATTGCGGCCAGGTGACATGGCGCATTGCTATCCATAAAAATACCATCGTTGTTTGGATATATGAAATTCATGAATGGCTGTAAATAGTTTCGAAGTAGCTGAAAATATAACCATTTCCAGTCGATGATCCGTTCATTTGGACCAGAGGGCCCAGTCCATTTCATGTAAAAATAGCCCACACCATTATAGAACCACCATTATCTTGCACAACGCCTTGTTGAAAATTTGGTTCCATAGCTTCGTAGGGTTTGCGTCACACTCGAACCTTACCATCAGTTCTTACTAACTGGAATCGTGACTCATCTGACCAAGCCACGGTTTTTCAGTCGTCTAGGGGCCAGCCAATATGGTCACGAGCCCAGGAGAGGCCATACAGACGCTGTCGTACTGTTAGTAAAACACTCTTGACGGTTTTCTGCTGCCACAGCTCATTAAAGTCAAAATTCGCCGTACTATCTTAACGGAGATGTCCATCGTACGTCCCACCACAAAGTGTTCCTTGTCTGTTAACACAGACAATTTTACTTCCACGTCTACTCACACGAATTAAGTGCAGACTGTTGGCTACTATGTTATTCATGATGGAAAGTTATGCCTGAAATTAAGTATTCTCGGCTAACTTTTGACGCTCGAGATCTCGGAATGTTGAATTCCCAAATGATTTCCGAAATAGAATATCCCAGGTGTCTTGTTCCAACTACCATTTTGCGTTCAAAGTCTGCTTATTCCTGTCGTGTGGCCATAATCACATCGGAAGCCTTTTTACATGAATCGCTTGAGTACAAATGAAAACCCTGCCAATGCACTGCCCATTAATATATTGTGTGCACGATTACCGCCATCTGTATATTTCCATATTGCTATCCATGACTTTTGTCACTTCAATGTATACAATAGCTTTCATATTCTTATAAATAAATGTGCAAAAATATTTGTTTGGACTATATTTTTGTTTCATATGATAGTTACTCAAGGGGATTTATTACAAAACATTTGACTTTTTTTATTATTGTTATCCAGATTAACATTGGAAAAGAAAATAAATATATTAATAAAGATAGTTTGATGGTTCTTCTGAAATTGTTTATATCTTTATAAAATTAAATTAAAATAAAGAACGCACAAAATCTGTTTATACACATAAAAAAATTTGGATATACTTATGCTGAATATGTACTTCTTATTGATGTTTATGTCGATAACTTAATACTTCTAGAACTTTGATGGGAGCACTGAAATTAAATCTTGGAGGGGCACCAGAAGGTCCTGCTGGAACAGGAAAAACAGAAACCAGTAAAGATTTAGCTAAAGCTGTGGCTAAACAAGTAATTTCCTAATTCAGTTTTCTTTTTGCCAAATTATTTATTTATTATAATGTAACCAAAAATAAAATACCTTTTCTTTGTGAAAATGGTAAACATTTGCTTCATTTTGACATTGTATTGATGCATGACAAAATAAAGTAAAAAGGATTTAGTAATTTTCCCTTTATGCGGCAAAGTTATGTGTTTTTCATCTAGGTTTATGTAACAGCCATGGTTGATCACTCGAGGAAATGGGTATTGCAAGGGGATTGATTGAATTGCTTTCCAAGAAAATAATTTCCTTTCTTTGAAGAAATTTTAGTTTGATATTTTATTGTTAGTTTTCAATTTTCATGTGATATATACATCACACTAGCCTTTACCCGCCACTTCGCTGTGTGTTTAATGATGTATAAGTATATACTGGTTATATATATTTGTTGTCACTGGTATTAATTATTAAAACTGGGTTCTGAAAGAATAATCTGTTTATTTTTAAAACAAGAATAAATAAAATGGGGAATAATAATGAAGGAATAAAGTAAAACATTTAAACGCGCGTCCTTGTCTAAAAGGCTACGTTCCAAATTTTAAGAGGTGTTCCTTCTATGTCGTCGTGAGTCTATCTTCTTTGCGTTCTATATCTCTTGTCTTGCCGCTTCCACCGGAGTCATTGCTCTTTGCTTCCCTTCGAAGCCACCTGGGAGGGGGATGCTAGGGGGGCTTGCAGTAGCGCTTAGCGCCGCCTACTTCCCCCATATATATATATATATATATATATATATATATATATATATATATATATATATCGCCTCTTGATTTAAAAAAGACAGGATTTGAATTTTAAATATGAAGGCAGTATAATCTTTTACGCTTCCGTAACCACCTCCCTCAAAGTGGATTTCTTCAAAGCAGATTTTTAGTGGACCTTTACTCAACAAAATAAACATGCTTGCAAAATTTCAAGTCTAAGTATAATTATTTAAATTCGTAAATTTTTTTATCAGTAAGCCCCAGAACGTCCTCGAGAATCGTTTTACAGAAGACCCGTTCTTAGCGGATTTTAACTTAACAAAAGAAACATGCAAATTTCATTACAGTAGGTCTAAGTGCTCGAAAATGGAAATGTTTTTTTTTATCTATTCACCCCTATAACTCCCCCAACCTCCCTCCACACAGAAATTGATTTCCGTGAAATCCATTATTAGCGGAATTCTATTCAACAAGATAAACATGCTTTCCAAATTTCAAGTATGTAGATCTAACAGTCCAAAAACAGGAATTTTTAACTATAATATATGACGTTCCCTTAACCCTTGCAACCACCCAAAAAAATCGTTCTTAGCTAATTTTTTATCAAATGAAGCCTACTTACCTAATTTCAAGTCTATACGTAAAATAATTCAGAAACGGGATTTTTAAAAAAAATAATCTATAACACCCCGTTAACCCCTGGTAACATCGCTTGAGGGTCGATTTTTGCAAGACCCGTTCTTAGCGGATCTCTACTCTATGAGAAGGGAACATATCTACCAAATTTTAAGTCTAGGTCTAATAGTTCCAGAGATTTCGCGATGAGGGAGTGAGTGAGTCACTTTTCTCTTTTATATATTTACACTTTTTTTAAAAAATTTCTTTTACCTTTTATACTAAACACTAAAATACTGGTTTTAATATTTAAATTTATATAAAGTACAAGAGTTTCAAGTGTTTCTTTCTAGTTTTAAATAATTGTATTGAGTACAATTATATTCAAATTTCACTTAATATGAAAAGTAATATTTTTCCTTTATACTTTCTTTTATTCACATGTATTCTTTCCATATTTATAAGGTGTTTTGAATATGAACTGTTTTTTAATTGATCTTTATCCTTCTAGTGTGTAGTGTTCAACTGTTCAGATGGTTTGGATTTCAAAGCTATGGGGAAATTTTTTAAAGGTCTTGCACAGTCAGGTGCATGGGCATGCTTTGATGAATTTAATCGCATTGAACTTGAAGTACTCTCTGTTGTAGCTCAACAAATTCACAGTATACAGCATGCCAAAGCTCAGAAATTGACACAATTTATGTTTGAAGGTACAGAATTATCACTCAACCCGTCTTGCAACATGTTTATAACTATGAATCCTGGATACGCTGGTCGTCAAGAGTTGCCAGATAATTTAAAAGTAATTTTTTTTATTTTTTTAAAAAAAGTAATGTTTTAACGCATATTGTAAGACTTAATTATTTGTGTATTTTTATGCAATATGTTTCTTAAAGTTGCTTTATATTTCAGGTTTTGTTTAGAACTGTTGCTATGATGGTTCCAGATTATGCTTTAATCGGAGAAATATCATTGTACTCTATGGGTTTTGTAGATGCTCGAAGGTAGGCATTATGTAATGCATATTATTTTTATTGTAAAATTATACAATGAATACTGACTGCAGAGCCCGGCGTTGCACGGGCTTTTTTTGATTCTACAACTTTTTCTCCATGGAAATTTCCCCTTCCCCTCCTGGTACGTATGCGTGAGTGATGTGAGTGAATTCTATATTAATATCATTAAAATTACTTTTTTCGAAATTTCTTCCACTTCAAACGGATTTGTTTCCCTTCATTTGCACAGGCTTTTCTATTGTAAAACTGTTTCACTATTTTCCCCGAGTGATAAGATCTTCCTTCAAATTTCTTTTTTTTTTATCTATGATTTACAAAAAACAATACTGCTTTAGTTAAAAAAATATTAATCTAAATCAATAAGGAAAACGATTCTGATGTAATTCATCGCTTTGCCGCTGCGTAATTTAAAGTAGGTAGAACTGTAGGTAAGCAGGTAAAATTGGCGTGTGTGTTTTTGTTCTTAGTGCTTGTTATGAGCCACCCAGGATGTCAGTAACAAAATTGAAGGTAAACATAATCAAGTCTGTGGGGCAGCTTTATTCTCCACCTGGAGGTAAGATAATGAATGACCCACCTATTCCTACCTACAATCGAGACAAAAAGCACCATCACGTGATATTTGCCATCGGCAGTCAATCGATATAAGAACTCTAATTTTCAAGCTCCAAAAGTAGGGTTTCTCGCTAGAATTTCTTCTTTTCATTTTAATTTTAGTGAGAATATTTTGAAGAATCCTTTTAGAATAATGCCACGATACAAAAAGATTGCTTTTTTCATTATGTTTGGGGATGCTAATTGTAAGTTTTTTCTAAACTACTGCAGAGCAATATTTTGTGTAGTTCAGCAGTTCTTGATTGATTGAAAAATTGAAGGGGATGCAGAGCAACACTGGCTATGATTCCTAAAAATAAGCTAAGAAAAAGCCCAATAGTTTAGTAAATATTAAAAAATTTCATTCCCTTTAAAACGGCTCTGAAAGTTAATAACTTGTTATTCATTGCTCTTTTCAAAACATCTCTAAACGGGATAGTGGAATGTGGATCAATACGGAGAATAAGACAGAGATTATTGCGATGTCTTGTGTATCTGCTACAGTTTAATATGATGTGAACCAAATAATTTATACAATTACATGTAATACACATTGCATTATTATGTACAATTAAATTTATGTAGAAGGCCTGGAGTGATAATAATTTTACTGAAGATTCGAGTGGTCAAGATTTCTTCTCTTCGATTCTCTGTCCACTTTGAAATTATATCAATGGTCGGAATATTTCCCAATTTTTCAAAATATTTGCTTGAATAAAAGTTTTCATTGATTTTGCGAATTCTATTTTGATATATATTTTTATGAATGTCTTCTGAGGCAATCCATTCAATGTAAACATTGGACTCCGTGACCGATCTGCAGCAGTTTTTAAATATTCCATTGCCCCCGCCCCCTTTATATATCAGCCTGACATCACAGACTCCCAAGATTTAGAACATCCCTCCTTGACTTCCAACTCATTACTGGGTGGTGTAAAGATTCCTCAATAATCCTAAGACTGTTTCTGTCACATAATACAAACTTTTTAACACTTTTTTTCTCCTTTAAGAAGACAGCAAACATCTAATTAAAACATTTATGTTTTAGTAATAGTTATGTAGTTTAAAACAATAAAAAACTGAATTAATATTCTTGATCAATATTCATGTTCAAGTAGTTTTTTTTATCGGGGTCAATTAAGTGATCTTGTCTAGGATGGCACATCTTTAAATTTGTCCACGGGGTCTTTCGCGAACCCCCTAGAAAATCCTTGGGGACACCCTGGGGTCCGCGGACCACAGTTTAAGAACCGCTGGTCTAGTGAAATGACATACTTTCAGAGTATGGCAGAGTAAATTAAAACTTGATGAGTTTGTCAAAATAAGGAAAAATAAAACTGATTTTAGATTAGGTGCTGTAGATTTAAGGTTAGATAAAAAAATAACTGTGTTAGATGCCTAAATTTATATAATTGATGTAAGATGTATAAGATAACTGTTAGAGGCTTAAATGTATAAATTTCTTGATTTTTTTAAATATTTCCTCTGGGAAATTCCCCCTCCATTTTTTTAAAGTGAATTAAAATTCCCTTTGTCTTCTACTTTCCCCCTTTTTTATTTCTGTACGGGAAGGGTGAAATTCATAGAACGCAAGTTAATACGGGCGAACTTGGCGGAACGGTGAAGTTTTAAATTTTTTAAGAGCATAATTTTGACGTTAATGCTTCCAAAATTCAAACCTCGATAATAGACGAAAGTAGTTTTTAAACAAAAGTTGTAAGGAAAGAACTACATAAATAAAGCCTTGAAAAAAAATCCAATAATCTAACACAAAGCCTTTTTTAAAATCTGTATTTTTAAGCAAAGTTTTCAATTTCTGTCAGAACACGGATAGTAGTAAAGTTTGACTCGCGATAAAAAAAAAATTCGTGCGATTTTTTATTTTCATAAGTGACGAAGTTAATAAATCATTAAGTCAAATTTCGAATTTTTTCTTTTTTTTTGAAAAATCGTAGGGAAAAAAACCAGTTTTTGGAATTTGATTTTTTTTAAAGCACTGATTCTAAAAGAAAAAAGTGTGAACTTTTTAATACGGAAGGTTGATTGATCAAAACTATGAGAAAGCAATACAGAATGATTGAAAAGCTTTTTTTACAAAAAGGCTTCAAAATTGACTCACTTTAGAAAAAAAAATCACAAAAAATGCTAAGTATCGTTAGTTTGCAACACACACACATAAAGTTGTATCTTGTTGTGGCGAAATAAATTATCTTCGCGACTCAGGAATTATCTTTAGTCTTGATTGCGATACGAAGGATTAGGATGATAATTTTAAAAGTGACGGAAAAAAATTCGAAAATCTTTCCCGCTGCTTTCATTTAGCATCCTTGCGTGGTAAACAACACACAGGGGTAAATCAGTCATGTATTTTAAAGTTTTTAAATATCTTTTAAACTAATTGCAATTTTAAAGTTTCAGTTAAATTTTATTTATTTTAAGAACATGACAATTATTAACCACCATTTTATTATAATATTCTTGAAATATTGTGTACATATAATTAATGTGTACAATATATGCAGTAATTAATGAAGTTCATACTTATTGTTTCGACATCTAGAAAAATTTCAGTTGCAAAAAACTGAATATTGAATATAATTTCTTATTTATATATATATATATATATATATAGCTATTTAAAATTTTAATCAATTTCCCTTTGTCTTTTTCTTAATTGTGTGTAACTAAGTGAATGTAATTATTAATTTAGTATTGTTTATAATAACATAGCTTTTATCAGTTCAATATATGGAACAGATATTAAATATGATATTTGTACCTAATACAACAATTTTTGAGAAAAATGTAAATGTTTGTATAAAATTTTATACTGCTTTCTAATTTTTACTAACCTTAAAAGATTACACACTGATGTAAATTATTTGAATTTTTCATAAATGCAAATTTTGAAAAGCATTTTAGCTTTTTTAAAAAACGGTTATGATAATTTCATATTAATCTTATGTTTGGTATGTATTATCTTGGAAAAATCAATTATAAAAATCAGTAAGATTGTTAATATTTATTTCCTGTTTTTCAGCTTAGCTGGAAAAATCGTTGCTACCTACAAATTATGTTCGGAACAATTATCTTCACAACATCATTATGACTATGGAATGCGAGCAGTAAAATCTGTGTTAACTGCTGCTGGAAATCTGAAACTAAAATATCCTTCTGAATTGGAAGCAATTTTAGTATTAAGGGCCATTAATGATGTGAATCTAGCAAAGTTTTTAGCTCAAGTATGCATATGATTTATCATTTTTTAAAAAAAATTCCATATATTGCCTGCCAATATCATGAATTATGAATAATATATCTATTGATGTAAAGACCATAGCTATTAATTCTTTTCTCCATCTGTGGATGATTTTAACATTTAAGAGTGATCATTTTCATTTTTTATAGGATGTTCCATTGTTTGAAGGCATTATTTCTGATTTATTTCCTGGTGTAGTATTACCTAAACCAGACTACACTGTTCTTTATAAAGCTTTGTGTGATAACATTGAAAAAAGAAATTTACAACCGGTTCCTTGGTTCATAACCAAAATTATTCAGGTAATAATATAATTGTAAACTTTTTTGCTGCATATGTTATTGATTAATATTGGTAAAGTAGATTAAAATCATATAATAAATACAGGTGGACCCCGATTTTCCGAGTTCCAATTTAACGAATCTCTCCCCACCCCCGATTAAAACAAAGGCAAAACCCCTATTTAACGAATAATAAACACCAAATTAAAGAATTGAAATAATTCTTTAATTGAATGAAATAATTTCAGCACTTGAAATGAAAAAATTGAGATTCTTTTCAAATGATGTATCCTTTTTGTCCAAAACAGAAAAGGATTTTTTTTTGCAAGCAGGCTGCAGTTCATTATTAGACTTAACAGGTGCAGAGGAGTGGTTAGTGTAACCTGTCGCTTGAGTTTTGAAAAGGACAAGAAATTTTTTTCTAATAATGCAGGGGCAATTTTAAGAGTTGTTACCATTTGCTCTCTTGAGAGAGGTGAGGTTCATTATAGTACGGTTTGGGAGACTGTCTATCTGTTCAACTGGAGTTGAGGAAATTGTTGAGTCAATGAACATCGATTTTTATGCAGAAATTGATAATGATCCTTCTTTAAAAACTATTACTTTTTCTAATGCTTTACATTGTATGGAAACTGGGAAAACAAACCCGTGCAGCAGGATGTAAATGACGCAGTATTTTCTTCTCTGCATAAAGTCGAAAAAGAACTCTTTCGAATCAGGAATCAAAAAGATTGTCAAACATCTATTAGTCAGTATTTTAAAAATTCCGATTAACTAGTGTATAATAATTCTTTATGTGACGAATCTTTACAGCACATTTCCACTAATACTCTTAGGCGTCTTGGATTGTAAATTCGCGTATATTTCCAATCACCTCTGAAAGAAGAAAATGATATATGTAAAGTAGATAAGGTATTTAAGGAGAGCGTGGTAGGTTAGCGTAGAAGAAGGCGATTGAGCCAGCAGAAGTAGTGACGATATTTTCAGGATTCAATTGGATTAAGATATTAGAGTATTGTGCTGTTAGCATTCAGCGAAGAAGCGTTAGGAGGATTACTCTACCTGAAGAGATCATAAGTACAACCAGGTGATATATTCTAGCTTCATACCGCTTAACATAAGCGTTAGTTTAATAAAATTAATTCAAGTTTAATGAAAGCTAATAATTCAAGTTGTGTGTATTTCTCAGACCTCTTATTCCGGTAAACCCTTTTGATATTGAGCGTAGTTATTGATTAACTTCATATTTCGTAATTTAATTTAAAATTAAAGGTGAATCCCCCCCTTTTTGACGTAGACATATAGTCTAATATTTGTCATTAGAAGTTTGATATTTTGAACTAAGTGAATAAATATAATTTATTATTATACAAATGGCGTCTGGTCATTCTTTGCCTCAAGTTACTCTTAGTGTCCAGGGCGGAACCCAGGGGGGTTCTCACAAGTAATAGTATTTTTAGCCTCTGAATAAAAAGTTTAATTTCTAACTATGAACATATTTTTTGTGTAGATGCTTATTATAGAATTTGCAAAGGATGAGGGCAAAAAAATTGTATTTTTTGGACCCTGATATTATGAATAACCATAAATCAACAAAAAAAAATGTTCTGTCCCAATGAATTCATTAAATCAAGGTCAGACTGTATTTAATACATTTTAAATATGGAAGTATTTTTACCCCTCCTAATTTATTTATTTAAAGGAGGAACTTCAAAATTATGCACACTTTAAATGCATGATTTTAGTAGTAATATGTTTTGATGTTTGTATATTTAGTGATTTCGTAATTGCCCTAAAATGGTCTTTTTTAAAACTTATTTGACTAAAAACAGAGTTTTTTTTTAAATAATCCCCCCCCCCAAATGATGACCAATTACAAAGTAATGTAACATAATTTTCTGACTACAAATTGTAGCTTTAAAAATTTTTCCGAGGATAATGTGCTTTATGTAATGAAATTAGTTAAAATTATGATAACTTTATCTTTGTATTTTATGAAAAAAAAAAGCATTTATATATATAAATACTTTTCAGTTATAAGTTCTGATAACGAAAAGTATTTTTCACATGGAAAAAAATTACCAAAATATTAAATATGTGAATTTTTTTGTTTACATGAAGTTGACACATTTTGCATTTTATAAAGGGTTATTTATAATTCCCTCCAATGTTTCAAAGCGTTATAGTAAAAAAAAAACTAAGACTTATACAGAAAGAACGTTTGAAAGAATACAGAAACAATTCAAGTTTTGCTTACATGTTTTACAAATGTTCTATGTGTGAAACCATGTTACATGGCATTCATCAATGTGATATACTCTAGTTCACACTCTACTCAACATGGTATTATCAGCGTTATTGACTACTCGTGTTACCCTTTCCATATTCTTCGAAAACTTGATCCTTTATATAAAACTAAGTTTTCGTGCCCCCTTGCCACATGGTGTTGCAGAACTGCATGAAACGATAATACGAGCTGTCAATAACGTTGATAGTACCATGTTGAATAGAGTGAGGCAGGAACTGAAGTATATCGCAGTGATGTATGCCATGTAAGCAAGATTTCACACATAGAATACTTGTAAACTACGAGGGGTGATCCAAAAAAGTTTACAAGGCAAATGAAAAATTATTTATTTGCAATAGATACTACATACAAATGGGAGTTAAGAGACATGTGGCGGTAATTTTTGTGCATAATCATCAAAACTATTTCGGTATTTATCAGACCACTGGGCCAATTTGCTTAACCCGTCTTTGTAATAATTAGATCCCTGGTCATTGAGCCAGTTCTCGGCAGATGTTTGAACAACACCATCTGAAGTGAACCTTATTCCGGATAAGTGTTTCTTCAATGCCGGAAAAAGGAAATAGTCACTGGGCTGTATGGGTGGGACTTAATACCTCCCAAGTAAACTTTCGCAGCAATTCTTGTGTCTGGCGAGCTGTACGGGGCGTGGCATTGTTATGCAGGAGAATGACACCTTCCGTCTGCCATCTAGAACGTTTGTGTCGGATGACTTCACACAATTTTGTTAAGGAGACACTATAACGATCGGCATTAATTGAATGGCTACACTTCAGATACTCGGTTAGGATAACACCACTCGTATACCAGAAAACGGTTGACATAACTTTGCCAACAGAAATTGTAACCTTAAACGTCTTCTTCGTCGGTGATCCAGTTTGCTTCCATATTGCGTTTTTGCACTTGCTCTCAGTCCGCTTCAAAAGATCGACACAATTTCGCTATCTGTTGTTTCATCATTGCTTCGTCCCCGTACGCTTCCACGATTTCTCTGCGAATGTCAGATGGGGACATATTTTTGGCCCATAAGAATCGTTTTATGTCTCGCACCTCTGTACGAAACCACTACTCTTGATGTCTTGCCATTACTGTTACTCTTACAGATCTGAGTACTAACACTATCTGCTCGCACAACCGGTGTAAGATAACTAGCTCCATCTGTCTCCACTCTGGGTTACAATATTCCCATCCACAACTACTACTTTCCAAATACTGTCGCTGGTAAACTTTTTTTTTTTTGGATCACCCCTCGTATGTACATAAAACTTGGATTGTTCTTGTATTCTTTCAAATGTTTTTTTTTTTTTTTTTTTGCTGTATTAGTCGTAGTTTTTTTTTTTTTTTTTTTTTTGTGCTATTGCGCTACGAAATCCTGGAGGGAATTATGAATAACTCTGTACTTTAGTGATGTTTTATTTCAGTATGATTCAGATGCATTATTTTCTTCTTTGATTAGATCTATGAAATGATTTTGGTTCGCCATGGTCTGATGATTGTGGGTGATCCTATGGGTGGGAAAACAAGTGCTTACCAAGTATTAGCTGCTGCCCTTACTGATATACACAAATTAGGACCTGAATGCGGAATTACAGAAAATAAAGTTCATTTCAGAATTATTAATCCAAAAGCAATTACTATGGGGCAATTATATGGCTGCTTTGATCAAGCATCGCATGAGTGGACTGATGGTAATTTCATTTTATATAAAAATAAAATTTTGAATGAATTATATATTCATAAATTATAAGTGCTTATCTTCACTAAATTAATCCTTACTGAAAATGATTTTCATTAAATATTGATTCTGATTTGTTTTATTAAATTGTTTTTTTATATTAATTACTCAAACTAAAAGTTGTTTGATATTCATGAATTGTAAATACACATAATAATTCGTTAAAATATTCTCTAGAGGAATTTTAATCCATAATGGTCTTAAGCCCTCCAAGACTTCATGGGACCATTAATTTCTAGTTTATCCGCCTTAACAGGAAATAACCATAACATCTCCCCAAATCTGAAACTTCAAGGTTTTTAAATGAGGATATGATGCAATCTTGCATCATCCGCGCATGCGAACCAATCAGAAAAGACCTTAGTAAAATCATATGATTTTAATGGCTTCCGATTAACTGGCTATAAATAGAAGAGATCTGAGGAGAGAGCAATTAATGTTTTTGCGAGCGTCATATAAGCCTTGCGTGTTAATGACTTTATTTGTGTTGTCCTGTTTGTTTTATGTTGGCGTTTTGTTTTCTACCTAACTAAATAAATGAGAATTGAAAAGTACCAAACCTATTCATCCCTCTACGACGGCAACAAATCAGTTGATTCCATCCAACAAAATGTCTTAATTTAAATATGGTGTAATGACTTCAATCAGCTCTGGGTTAAATTATTTATTACAATAAGAAAATTATCAAATAAATATTCCCGTACAATCTAACTGCAGAAAGAGTCCACAGAAGTAGAGTCTCTTTCGCCGTAACGGCTTTATACCGCTAGCATAAACATATTAGTCAAAGTGATACTTTCGGGAATTCGATCTGTCAAAAGGTCCACAGTTCATTAGAGAAAGTCTTCGCTTTTCTGCAACTCCACACCGAGTGTGTAAGCTCGCTGGCTCTATCTCCACCGTGCTCTTGCAGACTCGAAAAACTTCTCGGTTCTAAATCCGCCTTCGTTTGGGTTAGTTCATGGACTCCCAGGTATCGCTTGATTGAGAAGCCTCTTCCGGATTCTCTCAAGTAAAAGTCTTCTCGTCAACGCTGTATGTCTCTGGGAAACGGAACGCGAAGCGTTCCTCCATCCCATATCTAGATTGTCGATGTGGCCTGAAGTGGATGGGCCTGGCTGAGTGAGATAGTCCTGATTGGTTGTTAGATCGTGGCAAGGAGGCGTGGCTATTGGATCGATGTTGGTCGTATCTTCGCTGCGTCGATTGGTTACGGCCAATCAAAACGCAGTATAAGCAGGGCAATTCTTCCTTCGGTGAGCGGACTCCGTCCGCCACTGTTTTTTAGAAGATTTGGTCTGCCCATAAATTTTCTCTTTTATTTTTATAAATTTTTTTCTTTTTCACTTTATGTCAACCCTCTAATTCGGCTCTAAATTTATCAATTCTGATGAGGAGGTACGTCCCTTTCAGGGACAGGAACTCCGTAAATTACTTGCCTTCGGTTTCGACGGGAATGCCCTGGAGTGAGCTGAAATGCCCAGCTGCGATTGGTCAATGGCACTGAGAGAGTAGGCACTCAATTGGCTGCACTGATGCGATGGAACTAATCAAAAGCGAGGGGTCTAGAATACTAGTCTGTGTGGGTTTCCAAAATGGAATTGAAGTTTAAGAAATTACAAAAATAGAAAATAATTAAATTGAGAATTTAGAAAATTACATGGTCACTCGCCACACGGAGAGTGACTAAATTATTTGTTAGGGGGGATTATACGAATCTAGGAGTATTCTCCTAGGTTTTTTGATATCTGGTTCTGGAATGTATAGTTATTTAGCATTTTAACGTTATCATTATCAATGTTAGGAAGATTATTATAGAAAGGTACAGCCAGTTGGTTTTGAATATAAACTTTAAAGGGGAGAACTTTAATATCTTCATAAATTTTTGAGTTTTTAGCATATCTATTAGCTTTAACAATATTTCTAATTAAAAGTCTTCTACCAAACCCTCTCCCTTTTAAACCTTCAGTTCCCCATGGTCACTCACCGCCTATCTCTTTGATGTCTTCTGTCAACCCTTTAGATCGAGGGGTCTGTCTGGGCGCATAGTGAGAGCCCTGTCCTCCAGACGCACTGTCGCCCCAGATCCGTGAGAAACCGAAAGCACATTGTACCGGCATCTCTTTTCATCTCTCTTACTGACATGGGAAAAAAGGGTCAGAATTTTTGACCACCCATTTGCAAAACTTCTTTCCCATCAATGAGGGAAACGAACGGATCTTTCCCACTTTTGTTGGCGTCCCTTCTTAGCAATAAGGGAAAAAGAGACTGGGTACCTTACAGTGGGAACACTACACATATAATAAGCAAAATTTCTTTCCATAGCTGTATCAAATAAAACTAATAGACTAAATTGTCATTTACAAATTTAAATAAACATTGCAGACTTTGAAAATAGTGTTCATTGAAAATATTTTTTTATTATAAGCTTTGACCACTCGATTCAAGCAAGAATTGTTACGGTTTTCTTAAAACTATATGAGTGTATTAGTGTCCTGAATTTTGTTAAGATAAGTGGAATGAATATGTCACAAAGATTGCAAACATTTGATGGAGAAAAGGCAATATTTTTTTAAGTTAGATGTCTGTGCATTCACAAATCTCATTACACATAATTAAAAATAATTTTTAATAATTATTTAAGTATTTTAAGGGACACGGTACGATTTATACAACAATCTTTGATTCGATGGATTTTACAATTTTTTTTGCTTGTAACCATTGTATGTAGATTGCATAAAACAGATTTTTCTCACAATATTAACCATTTAATTTTTTTAAGAAAATTTATGAAGAGATTTACGAAAATTGATGTACACACATGAACTTTTGATTTACAAATATGTCAAGCTATGTCTAATAAAAGTTGGTATGGGTTTACTGTTAGCATGAATGATATACCTAAAATACTTTTTTTTCTGAATGCTTATTAAACATTCCTTAAAAAATACGTAAATTCTGAATTCAACTATTTTTTTAAAAAAATAAGTATTGCTTTGATTTAAAAAAAATGCATACCAACTTTTGTTACATGTACTATTAACAATACGTAAAAAAATTTCAAAGCATTTGGCACAATAGAAAAAATCCTTAGCATATTATATTTTAAAAGAAGATAAATGAGTTGTTTTTTTTCTTTTTGAAATAAATCCGCTTAAAGTGTTTATTTACCATTGGGATGTGAATAAAAATGAACATAAAAGTTCTCTGAATTTTTTAAATTCTAAGCTTTCACATTGGGTGAAATCATGGAAAATTTTATAAAAAATAATTTAGGCTAAAAAAAAGTTTATTTTAATTTTGGACCGATTTTTGTTAATTGAATTATACTGTGCCCTATTGATATTTAACCAGTTTTATGCACTTTTGCCTTTATCATGCATGATTTTAATTTTCAAATTTATTCTTTATGAAAACTTGCTTAAAATTAATTTATTTCGTTGAAATTTGTCACTAGAACCACAATCCTTATTATTTTATCAATTTTTAAAAATAATTGTTTGAATTTTTCAGTTGCATTATTTTATTTTGTTTTATTTATATTCTGCAAGAAATATGATTAGAATTTTTCATTTCCCTCCCCTCTCCCAAACTATATAAATTTTTATTCCAGCTTGCATTTGATTTTTCCTTTCAATCGGTTGTTTTTTATATTAATTTATGGTTTTTTAAATGAATAATATCATAATTAATTTCCAAATTATGGATTTGTATTTATGCAAGCAAAATTTCTGTTTTGATCTAAAAAAGGAGCAAAATACTGATGCCAGTACAATCACGATGATTATTTCTGAAAGGATTAAAATATTTAAGGAAATTGTCTTCATTATATTGTATTATAACTATTTTGGGGTGTTGTATGAATTACAGTTTTTCCATTGGTTATAATTATAGGTGTTCTAGCTAACACTTTTAGAGATTATGCAAGTGACCCTTCTGAAGATAGAAAATGGATATTATTTGATGGACCTGTAGATGCTGTCTGGATTGAAAATATGAATACAGTATTGGATGACAATAAAAAAGTATTGAAAGATCAATTTAATCTCCTTTACTTTTATATTAATGATCGTATTCTGGAAGGGACAAAAAAAGTATATTTTTAGTTTGATTATCGTTTTTTACATTTTAGTTATGTTTAATGAGCGGAGAAATAATTCAGATGAGTTCAGCTATGAATTTGATTTTTGAACCTGCTGATCTTGAGCAGGCCTCTCCTGCTACAGTATCTCGTTGTGGCATGATCTATATGGAACCACATCAAGTAGGGTGCATTTAAGATCGAATTTTCCTTGAAGATTTATTGTATGAAAAAAGAATGAAAGTGTATATGCAGGGTGGTTCTGAATTCATGGCACAAACTTTAAGGGTAGATACAGGACATTGTGACAATCCTTTATTTTATAGGAATGTATGGGCGCAAGTGACACTTTGAGGCATAAACACAAAAAATAAGAGACGGACGGAAAGACAAAGTGTTTATCGAAAGCGTCGTTGACAAGTGCAATGTTTACAGTAACTGTTCAGAGCATGAGCTATGAATTCCAGCTACAGCGCACATTGCTGCATCACCCACTGGCAGTCGGAGCTGATAGTCTGACGGATTCGAAGCTTGTACTCGCTGAAAATGGAAGAGGTGGAAGCGATTTTCGTTTAACTATCTACGAACGCTTGATTCACACTCACGTGATGAGCAACAGCTCTTGTACTTGACTCGAGTTTATCAGCCGCAACGTTCAAGATGTATTCTTCCAGGCTTGGATTGCATACAGCTCGTCGACGGCCAGTATTATGTCTGGTGACGTGGAACGAACGTGTTTCACGAAGTTGACGATGTAACAGCTAAAAAATTCTGTGATGTGGCATTCGTCTATAAGGAAACTGCGCGTGATACATTCGTAGCACAGCTCTGCAGTTACCATTTAAACGACCGTACATGTAATGCATGTCTGCATTTTCGGCATGCGTAAAGTCTCTCATCGTAGACTCCAGCCTAACTGCGAATGGCGCTTTCCCGTTCTAAGATGCATCATGTTGAGCGGTGGCTAGACATCTACAACCCCCTACCGGCAACTCAACTAACCGATAACTCCATTTCTTTCTTATTTTATTTTCCCCTGTTTGCGCCGCACCCCGTCACTTGCACCCATGCATTCCTGTACAATAAATGATTGTTACAATGCCCTGTATCTACCCTTAAAGTTTGTACCATGAATTCGGGACCACCCTGTATAAAATGTAGCTAAGATGAATAAATGTTTTCAGATAATTATTATAAATGTTTAAATATTTCTTTTATGTTAATATTATTCACAGAAATGTGTACACTTTTTACTTCATTTGCATTTCTTTTGGAACATTAAACTATACTTATACAGAAAAATGTACTCAATTATTTATATTATTAATAATAATCTAAAAAATCATCTTTAACAGCCAGTAAATTATTATTTTTATCTGTGTGATACAATTATGATTTATGCCGAAATAATTTTTTGAAATCAGTTTTAATTTGGTATATTATTAATTATACCAATACTATAGTTTTAAAATCTCTGTATTAAATATTTATATACATGTGTCTTACTTCACATAACTTTTAATTTTTCTTTGTATTTTTATATTTTCTTGTGTTTCTTAAATACCGTAAAATCCGGCGTATAACACGCACCAAGCTGATTTTTTAAAGTTTTTGGTATATTCACAGTATAACTTGCACCCTTCTTTTTACGAAGAAATTTGAAATATTAGCTCTAATGTTTGGAATTCATTTATTCGAGGTATTATCCCAGACCGTTGACAAAAAATTGCTTTCTTCTACTAGAACTACAACTCTTTTAGTTTATAAAGCAAGTCATTTCTTTTAAGGTATCCGACTACGTTCGAAACCGTGATTTTGCAAAAGCGTATAAATGGATAATATTCATGATATTTAGTGTCACTTAGATTAGAAAACGTATATAAAATTGTTTTAAGAATAGCATTACAATAAAAAATTATTTAAGTACACTATTTTGACAAAAAATGAACATAGAATGACCCATTTTCAAAATATTCTCCTTTTGTGAAAAATGCTTATATTATAATAATATTTCGCGTGTATATAGCTCAGACCTCTGTACAGAGGCTCAACTAGAATTTTTGAAATATATAACTTAGAAGTGGGTTTATCCATGTTTTACGACAACAGAGGGGAGAAATTTTAAGAAAAAAACGTCGATAATTATTTCAAATGGTTGTAATTCTGAAAATAATGTGAATTTTTCAAAAAGCATAGTTGAGCCTCTGTACAGAGGTCTGATCTATATACAGGAAAATATTATAATAGAAGCATTTTTCACAAAAGGAGAACATTTTGAAAAAAGGTTATTCTAAGTTAATTTTTTGCCGAAATATTGTATTTAAATCATTTTTTTTTTTTTTTTGTCAAAATGTCCTTTAAAACAGTTTTATACATGTATTCTAATCTAAGTGACACTAAATATCAAGAAATTTATCCATTTATGCGCCTTTTTAAAATCACGGTTCCGAACGTAGTCGGGTACCTTAAATAAACATTTCTATACATGCAGAAGTGAATTTGTTTTTATGCTCCTCACTTATGTTATTTTTAAAGCTATCGTTTTTATACCCGGCGTATAACACGCACCCTTAAGTTTCGAACTTATTTTTTATGTTAAAAGTGCGCGTTATATGCCGGATTTTACGGTATGTTGAATATTTTTGCATGTATTTTCTTTCATTTTGATTAATTCATTTTATAGGATTTTATATGAAATACTTTTAATGTTCAGTTTCTGAATTTAATGTTTATAATGTATGTTTTTTTGTTGAAGCATTCTTTGTTTACTACTATTTTCTTATCTTTAGAATTTATAAATAGAATTTTGAAGATCATATTATTTTAAAATGTAACTATTTGTTTTCATATTTGAAATTTAATATCTATCTTTCTACCTAGAATGGTTCTTTATTATTTGTTTTTATCCTAAGCTTGGATGGAGGCCTTTGAAAGATTCATACATAAAGTCACTCTCAGAATTGGAACTATCTGAAGAGTTTATTGACCTTATCAATGATATGTTTGAGTGGTTGGTTGATCCATCTTTACAGTTTCTGAAACGCATGTGTGTAACTTTCCTGAAAACATCAGAAATTCATTTGGTTCATTCTTTAACAAGACTTTTCAACTGTTTAATGAAAGATATGTTGGCTTCACAGTCCAGTGACTTGGATGAAGCTGTTCGTTTATCTGATGTAAGGTATCCTTTTAAAAATATTTAAAATAATGCCTAAATTTTATAAATATTAATTAACAGATTAGATTAGAAATATAATTAGCTAGCACTTTAAAATTCTTTATATTTTATGTTAAATAATGCACAGTCTGTGTGGCATTCTATTTTTTTTGTAAATATTTAATAAAATTGATTATGATTTATATATATATGTACCATTTAATATGGTACACTAGAGACCAAATCTGCTTGAGAATAAAATTTATAACGTTACAATTTTACTTGTGCGGTAATATATTTTTTTATATTTGTATTTACTAATTTTTATGTAAAATATTTTCAGAGAAATATTGTTAATATTTTCTTCCGTCTTATTAACTTATGAATTCAAGAGAGTATGTGAGTGGTATGCAGGAAAAATTGTTTAACATGGAACTGAGGGGACTGAAATATTTTTTCGTGTTAAAGGATATTACAAAACAAATAAATAAATAAATAATAATGATAAATAAATAAATAAAAACATATATTCAATGAATTTAAGATTATAAGAGTACATGTTATTGACATAGATAAATATATATGCATGTATTTAATATAAACTTTTCAAACATTTATGTAATTTGCTCTCTTTTTTCAATTCCTACTATTAACTCACACTCTCTCTATATTTATTTATTTACTAGCGGCCCGACAGACGTTGTCTTGTACACACGTCTTAAATGCAAAATTTCAAATTTTTTTGAATAAGTTGTACCAATCTGGACCGTTTCGATGAAAATTTTTTATAAAAAAAAGTTATTACGATACCTGACGTCATCACATGCACAGTTACCATAATTCGACCTATCGATTTCGTGTGAGTAAGTGTATACTATGAACTAAGTTGAATATAGTATTAGCGATTCTGAATAAAAACGAAAACTTATTTTAATTAAATGATAAAAAAAGATAAAACTCGCGCTATTGAGGGGTATAAACAAATTCGATGGTTTGCCTAACCTCGGACATGCAACATATAATTGGCCTTGCGAAAAGCAAGGGTTTTCTAAATCTAAGCCACAAATTGTCATTGTTTTACCTTGTGACTTATTAATGGTCATAGCAAATACCAAGCGAATTGAAAATTGCAAACATTTAAATGGGTAGGCGAATCTGAAAGAATCATTGGGATCTGGGGTAGAAGTACAAGTTCACCTTGAAGTTTGCCGCTCAAAATAGTGGCCTCAAGAACATTGTCCACGATTTTTTTATGAACAATCGCGAGCCTTTACGTAATTTTGGAGCATTTTTAACTAATTGCGATATCGGACCGAATTGTGAATCTAAATCATTCTCGAATCCACTTGAACCCACAAAAAAAATATCATCCAAATCGGTCCAGCCGCTTAGGAGGAGTTCAGTCACATACGCACTCACGGAAGAAATATATAATAGGTTGGGGAAAAATAAATCCATTAATTTCGCATGGAATTCAAGACTTTATTTAACATGCTTCGGATTGTCCGATTTGGGTCAAATATGCACCATTTTGTTGTATAATGTGTTGCCATTTTAAAGGTAGTTTCATAAATGCCTCTTTCATAGAAGTCTTGGTTCTTATTGGCGAAAAACTCTAGTAATCGATTTTTCACAATCTTCTGTTGATCCCAATTTCTTATCACTCAGAAAATTTTACATTGTCGGAAAAAGGTGGTAATCACTTGTCCCAGGTCCGGACTATATGGTGGATGCATTAAAACTTCCCAACCAAGCTCCCAGAGTTTCTGGCGAGTCACTACAGACGTGTGTGGCCTGACGTTGTCCTGATGGTTCAAATGGTCCAGTTGTTAACAGTAGATATCTGAATTTAGTGTCTGGCCATACGGAAGCAACTCAAATAAATTATTCCTTTCCAGTCCCACCAAATACAGAGTAGAACCTCCCTGGCCGTTAGTCTGGTTTGGCCACCCTTTGAGCTGCTTCACCGCTCTTTGACCACGATAGTTTTCGCACAATATTGTCGTATGGGACTCCTTTCTCATCCCCAGTCACCATCCGCTTATGAAATGGACTGATTTCATTCCGTTTGGCCAAGGCTTCACAGATGGAAATTCGATCCATCATGTTTTTTGGTGTTAATTGGTGTAGCACCCAAACATTGAGCTTCTTTTGGAATCCAACTTTGCGTAAATGGTTTAAAACTATTTTATTGTCGATCTTTAGCTTCTGGGCGATGCTACGACTATTAACACTACGACTATTAACTTCGATCATTTCTGTGATTTTATCGACATTTTCGACGACGGGCCTGTCTGTGCGAGATGCATCTTTAACGTAAAAAATGCTTGAACGAAATAGACGAAACTAAAATTGCACTAACTGTTACAGTATCGGCACCATAAACATCATCCAGAATTTCAGCCACCTGGCTCGCATTTTCGCCTTTATCAAAGAAAAACTGTAAAATGTAGGGAATTTTCTCTTTGTTGACTCCATTTTTAACACCCTGTAACTCACAAATGAATGGACAAAAAAAAACCACAAAAAATTCTTTTAGTTTAAACTGTTACCTTGACAACGAGCATAAATTTGAAATTGTTTGATCGATACTTCACGAGATATCGACACTACATCCATCTACCGAAAAAATAATGGATTTCTTTTTCCCCAACCTAATATAAAGATATATGCCGTATTGTAGCGAAATGAATAATCTTTCCAATACTGTAATTAATTTTTGTCTGATTTTGATAGAAAAATTACATTGCAATTTTAAAAACGGCAAAAATATCGGAAAATTTTCCCTTCTTTCTTTTTTTTCCCCTTGCCGCGCATTAGCAGAATAAACAGCAAACACAGGGGTAAAACAATTATGCATTTTAAGGTTTTTTTAATTAATATATTTTTAACTAAATGCGATATTGGACCGAATTGTGAATCTAAATCATTCTCAAGTCCACTCGAACCCACACAAAAAATTTCATCAAAATCGGTCCAACCGTTTAGGAGGAGTTTAGTCACATACACACGCACAGAAGATTTTTATATATAAAGATTTATCTTGGTGGAATTTTCAATCGTTAATAAAATACATTTTAAAGCGCTCAATTGAGCTGAAATTTTATATACAGGATTATTTTGGATGACAATACAATAATTTAATTATAATTAATAAAAATTAATTGATTAAAACTAATTATTTAAAGAATTACAAATACAGCCACGTTGGCGACTTGTGTCAAAACTTGAAAAGGTTTTTTTCTCACGTTTTAAAGCATTCAGTTGAACAGAAATTTTACATACACGATTGTTTTGGATGACAATACGATACTTTAATGATAATTAATAAAAATTAGTTACCACTTAATTTTGTGATTCTGTCATATGTATATACATATTTATATTAATTGTAACTATTTAATAAAAACTAGCTAAAATAAAAATTTTCTTTGATCTGACTAGGAATTGACTTAAAAATTTTTTATATTACTTGTTTTAATTATTGTTGGTAAAGTTAAATTAGCAATTCCAAAATCTTTAGAGTTCTCCATTTTCATCTTATGATTTGTTCAACAGCCTGAAGAAGCTCCATCTTTATTTTAAGCGAAATAGAAGTTTGCTTTCCCCTTGAGCTCTTTGCCAACGTGCTCGCAAAAAATTCTTCTAAAATAGAAAAAATAATGCGAACCAAACTCACTGATTTTTTTATCACCCTGCGATGTACCCTTCACTAAATTTCAAAGCCAACTGATCAGAGATCATATGTTTTTGTTTGGCGTTTTGTAGGAATGGAGGATGAAAGATACACAAAATTGGCTCGTGTCTCAGGATATTCTGAGGGTATTTCAAAGCTAAGTTAGCTTCCTTTCTACGAAGCATGTGAAACCATTTCTTCATTTAACATCCCCTCTTAAACATCGCATGCTTGACTGGTATTTTCCGTATTCTGTTTATTCCCAGAAGGCAAATCTTTTCGTGTTAAGAGCAAAAAATGCATAGTAGTTTGTCTTGACCATTGTATTATTTTCTGTTAACCGATATTTCGTCTTAAGCGTTTTCATGTTAAGCATATTTCACTGTACACTGGTGTGCAAAACTTAAGCAACAATGTAAAAATTAAGCAGAGATAACCATGAAATTGCAGAAAAGGAGGTCTGGAGATCAGTACAGTGAACACGTAAGTCAGTAGAAACGTCATGCGTATGCACAAATATCAGAAACGAAACGTCAGAACGACGTGAGCGTACGCAAAACGCGTGATGTCGGCGCGTGCTGTTCAACAGTAAAATAAAATGAAGGACGCAGACGCATTTCAACATATTCGCTGCAAGTGCCAGTGAGTCAGTTCGTGAAATATGGCTAGAAGAAATCACCTGGACGACTTCACACGTGGAAGAATGATCGGAAAGCTGGAGGAGGGGCGTACCGTCACCAGTGTAGCTGCAGAGTTCGGAATCAACAAAAGTGTCGTTTCGCGCGCTTGGAAAGCGTTCCAAACCACAGGTACAGCTGTTAGAAAGGTTGGTGGTGGCCGCCCGAGAACGACAACTGCAGGGGATGACCGATATATCATCCTGCAGGCGAAAAAAGGCCGACGGCAGTCATCAAGCGTCATTGCTCAGCAACTCTCTACAGCAACGGGGCGACAAGTGTCACGGTTTACTGTGGCCAGACGCTTTCACAAATGGGGCCTATTCGCCCACCATCCTGAACGCTGCCTCCCGTTGAAAGTTGACCACCGACGCCACCGTTTACAGTGGTGCAGAGAGCACAAAAACTGGACAACTGCCAATGGAGTCGTGTCCTCTTTACGGATGAGAGTTGGTTCAGTACCAGAAACGATTCTCAACGCGTTTTGATTTGGAGAAAGATCGGGACCCGGTTTTATCCCAGAAACATCAAGGAAAGACACCGTTACGGTGGTCCTGGAGTTCTTGTCTGGGGAGGCATTATGCTGAACGGGCGAACTGAGCTCCACATTTTCGATAGAGGGTCTGTAATCGGGGATCGCTATTGTGAGGAGGTACTTCCCCATGTGCGTCTGTTCCGAGGTGCCGTTGGCCCAGATTTCATTTTTATGGATGACAATGCACGGCCGCATTGGACTCTTGCTGTTGAGGAGCTGCTGGAAAGTGAAGATATCACTCGAATGGATTGGCCAGCGTACTCCCCAGATTTAAATCCCATCGACCATGTGTGGGATGCTTTGGGAAGACGTATTGCAGCACGATTACATCATACGGAGAACACCCAACAAAAACTCAAACAGATGCTGATTGAAGAATGGGCACTCCTACCGCAAGAAATGTTGCACCAGCTGGTTCTGAGTATGCGGAGACGGTGCGAAGCAACCATTGCAGTGAGGGGAGGGCATATACCATATTAAGGAACATCTGCGTGTTCTTCCTGTTGGATAGGCCATCATGAGTCACGATACTATGCGTTCAATAAAGCTTGTTTTTGTTTGATTCCATACCGTATGCATTGGATTCCTTTTTCAGCGCCGATGCTTTCGTCATCCTTTACGTACATAATACTCTCCCTCATTTCTGAATTTCATGTCTCTCAGATGATTTTTCGTGAAGTTATGGCCATAAACCCACCTGTTGCTTAAGTTTTGCACACCAGTGTATATAAAGTATTTTATTCAATATAAGTAAAAACAACAGAATTATTTTTTTTTCTAAATTCCTTTGTATCATATATTTTTTCAGTTAAAAGCAAATTTTTATTTATTCAACCCCTTACCCTCCTCCTTTGACTGCTTGTTTCATGTAAATTAGGTTTATTTTGGGAAAGTTTCCTCTGTTTCTCCATTCAACAATGTTAGTCATTAAAATAACACTCTGAAAATGCCATATAGTACTTATATTAATTTATATTATTACTATCTTAATAGTACTTATAGTCAATATCAGCAAATTAAACAGTTGTACGTATACTTATTAAATTTTCATTCATAGTGAAAGTTGCATGTTTACAGGGTGTTGCTGAATTCAACCGACAAATTCAGAAGGGTGTTAGTAGGTAGCATGGAGACGACAAATCACCATAGAACAGGGGGTCGCAAACCACTTTTAGTCGGTGAACATCTCGATAATAGTAACCATCAGGAGGACGATGAGCCAGACGATGGGAGTGGTCAAACGATATGCTAATACTGCCCGAACGCCTCAATGGTGCAAAATGTTTTCTTTTTTTTACAGCACGCCATCCCTGAGTTCCTGCAGGGAGTACCGACCACTACGCACAAGAACGTGTGGTTTATGCACGATAGTGAACCAGCACATTTTTCGATTACGGGGCGCAATCACCACTTCCGTGCGACATATCCGGGATGTGGGTTGGACGCGGTGGATCTGTTGCTTGGCTTCCAAACTCCCCGGACCTCGATCCCTTGGATTTGTTCACTTGGCAACACACCGGATTTGTTTGAACGCGTTCGACAGACCTTCGTCCATCGGTGTTGGATGTGCTATTAAACACGCGGCCGCACTTTCGGCCCACTTTTTGACGTCGAACTGTGAAGCATAATCCTAAAGCATTCATTGTTTGTCTTGTAAATATGCTTTAGGTCTAATAAAAGTATTTCTTATCTCTTATCGCCCCTTTTCATTGCACTCGATATTACACCCTTCATAACTGTTTTAGCGATTACTCCTGGGGCTGCGGTAGCCCAGTGCTCAAGGTATCAGATCATGGCAGGCATGTCATGAGTTCGAGCCCGGTTCCACTAAAGACCCGCCGTGTAGGGCAGCGATGCACGCTAAATCTGTCGAGAGCTGAAACGTCCTCCCGTTGGTGTGGTAGTTAGGAAAGGGGGGTGCCAGCTCAGGTGTCGTCCACGTCACTTGACCATGGTTCAAAATTACGTGGTCCGTCGCCAAAAGCCCTCTTGTAGCTGAACAGTGCGATGTTAATATTCAATCAATCAATCATTTGCGATTACTCCGACTAAAAGTGGTTTCCACTAGTGTTAGATTAAATGACATGAAGTCGAATGACTCGGCAATCGAATTCTCGCCTGGTTTTTGGAGCACTAACAGAAAACAAAACACGCTCTTGTGGCTCTAACAAGAGCCACGCTCTAAAAAGCGTGGGGCCTATAGGCAATTACCTACTCCGCCTAATGAGTAATCCGGCACTGTTTGCGATCTCTTGTCCTATGGTGTCTTAACCATCACCCCTCTGAATCTGTCGGTCGAATTCGGCAACACCCTATAAATGATATTATGTATCTAATATAAATAAGACTGTTCTCATTTTATGCTTTCAATAATATTAAATTTGTATAGTAACACTATGTTTCCTTATTAATTTTCAGACCTTGCGGGGATTACAATCGCTGTTTGTATTTTCCTTAGTCTGGACAATTGGTGGTACTATGAATAATAATAGCAGAATTCTGTTTGATGAATTTTTTCGGGCTCTTTTGGATGGAGATAATGAAGGACACCCTAAAGCCAAAGCTTTCAAATTAACTAAAGCTCAGCTTTTTCCTGATGGTGGATTGGTGTATGACTTTATGTACAATTATAAAAGTAATTCATGGATTGGTTGGTTGGATACTTTACAAAAAGAAGAATTGGATCTTCCCCTTGATGCCAGGGTATTGTTATTTCAATGTTTTTGTATATTTCTTTATTCATATATCATTCTTTTCTTCTGGATAAAATAATCAACAGAGTTTGTTATTTTCTTCTTTTTTTTTTTGTATTGATGTGTGTAGCATTAAGAATTGTTATTTTATGATATTTTAAATACAGGGTGGCCGGGCTTAAAGTATCCAAAAGGAATGGCTTATTATTACAGAACTACCCATCAGAATGTAATGAACTGTTCATTCGTGGATTGGAAACCCCTACCGAGATTTTTTGGGTCTAGTCCGATCGGCCGTACAATCGCGCATTATTCGGCAGTCGTTCTTGCAGTTCAGCAGTCAACTTGTTGCACTGACTTCGTAACTGAAGAGGAGACGGGAACTTTAGTATCTCAAACTAGTAAGCATCCCTAAGTTTTCGTGATAGAAGACACTGTTGATCGTGTGCGTGATTCATTTTGTAGGAGTCCTGATAAGTCTATTAGGCAAGCAAGTAAAGACATTCAATTTTGTTCGAACACGTCGCTATACACGCGTGACTGATTTAAATTCCGTTAACCAAAGTACACACTACACCTTACTAACGAAGTCAGTGTAAAAAGTTTATCGTCTGCGATTGCCGAATAATGCGCGCACGTGTGGCCGATCGGAGTAGACCCAAAAATCTCGGAGAAACTGTTAGTTATATTCTGATGGGTAGTTCCGTAGTAATAAACCATACATTTTGGATATTTTAAGCCCGGACACCCGGTATATTTAATAAAAAAAGATGTAATGCAAGAATTCTGATGTTAGGTTTCTTACGATGGATCGCTCTAATGGTTTTCTTTTATGTTAAACATATTAAATTATGTATCATATATTTAAATAACTTATTTCTTTTTTGGGAAAAGTAGTTATGTATAAATAATTCTACGTTCAATAACTGCTTGTGTTTAATTTTATAAACGTTTCATGAAGTCAGCAAAGCAGCAATTAATACTTTTAAAACACGTGTCATAGATAATAATAAGTAATAAACAATTGTTAAATAATATTCAAAACAATTTTCTGTGATATAATTACTGAACTTAATGATTATAAGTATTTTATCACAATTTATTTACAAATATTAACAATTTGCAATATTTATACTAGCATAAATTAGTTCTGAATTATTCTTTATATATTTAATTTATGTGTAAATTTTAAAATTTGTTATTTATTTACCTTTTTGTATTGAAGTAGAATTAAGTAGTTAAAGTATCGTCTTTCTGATTTTTCATTATGCATTATTTATTCTTAATATTGTAAGAGTATTTATCTTATAATGAGTTTTTATTTATTTATTTTTACGTTAATTTTCAATCTCATGATTATTATTTAAAATTAATCTTCATATGAGATGCTTAAAGAATGTGTGTTTCCTAATAAAAACTTTCAACAGGATTGGGATTTATCTATTTCATATTGGTTAAAGTTAATATGTATATATATATATATATATATATATATATATATATATATTAATCCTTCTATTATATTCTGTTCAGATATAGCTATTTTCTATGAAAAATTTTTAATTCTTAATAGTACAATTATATATATTTATAATTTGATGTATTTTCTTCTATTTTTTTCCCTTGAGCTTACAGGAGGAGGAATCTCAAAAAGTATGGTTTAAATTATGCTTAAAAAAACTTTTGTAAAATACTCTTGTTTTTATGTTTCTTGTACATTTTTAATCTTCCCTTTTTCATGAATTTTTAACACAGATAAATATGTATAAATTGTTTATTCTAAACAAAGTTTTTTAAATTACAAAATTGACACACTGTATGTATTTTAAATCATTTTATTATGTATTATATTCTTTTATGTTTCATTTGTGTTTAAATGTGTAAGGAAACTTAATTCATTTCTGTTGATGTATTGTCTATTTTATTGAGAAAAAATTTAATGTATTGCATTTCTGGTGCATGTCTAAAATCTGTCTTTCAGTACAGTTTTGAGTGTGTTAAAGCATTCATAAATTTCTTTTATATTCACTTATTTTACGATGTCTCTTTTTATCCTTTTTATGTTCCTCTAAGAAAAGTGTTTTATTAATCCACTATTATTTAAAGTACTCTGGCACTTAATATTGTAAAATAAATCTTAAATATATCAATAACATGACCTTCTTGATGAAGAACTAGTGAATTTTTTCATCCTCTTAATAAATGCTTGAAATCCCAAAATTTTATTTTAACGAAATAATTATAGCTTATTATGTATTTAATAATATTTGTACACTTTGTGTGTTTGATAATTTGACATACTGTGTTACTGATTAATATTAATTTCAACATCATCTGAAAGCTGTTAATATATTAAAAATTTTATTTTGCTTAGGTAAATGAATTAATAATTCCTACTAATGAAACTGTGCGACAAAGATTCATGCTGAACACATATATTTCTAATGATGTACCTGTACTTTTTGTTGGTCCTACTGGGACTGGAAAGTCTGCAATCACAAACAATTTTTTAATACACTTGCCAAAGGAAAGGTAAGTCACATTCTAATGTATAAAGTTATTCATTTCTTTTTCAATATGCAATTTCATTCTGATTATTTAATTGTAATTTTAGATATCTTCCCAATTGCATCAACTTTTCAGCCAGGACAACAGCTGGCCAAACACAAGATATCGTTATGAGCAAGCTTGACAGGTAAAAGGTTTTTTTTAAATATTTTTTATTTCTTCTTCTATACTTCTTTCAACCATTTCGAAAATGCATACAGAGTAATACATTACATACTGAATTCATTTTTATTTTGAATATATTTTTTGCATTACAAATTAAAATCTAAGTGATCATGCACACAGTTTTGTTGGTTTTCTATACTGTTTAGGCAATATTTTTAATTTCTTCAAATATATATATGTTAGAGATAAAAGTAATTTAAATATATATAAGCAATAGATTTTATATAAAATTTTTATTAGCTTGTAACATTAGAATAAATTTTTGTGATAATTTTTAAATAATTTTGTGAGCAGTGGAATACAAAGTTTTTTTAATTCTAAGGATACAATTAGTTTTTTAAAATTATGTATGAAAAGGGAGGAGAAAAAATTTTGATCTTTGAAGTCTTTTATTCAAAATGACATTGGGGTAAACACTATGGGTAGTGTTTTTAGAAAATCAAAAACGGGCGTTTGCAAATGCCGTAGTACTGGTGGCTGTATGTAAAAGTTATTTAACAGAAGCCCTTGAAGTTGCTGAAAGAAAGGCTAGGCCAGTGAGCCTTATTATTTACCAAGGTAAAACTATAATTTTATGACTACTATTGGAAATACTAACACCTCAAATCTTTTAATTGAATGCTATAAATCTGGAATGGTTACAGAATTCGTTCAATGTTCAATAATCATTGTTTAATAAAAAAAAAACAATGATACTCCTACCTGAAATAAAGAAACTAATTGTTGCTGCTCATAAAGCTTTTTATGAATTTTAGCATTTACTTAGGACTGGATTTTTATGTGGAAAGACAAAGTTATTACTGTACAAGGCCCTTATCTGTCTTGTCTCGATTTACGCTTCGGTGACTTGGACTGTGACCATGAAGGAGAAGGGATTTTGGGTGTTTTTGAATGCATCCTGAGAAGTATTTTTCGTTCCATTTTCAGAAAAATGGCATCTGTCACAGAAAACAAAGCACCGAATTATGCTAAGTGTTCAAAGAACCAAATGTTCATTACATTAAAATAAGCCTATTCAATTAAACTGGGCATTGGCGTAACAGAGAATATTAGGTCCCCCTTGCAAAGTCAGATTTTGGGCTTCAAGCAACTGTATCTTGCAATTGGTACGTACTTGGCATCAGTCAGGTTTTGGATGGCGGGGGTGTACTCCACTGGAACTGGGTATGTTATCCTTAAAAATGACAGTAGCATACTTAATGAAATCTTTTTGGCTAGTTCTTGAAGATTTACACGTTGATGGATAAGATGCAGTTGAGAAGGATTATTTGGTCATAGAAATAAAAATTGGTAGAATTTGGCTACTTGTAGAGGTGGTTGGAAATGTTTGGTTCAGAAGGCCTTGACCCATCCTGAGCTGTCACGCCATGGTGATAGAGATGATCTTTAAAATGCAATTTGAAGATATATTTCTGTATAATTCTTCATTAAGATTATAAAAATATTTTATTTTCCTTCTGTTATTCATTATGTTATACTTATTTTTAAAAACCTTTTCAGGCGAAGGAAGGGAGTTTTTGGACCTAGCATGGGAAAAAAATGTGTTGTCTTTGTTGACGATTTGAACATGCCAGCAAAAGAAATTTATGGAGCACAACCTCCGATTGAGCTGCTTCGACATTGGATTGATCATGGATATTGGTTTGACAAAAAAGATACCTCTGTTTTAGAAATAGTAGATGTGGTAAACAACATTTATTACTTATGTATAATATTGTATAAAATTAAATGAACTAATGGGAATTTAAACTATTATTTGAGACTAGTTGAGCATTCTCATTTATTTGTATCTTAAAATGAGAATACTCAAATAAATAGTCCTTAATGAGAATGTGCAAAAAGCATGTTTACTTCAAACAATAATAATTTGATTCTTAGGAAAACTTAGAACAATGAAATCACAATCCCCCAAAAAAATTCCAAGTAATAAACTTGATTTTTAAGTTGTATTCATAGGGATTTGGGAGATCCAACCTATTCTGAATAGCTTGCAAGCTACATAGGATTATTTGGCACACTTTTTTCTTTCATTGCTGTTGCTAAGTAGGACTAAATGTGTCATTCATATGCATTTCTTTGGAATCCTCTGATGGATCTCTCTGCAGACACAAAAGTAATTCATAACACTTCAGCCAAATTAAACTTTTGTTTTAAATATTGTGACGGGCTCATGCGTCTTTTCTTTAACATGTCCTTTGGGTTCTTTGGGCCAGAATTAATGGCAACTCTTTTCCAACCAAATTCAAGAAATGAAGTGTGAATGAAAGATGCAAATTAACAAGCTTTTAAATATCGGAACTTAGAGTAAGCGGGATGGCAATTTGTGGCAGTTGATGGCAAGTAGAGGAATGTTAATATAGTTCGTGGTTCACGTTTGGATAAGGTTATGTGGCGGTGATTAGAAATTTTAAATGATAAAGATGTAGAGAAGTAAGGTGCATACCAGTGCATGAAAGTAAATACAAGATTGCCTTTAGGATATTAGTGATTGATTCTCCAGACTGCAACAAGGTAGGATTGAATACTTAATCTTAGAATCAGTGATTGTATTAGAATTGAGGTTAGACTATTCAGTTGTTGATAGTGGTCAGAGTTAGGTTAAGTCGTTATTATCTTTATATATTGTGTGTTGCGTAATTTTCCATCGTTAATTTGTTAAAAGTTAAAGTTGAAAATCTAAATAAAGATTATATGTATGCCTCTAGTTCTTCCGTTAATCCTGCACCTCTTGCTCACGCTGGTACTCTGAGAGATATTCTCCCAGGGGGGGATATCACAATATGATGAATTATATTTAATGAATTATTGCTTCTCTAATATTCTATCTTTTTAATTATCTATTTGGACAAATTTAACTTTTCAATGCTGATTAATGTTAAGATAAGAAATGCTAAGACCCCTCAGTTGATAGAAAAATTCATCTACGTGTTTGTCATTTACTTCAACATAAATTGAATCATTTTCGTAAAGACAACAAGCTGAAAGTTTTTATTCATTACGAGTGTCTAAAGAATCTTTGAAAAGTAAATACCTTTTGGTCTTGGAATAATTTATTGTTCCTTTCAAAAATTTACTATGAATTATATTATTAATTACTTATATATTCTTCATCTTTATTGTTACATTACTTCAAAATTTCACGGAGCAGATCAATCTCAAGACACATAAGTGTGTATTACTGATATGAAGTGGAAAAGTTATAATTTTATATTAATTTAAAAGAGATATTTTGTCATATTCATATAAAGATTTTTATCAACCTAGAGAAAAAATATTCCTTATTCTTTTTTCAAATCTATTTCAGAATCTTGTTACTGCCATGGGACCCCCTGGTGGAGGTAGAAATGACATAACTTCTCGTTTTGTCCGCCACTTAAATGTCATGGGTATTGATGTGTTTGATGATGATACTTTAAGTCATGTTTTTACGTCAATTGTTGACTGGCAATTTATTAAAGGCTATGATCCAACTATTCAAAGACTAGGAAAAGTAAGCAGTAACTTTCAATTTTACAGTCGATTTTTGCTTTTATTTTCAAATTTTTAAGTTCTTGAAATAAAAGTTACTTTTTGAAAAAAAAAAAAACTCTTCAATATTTTTATTTTCAAAGCTATTATGTTTTGTTCTATTATGTTCTTTTATATTAGACTTATTCTTACAATAGTTTAACTGCAAATTTTTAAATACTTCAATATTTGTTTTGAAATAAGTGTTTTCGGTATTAATTATTTTCAACCGTAAATTATTCAAATCAGAGATTAGTGTAGATTGAAGAGTCAACTGAGTAATTAATATTTTAATTACATGTGTATATGAAGGTAGAATTGCAGGTTTGAAAAAATAAATCAAAGTGCTAACAAAACAAGATCTTTTATTGGGATATTACAAAAGACTAACAATACAAACTTATAATACTCCGACATCACTACATTTAATTGTTAAGAGTTCAATTTTTGTGCATGCCACATTACCACTCTAGCTTTGATGCATAGGCTACAGTTCCTTTGTCATGTTACATTTTTAGTTCCTGTGTTTCTGATTCTAACTATGCATATTACACTTCGTTGTGAGCTCTTGTAGTCACGTTTCTAGAGGAGGATGCCATCTGATGGAATCTCTCTCGGGTGTGTATTGAGTGCTGTCATTCCCCAGGGATATCTTAAGGCAAGGGCCAACTGGCCCCTGGCCCAGGGCCTCGGCCGAAATGGGGGCCTTCCTTCGTTTTCGACTCAGACTTAATAAGATCACGATTCGAGTAATTTCAGTGGTCAAATGTTATTTCCGGTTGTATTCTACGCAAAACTGGGAATTTCGGACGGTATGTCAACTGGCTACATGTGAATGACCGTCATCCATGTATATGCCTAGGCCTACCATCGTACACTCATTCAGTCAAAAGGTGGCAATCGGTCGAGCCGATATGTGTGATTGTAAGTCATACACATATATTTGTTTCGGGTTTGTACGAGTATTTGACAATGTATGCTATGCACTCAGTGGCGCACACAAGGGGGCCCCAAAAGCCCAAAGCCCTTGATTTTTTTTCCCGATTGATCATAATTCTAAGTATATAGTACGTAAAATTTAATTAATTACTTGTTATTAATGATTAATTTTATTAATTGATGCTAATTATTTATTCAAAAATTAGTTTTTTACTGTGTTTTGTTCCCGAAAATCGACAAAATCAAAAGGAGCATAATACAAGAATGGTGAACTTTCGACCCCGACCCCCTGAAAAATTCCTGTGTGCGCTACTGTATGCACTACATACTTTTACGGGTCATAGGTGGGGCCCACATTTGTGTAAGGGCCCAGGGCCTCAAGAAGTCTTAAGATGTCCCTGTCATTCACATATGTACAGGGAAAATCGTTTAACACGAAACCGAGGGGAATAAAATATTTTTTCGTGTTAAAGGATATTGGAAAAACAAATATATATTCTACAAAATTCCGTCCATTTTACTGTACATTTCACCACTCAAACTGGTAAATCCTAGTGCTTGGCCATTCTCATCCGTTTTCCCCCTGGCTCAAACTTACTGCGTTTAATTATTTCTGTAATTTTCTCTTTTTTAAAAAAATGATTGTTGATAATGCGGTGGTAGAAATACTGAAATCTTCACAGATTTCCGTTTCTTTCGTCTTCTGTTTTTAATCAACATCCTAAAGAAGGTACATCTTCCTTTTAAGCGAAATAGCAATTTGCTTTTCCCTTGAGCTCTTTGCTCATAAAAAATTCTTCTAAAATAGAAAAAATATTGCGAACCAAACTCACTGATTTTTACTCGTATTGCGATGTACTACTCGTCACCAACTGATGAAAGATGAGATGTTTTTTTTTTTTTGTGGCATTTGTAGGGATGGAAGGTGAAAGTAGCTTAGATAAACAAACTTGGCTCGTGTCACAGGCTATTCTGAGGCAGTGCCAGTTTGAGCTCATTTTGGGCCCTGGGCGCTGAAGATCTACGGGCCCCTTCGACACTGGCGGATAAAAATTTGTAACCAGAAGATCTGGTTAAGTCCAACTTATCGCTGGCCTCGGGCACCTGGGCGCCCGTCCCAAGCTCCCAATGGATAAGCCGGCACTGTTCTGAGAGTATTTCAAAGCCAAGTTAGCCTTCTTTCTACGAAACATGTGACACTACCTCTCTTTTATTTCACACCCTTCTTAAATCTCGCCTGCGGGGCTAGTGTTTCCCGTATTTTGATCATTCATCGAAGGGAAATCTTTTCGTGTTAAGAGAAAAAATGCATGAAAATGAATAGTAGTATGAAAGGACCGTTGTATTATGTCGTGTTAACCAATATTTCGTCTTAAGCGTTTTCGCTTTAAACGAATTTCATTGTCAAGTTTTAAAATATTAAAAATTAATATAATTGTTATAATGTTGTTTTTTTATTTTATTAAAATTTTAGATGTATTTTTCTGATAAGCATAATTTTATTTGCCTCTTATTTATGTTAAAAATGAATAGTATACGGTTGAACATCATATAAGATATGAAATTTTTCTTTGTTATTTACAGGCTGTTGTAAATGCGACAAAAGATATCTATGCAGCTGCTATTGCAAAATTTTTACCAACACCTACCAAAAGTCATTACGTTTTCAATCTGAGAGATTTTGCTCGTGTAATTTATGGTGTGCTTCTGATGCCTAGAACCCATTTGATGGAAATGAATAAATTAGTTCGGCTGTGGATTCATGAAGTGTACCGTGTGTTCTATGATCGTTTGATTGATGACAGTGATAGGTATGTGGTATGAGTTTTACTTTCAAGAAAGAAAAAATATTTTTAATTAAATATTTAAAGTTATAATTTTTTTTAAAAAAAACCAAATTTTAAAATCAGTTTGATCTATAATATGAATAATCTGTAAATTATTTTTTTAGAGAATCATTTTTTGAAATGGTATCTAATACAACAACTGAACAATTCAAGCAGCCAATGAATAAATTTTTAGCTCACCTTACGACTGATACATTAAAAGATTCGGACATTAGGTGAGGATCTACAAGATATAAAATTCATTTTCTAACATTATAGCACATTGAATCTTTTTAAGCTTATATTCTTGAATTTTCTAATATACAAGGTGATCATAACTAAAATTACACTTTCAAAATGTTGTGAAAAAAGATCCACTGATCAGAATGATTTCAAATTTGAACGATATATTTGAAAAGGAGGGAAACGATATTGCATGAGAAAAAAAAAGTTCCAAAGTGTATCAATAGATAACGCTGTAAGAGGCATAACGAAAATGGATTCGGCTGCAAGTGGCATTTTTTTAATCGAATTACGATAGCCTTAGCATGAGTTGCGCATTAAACCAACTGTACTTTTCAATGTGCATGATTGTATCGGTTTTTAGACGAAAAAAATTACTTCCAAGTTATTCAACAGTTGTTGCACTGTTATAGAAAAGCCCATCCACCACGGCAAGGTTGTAGCACATTGGATGAAAAAAAATCTATTTTTAATTGTCCTTGAGCCAAAAACAGAATAAAAAGCAACAAGGATAATGCCATTTTTCCCCCTAGCCATACCGTTTTCTTCTTCAAGTATTTTCAGTTCAAATTTGAAGTCTTTCTGAGCAGTGATTCCTTTTTTTACAGCATTTTAAAAGTGGAACTTTAATTATAATCACCCTGTACATTTGTTATTGTAACCACCATTGAACGCTTATGTAAGTGGAAAGATTTGTTTCTTTGTTTCACACTCTACTTTCAAATGTAGCACACCACGCTTTTTAGGTGTCCTGGCCTTATAATGCTGGATACAATTAATCAATTAAGTTTTTTTTTATTAATCAACTCATATCCATTACTGATGCTTCTCATTTAATGTCTGTGTCTATGACATTATAACATTATCATTATGAAATAATCAATTCTTCATTATTAACAGAAACTTATTTTTTGGGGATTACATGCTTCCTGATGCTGAAGTAAAAGTGTATGATGAAGTGGAAGATTTAGAAAAGTTGTCTGATGTAATGAATTGGTTAGTGCTTATTTTTTGCATTTTTATTTAAGGGCTGGTTGTCTGTACAAATTACCTGAATTCTTTTTGAACTTATTTCCATAAGTCGTTTTCTATTTTATTTATAGGTATTTGGAGGATTATAATCAAATGACCAAGACACCAATGCAACTAGTTTTGTTCAAGTTTGCTATAGAACACGTCTCACGTATTTCTCGTGTTCTTAAGCAAGACAATGGCCATGTTCTTCTAGTTGGTAATGAATTTTTATTGGAAAGTATTTTATGAAATGAATGTTTTTGTTTTTCTATTGTATGATTTCATGTAATTTTCTTTACAAATTTGAGTATATTTTTTATGTGCGATTTTTCTATGAAATCAATTGATTGTTACATTTTTTACGTAAGTATATAAATAAGTACTTCAAACTATTATTTTTTTAGGGATTGGTGGAAGTGGAAGGCAAAGTGCTGCTAAACTTGCTACTTATATGGCTGGCTATGAAACTTTTCAAATTGAGATAACGAAAAATTATACTATCACTGAATGGCGAGATGACATAAAGAAGGTCTAAAAATATTTATAAATTTTGTTAAACTCTGGATTAATTTCTATCAAGAATATGTCTGTTACATTTTCCAAAACTTAATTTCCTTGGAGATACGATAAAAACTTATTGATTGTGATTTGTTTGGGTTGAAATATTGGTTTGGGATGAACTAGGTTGGATGTGTTGAAAAACGCCTAGAGATACATAAGTGCTGTTTAGTCTATTTTGTTGTTATACATAGATATACCATATATCACCATGTGTTAATGTCATAATGGAAATTTTCTCAATTATTCGGATTATGAATAATTTATTTCCACAAAATAAAGATACATTTGTAAACAGATAGATTAACTACAAATGAATCTCTAACTAAAAGGAAATTGATTCTTGTAAGCGCATTTTAAATCTTTAAGACATTGGTTTTTAATGAACATCCTATTTGTGCATTTTCCCCAAATTGGTGAGTTGCAACTGAGAAACATTTGTTAGTAAATGTTTTAAGAAATAATTTTCAATGATATTTTTTTAAGAAATAAAAAGTTCTTAAATGTATGACTTTTTCTTATTAAAGCTTCATATTTATCTTCCAACTGATATAGAAAATAAAGCAAAGTTCTCTTCAGATAGTTGAAAATATATAGGTAAAAAATTCCATACATTTAATATTTCTTCTTATATCTGTTAATTTTTTTCTTCAAATTGTGTATTTTTTTCTTTATTCTGATGATTATATAGAACAGTGATTCCCAAAGTGGTCTATGATGACTTGCAATGGGTTCACGTCAGTGAAAAAATAATTTAGGTGTCTATGAAGTGTAAATGGGGTTCTATAATAAAGGTTCTCATTAAACCACATCGTGACTTTAATTTTAAAAGAAAATGTAATGAAGGGGAAACCAGATTTTATTTATTTAGCATATTTATTAACTAAATATAATGAGGTTAATTTGCAAAGTTACAAGGTGACAAAAAAATTATTAAAACAAGGACCACTTCAGTTTTTCTTGCCAGAATTAAGGTAAAGAAGTATATAATATTTAGCGTCTCGAATTTTCCTAGTTTCTCATTATATTACAGACAATCTTTCAGAATAATATTTTTGAACCTACATTCATTTAAATGCCCTCTATTTAGATTTTGAATCTAGGTTTGAGAATGTTTTGACTATGGTAGACAAAAAAAAAAAAAAAAAAAAAAAAGACCGGATACTACTAACTGAAAAAATTTAAGGTTTAAACTCGACAAAATGGATGCTAAATGTGGAAAATTTGTTATTGAAGCGCCAGATTTATCCCTCCTATTAAAAACATTTTTGTTTGTTGCTCAAATATATGTATTATGAAATTTAAATTTAAAATTAAGTAACATGTTTTTCTAAGGTTTTAAACGCCATACTTCACTACAGTTAAAAATTTTAATATTTTAAAGTAAGTATTTTAGTATTTTAAAGTAATGTGTATCATCTATCAAAAAGATATTTAAGTTGATCTATGAGCAAAAATTTAATATTAGGTAAGCAGGGACCTACCCAATGACGAAAAACATGGCAAGGGGTCTATGAGTCAGAAAAGTTTTAGGAACCTCTGATACAGGGGATATTCATTTGTTTTTGTCAGGAAGTGTATCGTTGCTTTTAAAATACACTCCATAAAATAAAAAAATGATACACTAAGAAGGATTTATCGGAATAGTACGAAAATTGGTAAACATGATGTATATATATTGAAAATGGAGCGCTAACGGAGTCAATGGAATTGAATGTTATATTTAAAAAATGTAGCTACACAAGAGCAAAAAAAAAAATGTAACACATTAGTTTATGTTGATATTCATGCAAATTATTATCTGGCTGGATATTAACTCAAAAAATTGTCAGATCTCCTTTTTATGTTAACAATGCATGTTCTAATTAGCAAATTTCATCGGTATGATCCAGAGATATTCAAAGAAGACACCTGCTCATCAGAGCCTAAACGTTCTCTTTAGAGCTGAGATCGCAACGGCCAGATAATTGTTACATAAACTTAAAGACTAACCGTAAAAAGGCGTGTGGGCATTATCCTGGTGAAACGATAGCTCAAAGCCTTGAAAGGAAGGGTAACTTTACAGGATGTTGAATCTCTTTGACGTACCCGAACTCATCACCCGAACAATTATATTCCAATCCGTGTGATCCCAGTACGACAGCACCCAAGGCCACTACAAATACGCCTGGGGGTTGCAAAAGTGTGAGGCAATTGGTGCAATGGCTGCTGTGACCTTAGTTCCCTCGTGTTGAGTCACCTATCGTTGGTGGTCGTTGTCTCATATGTCCCAGTTATATGTAGAATTGTTAATAAGTACGCATCAGAAGCTGTGAGCACCAATCATTTTATCTTCATGTACAGTTGTCGCTCTCGGTCAGTTATTACCTTCTTAACGCTCAATGGTGTCTTGATTCACCGATTCCTGTTAACGTTGTCGAATGGTACCATTCAAATACCGAGTGATTTTGCGATTTGACCACCCTGCTTCCTTTAGTCCAGTTGCTCATTTCCTCTCAAACGGTGAAATCTTATACTGGAGCCGAAGCCGACTACAAGGCATTGATCAAGTGGGTCGATGGAACTGCATTCACTTGGAAATTATGACTTCCGCAGTATTATACACTGCCTGGATGCTCCATTGCAGTTTCAGTTAGTCAATCATTGGTTGCCAAAAATAGTGCCAGTTTATCCATTTGGGTGCTTGGGGAGGACGCCCAGGGGCCCAGATGAGCTGGACTTCACCAGATTTTCTGGTTATAAATTTCGATCCTCCTGTGCCAAGGGGCCTGCAGATCTTCTGAGCCCAGGGCCCGAAATGAGCTTAAATTGGCACTGGCCAAAAGTTAATTACAGTCGGACCTCTATATAACGAAGTCGCTAAATCCCGAAAAAAAGTTCGGTATATGGAAAATTCGTTATATAGATTCGTCCTTCAATTTTCTTTATAAACCCCATAAAACAAATTTTAAATTCTTTAACACTATATATTAAAAAAAGTAATTATTCATACCTTTTTCTAAATTACTATACATTTATTTGATTTACCTTACCTATCACAAAAAAAAAAAAAAAAAAAAGAAAAACTGCAAGGAATGTTTCTTGGCGTCTTGATCCGCTTTCTGAAGAATTAAATTTTTTCCTTGATGCTCAAGCACTTATGTTTCGACGTTTTCAAGATAAAAAAAAAACCCCGAATATCAACGACTGATTAACGCTACAAATAAACGGAATTTAGTTCAAAGACACGAGACAACTCTACTGAGGGTGAAAAGGGATATCGAAGATGTTTTTAGTGAACTGGGCAATGGGGGTTAAAAGTTGCACTTCTTGGATGAAACGCCCAGAACTCTTTTACACTCGGCGAGTTGGGCACCTAATAAAACCAGTTCAAGATTTATGACCATCATAAAATGTTTTAAAAGAGAACTTGAAATGTTCTGAAATATTTTAAAAATAGTGAGACGAAAAATTGAATCACAAGAGAAAACGTTTGTTACATAGAAAATGCACTTCGTTATTGGGAGGTTATTTCACGAAGAAAATCGTGGAATGTTCTTGGTTCCAGGAAAAAGTTCGCTGTATAGAAAAATTTGCAATGTAGAGGTTCGTAATATGGAGGCTCGGCTGGTATATTCTATCATAAAGCATGTGCATATGCAATTTGTCGCATACGGATTCCTTCTTGGTGTTCCTTTTTATGTTACATAATATAATTAATCCGTTATATATTTCATTTTTGTTACAAGCCTTTACATAATTTAGTTTTGCGTGACAAAATGATTTTCTTAAAGGTACTGCGGAAGGCTGGGGCTGATGGTAAACCTACTGTTTTCTTATTTACTGACAACCAAATCAAAGATGAATCTTTTGTAGAAGATATAAATATGATCTTGAATACTGGGGATGTACCCAACCTCTATACTTCTGATGAAAGAGCGGATATTTTAGAAAAAATGCAAGCAGCTGCTAGAACTAGTGTAAGGCTGTGTAATTTATCTTACCTATATTTCATAATTTTATTAATTAATTATTAATTATAATTTTAAAAGCTGTGAGCTATAATTTCGCACTTTTACTTCTTTTCTATCGATATTGAAATTGTTGATGAAAGCTAACAAATAAATAATGGAAATCCAATGTGATTCTTTGTTGAAGCAAAAATCTATGGCAGTTGGAATTCTAGATTTTTATACATATTTATCAGAGTAGATGTCTGTTTCCTAAAACTTATCGTTTATTATTCGAATAATGGCTATGTTCGAAAGCACTTATTTATGTGGGCAATTACTTTCTTCAATGAAAAATAGCGAGAATTCAGAAAGATTAAGATTAACACCAATCAACATTTATCATCAATTTTAAAATTACATCAGCTCAATATTTTTAATGAAATCTTGATTACTTTTCTTTGTGAAAAATCGATGTTAAATATGTTCTAAAAAAGTTACGTTAAATTGAATATATATATATATATATATATATATATATATATATATATATATATATATATATATATATATATAGGTGGTTGTAAAGAAAGCTTTTAAATATAACAAAACGATGGGCAGATTTCTTTAATTGCAGCAATAGTTCGCCCTCTATTAATATAGAAGATTGTATATGTAAAAACTATAATGATTTTATTAATGGTCATCATAAACATGTAGTTACTGGCAACTTAGACATAATCAATGATAATATTTTAAAAGATATAATGAGTAAAGGCACTAGTTTTAGATTAAATATTTCTAATAACAACAATACTGTTAAAAAAAACAATTATTAAAGATATAGGTAATTTTATTACAAAATCTGCAATTAAATTTGGACTACCTATTGAGGCATTTGATGAGTATAAGTACAATATTTTAAAGACCTTATGAATTTTAGTTACCATTCTCAATATGAAACTACTTTTAAAGATATAAAACAGAAAATTTATGAATTACAAAAGAATTTTATCATAGTTTGCTATCATTGATAAAGTACCTGGTAACTATGCTGTGATTTGTAAGTATTTATATTATAATATTCTTTATGATCACTTTCTTAATAATGGTTCTTTTTAAAATTAGATTTGTCACATAATGAAATTAGTAATCGTATTATTGCTATTTATAAAATTAGGTTATTGTATTCCTAAAATTAAGTATTCATATATTTTTTTTAACTCCAAAAATTCCATAAAAGTCCGGTTAAATTTAGAACTGTGACAAATGGTTTTAGAACATATATTACTACTGCAGGCAAATTACTTCATAATATTATACAAAACTTTATTAATCAGCAATGCAATAAAGCTATAATCAAAAATAGTAAAGAGATTATGGATTTTTTTAATAATAGAAATATTTCTTCAGTTCATAGTTATGACTTTGAAGATCTTTTCAATTCCATTGATTTAAATGATATTATTAAAGTAATTTTAGAAACCACAGTATGTATAACCTTAATATTAATTTTAACAAATTTAAAACCTCATAGATTTTGTCTTAAAAGAAAATTACATCAATTTTTTTTAATGGTTCTTTATATAAACAAGAGAAAGGACTCCCACAAGGGGGCCCAGCTAGTAATAGTTTGGCTAATCTTTATTTACATTTTTAGGAATATAATTATGTTATTAATAATGACTACTACATTTTTAGATATATTGATGATTTTAATTATTTTTGGTAAAAATGATAATTTAAATCCCATTATTAATTTTTTTATCCGTCCTACTTAAACTAGTTAAAATTAATAATAATCCACTCAAAACAAATTACCTAGATGTATCACTGTATATTAAGGGATTTGAAACTACATAGTAATATTTATGATAAAAGAGATGCCTTTTAATTTCTAATATCATCAAAAGTGCCTTTACTGGAATTCTAATTTATCAATATCTATATATAGAAATATATTTTTACCTATATTTATCACAATAATGTATTAGTTAGTTTATAAAGCTAATATTTTTTAAATCTTAAAAAAATTTTAATCGCTGTATTAAACATGGATACCCTGCTAACTTTCTTTGTAATTATATTTATAATGGTTTTTTATGATACAATTTGTATTACTGTTATTATGTTTTGTAATGTTTTTTTAAATTTAGACAATATCTAATTTATTCTACAATTATTAAATAGATGGCGCCACATGCTTTTTTTTAAAAAAAATTTTAATATATATTTTTGAGTTTCAATTTTACGCTAATTTTATATGATTATTATTTTATGATTTTTTAAAAGTATATATATATATATATATATATATTTCTTATTATCGTATATCGTATCGCAATTAATCGTTTCTTATATCGTATCGCAATTTTTATGCGGTTCTGCTCTCACCCCTATTTGGTGGGAACACGTTACTGCACTCTTGGCCATCGTTTTAACTCCGAATTAGTAGGTTATGTTTATGTTCCTATGTTATTTAGTTTAATGATTTTTTAATATTTAAATTCTACATATATAACTCTTTCCTTTCCTCTTGGTACATAGTATGACAAATTACAGGTGAAGGTTGGCTCCGCAAAACTTGTTTAAACCTGCAATCCTGGTTCCTAAGGCCAGGAATTTGTCTTTATACTATGTGCTTCTTATTTTTAGTTATCTTAGGTATATAACTATATGTTTATTTTTATATTATTGTTTATATATTTGTGTATATGTATATATATGTATAAATTTATATATATGTGTATGTATATGTATATAGAAAAAAAAATTTTATATTGGATTATATATATATATACATATATATATATATAAGAGTGTTTTTTCCAGGTATAGAAGTTTAAGTTGGCATTACTTTCCAAGATGGCGACCGATTTAACAGCTGTCAAGTGATTTATTCTCAGTTTGGTTTGGCAAATTCATCAAACGATCATCAAGCAAGGCGTAGATTCGTCGAATGGGCTCAAAACGAGATTGCCGTTGTTCCCGATTTTCATGTTTAATTTTTGTTTAGCGATGAAGCGCACTTCTGGTTGAATGGCTACGTCAACAAACAAAACTGCCGCATTTGGAGTGAAGCTAATCCACAAGTGTATGGTCGAAACACCGTTACATCCAGAAAAACTGACTGTTTGCGCGCTTTATGGGCTGGTGGAATCCTTCTTCAAAACGATGAAGGCCACAACGTTACAGTCAATGGTGATCGGTATAGAGCCGTGATTACTAACTTTTTCATTCCTGAATTGAACAATCATGATGTCCAGGAGCTGTGGTTCCAACAAGACGGCGCAACATGTCACACAGCTCGTGCCACAATCGATTTATTGAAAGACACGTTTGGTGACCGCCTAATTTCACGTTTTTGACCTGTGAATTGGCCTCCAAGATCTTGTGATTTAACACCGCTAGACTATTTTCTGTGGGACTATGTAAAGTCATTGGTCTATGCGGATAAGCCACAAACGCTTGACCATTTGGAAGACAACATTCGCCGTGTTATTGCCGATATACGGCCACAAATGTTGGAAAAGTCATCGAAAATTGGACGTCCAGATTGGACTACATCCGAGCCAGCCGTGGCAGTCCTATGCCAGAAATCATATTTAAAATGTAATGCCACACGATTATCTTTCGAATAAAAAATTCATGTCAATCGAATAATACATCGTTGTTTTATTGCAATTTAAAGTTCTATACCTCTAAAAAAAACACCCTTTATTATATATATATATATATATATATATATATATATATATATATATATATATATATATATATATATATATATATATATATTCATATATATATATATTCATATATATATATATATTCATATATATATATATATATTCATATATATAAAACACATGTATAGTTTTAGTTTAAAAAGTAACATGAAATACAAAACGACTACGTATGTAAAATACATTGAGCTATACCTAAACATTGTAAAACGTTATAAAAATTGTATTTTATTGATTTTTTGCAGATTGTGAGCATGCGGCCCCCAACCTATAATAAAATAGACTATGCGGCCTATAGTATCATATGAGTTTGACATCCCTTTCTTATATACATACATACTCCAGGCCATTAAAAGTGCAACACCACACATGATGGAGAGATGAGGCCAACATCAAATTTGCATGCCAGGAAAAAAAGATGCCGGGATATAGGCAAATGAATAACGATTAAGCGCAATCGAACGACGAAGAGAGAAACAGCATCTCAAACTCTTTATAAAAGGAAAGTTACGCAGTCGGTTTTCTAATTGGAAATTGCATTTGAATGCTGTTTATTTGTGAGAAGATAGATAGAAAAATATATAAGAAGAAACCGGATGCCAGCTCGTATTGGTATTCGATAGCGACAAGATCGTAACCTATCGAGGATGTAGTTTATCGTCCGGCGATATTGCTGCTCGCAATGGTTGGAATCCAACGGCTGCCAATGTAAACATGGAATTAATGGGTTCAGGAGGGCTGTACTGAATACCCATGTAGGATTTCAATGACTTCTCACCATTAACGAGAGAACAAACGTCAGATCAGCCTTAGCGGACCACGGACAAAAAACCACGATCTTAAGTCAGGAAGTGGGCACAAGTACCCGCACGGACAGTGCGTCGACGTCTGAAGCAACATGAATTGTCTGTACGCCAACCATTATTTTACCTTCTCTTGACCTTCAACGCAGAAAAGCAAGGCGAGAGTGGTACGCCCTACGGCAGAACTGGATGCAGAAGCAGCTTCACGTTGCATTTTCAGATGAGTCTCTGTTCTGCATGTAAGGTGGACGCGTGTCCGTGTCTAGAGCCATCGAGGAGATATTGCATTCGATATCTTTTTGCACGGGTATACGACACAAACACTCCTTGTCACGTCATCAATAATCTGAGCAGAAAGCATTACATTTCTTGAGGCTAGTGGATATTCCCTATTTTCCGTGGCTGGGTGTAATTTTAATGGCCTGCAGTTTGGGTGCATTTATATACATCAATTATGTACAACTTGTGTATTTATGTACTTAATATTTTTGAAGAGAGTATTGATAAACTTAGATTATAATTGCATTATTTATTCAAGCTTTTTGTACCTGGAATTTCTATATTAATAATTTATTTGTTTATTACGTCTGATTTCACTTACAGGGCAAAAAAATTGATACAACTCCGTTGTCTTTATATAATTTTTTCATTGAAAGAGTTCGACAAAATCTTCATCTCATCCTTGCAATGAGTCCTATTGGAGGTGCTTTGCGAAGCAGACTAAGAATGTTTCCGTCACTAATAAATTGTTGTACAATTGATTGGTTTCAGGTATGTAGTACTAGACGTTACCCACTCGCTTCTCTGGGTATTTCATGCTGTTCTATAACTATGCATTGTTTTTAAGTTACTGCTTTATTGTTAAGTTAATTTTTTCTTTTATCCATAACGCTCCCTAAACCCTTCTTAGTAGCCGATTTCTACAAAACTCGTTCTTACAAGATCGCTATTCAATAAAAGAAACATGCTTGCTAAATTTCTAATCTGCAGGTCTAATAGTTCAAAAACGGGAATTTTTTGTATCTATAATATTTCCGTAATCTCTCAACCACTCTTGGGAGTCAATTTCTACATATTACAATCTTAGCAGATCTATACTCAACAAAAGAAACATATTTACCAGATTTCAGGTTGTTGATCTTATAGTTCAAAAACGGATTTTTTTAAGATTCTATAGCGTTCCCTTGATCCCTCTTCCCTTTCCTTCGGAGTCAATTTCCACAAAACCCATTCTTAGAGGATCTTAACTCAACAAAAGAAACATTCTTGCCAAATTTAAGGCATGAGGATTTTATAGTTCCACAGATCTCGTCCTGAATGAGTAGTCGTTTTTCTCCTTTATATATATAACGATTAAAATGGCACGCTTAATTTTAAGTTGTTTTTGCTAAGATTTTTCAGATAGAGACATAATTTAAAGTTCCTGTTCATATTTTAATTAGTGTATAATATATCATTTTGAATTGAAAAAAAAAAGAATTCTAACATTGCATACTTAGAACTTTTTTCATTGCTGTTTTAGGCATGGCCAGATGATGCTTTAGAAATGGTTGCCAATAAATTTTTGCAAGCTTCTGACATTTCTCCCGATATTCGTTTATCGTGTGTTAAGATATGCAAACACTTTCATCAAAGCGTTTATAGTATGTCAGAAACGTAAGTTACAAAATATTTTTAATGTAAAACTTTAAAGTAATCCATCATATGTATTATGTATTAATATTTTTTTTATTTCTTCTAATATTTCTTTAAATACTTCCAATCCGTATGTTTTCTATCCAGGGACGTCTTAAAACTTCTTAAGGCCCTGGGCCCCTACTCAAAAGTAGGCCCTGGGCCTCTACACAAACATAGGCCCCACCTATGACCCTTAAAAGTAAACAATACATAGCATACAGTGCCAAATACTCGTACAAACAATAACCCGAAACAAATAAATGTGCATGATTTACAATCGCACATACCTGCTCGACTGACAGCCGCCTTTGAATGAGTAATGGTGTATAATGGTAGGCCTAGACGTGAACGACGGTCATCATATGTAGCCAGTTGACAAATCGTCCGAAATTCTCAGTTTTTTGGACAATACAACCGGAAATACCATTTGACCGTTGGAATTAATCGAATTTTGATCTTATTAAGGCCGAGTCGAGATCGAGACGAGGCCCCCATTGCGGTCTAGGTCCTGGGCCGAATTGGTCATGCCTTAAGATACTTCTATCACAAAAGAGCTCTAGACTACCCCAGAGTAGTTTGAAAAATCTGGCATTTTTAGTTCTTGCAAATATCTTTTGCATATAATTATTTTCTTTGAGTTATAACGTTGTATAAATTGTAATATAAATTTCTTTTCTATCCATTTTATTTTAGGTATTATTTTGAGTTACAGAGAAGAAATTATGTTACACCAACATCTTACCTTGGACTTATTCTTACCTTTAAGGAGTTATTATCTAAAAAACAGGATGATTTGTTAAATCAGAAAAATCGATATATTGTAAGAAATTATCTTCTTTTACGATAAATGTATTTTTGAGCTTTAAATTTCTTTTTCCCATTGGTTAATTTTGTATTATATTGAAGGAAGGAAGGTTCGTTCTGGTTACCTTCCGTTCGGAACGGGAATACTTTACCGATCACGCCAAAACGATCGTCTTCGCGTGATGTTGGTACTAGTTCATATAGATATCACACCGCTACATACCTCCCTGCCTGTGTTTTGGCGAATAGGCGAATGAACGATACTATATTAGTGGCGAGCATGTAAGCAGTTGCGTCACTTTGTGGGTTGCGTCATCGTGCGTGATGGCTTGAGAATTGCGTCATTTGTGTTAGACGACTTTGAGAAGTAACGGTTTATTTGCGTCAATGTTTGACGGCTTGGTTGCTTTTGCGATGGATAGATGGCGCCACGACTGTGTGCTCGAAGGATGTGGTTCTTTTGCACGGCCAGGATTACCAATGAAGGAAGGAAGGTTCGTTCTGAGTACCTTCCGTTCGGAACGCGAGTACTTTACCGATCACGCCAAAACGATCGTCTTCGCGTGATGTTGGTACTAGTTCATATAGATATCACACTGCCACAACATCTTTAACTTATTAATATAAAAAATTTATTCAGAATTTTTTTAAAGTCATTCTACTATTTTAATAATAAAATTAAACATTTTACTATATTTCGAGGATTTAAATTTGAATAAGATAAGATGGTAAGATAAAAACAGTGTACACTCATAGAATTGCATCAGATTTAAAACATTTTTCAAGTATTCAGAATAATAATGTTTTCTTATTTTTTAACTGAAACATATTTAGTTTCTGCCTCAAAATTTCTTTTTCATTTCATGTTATTAAGAATGCCCTATCAATTTCATGTGTTAGTAAAATTTATTTTTCAAGAATTATGAATATTGATTATGAATATTTAATTACATGCATGATGTAATTTATATTTTATACACAATTATTTTTATTTAGTGAGTATTACTGATAAAAGTTCATAAATATATAATGAAGTATATAAATTTAAATAGTACAACATCAATTAGTAATATACTATTAATATATTACTATTAAATGTTTTAATAGTACAAATTTCAATAGCAGTTTATACATGATGCAAATTTAAATAATTATTCCCTTCTACTTATTTTGTATGAAAAGAAAATTATTTCTTTTCATTCTTATATGCTTTCAATCAACGAAACAAAGTATTTTTAATAGTCCCAACATAAGTAGATTTATTTATTACCTTTCTATTTAAAAAAATTATTGAATTATGATATTTTTTCTTATATTTTATTAAAAATAGTCGTTGTAAATATATACTCTCAGTTAATTTCCGTAAAATATGATTTACCAACATTTTTAACATGGGCATTATGACTAAGAAACTACTAATGACTGTTTATTTCCTAAGCATATATATAAATGAAGAAAATTTTACACTACTTTGGTTTACTCAAAAATTTTCATTACTTTCATTATTATAATTTCAGGTTGGCTTACAAAAATTAGACTTTGCTGCATCTCAAATCGCCATAATGCAAGATCAAATAACTGCTCTTCAGCCAGAGTTAACAAAGAAAGCTCAAGAAATCGAACAATTGATGGTTGTTATTGAATCAGAAACTGTTGATGTAGAATCACAGAAAGAAGTATATATTATTTTTAGTTTCTATTATAACAATAATAATAATAATTTAATTACAAGTTGTATATTATTATTTTTGGAAATAGATCTTAACTTGTAACGATAGGAACACACACAAGATTTTCGTGGTTTTTTAAATATTATCAAAATATAAACGAAATATTCCTGTAAATATTTTTTTTATAAATTCACACACAAAAAAAAAAATCCAGAATTTTTGACAAAAATAAGCTTTTGAAATCATTATTAATATATTTATAAAAGAAATTATTATTTTAAAAATCCACTTTATTTTACTCGTACTAGCTACATGGCCTGGCGTTGCACGGGCTTTCTCTACTTTTATAAATTATCCCTTTCCTTCACAAAATCAGCACTTTTAATACCCTTTTTCAAAATAACTTCCCCTCCTCTGCTTAGCTCGGCGTTGCACGGGCTGTTACCGAGTGTATAACTTAAAATTCCCTGTTTCGAAATTTTTTCGCTTCTTTTAATTGTCAGACAGGCTTATTTCCGCCCGGCGTTGCACGAACATTTTTAAATGCATAATATATTTAATGGAAATTCCCCTTCCCATCTCGCTATCAGCAGTACCTGGTATGTGTCTGTGATATATATATTTCTATATTAACGTCTTTACAAAATTCTCGGGGAAATTTCTCACAATTAATTATTACTGCCCCATTAAAATCTTGGCTACCGCTGAAGACCCGCTGTTAAAAGGAGCGATGCACGTTGAATCTGTTGAGAGCGTAAACTCCTAGTGTTGGTAAGGTATGGTATTTAGGAGAGATGGTGCCAACTCAAGTCTCATCCTCGTCACTTGACAATGGTTCAAAATGTCAAGCTGCGTCGTCAAAAGCTCTTGAGTAAGTGAAGAGTGGGACTTTAAAATTCACTCATTCACTTTGCAACTTTTTTGGCCCCGGAAACAAAAATGTAACTTTTTAAAAATAGTTGTATGTTGAAAAAATAGAAATTTTTATAATTACGAAATTTCACAACTGTATTAAATGTTGAATTAAAATTGTGAGCATTTTTTGAAATGTTCGATACACGGGAAAAAGTTTCATGCAATTATTTTTATAAATGAAGAAGTTATAAAAAATTTGAAAAAAAAGTTTTCGGCATTTTATTTTTTTAAATCACTAACTCTAAAAGATCAAAGTATGAGTTTTTCAAAAATCATTTTCATATAAACGCATCAATATTGATTTATTTTAGAAAAAATTACAAAATATGTTGTGAAGCATCGTTGTTTCGTAAAAAAAAACCCAAAAAAACATACTGTATCGTGAAGAAATAAATTATCTTTCCAATTACAAAATTGCTGGCGAAGTTATTAAATGCGCGAATAAAAATTTGAGAATTTTTTAAAAAATCATAAAAATTAAGCAATGATGTAGTTTTGAACGCGAATCGAGGGCTCAGCAGAACGCGCCACGAAATTCTCGGGAAAAAATGAGTGAAAAGATCTTTAAAATAAAAGGAAGAGATATTCAATTTCGCCAAATCTGGTGATTTTCAATATTTATATAGGCAACTTCTATTCTAGTGTAACCTTTCATCAAACTTGACATCCACAGGGGAAAAGTCATTTGGCGCCAAACCCTTGGCTATTATAAAATTGCATCATTTGTTAAAAGTTTTAATTTTTTAGGGCTTCATTTTTAAGTTAATGCCTTCAAACTTCATATATCGATTGCAAACCACGGTAATTTTTAAACAAAAAATGATAAAAAAATACTTCCGTTTGTGTATGTGATTAACTCTCGCAAAGAGGGTAAAAACTGAAAAAAACCACATTTTTTAAAAAAAACAACGTAATCCTTAAGCAATTTTTCCAATCTTTATACAGATTACGGATAATATTGTTCTACACACAAAGAAAAAGTTTCGTGAGATTATTTTTATAAACTACGGAATTATTAAGTAATTAATTAAAAATTTGAGTATTTTTTAAAAAATCGTAAAAAAAAGTTTTTGACATTTTATTTTTTAAATGACTGATTATAAAAGAGAAAAGCATGAACTTTTTTAGTGTAGAATATCATTTCATTAATGCGAAAGAAAATTCAAACGGAACGACTTAGAAATCATTTTCATAGAAACGTATCGATTTTGACTCATTTTTAGAGAAAATCGTAAAAAATAGAAATTATCAGTCTCATAAAAAAAAATTATATCGTGTTTTAAAAACGTAGGGGACCAAAAAAAATTTCGACCTCCCGGTTTTTCATTCTGTTTGGCGGAAGAACAACACGCAGGAACCTTCGGCGAGTTTCTGCGTCGTGCGGTTCGTGAGAAAATAGATATACATACATTTATTTACCTACGAATTTTACTAGTGTAGATATTTAATATGTATAACGTTTTTGCATTTTTGTAAATATTTGTGAAATGTTAAATTTACATACAAAATTTTCAACAGTTTTAAGATTTTGCATTTGAAAGATTTTTATTTATTTCAACTGTAAAAATATCATACTTAGAAAAAATTTTCAACTATTAAATGAATCTATATCACAGAGAGAGAAAAATATAATTAGTTTCATTTGTATGTTTTCGAAAATTTTATTTGGCTTTTTTCTGCAAATATTTTGAAAAAAGTTAAATTTATTCATACTTTTCTGTTACTAATTAAAATGTTAATTATCAGTTAGTTGCTGCGGAAGAAGCCGTTGCCAATAGGAAAGCTGCTGATGCTCAAGCTATTAAAGATGATTGTGAAAGAGATTTAGCTGAAGCCATTCCAGCAATGGAAGCTGCTGTTGCTGCTCTAGATACCTTAAAACCAGCTGATATAACAGTTGTCAAGGCTATGAAAGTAAATTTTATCCATTTGCTATATTTTATGTGATTTTAATTCTCCTTTTCAATGCTTATTATTCAATTTTGAAAATAATTCATTTTTAATTATTCCTTTCTTTCTACATCTTCAAAGTTTTTGTATCTTTTATATATATAAATAAAACTCTAGAAATACAAATAAGGATTGCAATATTGGACCAAAAGTTCAATACCGGTATTCGATATTTTTTAGATCTTGATACTGGTTTTAATACCGGTATCAGAAAGTTCAGAAAAAGCACGAAAACGCAGGTGTTTCTTTGTTTTATATTTGCCAGTTTTATTAGAGAATGTAAATATCACAAAAAATAATTTGTAACTTATAAATTATAACAATATATAAAGAACACACACACAAAAAAAGAGTAATGAAACATCTTATTTATTTAAATCACAGAAGAGTGTAAATATTGCTATTCAGTATGTGATACTAGCACAGATTTTTGAAATATCATCTTAAAAAAACAATGCATCAATTACACTGTCATTAAGCCTGGAACGTAATTTTGTGCAATAATTTCATCCGAATTATCTTTTTTTCAAAATAATCTAAAACCCTGATGGCTTGAGCTTAGAAAGTGTGCTAAAATTTGTATCTTCATCGCAATTAGATTCTTTACTCTTTAACAATTTTGTATCATGTTTCGTTTTTAATGTGTATGGAGTCCCCGTTTGTACTTCCTCCATTCATTTTAATAACACTAGAGCATTTTTACATTGTGCCACTATATTCTTTTCATCATATAAATAATGAAACCAAACCGAAGTATTATCAACTGATTTTTTATGTTCTTTAAAGTTATTCTTATTCATTATTATGGGTTATTATTTATGAATTTATATATAATTAATATGAAAAATATTTTGAGCCCTAAAGTATGATATGCAAATACAGTGTGAATAACAAACTCACCAATTTTAGAAATATCAAAATATTACGCACTTTCTTCACAATTACGACCTTGTTCTCACATATTTGAATATCAATCTGCGAATACTGAGCATTTGCAGTATAACTCTGAGCTGTAACAGGATATTCTTGACCCGCTTCTTTGGATGATTCACATTTTTATCACTTCTCTTGACTGTGCGATACAACTTTGTATTCATGGTTTAATTAATTTCGCCCGTTAGGGAGACACAAAAATAAAAACGTATAATATTTTGCGATGTGGGTGATCCCTGAACGTATAGTGGAGACAATTTTAAGAAATTTGTAGTAAATACCGAAATACCGGTATATAAACTTGTGAATACTGGTATTTCAAAATTGTACAAATCGCTCAAAATACAGGTATTCGATATCCCAGTATTGCAATCCCTAAATACAAACAAGAAGCTTTTGAAATAAGTAATCTTGTATAAAACATTTAGACAATGAAAGAAGAAGGGCATATTTTAAGAATGAAGAATTGATAGTATAGCGCCCAAACTCTGCACAACCAGATTCCTCGTTGGGCGTACATAAAGAATGTCTTATACCTGTACGATCCGTATTTTTAGAAGAATAGTATGGTAAATCATAATGCATGATGAGAGGCTTTGGCACATTTCTGTGCTCCTGTATGTGATGTGCTGGATATGGAATATTGTGGCCTCAGGATCGAACATGGCGGTCCGATTCTGCGACTACCACGATCACCAGATCTCACACCGATGTTTTTCCCCTTTTGGGGCAATCTCAAGGAATTTTTGTATCGAGGCATAGTGAATCACAGATGGACTTTGTTGCTCGTCTGCATGCTGCTTGTACTTTGGTGGACACCACGCTGCTGCGACTTATGCACTCATCTATTCCACAGCTTAAACCTACTTCTATATGTACGGGGGATACTTTGAACATGCGGTTTTTTTAAATATTTGATGTGTCCAATGGGGAGTTTTTTCCCATGCACCGGCTGTGACGTCATACTTTGATTTTCGTATTTCTCTCGTAAACTATGGATCACACAGGTACAGTTTTTTGGGCATTTTTTATGCACTCCCAAAGAGGAATCTAGCTGTGTAGGGTTTGGGCCTTATTTTTGGAACACCCTGTATTATATATCCAAATAATTTATATTGTTTTAAAAATATATTCATAGTTTTATTTATGTGTTAAATTCAATATGCCATCAAATCAACAATGATTTCATAAAAATTACATGGAATATATTTAAAAATTACTTCGTCTCATTGATTTACTTTTCGTGTGAAGTATGATTGTATACTTTAAAATATATGTGTATATAGTTTTTAATTTTTCTGTATAATTTTTTTTAAATCTCTATATATTACTATTACTGTTATAAGTGCTTGAATTAGCAAAATTCATCTTATGCGTCTAGTTTTAAATCAAAATTATTTAAATAGTTTTGTACAGTTTAAAAATGAGTATATTTTGTTAATGATTTAGACCATGAATTCATTTGAATACAAAATACTTATCAAAATACATTACAACTGTGCAGTGATGGATTTTATTTGATACATTTTTTATTTGATTTTAAAATATTGCAGCTTTAAATTAATGTATTTATTATTGTTTGCATATATATATTAGTTTTTATCTCTATCGTTTCTTGTGTGCATAGATTAATGCATATTTGTTTTGCTTTGGATATGTTATAAAAGTTGATTTACTAATCTTCGTTGCAACTTTAAACTTTTATTCTTGTAAATGCTAGTTGTTAAAACTATTTTTCTTTAGAAATAACTGTTTTTGTGTTTTTCTTGTAGAATCCTCCTCATGGTGTAAAACTTGTTATGGAAGCTATTTGTATAATGAGAGGTATAAAACCTGAAAGAAAACCTGATCCTAGTGGTTCTGGAAAAATGATAGAAGATTATTGGGGTCCTTCTCAAAAGATGCTGGGTGATATGAAATTTTTAGACGCATTAAAGTCATATGATAAAGACAACATTCCTGAGCCTATAATTCAAAAAATTCGACAAAAGTAAGTGCGAACATAATTTTTGATACTTCATTTTTTTTTATCTTATTATATACTAGAGATGGAAAATGTCCTTTGGTTATAGTAAAAAAATGTAATTTTATAACATGTTTATAACTATCACATCTAAAGTGGTGCCTCAAAATCCGAATTTGAAGCATTGCAAAACCAAAATGCAAATTATTCAAATTATAAAGCAATTCTTCCTCTTTGTAATAAAAACTTGACTAATTCCTTCAATATCACAAACTTGAATTTTTCAAATGACTTTAACAGAATATATACTTAATTTTGAGCTAAAATATTAATAATGTTTGAATAAAGATGTAAATGAATAAAATTAAAAATATAATGATGGCACACATGTCTGTCATCATTATTCAACTGGAGATACAAGAAGGAAAGCTACCTTTCATATTAGTGGCACAACAGCCCATGAGGGCCAAAGCCTACTGTGCTTACCTCAGTTTATGTATCCTTAGCAGCTGAGGTTCATGTGCAGATGTTTCGGTCAAGGGGTCAGTCCGACGTGAAACTCCCAGAGTTCAGTTCCCAAGCAAGCTTGGTACTCATTTATCGACCCTTCTGAAGGAATGAAAGGCTAATTCAAATTTGCACAGCCTGGGATTTGAACCCGGACCTATGACATGAAAGCACGATACACTACCACTCAGACACTGGGCTTTTACCTTTCATATTAGCATTACATAAATGTATACCTGATTACAGTAGCGCACACAGGAATTTTTCAAAGGGGGGTTCGGGGTCGAAAGTTCACCATTCTTGTATCATGCTCCTTTTGATTTTGTCAATTTTCGGGAACAAAACACAGTAAAAAACTAGTTTTTGAATAATTAATTAGCATTAATTAATAAAATTAATCATTAATAACAAGTAATTAGTTAAATTTTACGTACTATATACTTAGAATTATAATAAATCGGAAAAAAATCAAGGACTTGGGGGGGATCCGGATCCCCCCGTCCCCCGTCCTTGTGTGCACCACTGCCTGATTATTCTGAAATATAGCAGCAAAGATTACACAAGTTTTCTCTTGAAATAGAGATTGATTACAGTATCTGGCAATGAACTGAATTACAAAATGTATGATCAGAGTAGTGGGAACCATGGTTGACTGGCATCTAATCAAGATGTATATTTCATCTCAGAAATTCGTTTGTATCTCTCCGTCCTTCCACTCTACATTCAGAAACTTAGAACTCCCCCTCCCCATCATATATCATGATCACCCACTACCTAACCATTTTAGGCAAGTACGCTATGACCATTCTCCAGATTTATTTTAGGACATCTACTAGGAATTTAAATTCCAAAACAATGTTTGAGCATTCCAAGGGAAAAAATTGTCTAAATTGTTGTTCTGAATTTCAAATAAAATTTTATTACATGCTCCTTTTTCTTTCACCATAAGATTTTCTTTTTCATTTTATATAGATAGTTTAATGAATATGTTATTGCCACACGCATAATTTGCTACAAGTCCCGATAGCCGAGTTGGCAGAGCGTTGGACTGAACTTCCTCAGGTCTCGGGTTCGAATCCCGGCCCCGGCAGATTTATCCAAAGACTGGAATTTTGTTTCCGTTTTTAATGTATTGTTTCTCTAGGTTCTAGATGAATCCAGATCATTCTTTAGAGTGCATACTGGTTATTTCTCGAATATTCCGAAGTGTATAAAAGCAGAGTTCATCGCCAGTTGGGCATGTTCTCAGTCCAGTGTTGTATCGAGCTCCAAGCGTTAGAATAAATCTAATTGTTTGTTTAATTGAACTGTGTACTTCTTTCGAACTCCGTGACAAGTTTGGTGGAGGCGCGGGGTACAATTACGTCAAACGTGGATAATAGTGACAACCTTCGCAGGAGCCTCCGGTTAAGAGGATTATCCCCGAATTCGGACTGTTAAAAAATAGTAGGAAGAGGACAAAAATGCCGACCGAGCAAGAAGCCAAGCCCGCTGTAGTAACACCTTCGTTACAGCAATGGAGGAGCCCATCGACCTTCCGAGGAGCGCCTGGGGAAGACCCTCTCAAATGGCTTAAAGAGTACGATCGAGTAGCCAACTTTAACAAGTGGGATGACATGATGTGCCTGGCTAACGTTTATTTCTTTCTTGACGATACTGCGAGACAGTGGTATGTCAACAACGAAGACGCCTTAGAATCCTGGGAAGCGTTTAAAAATGGACTAAGTGGACTTTTCGGTGACCGTCAAAAATATACCAGAAGGGCAGAAGAACAACTAAAATGCCGAGCCCAGCGTTCAGGCGAGAGTACACAGTCCTACATACAAAGTGTATTAGGACTTTGCCAAGAGGTAAATCCTCTGATGAAAGAAGACGAAAAAGTGTCACACCTAATGAAAGGTGTTGCTGAGGATATTTATCAGGCCCTGTTGACGAGAGAAATCAACGACACAGCAAGTTTTATCAAATGGTGCAACTATATCGAAGATATGAAGCAGAAGAGAGTTCGTCGACCGAGATTTGAAAGGCTTCCAAACGTCGTACCGGTTGCATCCCTGACGGATGAGACTGATTTGGTCTCTCTTATTCGCACAATCGTACGAGAAGAAGTCCATCGACTAGTTAACCAGACGCAAGAATCTTTGGACTCCGATCCCCAATCCTTAGAAGAGATCGTTCAAGACGAAGTTGAAAGGGTTTTGGCCCCAGTGTCAACAAAACCTACAGAAACTAGACCACGACCAACATACGCCGCTGTAACCAGGAAATACAGAGCTCCTGTTCAGAAATTCCCACCTGAACCAAGAAAAACAGATGTGTGGAGAACGGCTGACAACAGACCTGTTTGTTTCCACTGCGGACGTCCTGGACATGTAATGCGCTACTGCCGAGAGAGAAAGGCTGTCTTTGACAACTCTCGAAACCGACGACGGAACTTCGACGACGTTGGCACTGAAGAAGAAATACGCCGACCAAACTCTTCTCGCCGTTTTACGCCAAGTCCCACGAGAGGCCGATCCCCAATACGTCGTTACAGATCCCCGTCGCCATATCGCCGATCCAGTCAGTCGCCAGGCCGTAGGAGCGAGGAAAACTAAAGAGAGCGACCTTCCAAGGAGGTGAGGCCGCGTGTACTGGAAATCCTCCGTCGACCGCCAAGATGACTGGTAACCAACTAGACGTAATAATAGATAAGAAGCCGATACGTGCTCTAGTAGATTCTGGGGCATCGTTTTCTGTCATATCCGATAAGTATCGCCGATTTTTAAAGAAAGTTCTGTTTGCTGATGCCAAGAGCGTTATGCTGAAAGTTGCGGATGGAAATTTTGTTCGGCCGATAGGGAAATGTGTTTTACGTGTCCGTATAAACAATCGAGAACTGCCTTTTGAATTTATTGTTTTATCACATTGTAGCCATGACGTCATCCTAGGATGGGACTTTTTAGAGGCGTCTCAAGCCGTTATAGACTGTGGACAAAATGAACTTGTTCTAGAAGACATCTGTCGAGACTCCACAGCGCCTGACGCCTGGAATTTGTATGCCACCAGGGACTATACACTTAAGCCGCATTCTTTAACTAGAATAACAGTATCAGGATATCAAACCCGAGGAGACATAAATGTAGTTCTAGACGGCAGCAAACATTTGCTCTTCGAGAAAAATATCGCTACACCGTCCATGGTATCCACATATCGTAACGGAAAAGTCATGTCTGGGTTACCAACCTGCAGTTCCGAAACCAAATCATCCCTAGAGGAATGTGCATAGGCCAAGCTGAACCACTAAATGAAGGGCATCTATGTGTTATTTCCGACACATCGGGTTGCTTGGATGACCAGCAAGAAACTTCGGAGTCACAGATGAATTGTTCGTTAATGATGTCACCCGAGTTAAGTGACGAACAGAGAAACAAGCTATCCGAACTACTCCGAAATTTTCTGGGCTTTTCACGAAGACCGACAAGTCGACAGCCGCGAAGACGAATGTGAAACACAGGATTTTTACTGGTGATCATGCTCCAATCAACCAACGAGCCTACAGAGTCTCGCCGACTGAAAGACGCATCATTCATGAAGAGGTTCAGAAAATGCTTGATGAAGGTATCGTCCAACCCTCTGAAAGTCCTTGGTCATCACCCATTGTGCTCGTAAGAAGAAAAAAGACGGTAGTTGGCGTTTTTGCGTCGATTATCGCAAGCTGAATAGCGTCACGAAAAAGACGTTTATCCTCTGCCTCGTATTGACGATACGCTCGACTGTCTGAAAGGTGCCATGTTCTTTTCTTCCATGGATCTCCGATCTGGTTATTGGCAAATAGAAATAGACGAAGCGGATCGTGAAAAGACGGCATTTATTACCCCGAAGGCTTATACGAGTTTAAAGTCATGCCGTTTGGTCTCTGTAATGCACCTGCGACCTTCGAGAGAATGATGGACAATTTGCTACGCCATTTTAAATGGACTATGTGTCTTTGTTACCTAGATGACATAATAGTGTTCTCAGAAACTTTTGAAGACCATCTTATACGATTAAGACTTGTTCTAAAATGTCTTCAGGAAGCTGGTCTTAAATTAAATTCAAAGAAGTGTCTTTTTGCTGCCCAAGAAGTAAAGATTCTGGGCCATCTTGTATCTAGTAATGGCGTTCGTCCCGATCCCGACAAAATAAAAGCCGTAAGAAATTTTCCCACTCCAAAGAATATACATGACATACGAAGTTTTCTTGGCCTTTGTTCATACTTTAGAAGATTTATTAAAGGTTTCTGTTATCTCGCCGAACCTTTGCAGTCGTTGCTGAAAAGTGGCGTGGAGTTTCATTGGGGTCCTGAAGAGGTGGAAGCATTCAACAGTCTTAAGAAAGCACTTACTTCGGATCCAGTATTGGGGATGTACGACGAAAGAGCTTCTACAGAAATCCATACTGATGCAAGCGGGTACGGTATCGGAGCTGTCCTAGTACAAATTCAGAATAATGTCGAGAAAGTTATAGCATACGCTTCTAGAACTCTGACAAAAGCCGAAAAGAATTATTCCACCACAGAAAGGGAATGTCTTGCCATCGTATGGGCTACCAACAAATTTCGGCCGTACATATTCGGAAAACACTTTACTGTTGTAACTGACCATCATTCCTTGTGCTGGCTCATGAATTTAAAGGATCCTTCAGGAAGGCTTGCCAGATGGGCCCTCCGACTTCAAGAGCATGATTTTGACGTAAAATATAAAACCGGTAAGAAGCATAGTGACGCCGACGCTCTTTCGAGAAATCCAGTGGAAGAGGAAACGGAAACATCAGACAAATTTTTAGCAGTCACGACGAGTATGAACCTTGCGATGGAACAGAAAAAGGATCAAGACCTTGCGAAATTAAAACTTTTGAGCAACTCATCCAAAAACGAAGAATTCAGATTTATCGACGGTATCCTTTGCAGGAAGAATTTTGATCCAGATGGAAAGTTGTGGTTGCCAGTCATTCCTAAACATCTACGAGCAGACATACTAAGGCACTTTCATGACGCCCCCACCGCAGGACACCTTGGTTTCGCGAAAACTTATGACAGGATACGCAAGAGATTTTACTGGCCGGGAATGTACCGAAATGTCGTTCGGTATGTCATGCATTGTCGGGAGTGCCAAAGGAGAAAGTCCGTTCCTCAACGACCACCTGGACGTTTAGTTCCCATCCCTCCAGCTATAGCTCCTTTCCATCGCATTGGAATTGATCTCCTTGGGAGATTTCCAAAGTCTGCTCATGGAAACAAATGGATAATAGTCTGCACGGATTACTCATCACGATATGCAATAACAAAAGCCTTGCCGACAGCCGAAGTCGACGAAATAGCGAAGTTCTTACTTGAAGAAATTGTCCTCAGGCATGGAGCTCCTCGAGTAATTATCACAGATCGTGGAGCCGTCTTTCGATCCAGACTTGTTTCCTCTCGTCGACTTGTGTAACATTGATCATCGTTTCACAACGGCGTATCATCCCCAAACAAATGGACTGACGGAGCGCTTCAATAAGACCTTGGCCGACATGTTGTCAATGTATGTGGATGTAGAGCAGAAAAATTGGGATGAAATTCTACCATTTGTAACCTTCGCTTATAATACCGCTAAACAAGAGACCACAGGTTTTACGCCGTTCTATTTACTTCATGGTCGTGAAGCGGAAACGACACTAGATACAATGCTACCATTCTGTCCTAACGATTTTGATGACAATAACATCACCAAGATAGCAGCCAGAGCCGAAGAATCACGACAGCTAGCCCGAGTGCACACTCTGAGAGCTCAAGACAAAGATCGTCGACGTTACGATTCCAAACACCAAATGGTATCTTACGCTCCCGGAGATCTCGTATGGGTTTATACTCCAGTGAGAAAAGTCGGTCTCTCCGAAAAACTCTTAAGAAGGTATTTCGGACCGTATCAGGTGCTACGCCGTTTATCAGCCGTGACTTACGAAGTACAAGATTTTGATCCTGCTTCACGAAAAAGAAAACTAAGAGAAGTTGTCCATGTACTGCGTATGAAACCGTACCATGATCCCGCCGAGCAAATCGAAACCGAGGATATTCCTCCCAAAGAATCATACAAAGGACCCATCACTCGTTCCAGAATAAAGACCCTTGAACAAAATGACAGCGGGGCGCTGTCTTCTTTTCGAGAGGAGCAATGCCACACGCATAATTTGCTACAAGTCCCGATAGCCGAGTTGGCAGAGCGTTGGACTGAACTTCCTCAGGTCTCGGGTTCGAATCCCGGCCCCGGCAGATTTATCCAAAGACTGGAATTTTGTTTCCGTTTTTAATGTATTGTTTCTCTAGGTTCTAGATGAATCCAGATCATTCTTTAGAGTGCATACTGGTTATTTCTCGAATATTCCGAAGTGTATAAAAGCAGAGTTCATCGCCAGTTGGGCATGTTCTCAGTCCAGTGTTGTATCGAGCTCCAAGCGTTAGAATAAATCTAATTGTTTGTTTAATTGAACTGTGTACTTCTTTCGAACTCCGTGACATTATTACACTGTTACAATAGATATAACAATATATAGGTCCGCCCATTCGGTATGTTGTTGTTGCACGCCCCCATTGGTCAGCAGTGCTCGACCAGGTCCATGACATCGTACACTTTCAGAAAGTCCAACATCAGCAGGGGAACGTCTGCTAAGTCCTGCGTGGTGATCCTTAAGCACTCGAGGATATGAGCCGGCGTGGCAGGCTCAAAAGAACAGTTCGTGCACATTTCAAAGCTCTTGCGTCCTTCGGAAAATTTCATTGTTTTGATATGGCCACTTCGAAAACGGTCTAGAAGAGTTTGATCCTGTATTGTAAAATTGTGAGTCAGAGATCCTCCAGGACGAGATCACTGATACCAATGGTGCTCTGGAGGGGTAATCCAAGCGGTCTTATTCTGATGTTTAGTTCTAGAGAAAATCTCCAAAAAGGTGAGGGGTGCTGACGGCTCTGGTACCTCACAAGCGCCAGCCTTGGCCAAAGTGTCCGCAATCTCATTTCCCTCTAGATCTATGTGAGAGGGAATCCACTGCAGAGGAATTGGATGCGATGTGGAAAGTCGTTTTAACTTGGTGAGTATTGACACTCCAACATTATTTCTCACACTTTGCCCATTGGACAAGTGCTGTATTGCACTTCTACTATCAGACAGTATCCAAATCTCTTTTCCATTTGGAAGAGATGCAAGAGAACCAAGGGCCTCATCAATGGCTATTAGCTCCCTGCGAAAAACCGAGCAACCGTCTGGATTTCTCCTCTGGGTTCTTAAGATATGGTCTTGCGATTTGATGTAAATTCCGCTGCCAGATCGATAATAATCGTCTCTACTGCCATCCGTATAAACCTGAACAGCGTCAATTGGTATATCTCCAATTCTCTCTAGAGCTAATTGCTTTAGATAGGCAGGAAGGTCTGCTTGTTTATTCACGTGTACTGGTAATTCTCTGTGGATGGAAGAAGACCCCGTCAAGATCATCCGCTGGGTCAAGACATTGTGACAGGTGATGAGGTTCCACAGCACCAATGGTAAGGTTAAAAGAGACCATTTGGCTGAAGGGGCTGTTTCTCCCGAATCTCTGGTTATTACACCAATCTTTGAAGTAAGCTGAAGTACGATTTCGAGGACCCAGACTTCTGAGTTTGTTGTACTATTTTCATAGACATGCATGTCTCCTAAGGCTAAGGGGTTGTAGGACCGCCTCGAAAAGTACTATATCTCTGGGACAAGCATTTTTTAGGCCAGTGATGATCCGAGCAGCGCTGAGCTGGACCTTTTCAAGTTTCTGAAGATTTGTAACTGAGGCGCTACACAGTAAACTGGAATGCCATACTCCATGAACAGTACAGTACACCATTCGGTATAGTGGTTAGTGACGCTGATTGCAATGCCGTGGAGCTTGGGTTTGAATCCCGAAGAAGACATGGATGTTTGTAAATGTATAGTGCAGGGGTACTTAACCTTTTTTTTCTGTTGGGCCGCATACATATCTCAGCTCTTTTACCCGGGCCGCATACATATGTTAATTATTTCATGCGGGACGCAACATGAGGATAAATGGGAGAAGGGGGTGGGGAGAAATGCATTAACACCAAGATAACATTGGAAATTTAAAATGTGATAAAAGTATTATAACTCCTGTTTTGCTTTTTTTAATTATAATTTTTTATTTTTGTCACTGACACTAAATTAGAAGCATTTAAGAAACACTCCTTCACAATTTCTGTATCAGTAAACGGTTTCATATGATTGCGAATAATATAACAAACTTCATAGGATGTCTCTTTGTTACCGCTGTAATATTACCACTGACAAAACACTTTGTTGCTGCTGCAAAGATTACTCAAGAAAGCCTATTTTTATCACCTTTTGAAAGAGATCTTCCAAGAAAAGTGTCGTTGAATGATTCCTGTTTATTGGTATTTTTAAATGCAGCACTTACGTGACAAATCAAACAATTACTCGTCCATGTTTGTTTGTCACTATAAAATGGTCAATTTCCCAATCGTCAATTTATTTTCTTCGAATATTTTTCTTTTGCAGGATATGAAAGATAGTTAAAAATTAGTTCCACCCATATAATTGTCGCTACTCCATTGCTGTCTGTTATCTCTAACCATAACCATTCCGAATAAAAAAGAATATCGATTCGTACCCGTACGTCACCGATAGTAAAAAGCAAAATTGATACATTTGATATTTCTTGACAAAAAATTTCCAACCAAATATTTAATACAATGTTCATAAATAAGTATATTTCTCGGAGCAATGGGCCTTGACTGGGCCACTTAAAAAGGCTCGGGGGCCACATGCGACACGCGGGCTGCAGGTTGAGTATCGCTGGTATAGTGCCTTCACGGCATGGGGGTACTTGAAAAGCCGTGAACCCGCAAGTCCTCTCGTGAGGTTGGTGTAAGGGGTAGAGAGATGGGAGGCCCCTGACTACTCTCAAGGTGTTCTCTCTCAAAATTGGAGTGGAACCGAGCAAAATCGTACTGTCTCCTGAATGGTGCTCAAAGTTAAGGCTAACGACAGGTGTAAAACTCTAGCTCTTCGCCGTGATGAATTTCGTGGACTTGATATAATGTTACTGTCGATCAGGGGCATCAGTAACAACGACAACACAGTACATAATATAATATTATTTTGACTAAGAGCAAATTTTAATTTGTTTCCGAAATTTTCAAATACTATTTAGTAAAAATATGCATTTTAAAAATCTAATTATATTTATAAATGAACTTTTGCTCTTTACTTTTCACTTAATTGCATTTTTATTATGAAAATGATTTATCTAAAGAGTGTTTTTTTTTCCAGGTATAGAAGTTTAAGTTGGCATTACTTTCCAAGATGGCGACCGATTTAACAGCTGTCAAGTGATTTATTCTCAGTTTGGTTTGGCAATTCATCAAAACGATCATCAAGCAAGGCGTAGATTCGTCGAATGGGCCCAAAACGAGATTGCCGTTGTTCCCGATTTTCATAAGCGAATTTTGTTTAGCGATGAAGCGCACCTCTGGTTGAATGGCTACGTCAACAATCCAAACTGCCGCATTTGGAGTGAAGCTAATCCACAAGTGTATGTCGAAACACCGTTACATCCAGAAAAACTGACTGTTTGGTGCGCTTTGTGGGCTGGTGGAATCTTTCTTCAAAAACGATGAAGGCCACAACGTTACAGTCAATGGTGATCGGTATAGAGCCGTGATTACTAACTTTTTCATTCCTGAATTGAACAATCATGATGTCCAGGAGCTGTGGTTCCAATAAGACGGCGCAACATGTCACACAGCTCGTGCCACAATCGATTTATTGAAAGACACGTTTGGTGACCGCCTAATTTCACGTTTTGGACCTGTGAATTGGCCTCCAAGATCTTGTGATTTAACACCGCTAGACTATTTTCTGTGGGGCTATGTAAAGTCATTGGTGTATGCGGATAAGCCACAAACGCTTGACCATTTGGAAGACAACATTCGCCGTGTTATTGCCGATATACGGCCACAAATGTTGGAAAAAGTCATCGAAAATTGGACGTCCAGATTGGACTACATCCGAGCCAGCCGTGGCAGTCCTATGCCATAAATCCTATTTAAAATGTAATGCCACAAGATTATCTTTAGAATAAAAAAAATTCATGTCAATCGAATAATACATCGTTGTTTTATTGCAATTTAAAGTTCTATACCTCTAAAAAAAACACCCTTTATATGCTATACAAAAATGCTGCTGTAATAAACTATTTTCACTTAATTTTGATGTTGCACAATATTTTCGTATTGTAATCTCTTATTTTTTTAAAATTTAGTTCAGAGTTACATAATTTTTGCCCTGAATCTATTTAGATTTTCAAATAACCCTGATTTTGATCCTGCTGTTATTAAGAAAATATCTGTTGCCTGTGAAGGATTGTGCCGTTGGGTTAGAGCTATGGATGTCTACAATAGAGTAAATAAGGTTGTTGCTCCCAAAAAGATTAAATTAAAAGAAGCCACAGCTGAAGTTGCTGTGCAGATGAAGACTTTAAATGAAAAGAAAAAGGCTCTTAAAGCTGTATGTATTTTTACGAGTTTTCATTTTACAATTATGCATTCTATTTCAGTATTTTCAGAAAGTATGTGATTATTAACGAAAACTGTTTGATGTTGAGCAAAAATATTTTAACTGGATAATTATTTAAATTTAGTTTTTACGTACAAAATTCCTCTATAAGGGTCTGCATCTATTTATTTTAAAACTTGCTAGTTTCAAATAAAAATATTCGATTTACAGACATATATTTTAATGCACTAACGGAAATCAAATAATAATTTGTTTTAACAGTTTTAAGATAACAGTGTGCTTTTTTATATCATTGGGAGTTTGAGTGCAACTGTGGAAAATTTATGATAAATAAATATTTGCAGTTAAAGAGAAATGTTTTGTGAAATTTTAAAATATAATAAGCTTTATGGATTTTAAATTAAACATTTTCTTTCAAAAAGGGAGGAAATATAAATAATTTTAGTGTGTTAACTTATAAGCAGGATACATTATATTAACTTTGGGCTTTATTTTTCTCAGACGAATCTGGATGAAAAAATTGTTTTTTAACCCTAAAGATTTTTTATTGAAATAGCAGAGTTAATTTTTTAGTGCTTAAATTTTATCATTAAAACAATTATTTTAAATAAAAAAATAACATTTGAAAAACAATTAATTTAAATTTTTTTTTTACTATCACTAACAATGATCTTTAAAATCGTTGATTATTTATTTTATTTACATCGTGTTTGTTTTCACATCAAATTTGCAGGTAACTGATAAATTGCAAGAGCTCAATGATACATTCACTAGCAAGACCAAGGAAAAGAAGGATTTAGAAGAGAATTTAGAACTTTGTGAACAAAAGAAAGAAAGAGCTACAAAAATGATTGCAGGCTTAGGAGGTGAAAAAGATAGATGGAACGCTGCTGCTGAAAGTCTAACTGTTGCATATAACAATATAGTTGGTGATGTTCTTTTATCATCTGGTGTAATTGCATATCTTGGAGCATTTACTGTAGATTTTCGGCAGGTAGGAAATTTAGTAGATTTAAAATATTAAATTAGAAGTTATTTAAATGCTATGTATTGTTTAAACTTTTCTTTGATCCCTTTTGGTGTTCTAGAAACGCTGATAAAAGCATTCATATCTTTACAGGAGTGTATATCATCATGGCTTGAATTATGTAAAGAGTCTGGTATACCTTGTTCTGATCAATTTTCAGTTATTGATACACTGGGTGACCCAGTTCTAATACGAAGCTGGCAAATTGCTGGATTACCTGTTGACAATTTTTCTGTAGAAAACAGTATAATTGTTAAATTTGGAAGGCGGTGGCCTCTGCTTATAGATCCTCAAGGTATTGTAAATACTTTTATATGCATTATTATTTATTTTACTATGCTTAAAAATAGTTTTAACATGTTTAATTTGTATTTGTTTCAGTAAAAAGGAAAGCAGGAATTAAATTCATATCTAAAAAATAATTGTAGATGTTTCTGGTTTGTTTTTAAGTCTAAAAAAAATTGATTGAAACATTTTAATAGACTGTATTAATGCATTTTATTACTCATCTGTACATTTAGTTAAACTTTGTTGCTATAATTGTACATCATCAACCTCTTCATTAATTTATGAAGTCTCTTAAACTACTCTTAGAAAATTAGAAACATTTAAATGCTGTAGAAAAAGTAAAATTAATCTGGACAATTTAAAAGTTTTACACAAATTATCGACAGTCATTATTTACGTACAAAGTAATGCTCGTATTTAATATTAACTGATGCATATATTTATGCTTATTAATTATGTAGAACTTTTTACCTACTAGTAATTACTAATTGCATTTTTTGAAAGAATGAAGTAATTAAGTAGGTAATATGGTTTCAATATTTCAAATTAGTTATTTATCGTTTTTTCAAAATTTCTGTATGAAAAATTCATATTTTGTAATTTAAATAGAAGTTTTACCTTAGGTTATACAATATGTATAACACATTATATGTTACATCATTTAATACAGATTCTATTAATATATCATTTATTTATTTTCTACAAAATTATATTTATCTATATTTTTTATTCCAGTTTTTCTCTTGTATAACTTTAATTTCGATTGTATCATTTAAAATGTCATATATGAAATTTAATATATTTTCCAGAAATTATGTTATTGAACATTATTATATGCATTACACAATTGCATTTATTATTTATATTAAGTATTGCTTTACTTACATACTAATGCGTTTTTCTTACTATTCTTGTTTTACATTGTATTATTGTTTATTACTTAATTATTTAATTATGAAAATTAATTTTTCATTTAAATACATGTATTTTTACCTCTTATATATTTCTCAAGTTTTTATATTCCTTTTTTACAAGTTATGGTACATTTAGATTGATTATAATGGGTTTTTTATTAATAATATACTAATATTTTTAATGAAACTGAAATTGTGTAAAAAAATTATGTAAAAAAATATTGGCTAAATATTAGAGATGTTTTACTCAGATATTTAACTACAAAATCAGTCTTAATGAGTTTTCAGACCATTTGTAATACTAATTTGTTATATATATATTTTTGAGTATATTTTGTTAACTTAATGTTCCTAAATACTTATAAGTATGAACTTTTTCTTATTGACAGTATTATTGCTTGATCAGTTTTTTATTAATTACTCTAACTAAATTCTAGGTCAAGCTAGTAAATGGATTAAGAATATGGAAAAGAACAATCTGCATGTTATTAAGTTAACAGATTCCAACTACATTCGAATTTTAGAATCTGCTTTACAATTTGGACATCCAGTATTGCTGGAAAATGTTGGAGAAGAACTGGATCCTGTGTTAGAAACAGTATTGACAAAAGCTATTTTTAAAGAAGGGCCAATGGAGGTGAGGTATTTTTTAAAAAAAAATTATGATCTTATATCAAAATGCTAATATATTTAAAATAATATATTATTAATTTTATAATATATATTTTATAAATTGTGATATTTTTTCTTTTTATAGATGATAAAAATTGGGGACAATATAGTGCCTTATTCACAGGATTTTAGATTTTATATTACAACCAGACTACAGAATCCTCATTACTTACCAGAAATATCTGTAAAGGTGAGCTTGGGGTGCTACTTCAATTCGGTACTTACGAATTATACCGTAGACCAATTTCGCCAAATGAAAATGTCGCCAAATGCTGTCATCTGTATTATTACTGTGTTTGAACGTGCTTGGAAACGATTTTTACTATTTTCCTTATATCGGGCATTGGGCGACGTTTTTTTGGTTGTACGGAATTGGTCGATACAATATTACGTAAGTAGCAATTTTTCTAATTAAAAACAAAAATTGTTTTTCTTTTTAGTAATGCATTTACATACTTAAGATATTTTTTTTTACGCACTCTCTTTTCATTTCTTGTTTATCAGGATCGATTTTTATCGATTTTTATTTGCAACCAAACAATAATAAACTGAAAAAAAAATTATACAAAATTACTGAATATAACTGATATGAGTTATTTTAAATTTATGAATTCAAATATTTTAGCTCTTATTTTTCCTATTTATTATAAATTGATTAAAGACTAGATTGTTATATAATCATATCTTGCATGGATAAAATTACTTTAAAGGGACATTTTGTGTTGAATATTTCAAATGTTTTAATATTACTTCCATTTTGATTTGTTAAATAAAAGTTAATTTTTTTTAAAAAAAAAATGCTTTATTTTTTATACAATTTTATTAGGTCACTTTAATCAACTTTATGATTACACCTCTTGGTCTTCAAGATCAGTTGTTAGGCATAGTAGCTGCTAAAGAAGATCCTCAATTGGAAGAAAATAAAAACAAACTTATTTTAGAAAGTGCAGAAAACAAGCGTCTTCTCAAAGAAATTGAAGATCGTATCTTGGAAGTCTTATCTTCCTCTGAGGTTTATTTATTTTTATTAAGAACGTTATACAAATTATATAAAATTCTGAGATTGATAATAGTTTATTACTATAAACTTACATATTTCATAGTTATAGTTACCTCCATATTCTAATATTAGTTAAATTACTTATTATTAGTTTATTCATATATACTCTAGTGTTACTAAAGTTATGGTAATTCGTAACTCTTATTAATTTTTATTTCCATTCTTTTTACACTTTTGTTAAGTGCTACATTTCAGCCATTCACATTTAAATCTGCATTAGGGTCCAGAATCTGGCAATAACTTATTTATTGCTCAGATTTAGCACAAGCTCTGCATTTTTAAGTGCAATTTTTAGGTAAGTTACCTCTATTTTGTAATGGATTTAGATATTCCTTTCCATTACTTTCAATAGGTTTTTGCTCAGTAATTTACATAAAGGGGGAAGGTTGGCTGGCCAAAAAACATGTTCAACCCCACTTTTATAAAAATAATTTTATATATTAGCTGTCCTAAGTCAGCAATGTTTATAATACTGCAGCATCCATTTTATAATTTTTAATCTTGGTTGCTTATGTGTCCTTCATTGTGTGATTTTCCTACTGTCTATATGTTTTTCGAATGTGATTGTTGGATGTTATCTCTTGTTTGTAGAGAATAAGAATATATATATATCTATATATATAAAATTCTCGTGTCACAGTTTTCGTTGCCATACTCCTCCGAAACGGCTTGACCGATTTTGATGAAATTTTTTGTGCTTATCCGGTATCTATGAGAATCGGCCAACATCTATTTTTCATCCCCCCAAATGTTAAGGGTGGACCACCCCTAAATTTTTTTTTTTATTTTTCAGACAAAATTTTTTGTTTTAATTTTTTTATGATACAGCATACAAAAATACCTACAACCCTAAATTTTCACCCCTCTACGATCAACCCTTATTTTTTAATAGCCATTTTAGTTATTTAATCATTTTTCCTCTCCGGTCGAAAACTGATCAATCGTCATTTAATTAGTTATCCCCGCCAGATGTCTACAGGTGTCATTTCTGACCCAGTAAACAGCACGGAGTAGGGATGAGAACGAAGCCGGTCTCCTTTCTTTTCTCACTCCCTACACAGTTGTTGGCCATCATTATTGTTTATGCATCAAGTGTATTAGTAACGTTGACAATTATTATTTTGCTATCTCAGTGTAACGCTCATATTAACTTTTAATCATTCCTATTTTATAAATAATAATTAAATTATCAATTTTGAGTGTATTTTTGCTCGATTAGTTAATCAAGTGATTTTTTAACCTCAAAAGTACTCAACACGTGACACGAACTTCCAATAACAACGGATTTTGTGTTGTAAGTATACTTTTTTTTTATTTATATCGAAAATGTTGTTGATCTTATAAAAATGTAAGTTTAATTTGATTTTATTAAAAACATTTAATTGAACAATTAAGATTTTCATAGTTTCCAAAAAATCAATCGTTATGAATCTTTATTATGAAATGTCAATGGAAATATTGGTTGTATGAAAAAATTATAAGAGACAATGTTTTCATAAAATTTAATTTTTTACTTTCGTTTGAAAAATTTTTCCATTAAACTTATATTTTTGTTATAATTACATAAATTAAAACTAATCATTTCAAAACTGCTACAAAAATCCTGGCCCTAATTATACTTTTAACATTTTTCATCATTATATAATTTCATTAATTCTATTTATGTATGTTTTGTACAGTGAGCAATGCCAAGAAAACGCAAAGGGGCTGATTTGAGCCGCAGTACAAGTAAAGCTCGAAACTTGCGAAATAGCAGATCCGAAAGAACAGAAGAACAAATCCAGCAACAAAATACTGATGCACGTGTCAGAATGGCGCAATTGCATCAAGAAGAGCCAGAAGATACACGAGCTGAACGCAATGAAGTCAGAAGATTAGAACAACAGCAATCACGCCGTTTCACAGTCAATAGACGAAGAACAAATGACCAACAACGACAACAGGTACATCGAGCATTTATATCTGATTCATTCCTGCGTCTAGCATTCCAGTATGAGCCCGATATTGAATATTATGCTCATTCAAAAGTGGTAATTGGTGCTATGGACAAGGAATGTCCGCATTGTCATGCTCTGAAATTCAAAAATGAGCCAGCTGGGATGTGTTGCGCGTCAGGAAAAGTGCAACTACCTGAAATTGAAACACCACCTGAACCATTGAACGGCTTACTTATCGGCACGGATCCAGATTCTAACGTGTTCCTGAAGTCAATTCGAAGATTCAATTCATGCTTTCAAATGACATCGTTCGGAGCAACAGAAATAATTCGAAATACTAATGCAAATGGTCAAGAATTCAATTCTACATTCAAAATCAGAGGCCAAGTTTATCATAAAATGGGCTCACTGCTGCCAATGCCAAACGAACCACATAAATACTTACAAATCTATTTTATGGGCGGCGAGGATTCCGGAAGCGCACTTGCCAATCGCGTGAATGCACGTTGTGATTATAATAACCTTGATTCACTTTATGCCAGGCGCATCGTCAGCGAGCTAGATGCTCTTTTGAACGAGCACAACGAGTTGTTGAAAATATTCAAATCACATATGCACCAATTACAAAGCGATAATTACGCTATCGTCATTAATCCTGATAAAACACCAGCTGGAGAGCATATTCGTAGATTCAATGCACCCGTTCTTGATGATGTTGCTGGAATCATGGTTGGCGATTGTACAGCTGCACGAGAAATTGTGATTCGTAGAAGAAATAATATTCTTCAGTTCATTGCTGACACACATCGTTCATATGACGCCCTCCAATATCCGCTAATATTCTGGAAGGGACAAGACGGATATTGCATAAACATAAAACAACGAGATCCCGTATCAGGTACTTCCTTCATTATTAATTTGATCATTAATCATTTAACAAAACAATTAAATTATTGAACGTAATAAATTTAAATAAATTTTTATGAACAAATATTACAGGAGCTGAAACAAACAAGAACGTTAGCTCAAAGGATTATTATGCGTACCGATTAATGATTAGACGTGGCCTGGACAACGTCATTTTACGATGTCGTGAGCTTTGTCAACAATTCATGGTCGACATGTACGCGAAGATTGAGAGCGAACGACTACGATACTTAAGATATAATCAACAAAAGCTGCGCGCGGAAGAGTACATTCATTTGCGAGACGCTATCAACAACAACGCCGACGTCGCCGAAATTGGTAACCATGTCATTTTACCATCATCGTACGTAGGCAGTCCACGTCATATGCAAGAATATATACAGGATGCTCTGACTTTCGTGCGCGAATATGGACGACCATGTTTATTTATCACGTTCACATGTAATCCAAAATGGCCAGAGATCACATCTTTGCTACTGCCTGGCCAAAATTCAATACATCGCCATGACATTACAGCACGTGTGTTCAGACAAAAGTTGAAGTCTTTAATAAGTTTCATTACTAAATCACATGTATTCGGTCCCACACGTTGCTGGATGTATTCGGTTGAGTGGCAAAAGCGAGGATTACCTCATGCACACATTTTGGTTTGGTTCATCGACAAAATCCGTCCTGAAGAAATCGATAGTATCATTTCTGCGGAAATTCCAGATCCATCCACTGACCAACTGCTGTTTGATATTGTTACAACAAACATGATTCATGGTCCATGTGGTACTCTTAATAGTTCATCGCCTTGCATGGCTGATGGAAAATGTACTAAAAATTTCCCTAAAGATATGAACAATGATACGGTCACAAATGTCGACGGATACCCAATATATCGTCGAAGAAATCCTGAAAATGGCGGACAATCATTTATTAAAAATATCAACAACACAGACATTGATATTGACAATCGTTGGGTGGTGCCATATTCGCCTCTGCTGAGCAAGACATATAATGCTCATATTAATGTTGAGTTCTGCAGTTCTGTGAAGAGCATCAAATACATTTGCAAGTATGTCCATAAAGGCAGCGATATGGCTGTGTTTAGAGTGGAAAATACTAATGTGAATGCTCCTCCAGTAAATAAAAACGATGAAATTACGCTCTACCAAATTGGTCGGTACATCAGCTCCAATGAAGCTGCTTGGCGTATCTTTGGTTTTCCAATTCATGAACGGGATCCAGCAGTTGTTCAGTTAGCCATCCATCTTGAAAACGGTCAGCGTGTATTTTTCACGAACGAGACAGCGATTGATCGTGCAATAAATCCACCTAAAACTACACTCACTGCATTTTTGAATTGTGTAATCGTGCGGATGATTTTGGTGCTTTTGCACGAACATTACTCTATTCACAAGTACCACGCTATTTCACATGGACTCAAACAAAAACATGGATGCCCCGCAAGCAAGGCTCACCAGTTGCTGCATGTCTCAATTTATTTAAATCAAACGCCTTGGGGCGATTATTTACAGTCAGTCCAAGACACACTGAGTGCTTTTATCTTCGACTGCTGTTGGTTAATGTTACTGGCCCATTATCATTTCAAGATATACGTAAAGTGAATGGGCAACAATATCCAACGTATAAAGATGCATGCCTTGCACTCGGCTTGCTGGAAGACGACAACCAGTGGGAGTGCATGCTTGCTGAAGTTGCATTGAACTGTACAGCAATACAAATTCGTCGACTATTCGCTATAGTGTTGACTACATGTTTCCCAGCCCGAGCACAGATATTATGGGAAATTCACAAAGAGAGATTCAATGACTGATGATATATTGCATCAACATCGTATACGGTGCCACGATCCAACCATAACATTCAGCGACGAAATGTACAATGAAGCATTGATTGCTATTGAGGATCTTTGCATTGTCATTGCCAACTTACCACTTAGTAATTTCGGTATGAATTCGCCAAATCGAACTGCATCTGATTTAATGAATACTGAAATGAATCGTGAACTGCAGTACAGTACTGTAGAAATGGCAGCGATTGTTGCCCGCAATGTCCCACTAATGAATGAGGAACAAAGAACCATTTATGATCGCATTATGCTCGCAGTTTCAGCTGGACAAGGTGGGTTCTTCTTTTTGGATGCACCGGGTGGAACTGGCAAAACATTCGTTATTTCGCTAATTCTTGCTGAAATACGATCAAATAATGGCATCGCATTGGCCGTTGCATCATCGGGCATTGCAGCAACTTTATTGGATGGAGGTAGAACAGCACATTCAGTATTTAAGCTGCCACTAAATATTCAGAATAACCCTGACGCAGTATGCAACATTAAGAAACAATCGTCCATGGCCACTGTGCTGAAACGGTGTAAAATTATTATTTGGGATGAATGTACTATGGCACACAAACATTCACTTGAGGCGTTGAACAGGATATTGAAAGATATTAAAAACAGTGATAAACTATTTGGCGGAACTCTGTTGGTCCTTTCAGGTGATTTCAGACAAACACTCCCAGTCATTCCACGTTCAACATACGCTGATGAGATCAACGCTTGCTTAAAATCATCTCCATTGTGGCGTAATGTTGAAAAATTACAGCTAAAAATAAATATGCGCGTTCAAATGCTTCAAGATCCATCCGCTGAAACATTTTCAAAACAACTCTTAGATATCGGTGATGGAAAAGTTGCTATAGATGAAACTGGATACGTAAAATTACCGACCGATTTCTGCACAATCGCTGATTCGCAAGATACTCTCATTGAACAAATATTTCCCGATGTACACACACAGTACATAAATCATGAGTGGCTTGCAGAAAGAGCGATTTTAGCGGCAAAAAATGTAGACGTTGACAATTTTAATCTGAAGATACAAATGTTGTTGCCAGGAACTTGGTATCATATAAATCTATTGATACAGTTTGCGACGACAGCGAAGCAGTAAATTTTCCCACAGAGTTTTTGAACTCACTGGATTTGCCAGGCATGCCACCGCATAATTTACAATTAAAGGTTGGATCTCCAATTATCTTGCTTCGTAATTTGAACCCGCCCCGGCTGTGCAACGGTACGCGATTAGTCATTCAAAAATTAATGAAAAACGTGATCGAAGCCAGGATTTTAAATGGCAAGTTCAGAGGTGAAAATATACTCATACCACGGATTCCTATTATACCTACAGATGTGCCAATTCAATTCAAACGTATTCAGTTTCCGATTAGATTGGCATTTGCAATGACTATCAACAAATCCCAAGGTCAAACGATGTCTGTTTGTGGATTAGATTTGAGAACACCATGTTTTTCACACGGACAATTATACGTGGCATGCTCTCGAGTGGGTAAACCATCCAGTTTGTTTGTGTTAGCTAAAAATGGACTAACAAAAACATTGTTCACGCTATAGCATTAAGAGATTGATATTGTTTAATATTGTTACTGTCGTAATTGTTTAATTAATGATATATAATTTTAAGGAATAAATTATAATAACTTAAAAATAATGTTTGCCTTTTGTTGATTTTATATTCCTCCATCGTTCACAGCGCTCCATGCTTATTTCACGCATATACCACATTTTTATTTTTACATACATACAATATACACATTCTAACATACATACATACTTACAATAAGCTATTTTTTGTCTACACTAGAAATTGCTAGGAAATTATTTATATGGCAAAACAACGTTTGCCGGGTCAGCTAGTATATATATATATATATATATATATATATATATATATATATATATATATATATATATATATATATATATATATATATATATATATATATATATACAATTAAGTTTCTCTCATCTGGATCAGCCTCTTTTTTTAGCATTTTTCATCAAAGTTTACTTGTAATTTATACTTTAGTTTAATAATGTATTAAAAAGTTTTGTGATAAAAAATATTATTTAATTTTACCTAGAGTTGTTCTTTAGTTTGGAGAATTTATTTATATAATTGATTAACAATAACCTAATCGTAATTAAGAAATATTGTCAGAGCATATACGCATATGTGTGTGTCTTGCTATTTTCGTAACTATTATTTAGCATTAAGTTATAATTATAGCAAATTAGTGTATTATTAAAGATTATATAAATAGATATAGATGCCTATGCAATGTGTAATGTATATAATCTACTTTAGTTCTAAGTTTAGTGTTTTTTGATAAACTATTTACTCTTGCAATAACATTCTGTATGCTTTAGCTCAGTTAAAGCAGAAAAAAAAGGATAAATATATAAAATAATTTTTTTTGTGCCATTTTGTATTTTCTATAATTCACCAAAATATAAGGCTTTTTTATATTCTTTAAGTAAGCTTATTTCTATTGTATATCTTTTATTTTGAATTTTTTTTTTTTATAATCAGTATTTTTACATGTATTAAATATTTCTCTTTTTTTTTTTAAAAAAAAAAAAAATGATTTTTTTAAAAATTCACTAAAAATAAAGTTTTTTAAGACTAAATTCTTTATTATAATTAAATTACATTTAATTTAGGGAAATATACTTGAAGATGAAACAGGATGTCAGGTTCTAACATCATCAAAAATTTTATCAGAAGAAATATCTGCTAAAGAGGTATTAAATTTTTTTATTTAAGTACATAGTGCTGAGATTAAAGATTTTAGTAATTCTAAAAATACCTTTAAAATAACTTATTTTAAAATTCCGAAAAGTTCATTATAAGTATCATTTATTTTTAAAAGAATGTTTGATATGTTTTCTGACCTCATATTTTGCTGTGAGTGAATAAATCATCAGAATATATTGCTACGAATTTTGCGTAAATAATTTGTAATTGGATGTGCAATGCATTTATATTGCTCTTTGTTATATTAATTTTAAGTTAAAATTGTAATATTCGCAAGCAACGCCGTTACGTTATAATGGCACTTCAATGAGAACTTCGTAAAATCTTGGCGATAGAGCCAAGTTGGCGACCATTTTGGTGACTTGGTGATCATGTTTGCGACAATTTTTGGTGAGTTCGGAACCCTATGGATTCTTCTAGAAATTAGTGGAGAAATAAACTAATTACACGATCTGTGACGCAAGCGAATCTTTCTCGAAGGATCTGCGAGAGCTATAAATGCGAAAATGGTCACCGGGACTGAGTTAGTCTTGTTTTGACTAGTGATTAGCTCGGCTGTTGAATAGCACGAGCGGTGCTTGTGAATAATCTATTACATACGTGTATTTTAGACACTGATAACTGTGTCTGAAGGCTGTTGAAGGTGTGAAAACCTTCTGAGATTTTTCTGGGAATTTTGCTGTTGAATCCTTTATTTAAAGGATTGTTTTCTCGACAATAAATTCTTATCGCTCTTAAAGAACTGTCTTGTAGCGGTATCATCTATATAAGCTAGTAACAACCTCTGGACTAAAGCAATGGTCCTCAACCCTCGCTTCACCAACCGGTATTGGTCCGTGGACCAAATAGTGCCGGTCCGCACAAGAAATACTAAATTATATTCATTTTATATACTGTGGAGTATTTCTCTAGGGTTTTATGGTAATCATTTTCTATACCATGTTAAATCACTTAATATTAATTTCTTGGTGTAACTGTATTTTATTTTGAAGGCATGTTTAAATACAATTAAACTAAAATTATTAAATACAAGCAATCTAAAATATATAAACAACTTACTTACTCCTCTTTCAGTGGGCTGCGGTAAAATTATCAAACGTTGACCGGTCCGCGGCGATAGAAAGGTTGGGGAGCACTGGACTAAAGGGATCATTTTGGCCTCGCGGTATCTTACGTGTTTACGGGACGTAAGGTCCCGGGTTCTGTCCTCCGAATGTTCTCCTCTTGTTCTTTGCGACTGATTTACATAAAATCCTCGAATCCCGATCAATGTAGCAATATATTCTCTGTTTTAATTTACTCAGATTAATATCATAAATGTTATTGAATAATATATATTGCTTTAAATCGTTTTCCAGATTGTAGCTGAAAAAACCAAAATTGAAATTGATGCTGTTCGCAATGGTTATCAACCTGTTGCTTTACATTCTTCTATACTATTTTTCTGCATCTCTAGCTTAAGTAACATAGATCCTATGTATCAGTATTCATTAGGTTGGTTCATTTCCTTATACCATCAGGTAAGAAAGCTACTTTTTGAATTCATTGCAAGTTAAATGTTTAAATTATATATTTAAAAAAAAAACCTTTAATGATATTTTTACTTGGATTTTTTCTCTGTATTTTAGACTAAATACTAATACACTTTCTATATTTCTAATACTAATATGATCTTTCAATTATGTATTTTTTCTTTCATATTTTCCTTCATTGATGTCTTTCTAATCTTTTCTCAGTCCATTGATAACAGTGTAGCATCACCAAACCTTGAAACCCGTATCACTAACTTGAATGACCACTTTACTGCCAGTATTTATAGAAATGTTTGTAGGTCACTGTTTGAGAAGGACAAATTGCTTTTCTCTTTCCTTCTATGCATTGGTATCTTACGGGGGAGGTAATTTGCTACTTATTTCATATTATATGCATCTAATAAGTACTGTATACTAATTTATTTCTTGGTATGCTGTTTATTTCCATAATAGATCACTTAAAATGTTTATTTTTGAAATAATAATATTGTATATTTTTTATGAAGCTCTGAACATAGAGATTTAATTTTATTTCATACTCTTTGATTGTTCTTAGTTAAGAGTGTAACTTTTAAAAAAATGTTTTTATTTTACCTACATGAAAAGAAGTGTCAAATTTCTTAAAGCAATAATTTTTTCATTCTATTTCCTTATGTGTATAATTATACTTGTTAAAATGTATCATATGTATTGTTGCAAATTTTCGGGAGGAAAATCAGATGACAACTCCAATTATTTGAATAATAACATATTTATTAATGGATTAGGATGAACAGAAGATTGACAACACAAAGACATCGATTTATATACAGAAAGAAATTTTATAACAGATTATTTACAATAGTTCAAAACGCATCGTTTTATACAACTTTACAACCTTCATAATACGATTCTTTAGAACAGTTCCACTAGCAGGAACTCAGATAGATTGCAGTCTCAATGCATAAACAGATTCAGATATAGACTGCATTCCCTTCTGAACTTAACTGAACTTTGTTTCAAAAGTCCTTTATATGATCTCATGGAAATTTCTAGAAGAGTCGATCCTAGAGCCTTCTCGTTGATACTCTCGCAATATCGTATTTTTCGCCTATCTGGCAACACTGGTGGTTGCCATTATCTTATATTTCAAGTTCACAGTGAAAAGCAAACTTTGCCTGTAAAACTCAATTTTCCCTCAAGGAGAGTATTGCAGCAGGGAAAATAATATACGTGCTGAGTTTCAATATTATATGATATATTTTTATAGGTATATATTGCTTACATATTTTTTTAGAAAATTATTACATTTTTGAATATTGCAGAGGGGAAATTAATGAAGAAGCATGGCGATTCTTACTTACTGGAGGAGTCGCTTTGGAGAACCCTTATCCTAACCCTTGTCCTGAATGGCTTTCAGATCGTGCATGGTCAGAAATAGTCAGAGCATCTAATTTACCTCACCTGGAAGGCTTAAAAGACTGTAAGATCCTTATTTGTTTCTTCATAAAGTGGTACGGTGTTTTGTTTTTTTTTAAATTATGCAAATATTTGTGTATTGTATAAATATTTTTTTAATCTGTTAAGCATTGAGTAAGTTAACTAACTACAATTAAATTGAAATAGTCATTTTTATATAACTTACCGAATTACTTACTTTTTACAAAAGGTTTATAGAAATGTTTCTCTTACATCTAGGTGTTCAAAAAAATGTTTTTGGATGGAAAACAGTTTATGATTCACTTAATCCTCATGAAATAGAATATCCTGATCCATTTTCAGCATTGGATGGTCTCTACAAAATGACAGTGTTGAGATGTCTTAGGCCCGATAAATTAATTCCAGCTGTGCAGGTTATAATATTTTTTATTTGTTTGCTCTTTAAATTGTATTATTTTCATTAATTGCTACTAAGTCAATTTTTTAATTAATACACTTTCCAAGAGATTATTAATCAATGGGAAATTAATGATGAATTAAAAGATTTTTAATGTTTTTAATATGTTTTCAGTTTAGGACATATTATGAAGTTTTCTTTTGAAAAAAACGCATTGCATAATTGTTCTATTTGTATTTTAATCAAAGCAATTAAATTTTATGAAAGTAACGGATATATTCTTAAATCATGCTTTGCAATTACACTAAAGTTACAGTTTGGTGATGTTATTCTGATTTATATATATAATATTCTTCATTTATTTATTCAAAATTAAAACTGGGAAAGCAAAACATTTTACAGTTAAGAACATAAATTTGTTGTTCTTTGCATTAAGCGATTGTTAAAGATGTATATAATTAAATTTTTATAGTTGTGGAATTATTATGTTAATCATTAAATAAGATGAAAAGTCAAAAATGAGCTTTTGAAAATGATTTAAATAGGTAATGCTAACCTTGAAAATTTTTTAGTGAATATATATTGTTGAAGGATCTTTTTTCAAAAATTCTTTAACATTTTTCAACTTAAAAGTCAAGAAAAATATTTAAGTAGTTTTATTGGGCATTTTATAATGAAATATCAAAATTTTCTGGGGAAAGTGTCAGTTGCCAATTATTAACATATTTCTTTGCTTATTTTTGGTCCTGAAATATCTAACTTAACCACTGCAATGTTTTTATATCTCTGAATTTATAAATAATTTTTATGGCCTTGACAACCAAATTTTAAAAAGTGAGCAAATGACTGATTGAAACTTAAATAATATGGGAGTTCTGAAGATATATAAATAACGAGAGTATATGATGACAAATGGTGATGTATGTTTTCCTTTATTCTTGGCCCATGGTGAACAGACATTATATTTTGTTATATGATACATGTCAACGTTTAATAAGGTTATTAAACATGTTTGATTTTGAAAACTAATTTTCTTCTTTGCCAATCATCATATCACAACTGATTCATGCAATTGGCTCAATTCATGTGACATCATTGTCATATGATAATGATAATCACGTGTTTTTAGCCAATCGGTTTAAAAACTCATGTGATGTCATAGTCTCATGATAAAAGCAATCATGTGTTTCCAACTAATAAGTTTATGCACTTCATTGTTGCCAACTTTTGATATTTTCAGAAACTTTCTCTTAAAAAGTACAAACTTGTCAATAAAAATAGCGCACATAGGAAGACTAAATGCATTTTATTTAAAAATACATGTATAAAATAAGATTTATTTTAAATTTAAAATCTTTTGAAGAAATTTTCTTATAATATTTTAACATCTTTATCTAATTATGAAGTTTGAAATTTTATCTAAGTTTTACAAAAGAACAACAAGTACTATTAGTTTGATGCTTGTTTAGAATAATTCAATGGTGATCTCGTGTTTGTCTTTATCATGTGACCGTCATGAATTGAGCTCATTGTATATAATAGAAGAGACTGTGAAGTTAATTTCTTAGTTGTGAAGCTAGTTAGGCTCCTTATAGTTTTATAAATGCTAATTTTTTTTCTTTCAGAATTTTGTCTTACAGAACATGGGGCAATTTTACATTGAACCACCTACATTTGATTTAGTTGGGTCTTATTCTGATTCCAATTGTTGCACCCCTCTTATTTTTGTGCTATCTCCTGGTGCAGATCCTATGGCTGCTCTACTAAAATTTGGTACAGATATAGGTATGACAGGAAATAGAATACAAAGTATTTCTTTGGGGCAAGGACAGGTAAATGTTTTGAAATTTAAATTTTATACCTGATGTACATTAACATTTTTCTTGTTAAGGAAACATTAAATAGATAATTTTGGAGTTGTTAAAATTTTTATATATTTATGCAGTTTGCATTTTGAAGGTAGTTTGTTATAATCTGCTATTGGAATAAATTACTTTTCTTATTCATACTTTGTTATGATTATTTGGTAGTTTCTAATGTGATTTTTAAATTTATTCTCATTTTTAAAAAATAAAGGAAAAAGACACACAAAAAAGTTGAGAAAAGATTAATATTAAAAGTTTGTATAGATTTTTTAATAGTTGTAAAATATTTTTAAAACTTTTTTATCAATTTTTGTTAAAGTGAATATAAATATTAAATTAGATTTTTGGTTGGTAAGTTATTCTCAGAAAAAAATTTCTTATATTTTCAATAATTGAATTCAATTTGATTTATATTAGAAGCTCCTTTTGAAAATTAACTTCTAATGTTTTGGGTGGCCTCTAAATTTTTTCTAAATTTATCTTTATTATGTAATTAAAATGACAATCTTATAGATATGTTCTTTTATATTTTTATAACAAAAAAAAGTTTTTCTTATTAAAATGTTAAAAAGAAAAGAAGAGAAAAACTAAATCGTAGCAAAGTGAACATCCAAACAGTTGACATACATACAGTTATGGATATATAAAAAAATGGATATCTTTTATCTGTATACCCCAATTTTCTTTGCATTTGGGTAAAATAAATATCATAATGAATGATTCAAAAAGAAATTAATTTCTGATGCATATGGGTTAGATAATTAAAATTTCTTTAGCATAGTTAATAAATTTCTAAAAATGAATTTTGTTATTACGAGTGCTTTTTTCTCCCCATAATCATAAAATTAATTGGAATTACAAATTTTGTAAAATTCTGCACAATTACTTCTGAACTATAGAGTTAATAAATTACTACTAATGTTAAATAAGTTTATTAAACAGTTGACGATGAAAATTTTTCTTCTAGAATTTTTCAAAGTCGTTTTTACCTATCGATTGATGCTTATTTCCAGCTATTAAGAATAAAGCAAACAAAAAATTATTCGAAACAGGCATTATTAAGTGCTGCTATCGAAAGGAAAGTGTGAGCATGTATACTTTTAGAATACATAAATTCTATTATAAATTGAAACCCCAAGTGGCTACAATTTTTCATGCAGTTATCGCCAATAAATATTCGACTCCAAAATTTCAAAATTGGAAATAGTCCTCTTGTAGTAAGCTATATAGTGTGTATGCAGAACAACAGATGACACTGTGACAGTTGGAAGTAGCGCAGCGAGGGCTGTGAAATCAGTCAGGTGGTGAGTGTCGTGTGAGATGGAAGTAACCCGTGTTGAGCAGCGCGCTTACATCAAAATAGCCGTTCTCCAAGGGAGAAATTCGCCCAGTGACTTTGATCTCATTCCCAAGATTAAGGAACCAATACGTGGTAGGTGGTTTGCAACACGAGAGGACATTGCTAATGCTATGCGCCAACAGGTGACCCGATTGACACATGGTGTGGCAAATGCTGAGGCTGGTGGTATTCAGCGCCTACCACATCGTTGGCAGCGTCTGGTGATAGTAGCAGGGGACTACATTGAGGGTCTTTAGGCCTAGGTTTGTCATGTCAACTTTATATGTACCGTGTTGTCATTCTTTTGCACCGTGAAGGCCATGTTGCCCTGTATACTACCGTAATAAATTAGTGTATTACGATATTTCAGTGCTATTCATTGTCCACACATGTAGTTAACATCTTATCCTTCCGTCTGTATATGTCACATTTTCCAACTGGACTGCTACTTTTAAGAAAGAAAAAAATAATTGCCATGACTTTTGCTCCAACCCTCGTACATTACATGACACTGAAAATGCAACACTCAGAAGGACTAGCTAGAAAGAGAAGCTCGTCAAACAGAGTGAAACGGCAACGAATAATGTGATGTTTAGTTTGAAATACTCGTAACACAAAGTGAGAACAATTTCAGCTCTGTAGGTTGTAGGACCACCGTGGACAATGATGCACGAAGTAACATGTCTAGATAGTCTCAAAGAGTACAGCTGGTGTCTTGTGGATAGATCTACATTTCCTGTCAACCATTTATTCACTTCGGGTTTTTTTAACATGACGGAGACAGGAAATTCATCCGGCATTGAATCATGCTAGATTGTATCATATTAGATTGGAGAGAGATCAGAAGAAAATCGTGGCCAGGGAAGCATTCATATATCTTGAAGGCCATGTGTATCTTCTTCGTAAAGGACAGTGAGCCCTCATAAATAGAAGAGGATTATCACGAGCCGTTGCACATCGTACACATATCGCGCGGCCATCATAGTGCCTGAATATGAACAAACCGTCTATTTTTCACCTTGGTGCCACAAACCATAATGCCGCCTAGTCACATGGTAGGAAGTTCTACAGATGCGACCTCGAAATGAACCTGACACTACAGCGTCGCCTGACTTATACACTGCAACTGTTATTGAACAAACAGCTGCGTGACTTGTCTGAAATTACAACTCTGTACCATTTAGTAGTCCACGTCGCTCTAGTATGGCAACATTGTAAATCGAATCGTCTGTGCTGAGAAGTCAACGGAAGTCTTCTTAACGAACGCCACAATTGTAAGTCGTTCGGAACCAGTCAAAGGATATTGGCTGTGGTCAGCATGGAAATATCAAAGATGTCCTGCAGATGCTGCAAAATGGTAGCAGAATCGGCTTGTAGGTCCACCGCCACTATTTATCGGTGGATGCGTTGATCCAGGTATACTGACGTGCTTCAGGTCGACTGGCATCCCTCAATTTTACCACATTTCTTTGTTTTAACCATGTTTATCACAGCTGGTATACCGTTGACGCATCTAGATGGATGTCAGCTGAGATTTGACAAAAAGACCAAATTCTTCCTTTTTAGTCTCATCACCATGCTCTTCGAAAAATAATCTGTCAGTGGAAACTGCTTTCATTAACCGCAACCTGGCATTATTTGCTATCACACTCGTCCCCCGAGGCAAAAAAAAATTCTACAATGTTTTCCTGGCATAAATACCTGGTATCAAGTTTCTTCCTTTGAACCTACGAGACGCATGCTTAAAAGCTGTGCATTGCACATCATTTGCATTACTTGGTGAGGCTCGTACGTTCTGAAATTTGCTTGATTTCTGACAACAATCTTACTGTATGTTTCAAGTGTTACTTGGTGTCTTAGCAGTGTGATACTAGTTTTGTTCACATGATATGACAGTTGTGAAAGTCATGAAGAGTCCCTTTTTTTTCACGAGGGTACTTAAATTTTATTTTTGTGCAAGAAATCATACACACATTGCGTGTACACGCAATTTTTTACCTCTTTCATTTTACTGTAATTTCAGGGTCCTATTGCCAAGGCAATGATTGATAAGGCCTTACAGGATGGATCTTGGGTTGTACTGCAGAATTGCCATTTAGCCTCAAGCTGGATGAATACATTAGAAAATATTTGTGAAGAAGTATTGAATTATATATTAACATTAATCTGTGCTTTTCTTTGCTTTTTTTTTCAGAAATCTTTTATATTTATATTCATAATTTCTTTTTCTTTAGGTTATTACATCAGACAGAACTGATATAAATTTTCGATTATGGTTAACAAGCTATCCTTCTGATACCTTTCCTGTTTCTGTCCTTCAAAATGGTATGCTACAATTTGTATAGTATACATGAATTTAATTATGTTACACAAAGGTTAATAATAAATTGTAAATTAATCATTTTTTATAATTATAACAATGTTTTAATAAACCATTATTGAGAGATATACTAAATTTAAAAATTAACTTGATAACTTTCCTTGCATTTGAATTTACTTCTATTTTCTTTCAAATATCAATAAAATATTTATAAATATTATAATTTCAATAAAAATGAATATATATATATATATATATATATATATATATATATATATATATATATATATATATATATATACATACATACATATATATCAGTAGATAATTAATCAGAAAAATCTTTGTATTTATGTAATCTGTCATTAATATATAATTATTATTCTGTGAAATATTTCAAATACACTACTCAAGGAAATTAGGGGAGCAAGCAAAAAAGTAAAGAGATCGTAGTGCAATAGCCATGCATGAGTATAAAATGGAGAATACAGATGTCACAAAACATAATACAGAAAAAAATAAGCAAAAAACTATTGTATATGAACTTTAATTCATTGGAATGGTATAATGAACATGAACAACAATATCTTGCATGCAAATGACAAAAACTCTTTGTTTGGAAATGTTAACGGAATTTTAATATGATGTGTGGTCCCTCCGAATTGCTAAGGCTGCCGCACACCTGTTTAGCATGGATGCGATAGGGTTATCGATTTGACTTTGGGGAATACTGTTCCATTCTTGACGAAGTGTGGTCTCCAAGACTGGGAGAGTAACAGATCTTGATCTTGAAGCAATGCGTCGTCCGAGTGTATCTCAAACATGCTTGATCAGATTAAGATCAGGACAGCATACTGGTCACTCCATACGCTATATTGTTTCAGCTTCGAGAAAGTTCTCCACAAGACGAGCTGTATGAAGTCTGGCATTATCTTGCATTAAAAGGAAGAAATCATTAATGACTACAGAGTAAGGTACGACATGGGGTCTCAAGATCTCGTCTGCATACCTTTGAGCCGTCAAATTCCCAATCCGAATGCATCCATCTATGCTGATTCCTGACCCTGCCATCAAATTACCTCGTCTGTAATGTGATCTTTCCTGAACGAATATAGGGTTATTTCGAGGGGCCCCTTCTCATCATATCAAAATCCATCTGACGTCACACTTTAAAATAAATCGGTACTCGTCAGTAAACAGCATTTGACCCCAATCACTTTGCATCCGATCTCGATGCTCAGCAGTTCACTTTCTTCGGGCCACATGATGTCTTGTTATCAACGGAATTTACACCATTGGCTTAAGAGCATGCCAATCACCTGCATGAAGCCTATTTAGGATTGTTTGGCTTAAGACAATTTGTCCTGTTGCCAAAAGAAACTGTCTTTGAGTCTGCGTTGCATTGGCTGTTCTGTCTCGGCGAGGATATATCGAGTACAACAGGAGAAATCGTTCATTATTTGCTGTGATAGCATGTGAACGACCTTATCCTGACCACCGTCAAATGTGCCCTATTTCTTAGAATCGATTTCACTGTCCTACAGTGACACTTCTTGCCACTCCAACTGCATCCGCTACAATTCTTTGTATTTCCCCGGATCCCAATCTCCCGATAACGTGCCAAGCCATGGATTCTGGCAGATCATGTTGTGACATTTTCCAGTTACCTTTTCTTAAAACAACAACCGAAAGGTTGAATTTCACCACTGAGTCGACGAAAAACTACAATTTCTACAAAATTACGATTTCTGCACTTATATAATTTTTCTGATTTTTGATGTGACGTACGTTGATTTGCGTATGAAGTTTTCTTCTTGAGTGTTTTGCTAAACTTTAGACTATGGAGTTTAGGTTTCAAGTTAGTTATATCACAAGAAATATTTGCGTAATTTCCTTAAATCTATACGCTCCCCTAATATTTTTAGAAGTGTAAATAGAGCATTTTATTTACATTACATATTTATATTTAGGTTATATTGCATATTTTAATTTTATTCATAAATTGTATATTTATTATATCCTGAACATTTTCAAAATCCATAGGTGTAAAAATGACTAATGAACCTCCAAAAGGGCTTAGAGCAAATTTGTTAAGGTCATATTTAAGTGATCCTATATCAAGTCCATCATTTTATGACGACTGTACTAAAGTAAGTATTTAATACTATTATTATTTTTGAAATAAATAAATATATTAACTAAAAATAATACATTGATACAATAGCCATTTACTAGGCGATATTTTCTCTAAAATATATTTTTTATTTGTATATAAAAATATATACAACTTTGGTATATTCATAAAATATGTATATGTGTTTATATAGCCAGAGGAGTGGCATAAACTGTTGTTTGGATTGTGCTTTTTTCATGCACTTGTACAAGAAAGAAGGAAATTTGGTCCTCTGGGTTGGAATATTCCATATGAATTCAACGAATCAGATTTAAGAATCAGTATGACTCAGCTTCAGGTAACGCATGAGTTAAATTGATCATAAAAGAACTTAATAATGAAAAATAATTTTTTTTATCAATAATGTATATTTTTTTGTGCTGCTTATTTCTTACCTCCTCTGTGTCTGGTTATACTTCTATTTATACTTTGATTATTTAGAATTTTATAGCTATTTAATACGTTATTATTGTTGTTTATAGATATATCTTACTTTTGACCTGTATTGACTTGTCCTATTTCTATTTATTGGCTTACTTTATTAGATTTAAGGCAATTATATATATATATATATATATATATATATATATAGTAAAATTAAAGTGAAGAATAACCAGAACCCACAGTGCTAAAGAAGTAAGAAATTGGAATGCAGCATATATATATATATATATATATATATATATATATATATATATATTAGTATAATAAAATAAAAGTGTAGAATAACTAGAACCCACAATACTAAAGAAGTAAGAAATTGGAATTCAGCAAACACAACAAAAGTAGATACAAAAAGTCGTAGGACTAAACTGGAGACCTATTATGATTTCTAAAGCTGTCACTGAATTAGGGTTAGCAATGCTTTATGGATCCACCTTCCCCGTACAGCAGAAATTTTCGACATGATAGGGGGGAAACCAAGTTCAAAAGTTAAGCCTAATACAGCACGTGGTTGCAGAACCTAACAAAATCGTAAAAAGAAATTGAGAAAAGAGAACAGTAATGAATCTATCAAGGAGAGGAATAATAAAACTTTTTTAGTAGAAAATATTAGGAAAAACGTACTTGTAAAACAAAAATCCTGAACTTAAAAATCCTGTTCACGAAAACACCACCTACTTGAAAGAGGTCCTACGAGAAATGGCGAAAAAGATTGAAACTCCAGCGCAGGAAAGAAAAAACCAAAGCGCCATCTGGATAGTTATTTTGCAATTAAACTAACCGCAAAGATAAATAATTAAGTAAACAACACAAAAGAAGTTTTAAATAAGATAAAGAACAGAGTTCAAAATAGATAGTAACAAATAGAAAAATTTTTAAAGTAAATTTACTTGGATGATTATATACTTGACAGTTTGCAATTAAATTAAGTGTGTAAAAAAAAATTGAATATTTTTAAAAACAAACTCAATAGAGAGAGAGAAGAAATATTAATTAAAATAACGAACTAAAATAAAACTAGATTTAATTAGAAATAGAAATATATTTAAAGATAAATTTACTAGGATAATTGTATTCTAAACTATTATTGCAAAAATTCACAAAATTATTATGTATTAAAATTTTATCAGTAACTAAATCATTGTTTCTTTTCATAAAATTTAAGATAATATTTCTAAAAATTGATAGGTGTAGGTTACTACCCCAGAAAGGCATTTTTATAATGTTAAAATCAAATGAGTCTCTTTTATCAAAAATATTACTTGTAAGCAAATTATTCTTAACGTTTAATTGAAGGTCCAAAAGGTTAGCTGACTCATTATTATAATTAGTTTTTAATAATTTTAAATAATGGGGATATATAATAATTAAAGCTAGGAACATAGTCAACAATATTACTAAAAATAATTAAGTCATCTATGTATCTAAAAAAGTAACAAGAATCATTACTAATACTTTCATTTTCATAAAAATGCAGGTAAATATTTGCTAAGCAGTTGCTAGCTGGTCCACCTTGTGGTAAATCTTTAATTTGCTGATAATGAGCATTATTATGGAAAATATAAGTTTCTTTTAATACTAATTCAATAATAGAAATATATTTATCAAATTTTATTATCTTATTCAAAAAATATTTGCTATATGCTATTTTAAGAATCTTAAACATGTCTTCTATATCAATGGAGTTAAATAACTCTTCAAAATCATAGGTATAAATTGAAATAATTTTTTTACCATGCATATACTTAATAATGTCCATACTATTCTTAACTATAATACAATTATCAATATTGTCTAATGTAGAGTGAATAATATTTTGTAACTTCTTGCCCGGATGTGTAATATAAGTTTTAAAACCATTCGTAATTGTTCTAAATTTAACAGGATTTTTATGAAATTTAGGAGTTAGAAAAATATGTGGGAATTTAATATCTAGAATATACGTAAATCTATTTTTTTTATAAAAAGCAGAGATTCGATTAAAAATTTCTCTATTGCTTGAATTAGATTTTTTTAAAGCAGAATTATTATGAAAATGTTTGTTTAGCAGATTATTATAAAACCACTTGCAAATAATTGCATAATTACCTGGTACTTTATCAACATAAACGATAATAAAGTTCTGTTGTAGATCTGCAATTTGGTGCTTAATATTATTGTATGTTATATCATTATCAGTTTTATAGTTAATGTTCAGTAATTCATTTAACACTTAGCATTTAAATTCGTTAAAAGCTACAATAGGAAGACTGTATTTAATAGCTAATTTTGTAGTGAAGTTACTAATATCTTAAGAAATTTGATTTTTGATAGCATTGTTATTGTTAGAGATCATTAATCTAAAACTAGTGCCTTTGGACATTATTTCTCTAAGAGTATTATCTTTAACAATATTTAAATTACCAGTTACCAAGTGTATATATATATATATATATATATATATATATATATATACTTAGTGTATAAAAAATATATAAAAATACTGAAAGAAGTTTATAATTAATTGCAATTTATGTATTTATTTTTTGAATTTGTTTTAAAATAGTATTTTATTTATTTGTGTTATGCAACTTCGAATTTTTACTGGAATGTTAGTATTTATCACTATGAACTTTCATAAAGTTTTTAATCTATATTTACATGTAAAAAAGTTCTTTATTTTACTTCTCTTCCAATTTCTTCATAATTTTCCTATGTTTCCTTTGTAAAAATTAAGTTGACTTTGTATATATAATAAAATTACTAAATTATAATTATTATTTTTTGCATAGTATTCATATATTATAAAAAAATTTCTGAATGCAATAATTCTTTGTTATTGCTGTGCTTTAATACAGCTGTATTTGATTTTAAGAGCAGAAATTTTTTAGATGTTTCTCAATGATTATGAAGAGCTACCTTTGGAAGCTTTGACTTATTTAACTGGAGAATGTAACTATGGTGGAAGAGTGACTGATGATAAAGATCGTAGACTTCTGCTGTCTTTATTATCCATAGTATACACTCCAGAAATTATTACTGATCAAAAATATAAGTATGTGCAGAATTTTTGTCAGAAATTTTTTTTTAATCTTAAGATGTAATCTGTTATATTTTTTTGTTATACATATTTAAAATCCACGTGATTAAAACATTTTATATGTGTTTAATGTATCTTAAAAATGAATAGCATGTTTTACTATTCATTTCTGCTTCTCAAAGAATGGTATAGGTGTACTATTTTCTGCACAGCTTTGATGTAATAAAGTTCAGGAGAAGTTGCTCTTTTTAACATGGTTGATGTATACATGTATGATTTAGGATAACTGTTTGTTTTGTAAAGGATAAAGACTATAGGACCTTCATTTCCTATGAAAGAGGATAAGGTCCGCAAGTCACAAACAACAGAGGACAGGAATATAAGCCCTTAACGACTGACCCGAATAGGGATTCCTTTCCTCTTAGTCGTCTAAGGCATGCAAGGCGTGCACTTTAGGCCCGAAGGGGCCCAGTTCAAATACACTGCACCCAAGGAGCACTGTCACCTTGAGTCTTCCTCCCCTACCTTACCAACAGCTTGTGGTCGGAAGTGATGACCGGGTACTTGAACACTAGATAGTAGTACAGCCTAATGATACTGGTTGATTATTCATTCATTCCATAGAGAGTCTAACTAAGACATTCTCAAATCATGACTAGTGATTCAAAACTGCAATGGCGCACGTGTCAACTAGATCGGCCATTTCAACAAGATATTGCCTGAAACCTAAACGGAAAAACGTTCCAACGGCACTCAAACCTACTCGAGATGTATAATAATTGCAGTAATTGATTGGAAATACAACCTTCTCTCAATGTCGTTCAGAAAGTCAAGTAAAGAAAAACAACAACTTTCTTCTTTATGAAGGGGGTATGCAGCAGCACCTCCTTCTGCAAGTCGTAAACAACAAAGGGCAGGAATAAAAGCCATTAACATCTGGCCAAAAGATTGATTCCTTTTGTCCCAGTCGTCTAGGACAGTGCTCCACAACCTTTTTATCGCTGCAGACCGGTCAACGTTTGATAATTTTACCACGGCCTGCTGAGGGTAGGACACGTTGATTGTTTATATTTTAGATTGTTTTGATTTAAAAATTTTGATTTAGTTACATTTAAATATGCCTTCAGAATAAAATATAGTTAAACCAAAAATGATTTTACGTGGAATATAAAGTGATTTCCGTGGAAAGTTGCGCAAAACCGAGAGAAATGCCCCACTTTAAATAAAAGGACAACAGTTTAATGTTCTTTAGGCGGCCCGGAACCATTTGATCCACCGACTGGTACCGGTCCGGGGGTTGCGGATCACTGGTCTAGGACATGCAAGCGTAGCTGCGGACCGGTAGGTTGAGGGATCAAATAAACACCCTTTCCAAGGTCAACAGTCTGTCGCCGAAGGACAAAATTCATCATTTAATTACTAATTTAATTTTAGAGGACATGAATTTCGAAAAATCTAGAAAAGCCTTTTTTCTTATATTCATTAAAATGTAGAGTGCATCTTTGAAAATTCCGAAAAAACTTGAAAATTTGCTTAGCTGGGAGTTAATAGCACAAAATATTTCTGAAAGCTGTTCATCTCAAGACATCATTACTGAATGAAAATCAATATTTAATTCAAGCACACAGTTACTCTGGTGTAGCTTTTTAGTGAGATAGGAATTTCAGTTCTTGCCTTTATTATCAAGTTATCAACAAACAGTGAGAATTCTAATATTTTTATTTTCAATTCTTTTCATTCTTTTTGAAGCAATTCGTTTCTTATTTTATTTTTAGTTGTTAATTAAAATTTGTATGAACTAATTATAAATATTAAAGTTAAATCCATAAACATTTAGCTTATAAATAAAAATACGCATGTTCAAAAATTTACACTTTACATTTTTTCATCTATTTCACATGGCTCTTCAAATTAAATGATAATCTTTATTTCTTTCACATTTTTTAGATAACATGGAACACATCTCTTTTTTTTACTATGTAAATAGCAGCTCTTTTACATAATTTTCGAGAAATGTATTAGCGTGTAAAAAAATAGGTGTATTTTAGTAATAGAAATTGCATATTTCCAATTAGTTTGAATTAATGAATTTACCTTTTTGGATTAAAAATTAAATTTACAGTGATCATTATTTATATTAACATATTAATGAATTTTCTTTTAATTGTTGTAAATTTTTAACCAGTTGTTATACAATTAGGTATAAAAGTAAATTAAATTTGAATTACTTCTAATAAAAATGTAAAATGGAATCCTTTTTTAAAATTATTTATATTTTACTTATATTATTAAATTTTAATCATTTATAAATACATATATATACTTTAAAATATTTATTTGGAAAACAATTAAAAAGTATTTTATAAATTATTGAGCAATTTTGAGATGGCCATGTCTCCAATATAAAAAATAATTAACTTATTTTCAATACATTGTATACATAAAATAAGTCCAAAGAAGCAAGATTATGTGCTGCTTATTAGGTGAATAAAATTAATGCTAAAATAAAATTTAAAATCGATTTTCAATTATCATTTTTGTTGAAATAAGACAAAACGAAAAGGAAATAGTATGCCCCTACAATGAGTGATACCTTTGTCAAAATTATGTGCATTAAAATTTTTTTTCTCAATTTAAAACAAATATTTTTAAGTAACATTAAATATAAACAAGGAATATAAAAAAAAATTAAAGTCAATTCCTACTAAATTAACAAAAAAAATTTATTTTAGTTAATTAAATTTAATTAATGAATTAATATTTGAAAAAGCTGTACCAACATCAAGTGTCATCCACTACAAGTTTAAAAAAAATATATTTGAAGCCAAGAAAAAATTCGTTAGAAAAACTTACTAGCACAATCTGTTGATGCTAATTCTAACTTCGTCAGAAATAACGCAGACTAAATTTGAAATTAAAAAACAAATTTAATTAATTAATACTTGAAAAAAACTGTACAGGGTGCGGCAAAAAACCCGGACAAACAATTTTCTATACAACTTTATAAAAAAATTAAGAAATTAACAAAATATAACAAATAACAATAAGAGTACACTCGTACCAATAAATAAATTTAATTGGTTTCAAAGGGAGATTCCGTTTTCAGCAATGCAGAGGCGCAAACGTTTGCAGAAATTTTCAACAATGAACCTCAAGTCTTTTACCTTTAATATACCCCATTCCCGCACATGTAATTGATTTAGAGAGTCCAAAGTTTTGCGCGGTCTAGTGCAGGTTCTGGACTCTAAAATGGACCATACACTGTAATCCATGAGATTGAGAGCCGGCGAGTAGGTGGTCATTCTTCAGATTCATCATGTCTGGAAAATTCGCCTTGCACCACTCTTGTGTCTTTTTGGCTTTGCAAACTGGTGCAGTATCTTGTTGAAGCGTCCAATTTGCATTTCCGAAATGATTTTGGTTCCATGGAAGTACAACAGCTTCCCACTGGTACACTTTTTGATTCATTTTAACGCCCACAAAAACCAAAGGTTTTTTTGCCACTTGAGCAAATTCCGCCCCATACCATGACCGACATCGGATATTGGCGATGTTCAACAATTGCCGAGGTGCTTGAAGCATCCACACACCAGATTCTATCGTTTTGGGAGTAATGAACTTGTTGAACCGTAAAGAGCTTATCAGTGATAAGAAATCTCTCCCAGCGCTGACTTGCGGCCCATCTCAAAAGTTTTCGGCATCTTCTGAGCCGTACGAATTTGTTTTTTTGTTTGTTTGTTTTTGTGAGAAATTGAACTTTTCCCAACTTGTAAGGCTTCAGTCCAAGCTCTGTTTTTGCTATTCTCGCCTCACCAATCTGTCACTTATTCCCATGTCACGAGCTATCTGTCTCACTGAAACCTCGGATTTCTCTGGACTCGCTTTTCGATGGCCTTACGATTCCTTGAAGTGTTCCTACACTGCGTTTTCGCCCACTTTCTGGACGTTGATCATCATTGCCAAGCTGTTTGAACGGCAGATTGCATCAGGCACTGTTTGCCGAGGTACATTCAGCAAACGAACAGTCGTTTTCCTTGCTGAAACAACTCTAAAATAGCAGACCTTTTACTCGACATTATCAAAACACATAAATCAAAGTAAAAGCTAAGAAATATATTTAAAAATATTTTATTATTAAAGTGTTGGATAAAGAAACATGAAAACGCCAATTAAAAGGAAGTTCGTTAATTATTCTTGGAGGCAAGAATTTTTTTGCCGCACTCTGTATTAACATCAAGTGTTATCCACTACAAGTTTAAAAAATGTATTTGAACTTCAGTGGATGGATAAAAAGTATTTCATTAATGAGTGAAAATTTGAACAAGATATGTATATAAATGAATAAATATATATAGGGAGAGAGTGAACTAATAGTAGGAACTGAAAAATATGTGTAGAAGAAAAAAGATAAAATTTTTATTCGCTCATATTGTGTTACTACTAGTAAAAAAAAATCTTTCAGATTCTCAGAGAGTGGTTTGTATCATATTCCTGATCATCTTGACCGAAGAAATTTTGTTGAGTATATTCGCAGTCTACCAATCAATCCTCATCCTGAAGTTTTTGGTCTGCATGAGAATGCAGACATTACAAAAGACAACCAAGAAACTCAGCAAGTTGGTCATCTGTATTATTTCTATTTGCACAAACAGAATAATTGAGCTAATTTTAAATGAATGTATATTCTCAAAATATATACAAAATTTGTTACTCAATAAATGAAAGTAGAAGATATGCAGATGCTTTCTCTCAGTTAATTTTATCTTTTAGTATGATTTTAAATATTTATAATTCAATTTTTAAAAATTAATGCGTACATTTTTTCTGTGAACTTTTAAATATTTTTTTTTACAGATAAAATTTATAAAATGTATTTTATGAATAACTTTTTAAATTTTGATCTTATTATGAACTGAATAATTGTTCTAAATTTGGTCACAATTTCTTTTCTCGTTAGAAATTATAGATTTCTGACAGATTTAAATTGAAAACACTATTTAATTTTTATCTGAATGAAAGTTACATAAAAATTTGTTGCTGTGTGCAATCATCAAAAAAAAATTTTTAAAAAATGACCTGAATAGTGTATACCATTTTTATTGCATCTAGATAAAATCGGTATCACTGTTAATGTTTTCATGTATAGCCTTGTAACCGTGTATTAGGTCATTACTGGTTTAAGACTAAAAGTAAGCAGCAAAATCTCGGGGTAGAATAATTCACTTAATAACATAAAAATATCACAGGTACAAATGACGGATACTTAGATGTTACAAGATAATTGATAGTTAATATTTAGAGGAACAAATTAAAGCCAATTAGCTTAAATATAATCCAGGATTGAACAGCGTGGTTGGAGACCAAGTCCTGGAATTGGAATCCAAGCCCTCTTTGACGGTAAAAGCAGTATGTTGCAAGTTCACGCTATTCTTAAAAATCTGTCCATAACGTGTCGGTATCTACATTCCAGTCTGGGGCATTACAGCCTTAAATATAGTTAGAAGGAATTGACTTCATAGTTAATTGACTTGTAAAAGAATTTTTTAAATTATGGAATTGTATTTATTTAATGCAGAAAATGGGGTCTATCAAACTTGTGTTTCAACTTTTATTTAAATCTTATCTTTAGTTCCTGAAGAATACGAAGAAAGGCGTCAGGGGTCAAATACTAGATTATTCACACAAACAGTTCGTACCAATTCTTAACACCACATGAAGGTTGCTATTAACCACAAAATTATCCAACAAACATATATTTTGCTTTTTTTGTGAAATTTATTTGTGTGTTACGATAAAAACTGTTAATTTCTTCTCTGAAATTGACTTCAAATTGTTTCATCTATTACATATTTAAATTTATCTTTTTGGAAAGATGTAATTGAATATTAATTTTGAGTATTTAAAATTGAACATTTATAATTCCACTTTTAAGATATAATTATGATTGAATATGATTTACTTAAACGTATATTTTATTTTAGCTGTTGGATGGAATACTTCTTACACAAGGGAGAACAGGAGGTGCTGGAGCACAATCATCAGGAGAAATGATTTATGATTTAGCAGATGACATATTGGAAAAGCTACCACCTGATTTTGATATTGAAAAAGTATGTATTAATTAGGCACAATTTTCTATAAACAGAAATATTAATAACATGAGGGCTGTTTTTCTTATATATATAGCTATGATATACAGTCGGACCCCGATTCAATGAATTCATTGGAACCAAACATTTTGTTTGTTAAATCCCTTTTTCTTTTTTCTTTTTTTGGAAATTTTATGATAAGCAACTACACAAAAATGTATCTTTAGTTAGAAAAAAAGCACTTTTTATTCAGCAGCTAAAAAAAAATTCAAAATGACTTATTACGCACCAGTTAATTGGAAATTTTAAAATATTGACTAATAGATGTTTGATTCCTGATTCGAAGGAGTATTTTTTTTTATTTTATGCAAAGAAGAAAATACTGCATCGTTTACATCCTTCTGCCTGAGATATGTTTTCACAATTTCCAAACAATGTGTAGAATTAGCAAATGTAACAGTTTTGATACGAGTTTTATTATCAATTTCTGCATCAGAATCGTTATTCATTGGCTCCGATAAATCAACAATTTCCTGAATTTCAGTTGCACAGATAGGCAGTCCGTCATCAAATGTTGCGTAGTCATTAGAATATCCTGTGTTGTGGAGTTGAATGAAATATAAAAGGAGTGTTTCCTGTCCTATTCAAAACTCACACGATAGGTTACTCATGATTCACTTACACTTGTAATGCTTAATAGCGCTCTGCACCCTTTACCATCGAAAAATCAGCTTCTTACAAGAAAAATCTTTTTTCTGTTCCGGACAAAAACAATGTTATTTGAAAAAAGATTCATTTTTTTAACACAAACTATTACAAGAAATTCGGTAGTTGAAATAAGGTTGTTATTCGTTAAATGGGGAGGAGATTGCCTTCATTTTAAACCCTCTTACCGGAACATCCGTCTCTCAGACGGGGATGATTTACTTTGATGCCTGCAGATAACGCTGGGGTGTGATTTTTTTGGGGTGGGCTGGCTGCCTTGACATTGTGACGTCCTCCTTTCGAAACGAGTTTCACTCTTTCAGGACAATACTATTTCAAGACAATACTAGACTGAGTTTTGGGTGCACGTGCAGCTGGGGTTCATTATCGCTTATTTAGCGTCTGGACTTTGGTGCCAGTTAGACTAGGCAAACAATTGTCTGACAATTCTACTGTGGACGAGATCGCTTCCGAGGCAGCTGACTGTCGCCTTACATACACAATGGCGAATTGTCTTCAAAGGCGGTAAAACGACGACAGTGGGCCAAAGGGGTTCGGCCGTCGGAGCATGTGTCGGACACCTGCTGGTTTGTGAAGAAACCGGGTGAGTGGACGATAGGCGGATTATGAACCAATGGGCTCTAATGAGTTGAGGTTCAAGGATCGACTCATATGGTCCCACCAATGAGAAAACGTGAGGGGGGAGAAATGGACTGCCCCTGATGTTTTAAAAAGGAAGGAGAACGAGAGAAAAAAGGAGCTCGAAAAGACGAGGGCTGGTTATTTTAGGAAGCGGAGGGGAGAATCCCGAAGTTTTTTGTTCCGTGATGCTGACCAGGCATCCAAAACGCGAATAAGAAAAAACGCCTTGCGGACTGGACCGAGACAAGCTGTGGAGAGAGCGACCTCAAAACGGGGCTACCATACTGGCTAGGCACGGAGACTATCAACTTCATAAACTAACTTAAATCGATTATCCTATTGGAGGAAAAAAAGTATTTTTTTTACTCCCACAACCTTGCTGTGATGTATTATTTTCACGCTACCTTCTGACGACGTTACAGCAAGATCTAAATTGGTGGAAGCGGTGGGATCCGGCATTTAAGTAAATAGATGCCCGAATCCTTAGTTTTAAGTGAAGAGAAAAAAATGCCAGCCGTGTGCGTTTGTGATGAGACGAATTGAATGACGGTTAATTCCTGGAGTTGCCAGCTGTGAGAAGTGCTGGATACAAGTGTCTCCCGTTCCTGCTAGTGATGAAGTGTGCCCGCCTGTATTTTGGAATTGTCTGTTATGAGATGTTTTCCTGGTGTCCCCAGCTGTGAGAAGTATATGATTCAAGCGTCTCCCGTTCCTGCCTGCGTTAGGAGTGCCGTTTTCCCAGTTTTCCAAGTGTCAAGTGCCAAAATTCCTGAGTGTTCCTGTGTGTCCTCTACAAATTTGAAGGTGAGTCTTTTCATTGAGATTATTTTCGGGGAAGCAACTGAGTATTGTTTTTTGTATGTATGATGTTTTAAATAAGGAATATAAAGACTAGGTAAAGTTAGTAAACAATAAGAGACTAGAAAGATTTTAAGTTTTTTATGAAGTGTATAATTGTGCAATATTAGTGTTGTGGTTTTAGATTTGTGAAATTTAGTATACAGTAGTTATACTTGTTTTGTTGGCACAGTATTGTGTAGAGTATTGTTGTGGTTATAGATTTGTAAAATTTAGTATACAGTAGTTATACTTGTTTTGTTGGCACAATATTGTGAAGGGTATTGTTGTGGTTATAGATTTGTGAAATTTTTAGTATACGGTAGTTATACTTGTTGAATTGGAGTACACTAATGTGTAGCTTATTGTGTTGTTTAGATTTGCGCATATGGGTAAAATATAGTTAAGTCTAGGTCTAGTGTATTGTTAGGTTGCCTTGAGTCTTTGTATATTTTTGTAACGATTAAGTTTAGATTTGATTTTGTGTGCATTAGTGCATCATGGCGTTTCTGTTAAGAGAAAGAAAAGACGTATTGTTAGAAGTTGCGAAGGAATTAAGGGTAGAAGTTGATATTATATATATATACTTTACCCAAGATAGAATTTAAGAGGAGAATTTGTCAAAGTAAATACTATGACGAAGAGTCAGTTAAATGTTTGTTGGAGGGTATGTTGGAGGAAGAACGTGAAAAACAGGAAATTAAGAAGTTCGAGGAACGTAGACTAGTTAAGGAATTTGAGTTAGAAAGACTGAGAGCTGAACTCAGAAATAAGTTAAATGAAAATGAATTGAAGGCATGGAATAGGATTAACAATCTCGCAAATGTTTGTACTTTGTCAGAAAATCGTACCGGAGAAGTTAGTGAACCGGTTAATAAGTGTAGGCCATCAATTAACCCGGTAGTTTATAAAAGCGCGGAGAACGCTACGTCTTGTGATTTTGAAAATGAGTATTGTGACCCCCCAGTGAGAGGGACGAACGTTTTCCCCCCGTCTGAAATAAGAGGGAGAGGAACAGAAAAGAATAATCTATTTAAGATTGTGGAAGGGAAAGAATTCAACGTGTATAGAAATAGTGATTGTGAAGTGAAAGTGAAGGCTGGGTTATGTGAAGGAAGGGTCAAAACTGTGGCGATGGGTGCACAGCGAGTAATAAATCCGGATAATATTGGAGTAGGCTCTTTTGAATTGAAAGGAGATAAGGGAGTGGCGAACCCTGAAGGATTGATTTGTGAGAATATCTGCGAGGAAAAATATACCATTGAGACGTTAATGGGTTGTGAAAAGCAGTTAACAGTGGATCGGGAAAGTTTTCGAAATCATACAATGGCTAAGATAGCAGGGCAGTTAAATGGGGGGAAGGAAAACATGTGTAAAGCAGATGTGCGGAAAGGCTTGGAAGACGGGTTAGCAATGCGATTGCCTCTCTAAGAACCAAGGGAGATTTATAAGGATAATTTAGAGACTGTGTGACAAATCTATACGGAACTTTATCACTAACCTTCTGAGTCGTCCTTTTTAGGGAAATTTAATTCCCTACCTATTTCCAATCAACTCCAAAAAGTGGACAGGATTCCTTGTTATGCAGATTAGATAAAGTATTTAAGTCAAACGGAATAGTAAAGTTAGAGCAGTAGGAGATAGAGATTGAAGCAGAAAGTTATAGTGAAATTAAATTGAAGATTTCTTGTTGGAGATAATTTACTCTCAAGAAGAGTTGAGATTCCGTTGGTAATTATTGATTTATAATTAAAGTCTCATTAAAGTTTTAGGAGTGAGATTAAAGTTAAATGTTCAATAGGAACATTAATAAATATAAATCTGGGATCTCTTATCGTGGTAATCTCTGGGTGATCGTTATTTAATTGTTAATTAATTGGATCATTAATTCATTAAGTTAATTTAAAGGATATTACCTTTAAAACCTCATAATACTAGTTAGATATATTTGTTAATAAGTCTTTGATTCTATTTGGATAAGATAACCAAATAAAGAAAGTTGTTTATAAAAATGGCTTTTGGTTCTTACATGACTCCTATTTATTCTCGTTCTCAAAGTGAGGTCCAAGGAGACCTTCACAACTGACAATAGGTCTAACATTGGTTCAGAATTTAATTTCGAGATAGATTTACCCGGAAAAAGAGATCGCAGTACCATTTATCGTCTTAATTTAATAAAATTGTGCCGTAGAAAGCCGGAATTGGCAAATTTGGTTATGGAGAATAGCTCAGAAGGAATAGATTCCGAAATTCTCTATTCGGTAAAGCTATTTATGGATATTGACTTTCAGGGTATTTTAAGGAAAAGTCAATTGTATTCTAAATTACCGCCTGATCGAAGTAGCTACTTAAGAATGATTAACGCTAAAAAGAAAGGAAGGTTTCTACCAGATCCTGGGACGATTGTTTTAAGGCAGAAGGATATTAATTTAATTACGGGAAAGCCATTTAGAATCAAAACTTGTTGTTCATCCCAGATGTTAATTAATTCCCTGCGAGAGGATGCAGAGTATCTTTTAGATTTAGGTGTAAACGGGATGGGGCAGTCAAACCGTACTCTGCCCGTTGTTTGGTTAGGAAGAGTGAACCGATACCCGTACCCGCGTATTAAATGTGTTAAGTATAGGAATTTGAACCAGGTGACGCGAGCCGAGATTTATCTTTCGTTAAAAAGGGAAAGTTTTGTAGGAAAGAACAACGCGGCATCGTGGGTCAACAAATTGACTTTATTAAAATGGTTGAGTAGGGTTGGGTCGGAAGTCGGACTGACCAAAGGTAAATTAGAGCCATGGTCAAGTTTGTTCCGTGTACATAATGTAGATATAGTGAAATCATTTCATGAGCTAACGAGGTATATTAATTATATTCCCAATTAAAGTGTTTCCTCAATAACTAACGTAATGTAAGACAATCCCATGAATTGTGAATAAATCGTTATAATGGTTGTGATAATGCTTTCTGATAGCCATAATTTAATTAAATTTAAAAAGTCTTAGTTTAAACTTCTTAATTTAAAAATTTGGTTTTTAACGTTTTTTGCAAAGCTTGCAATTTATAAATACTTATTTTGTTTATTTAATATCGTTGGAAATTCCGTTAGAATAAGTAGATGGAAATAAGCAATTCTTTGGACTTGTGCTAGGTGTGAATTAATATTTGTATGAGTATGAGTGTTGGTGTGTGTGAGTGTATCTGTGTACATGTGGGAAAAAAACGGATGTTAGTGAAAATCTCTGATGTCTCTTAGTCAACCGTAAGCCAACAGATGTTTACTTCTGTAGTCATGCGTGATTAAGTATAGATGGTTAGTAAGAGTTTGGCATTTGACGCATTTTGTTTAAAAAATTATAATTTAAAGGTGAAATGTAACTTGAGAAAAAGAATCCCAGAATCGGATTTTAAGATCTAATTGTGTGAAGTGTACATTTTTTTTTTTTGAAATTTTGATTCATGTATTAAGTTATTTTTTTATTGTGTTTAATACCGGGATTGCTGCCCTGATCAATCTCATTGATGGGATGATCTTTATGTGTGTGATTTCTAAGAACTGAATCCAACTAGGACCAGAGCAGTCCCGTGAAATGGACCTTTTTTAGGGAGGAGGAAGTTGTGACGCCCTCCTTTCGAAACGAGTTTCACTCTTTCAGGACAATACTATTTCAGGACAATACTAGACTGAGTTTTGGGTGCACGTGCAGCTGGGGTTCATTATCGCTTATTTAGCGTCTGGACTTTGGTGCCAGTTAGACTAGGCAAACAATTGTCTGACAATTCTACTGTGGACGAGATCGCTTCCGAGGCAGCTGACTGTCGCCTTACATACACAATGGCGAATTGTCCTCAAAGGCGGTAAAACGACGACAGTGGGCCAAAGGGGTTCGGCCGTCGGAGCATGTGTCGGACACCTGCTGGTTTGTGAAGAAACTGGGTGAGTGGACGATAGGCGGATTATAGACCAATGGGCTCTAATGAGTTAAGGTTCAAGGATCGACTCATATGGTCCCACCAATGAGAAAACGTGAGGGGGGAGAAATGGAGTGCCCCTGATGTTTTAAAAAGGAAGGAGAACGAGAGAAAAAAAAGGAGCTCGAAAAGACGAGGGCTGGTCGTTTTAGGAAGCGGAGGGGAGAATCCCGAAGTTTTTTGTTCCATGATGCTGACCAGGCATCCAAAACGCGAATAAGAAAAAACGCCTTGCGGACTGGACCGAGACAAGCTGTGGAGAGAGCGACCTCAAAACGGGGCTACCATACTGGCTAGGCACGGAGACTATCAACTTCATAAACTAACTTAAATCGATTATCCTATTGGAGGAAAAAATTAAAAGTATTTTTTTTTACTCCCACAACCTTGCTGTGATGTATTATTTTCACGCTACCTTCTGACGACGTTACAACATCTTTAGTTGTCCTCTACCCAGCGAGAGGAACACGTGATGTGTCACGTGGCGATTTTTTTCAACTCATGATATGTGCAATGTTTCTTATCTATCACTGTATTAGAACGGATATTCCTATAGTTTTTTCGTGTTTGGTGTTATTATTTTTAATTACTTTTACAAGAATGCAAATAACTTTTAATCAGATTTTATAAAATACTAGTCACAATTCTAGTGATAAAAATATATTGTTGCGCTTGATTTAACCCCACACATTTTATTTGAACCCTACACGATTTCATGAGCTATAAGGAGATTTAAAACAGTCCTTAAGGTAATAAAATTCAAAAAGAATTACGTACCCGTCTGTCAGACGGATGTTTCTCAGTGCGGCAAAAAAAAAAAAAATAGATGTTTCGGCCAGAGGGTTAATCGGGGAAAGAGAAAAATTCGTTAAATAAGTACTCGTTAAATCGGGTCTGACTGTTTATTCTAATACCATTAGAAACATATTTATGAAGTTTTCATTTTTAAAACTAGATTATGGAACTTTATCCAGTTGTCTACACAGAATCTATGAACACTGTCCTCCGTCAGGAGCTTATTCGTTTCAATCGATTAATTTCTGTTGTTCGGGAATCATTGAAAAACTTACAAAAAGCTGTGAAGGGTTTGGTTGTCATGTCATCTGAACTGGAGGAAGTATTTGATTGTATGTTAATTGGTAAAGTGCCTGCTATGTGGGCTGCAAAATCTTATCCATCACTGAAACCTCTGGGAAGTTATATTACAGATTTGTTAGCAAGGTAAGCTATAAAGCATGTTTTAGTGTAGTTTATTTTTTTCATTAATAATTTAGTTTAATTCTTACATTGTTTATGTAGTTTATTAATTTTTTCCCCACCAAGATAAATGTTCACATTTCAGCTAAGGGATAGTCTTGTATTCCCATTTTAAAATGTTCTGTATATACTATATAGCTTCATATTACTTGGATAATTTGCCAAGTCAGAGATTCAGGTCCGCTTTTAGGCTTGTCAGGGATGTGCCTTGGGCGCCAAGGATTGGAGGCGTCAAAAATTGGAGGGCGGGAAAAAAAAAGAGAAAATTAAAATTACATCAAACGTATTGCCGCTACGAAGATAGTAAGGGGATATAAGCAATATAAAAAAAGATAATTAACAATTTTAAAACAGTTCATTCATAATGTATACTCTATATTAGGGATAGCGAACCAATGGCATGTGACACAATATTTTTGGCACGCCACCGATCAATACGGTTTGCATTTTAGTTCAAAATAACAAAGTGTACACGAAGTATTATGAACAAACGCGAGTGATTGGTCGTGGGGCGGCGAGGAGCACACTCGTTTGTTATTGTCTTGCCTTAATTGTGGACCGTCGTGGACTATAATTGTTGATGATGCAAAGTTTGTCTACGCATAGAATCATTGGCGTAGCTACCACCGTATCAATGATACGGGGCCCCCAAGCTACAGGGGCCCCAACATGTGTAACTACAGTCCCACTAACAGGGTTCCCATATCTAAAAAAAGGTCCCGAAGGAATTTTGATACAGGGCCCCCCTCAGAGCTAGCTACGCCAGTGCATAAAATAATAAATTTCGTTAATACAACTGTAACTTAAAGCTTATTTGTGTTATATTTACAATTTTTAACTGTTATTTAACATGGCTAGTTCAGCAAATTAATAAATAAAAAAAATTGCATGATAGTAAGTGTAACGGAGAATTTCAAACATGGTGGATCGAGAAATATGACACGTTTAATTAAGGCAACAAAGTGGCATGTGTTTTATATTATGGAACAGTAAATAATGGATATGTATGCAACGGATTCCAAACACATTTAACTGTTTGAAGAAGTTGTCTCATGATATTTTAACCATATTTTCATCTGCCTATGCCTGTGAGTCATTATTTTCAAAGATGAATAATATTAAAGACTCGCTTAGAAATCGTTTGTAAAAATAACATCTTATCTTATTTAAATATAAGTTATTTGTCATCTTATCTGCAACAACAAAAATCAGTAATGCTAATTTAATTCGTATTACACGTATTACTAAAAAATTACTAATATACAGTGCGAATTGTACTTTTTCGTAGTAAATAAGGAGTTTTGAGTTGTTTGTATTTAGTTTATTATTTTTCCAATAATCACAAGTCAAAATTATTTGACGGCATGTCTGTACCTCATTAAACATTTCTTTAGAAAAAAAAATGGCACGTTGATGCATAAAAGTTCACCATCCCTGCACTATACTGTAATTGCAAACGATTTCATTAATTTACTGTACCAATTTTACAAAAGGGTGGGTGGATGGTTCGTGATGCTGTAACGTAAGAAAGGAACAGGAGTGGCCAAACCATGTCACTATCCTCTTCGTATGGCTGCCGGTTGCTAGTTTGTGATATGGCGGGTCCATAGGTGGTGGATAATGGAAAGACTCCAAGGAACAAAAACAAAGAAGGGTAAAGAGTAAGAACCACACACAAGAACCATCCCAAACCAAAATTCGCAAGGTTAGAACTGAAGGAGGGGGATGTTCCGGAAACAGTGAGAGGAGGATAATAATTTGAAATGCCTAGGATGCCGGGGAGGTTAAAAACGGCCCAGCAGGATTGGAACTCTTAAATGTGTTATTGTTTCCAGATGTCACAAATGTAAAAATTGATGCTATATAATCCTATCTCTGTTCAATTTTTTTGTGTTATTATTCTTATTTAGCCACATCTCTTTTCATCATTTTTTAAAAAACAGATTAGGTTTTTTTAACACTTTACAGAAGATGTGTCAGTTTTTGTGAGAACAGATACAACAACATATATATTTGCTTTAATCAAATGCAGTGGCGTTCGCAGATTACTGTCATGGGATGGGTTATATTTGTAAAAAAGCATAAGCACAAGAGCACCTAGATGTAATTTTGTACTAAATATTAAAAATTTGTTGGTCTGTAGTGAGGGTTTGAACCTTCAAACTCCACCCTTGTGTATGCTGCTGATCAAAGTTAATATAAGTTTCCATTTCATTTTTGAGTTGTTTTATTTTAATTTTTTTTTAAATGAGAATTATATTTATTTATGTTGCTGAATAAATTAATTTTTAAACAATTTATGTGATTTTATTTTGATTATAAAAAATAATCATGTTTGTGTTGTTTTTATGTATTTATTTATTGTTACTTTGTTCAATTGATTTAAATTTGGGCTGTTAAATCCTGATAAAGAATGGGCAAAAGAATAACAATTTGTTGTAATTATTTTTGAATTAAAAGTAACAAAAGTTATCTTTGTAACTTATTTTCATATTTTAAAAATCGAACGATTTAATATAATTTTCGTGATTTCCCAGTTTTATGTATTTTATTACTTATAACTTAATTGTGGCAATTACAAACTGGGAAATATTCCAAAATTTATGTGATTTTTTCTTATATATTTAAAGCTGATACTAAATACATAAATTGTTATTACGTACAATAATGTTTCACTTATTTGGAATTTTTTTTTGGGGGGGAAGAATATATGATATGATTTTTGTTAATAATTATATCTCTTTAAAAATTAAATATAAAATTACCATGAATTGGTTTCATAGACTAAACTCATTGATTTTAAATTCAGTTCAGAGTTCAATATATCTTTTTATTCATCTGTCTAAGTGGAATCAAAAGAAATTTTAATTTAATCTCTATATATTAATATTTTTATATTTGAAGAAGAAAACTATTTTGAAAAACCGAGCAAAGTTATGTATGTTTTTGCATGTGGTACATTTTTTTTCCTTCTCTTTTCTCTACACATAAAATATTTGTGTAAAGTAAAAATTATAAGAGACATACTTTCATACAGTGATGGGAAATTTATAAAAAGTAAAATTGATATGATTTACGTTTTATATCAAAATTCACTCTTTAAATATAAGTTTTATTTATATGAAACTTAATTATTTTAAATGAGACTTTTTAGCAAGTGAAATTTATTGTTTCTTGTTCAATTTTTTTCAAAAGAGGACTTTAAAATATTTAAGTTATACAAATTCTTAGAAGAAACATCTCTCTCTGAATCTTTATATAATTTCTATTGTTTTTCAAAGGAACCGCATAACATAATACTATTTATTCCACATAATATATTATTTAATTTTGAGAGACTATACTATTTTATTTTCATGTAATTCTGTATTTAAGATTTAATACATATAATTTCCTACCGAGGAAAGTAATTTACACAAATCTAAACACAATTTAGATGACAGAATAAAACATAGCTCACTTTAATAAATTAATAAATGTTTAGTTTTAGTTTTGATTGAATTGTAATTTTACCTGTGCATATGCTTGTTAATTATTAATTGCAAAAACACTCATAGAAAAGAAATAGGTGGAAGTATGACTATGAAAATATGGAAAAATGTTAAGTTCTTACACAAGTTTTTCTGGTTATTTGAAAAAAAGACAAAACACTTATTTAACTTAAGATAAGCAAATTTTAACTAGAAAGCCACTTTTTAATTATCTTAACCAGAGTTTGTGGAAAGAATGTAAAAACATAAAATGTTTTTGAAAATGTATAGAGAAAGATTTCATTATCAAAGTTTTCTTAAAAATTATTTTAATTAGATGGTTATATTGATTTTGATATAAAAGCAAAAATTTGGCTCAAAAGTTTGCATGGGTGAGACAAAAATAGAAAAACATCTTTTTTTAAAATTCTCATTGCTTGAAAGTGATGAAAGTATAAGTATAATAATGCTTTTTTTTAATTCATCAAAATGAGCTACGCATACATATACTTTTATGATCTAATGGTATTATAGTAAATTAGAAAGAAATGAAAAATAACGATAATTAATTGATTATAAATAAACACATGCTATGATTTTTTAAAAGAATTTCTAGAATAATAATATAAATACACACACTTTAAATTAAAAGTCATTCATAAATTACATATATAGCATCTATTACAGCTCTATTTCCTGAACTTCAATCTCTTAAAACCGTGTTCGGTTAACATATGTTGTGACTAATGCCACCTGCCTGACGAAGTCAAATCGAGGCCCGAGAGATTCATCGCGGCTAAGGGCTAAAATTTTTACGCCTGTCGTTAGCCTTGGATTTGAGCACCATGCAGGTGACTGTATGATTTGGCTCGGTTCCACCCCAATTTAGAGGGAGAAAACCCTAAGGGTGGCCAGGGGCCTTCCACCAACCACACGAGAAGACTTGCGGCTCGATAGCTATTTAGAGTACTCCCATACCCCAAAGGCACTATACATTTACAAACATTCATGTCTTATCCGGGATTCGAACCCAGTCCCTACGGCACCGCAGTCAGCGTCGCTAACCACTCTACCGGTTGGGAGACTCGGTTAACATTAAGGAGTCAAATCTGTGAAGATCCCCTTGGATCTCACTTTGAGAACGAGAATAATTGGAGTCAGATAAGAGCCAGTAGCCATTTTTATAAATAACTTTCTTTATTTGGTTATCTTTCCCAAATAGAATCAAAGACTTTTAATAAAAAATAATTTAAAATAGTAATATGAGGTTTAAAAGGGACTTTCCTTTATATTAACTTAAATATTTAATGATCCAACTAATTAACAATTAGAATATCGATCACGCAGAGATTACCGCGATAAGAGATCCCAGAATTATATTCAATAATATTCCTATTGAACATTTAACTTTAATCTCACTCCTAATATAAAGCTTTAATGAGACTTTAAATATAAATCAATATTTATACCACACTGAATCTCAACTCTTCCTGAGATTAATTTATCCACCTAGAAATCTTCAATAATAAATCTCTAACTTCACTATTATACCTTTCTGCTTCAATCTCTCTCTCCTACTGCGCTTTTTACTTTACTATTCCGTTTGACTTAAATACTTTATCTAATCTGCATAACAAGGAATCCTGTCCTCTTTCTGGAGCTGATTGGAAATAGCTAGGGGAATTAAATTTCCCTAAAATAGACGTCTCAGAAGGTTAGTGATAAAGTTCTGTATAGGTTTGTCACAAATCCAAACTTGGAATATTTTTTCAGATATATTGAAATATCTCGATTTTCATATAAATTCGTAATGTTGACTTACATTTATTTACTATGCTGCTTCTTTAAAATTTAAAAATATTCCATTAATCCTTGAATTTTTTCCTTCACATGTAAATTTACATTATAGTGTAAGTGCTGAAACATGTAATACATTTTTTTACAGAAAAAAAAGTGAAATGAGTGGGTGAATATATTAACGTCGCACTGTTCAGCTACTCGATGGCTTTTGGCTACAGACCTCGTAGTTTTGAATCATGGACAAGTGACGAGGACGTCACCTGAGCTGACACCCCCTCTCCTAACTACCACATTCTACCAACGGGAGGACGTTTGAACTCTTGACAGATTCATCGTGCATCACTCCCCAACACAGCGGGGCTTCTGTGGTACTAGGCTCGAACTCATGACACATCAACCCGCGCGCGAGTCCGTTTCCTTGACCACTAGGCTACCGCAACAACAACAAAAAAGTGAAATAGTAATGGCAAAAACAAGTAGCAATATAAAATACGAGCATGCATCTCTGATACCGAATGCAAAATACAATGTTAATATTGGAGCTAAAAAATTAAAATAAACATTAAAAACTATATAAAAACGGGCATCGTTTTGAGAAATATTTTGGGCGAGAATTAATATTGAAAAATAAAACAAAGACTTATAAAATTCATCCCTCCCTATCTCTTATTATATGAAAAAAATATTACGATATCCGAATTAAACTGAATTAAAAAGGTATATTAATAACATTACGAATTTTGTGTAATAATTTTTTTAAAATAGTGTAAATAATTTATATCTGTATGTGTAATACGATTACATTACTGTATGTTATATTTGTTTTATGTTAAAATTGCAAGCAACGCCGTTCCTTAAAGTATAATAGCAATTCAATTGACACTTGGCGAAATCTTGGCGATAGAGCAAAGTTGGTACCATATTTGGCGAGTTCGTGATCCTGTGGATTCTTCTGGAATGTAGTAGAAATGTACTAATATCACGATCTATGACACGAGCGGATATTGCTCGAAAGATCCGCGAGACTTACTAATAGGGAGTCGCTCGAGGAAACTCATTCTTGTTTTGACCGTTGAAGGGTGAGTAATGATTTAACCGTGAAGAGTTGATCATCGATTAGCGATTACTTCGACTGTTAAGTAGAACGAGCGTGTGCTTGCGAATAATACACTGACAGTCTGAATGCTGTAGGTGTGGAGACCTTCTGAGATTTAATAAGCAAATTTGAGTACTGTATCCTGTGTTTCAAGGATTTCATTTCGACAAATCTTAATCGCTCTTAAAGGACTGTCTTGCTCTTTCCGACTTATTTGCATAAAATCCTCGAATCCTGATCTACCTAACACAATGGCGCACACAGGAATTTTTCTAGGACGGAGGGGGGATCAAGAGTCAAAAGTCCACCATTCTCGTATCATGCTCCAATACGCCGCCCAACATATTCTTTTGATTTTGTCGATTTTCCGGAACAAGAAACAGTGAAAAATTAATTATCGAATGAATAATAAGCATTGACTAATAAAATTAATTATTAAAAACAATTACTTCATATACGTACTATATACATAATATTTTAATCAGTTGAAAAAAAATAAAGAGCTTTTGAGGGGGAGCCAGACCCGGAGACCTCCCTTGTGTGCGCCACTCTGTAACAATATACAAATAAATTTTTTATTATGGTAATATTTGTAGCTTTTGATTTATGAGGTGATATGATTCATAAATACATAAATTACATTTTACTTTTAAAATTTTTCTGAAAAATCTTTACTAACTACAAATTTAAAAAGCTACTTTAGAAATACATTTTTCTAAGATAAAAATATCAGTCATTTTGTTACACTTTGTACAGTTATTACATATTTTTCAATTTTACTTGTAAAGGATTAATTTTGGCATGAAAAAAACATACAAAAGAATTAGTACTTTTCTTCTCACAAACAGCTTTTTTCAATAAAGCAGAAAGTATTTTTTAGAAATTTATTAAATTATACGTTTTAAATCTTAAAACTAAATGTGTAGTAAAAAAAAAAGTAGCATAAATGAGATAGTAAAAGAAATATTAGTCTGTGAACATTTTACAGTTTGTTTTAAAGACAAATGCATTCTGTGTTTACTTTGGCAAAGCAAAGATCACATTTCTTAAATAAATCATTAAGATTACATTTCTTAATTGTTTCCTTCAAAAATGACATGATTTTCGTGAACCCAACCGTCACAAATATACTGAATCCTGTCTACAAAAATTTGATCACAGATGTTGTAGGGTTTTTTGGCCACCTTTTCTTTCTTTTCTTCGGCCTATTTTGGTTTCCTTTTTGGTAAATATCCAAGCACAGCCCCTGGTGTATTTGGCGACAAAAGTTTATCGCCAAAGGATGAGAAGAAAACAACTGCGTTTTTCAAAATGGCGTCAGAGGTGAAAAACGTCTAAAAAACGTGGTTTCTAAATTGGACAACATAGAAAACATCAAATCACACAAATAAGAAATCAAATACAAATTCTTTCCAAATTTCGGACATTCTATACCAAGATTATATCAATGTCCTTGTGACGAATCTGTACGGAACCTTTCCACTAATCTTCTTAGGCGTCTTTCTGGGGAATATAAATTCGTGTTTATTCCCAATCAACTCCAAAAAGATGTACGGGGTATTTAAATTAGATAAGGTATTTAAGTCGAGCGTTGCGAGATAGCAAGAGAGATGATAGTAGGCTATTGAGCCAGTATCTTTAAACACATTACTAGAAGATTCAAGGAGATTAGATTCGTGAAGTCGTCGTGCTGCGAGACGTACCAGAAAGCTGAAATAAGCCAGCGGTAAATATAATTCACGTACGCTTAAAGTAAGCGTCAGTTTGAGCGACTTAGTTAAAGTTAATGACAGTTATATAAGAATTCGACTACGTGTGTTTCTCGGATCTCCTATTTCGGTAAACCTTACTTGAGCTAGATTATTAATTAATTGTATTCTTAGTAATTTAATTTAATATAAAGTCAAATCCCTTTAAGCGACGTAACATTATTGTATTATATGTTATCAGAGATTTTTGAGGAAATTATAACAAATAAATAATATTATTATTTAAAATGGCTCTTGGTGGTTCTTTACCTCAAATTAATCTTGGTGTTCAAGTGTGACCCAGGGGGTCATCACATCCTTCATTCATACAAAAAACAATCATTACTTTGTTACCCAGTGCCAGTTTATCCATTGGGCGCTTGGGGCGGACGCCCAGGGACCCGAATAACATGGACAACCAGATTTTATGGTTATAAAATGCGATCCGCCAGTGCCAAGGGGGTTCGTAGATCTTCTGTGCCCAGGGTCCGAAATGAGCTTAAATCGGCAATGCCTTTGTCTCTTTTATTCAGAGGAAAATCCACTCGCCGTGTTTTTGCGAAGAAAAACGTGGTTTCTAAAACGGCTTCTACGAGAAAAACAGAAAAAACGACTTTTCTGAAATACAACAGTTGGGGAGGGGGCATCTAATGCATGCTTTAGGTCAGGGGTGTCGAACTCGCGGCCTATACCGAGTATTTTTGCGGCTCGGTCAGTATATTGGTATTCAATAATCTAATATATATTATAAATGCGAAAGTTTGTGAAAATCTTTGTTAGTCTTTCACGCAAAAACTACTGAATGGTTTTAATGAAACTTTACAGTAATATAGCTTATACATCAGAATAGCACATAGGCTATAATTTATAGCATAAACTATAATTTATAAAGATATTGTATGAAGTGTCCAAAATATAACGATATTTGTCAATTAAGTAGGAAAAAATTCTGTCATCTGCTAGCAATTCTGGCATGCACTGCAAAAAAAACCCACGTCTGCATATATCTATCTTTTGTTTGTGAAAAATCTTTTTTGTTTTGGCTACGCAAGGTGCTCGCTTCTAATTAATTCCTCTGATATAATGCCTATTTTTTTTATTTCAGAATCAAACTAAGTTTTGAAGGGAGAGGTTGTTATAAATCTCTCTTTATTTTAATGTTTTTTTAACATTTTATTATGCACATTTGGTCGTAAGAAATTTATCTTTTTTCCAAATAAATGCTTTTATCAGTTCTGATACTTAAAGTAAATAAACTTTCTCTTTCACACTGCATCATTTGGACAAATTTTCAAAATTTGTTTGTGGTTAGTAGTTAATTATAACACTATAATTTTAATTGAATAGGCAGATATTGCATTTTTAAGTATAAAAATAATTAAAACTACTGTACTGTATCTTTTGGATCGAGTGAATATTAACGTCGCACTGTTCAGCTACATGAGGGCTTTTGGCAACTGACCACGTAATTTTGAACCATGGTCAAGTGACGTGGACGACACCTGATCTGGCACCCTCTTCTCCTAACTACCACACCACACCAACTTAGAAGGAATATTCTACCAATACTTAGCAGGAATATTCTTTGAAATCCACTCTTCCAAGATATATAGCAGCACGGGTTCCATGATGAGTATTTTAGCGAAAAAAATAGTTTGTCAAAATTTAAGTGTCTTATTTTTTGTATGTTAATGAAGACCTTAGAAAATTATTTGACTACTTATTTTAAGTGAACGGTATATATAATTAATTTTACAGTGGAATATCTTTAATTAATTTATTATCTCTAACGGATTAAATTTTCCAAAGTGGAGTATTTTGTTTATGTATATCCCTTAATTTTAAATCTAGTGATCCAAAAAAAATATAGTATGAAAAAAACTGCAGTAAATCATAATGCGGTTGGATAAACTATTAACGTGTATCGAACCCCTACACGGCGGGTCTTACAAAGCCCTAATAAAGCTCGAGTTATGAAAGTAGCTAGGCATTAGCCAACTGTACTCTATCGTTAACATTTCGCTATGTTTTTTATTGAATCGTCATTATAATTTAATAAACGGCGTTGCTTGCGAATATTACAATTTTAACATAAATTAAATACTACAGAAAGTAATATTAATGTATTATACTTTCAGATAAAAATTATTTACGCTATTTTAAGCGTTCATTACACAAAACTTTTAACAATGTGTTTCTTTTGCTGAGCAGAGATCAGCTTAGGATGGTATTTTCAAAAATCGACCCTCAAGAGTGTTAGGGGAGTTATAAATAAAAAAAATATCCTTTTTATCAGCTATTAGATCTACATACTTAAAATTTAACAAAGGTGTTTTATTTCTCTCTTTTTTTTTGTTTTTGTTTTGCTGAACTACGCAAAAAAAACTTTTTTTGTTTAATTTGCAATTCACGTAAAATTAACTCATTATAAACTTCTTTATCCTTCAATCTGTGTTGTTTAATTTTTCAGTTCACCCGTGCGAAGAACGGGTATACCAGCTAGTATTTAATAAAATATCAAAATTTCGTACGAAGTGGGAAAGATAGTAGTAGAGAAGATATGTCAAGTGTTCCTTGATTTAGGCTGATGAAATAACTATATCTATTACTGTCAAAGAAAACAAATTCTTTCCATATTTTGGCCATCCATACCAAAACACAGTGCCGGTAGGGGCTCTTGGGACGGGCGTCCAGGGCCCGGAAGGAGCTTAAAGGGCCCAGATAAGCTGGATTTAATCAGATTTTCTGGTTATATAAATCTCGATCCGCCAGTGCCAAGGGAGCCCGTAGATTTTCTGCGCCCAGGGCCCGGAATGAGCTTAAACCGGCCCTGCCAAAATATTTCCAATCTTTCACTCATACACAAAACAATCATTTCTTTCTTACCTCTTTCATTCAAAAGAAAATATATCCATTCGTCGAGCTTCAAAAAAAAAAAAAAAAAAATGTCTCAAGAAGAAAACAGTATCAAAATTCTTTCGGGGTCTTTTTTTAGACATAAGAGCCCTGTTAGTGGTACTGTAGTTACACATATTTGGGCCTTTGTAGCTTGGGGGCCCCGTATCGTTGATACGGTGGTAGCTAGGCCTATGCTTCAATGATTCCTTACTTTACAGGTATTTTCAACTGGGGGAGGGCATTATACTTTTAAAAAAACAAGTAGACAAAATTCGCCGAGGCGTAAGCTTTGTGCTAAAAATCTGTTGGTCTATGGGGGTAAGTTTGAGCTTCTAAGGATTTCGTAATGTATTTCATGAAAGTACGCCCAATGGTAACATATTACCGATCGAATTCAATTTTTAAAAGTATTATACAACTCGACCACTGGCGTAGCTAGTTCTGAGTTGTATCATTGATATGGCGGTAGCTACGCCCCTGAACTCGACAAATCCTATGAAAAATAATTGAAATGAAAACTTTTAACTATTAATAGAAATAACGGGAAGAGGGGAGATTAACATTCTAAAATTACGTAGATGAGGAAGAGCTGAGACGTTATCTCTATGGTAAAAATTAAAAATCTGTTAGTCTAAGGCAGTGATCCGCAACCCCCGGTCCGTGGACCAAATGGTGCCGGGCCGCCTAAAGATCATAAAACTATTGCCATTTTATTTAAAGTGGTGCATTTCTTTCGTATTTGCGCAACTTTCCACGGAAATCACTTTATATTCCACGTTAAATCACTTTTATTCAAATTTTGTGTGTGGTGTAACTATATATTTTATTCTGAAGGCATATTTAAATGTAACTAAATTAAAATTGTTAAATCAAAACAATCTAAAATATAAACAATCAACGTGCTCCACCCTCAGCGGGCCGCGGTAAAATTATCAAACGCTGACCGGTCCTCAGCGATAAAAAGGTTGTGGAGCACTAGTCCAAGGGATGGTTTGACCCCCCAAGCCCCTTTCTTGTGTATGTCACTGATTAATAGTTGTTATTATTGAATGGTACTTAAACGTAATGAGTACAAAAGTTATTAACTTTCTAATCGGAGAGTCTAATACGAAACATGTCTATTACAATGCTCAAAATTAAAAGTTTTTATTTTATGTTAGCATCTGTTTGGAACTTGTCGAAATGTTTCTGAGCATCGGTGGTTCAGTGGTAGAATGCTCGCCTGCCACGCGGGCGGCCCGGGTTCGATTCCCGGCCGATGCAATGGTGTGACTTTTTGGTATTATTTTTCTTACCGTTGTTGCTTCTGTTATTTCATCTTCACATTTTGTTGTTTTCTGAAAATATTTTTTTTGTGTTCACCTTTTTTTCTTTTTCAATATAATTTCATACAAATTTTTTCGGAGCAGTGCTTTTTAATTCTTGTTATCATTGATGTTCAATGTGAAATTTGAAATATTTTTTTGTATTTTATTTTTACTTAACACCCTTCCTTTATGAGCATTTTCATATTTTAATAATACTTCTTATACAGAACCCAAATTGTATATTTTTATAAATTTTAATTCCTATAAACCTTTCGCGGCCCATTAGCTCAGTTGGTTAGAGCGTCGTGCTAATAACGCGAAGGTCGTGGGTTCGATCCCCCCATGGGCCAGATCTTTTTAATATAGTGATTTGCTATTTTTGAAAATATAAAATATTTTTGATGCTTCTAAATTAAAGTCATATTTTGGTATAAAATAAGTAATGTCACACATCTATTAAAAAAATAAATTTTTGTGTTTTCATTTACTTTTGGTTTCTATTTGATCAGAGTTAATAAGCAATGGCTTTTTACCGAAGAACCCCTTTACTTTACTACCTTTAAAAAATCAATACATTGCTTAAAAAAAATGAGGTTTTTTTGTTCAAATTTTTTTTTTTTTTTGTTAAAAAAAAATGTACAATAACGGTGTTGAAAATGTAAGCTTTAATATTTCATTTCTAAAATTTCTTGAAAGATTATATGTTTCTCTGCATTAGAGAATTTTGTACACATTCAATTGAAATTTCATTACTGTAGAAATTTATTAGTTAATTTTAAAGATTGACCCTCAAGTGCAAAGTGATGTAGATTTGCGTTTTTTTTTATAAAGCAACTTTTTTCGTATTGGGATTTTTTTAAAAAATTTTTATTTTACGAAAACCATTTTATCGTTTTCGAACGCAATGAGAATGTTTGATAGTTTATTTGTGACAATTTTCATTGCTGGCGCACTGTTGGAGCACAAAGTCATTTCGGCGGGTGTTACGAATTACAATTACTTATATAAAAAGTAATAAAAATACCCAAGAAAAATTGTTTTCGAATAGAAACAAGGTAAGAGTAGCGAATAATATTCATATGGGAATAATTTAAATAAATTTTTATGCAAGACAATATAGATTTTTTGTAATTACACCCATTTCCCGGTTGATTTCAAATTTTATTTATTAAAAATAAAAATCCATGCATTTACAGCAGATTTTCTCACTTTTCGTCTCGTAGACCCCTTCCCATGTTTTTCGATTTTGGGTAGAGGGTCTACCCTACCAAATGTGTGCTTACCAAATATTGAATTTTTGCGAATTTATCAACTTAAATGTCTTTTTGACAGCTGGTAAAGAACTACATTTTTAAAAAGATTTAAATTTCTAACTCTAGTGAAGCATATAGTTTAAAACTTAAGAAACTCACACATGTTAATTAAATTAAAATTTATTTAATAAATAAAATAACTGATCAGCAAAGAAATATTTATAATAGGAGGGATGAATCTGGTGCTCCAATTAAAAAGTTTCTGCATTTGGCATCAATTTTGAAAGGTTTAACCCTAAATCTCATCGGTTAGTAGTGTGCGTGTGTCCAATCTTTTTCCTTCTTTTTTATTTTGGAGATTGTCCACCGTGCTGAAACTCCTTCTCACTAGAAAAAGCAGTGCCGGTATTTTCATTGAGTTCCCAGGGACCCAGATAAGCTACACTTTGTGACAAACCTATACGGAACTTTCTCACTAACCTTCTGAGACGTCTTTTTTAGGGAAATTTAATTCCCCTACTTATTTCCAATCAGCTCCAGAAAAAAAAAGAGGACAGGATTCCTTGTTATGCAGATTAGATAAAGTATTTAAGTCAAACGGAATAGTAAAGTAAAAATCAGTAGGAGAGAGAGATTGAAGCAGAAAGGTATAATAGTGAAGTTAGAGATTTATTATTGGAGATTTCTAGGAGGATAAAATCTCAGAAAAAGCTGAGCTGAGATGCAGTGTGGTAAATATTGATTTATAATTAAAGTTTCATTAAAGCTTTATATTAGGAGTGAGATTAAAGTTAAATGTTCAATAGGAATATCATCGAATATAATTCTGGGATCTCTTATCGCGGTAATCTTTGCGTGATCGATATTCTAATTGTTAATTAATTGGATTATTAAATATTTAAGTTAATGTGTAAAGGAAAGTCCCTTTTAAGCCTCATATAACTATTTTGATATATTTGTTAATAAAAGTCTTTGATTCTATTTGGGAAAAATAACCAAATAAAGTTATTTATAAAAATGGCTACTGGCTCTTATCTGACTCCAATTATTCTCGTTCTCAAAGTGAGATCCAAGGGGATCTTCACAACTTAACCAAATTTTATGGTTATAAATATCGATTGTTTAGTGCCAAGGGACTTGTAGATCTTCTGCGACCAGGACCCGTAATGAGCTTAAATCGGCACTGAGAAAAAGAGAAGCAATTAAAAACTTTCTCTCAATATTTCATAATTCGGGATAAATAACAGGTACCGGATGTTTCAAAAGTCACGCACATCAACCTTTGTGGTTGAATTTTAAAGACAGATTAATTATATAAACAAACAGAATGAAAGACAAACAAATGTTGAACGGTTATCTTTATTATCAGGTGTCAGATATGGTAAAATAACAGTAAATAACCAAAATGATGTCCGTTTTCCAGGACACACAATCGAACTCTTTTTACCTGATTAATTGACACTTTACGAAGAACATGAGAATTAATGTCCCATATTGCATGAAGGATGTTAATTTAAAGTTCATCAAATGTATGGGGATTATTCCTGAAGGCGACTTTTTTCAGATATCCCCAAAGAAAAAAAAATCCTGAATTTACATGTCCAGTAAACGACGTGGCTGAAGTTATTTGGAAATGACACGACCATCGAAAAATTTAGTTAAAACTTCCACACTGTCCCGTGATATGTGGCACATTGCGCCATCTTGCTGCAACCAAGCGTACCTTTCATCACTTCCAGCAAGGATATGAATTTTGTAATGATGTTTATGTAGACGGACGGTCTTTTCAATGGACTTCTTTGTAAAGCCACATCTGCCACACTTTAGTATTCACTATGGATGCTCTACCCAATCGCTTCCTGTCTGTAACCGATCCTGTGTCACGTAACCGTTGCACTAAAAGTGTTATCATTGATGCTGTTTCACCTTTCTGCTGAAATGCATTTCCCATACGGTAATGAGACTTTATAGCGAAATAAAATTCCACGATGGCTATTTGCTTTTGGAAAAATATCACACATCCCGTTGTGCTCAACTGACAAGTATTTTGAAACTGATGCCTGATACGTTTGTGAAGCAAGTGCACGTGGGGGCCCCACTTCTACATTATCCTCGCGATCTAGATCTGTGGGAAGGAACGAAGAAGCAGCCATATCGTTTATCTTAATTTCTCTTTATTAAGATCTTAACTTTAACAATGTACAATAATAATAATAATATTCAATTCAAGTGAATCTGGAGTGAAGAGATACACAATGCGTATTACCGAATAATCGCGTAACTGACCACTATATTTAACTCTACCGACTATTTCTAATCTCAGTAACTACACAGTTCTTAATAACTTAATTCAACAGTCTTTCCGCTATATCTTGGGTAAACAGCAATTTGCTTGATTTTAACTGACGTGGCTTTTATCCTTGTGGAATGGTATCCACCTTTAACTTGATCGCACAGGTTCGGATAGATTAAATCTTGAACTCGGGATTTCCTCTCACTTTAACTTAGGCGTTTGTAAACATAGACATCGTAAATTCACTTCTCATAGCCACACCGCGTGTGCTAAACTTCTACTATTTCTAAAATTCCTAATTTGAATATTCACGTTTCTCTTCTCGAGTTGGTTGGAAAGAATTGCCATTCTGGTCCCAAAGAAACCCAAGAGGATAAGTAGTTGAAATCGCGATGAGCCCGTCACACGTTCAAAACATCTTAGGATGGGGTCCCTGTTGCCATGTAGTGAAAGAAATCTCATCCAACCCTTTTGGTTTTTAAGCAACAAAGATTACCATGTGGATGTGCGTGACTTTTGAGACACCCGGTACATATTTTTAAAGTCAAAATTGCGAACTTCGGCTTCTAAACTTTACTTTTAGTCTCCGTTAATGCCTATTCCGATCAGTTCCTCTTGTAATGTGATATTATTATTTTTTTTCAACGTGACTAGACTAATTCTTTGCCTACTGTTGTAATTACCATAATCAAGGTATTCTCAAACATACTTTCATAATCTGAATAAAGGGGCTTTTGAATGTTGAACGCAGGTTGAAGCGTCATTTTCCTGGCAGAATGTCTATGGTCAAACGAAAAACTAGAAAAATTTGCGATGCCCAATATTATACACTTTCAGCTTAATTCTGGCAAGAAACGCTGAAATGATGGTTCTTGTTTTAATAAAACTTATTCTGTCAACTAGTAACTGCAAATTAACCTCATTAAATTTAATAAATAAATCTGTTAAATAGGTAAAATCTGGTTTCCATTTGATTAAATTTTCTTTTTAAGTTAAAGTCATGATCTCGCGAGAGTTATTATCACAGTCCCCCATTTAGACATAGACTCCCAAATTATTTTTTCGCTGACGTGGATAACTTGCAGGTTGTCATAAACCCCTGGGGGTCGATATAGACCACTTTGGGAATCACTGATTTAAAGGTTAACAAAGATTTTTGTACTATGAATTTTCATTATTATGCACATGTTGTCACATTTTAATTTATATAACATGTTACAGTTTTATTTCTGATTGCCCTTTTTATTGATTCAAAATAGAATTCCGGAAATAAATGTATATGATCTGCTTCACCTTGCTTCATTTAAGAAATATAAATAAATTCTATAAGTCACTTTATTTCTTAAAAAAAATTCCTTTGGTAAAATTTATTTTAAACCTTATCTATTCGTACAAGCATACGAGTAGAAAAAAAATTGATATAATTATCACGATTTTTATTTCAATAACTGACAAGTTTGGGTATGTCTTTCCAAATTCTTTTATTACCTTTACTTGAATTGTTTTTAAGCACAAGCTCATATAATCGAACACTTCATTTTCTTTTAGATGGTTTCTAGAATAAAGATATGATTCTCACTACGACACTCTGAAATACTAAACAAAAAATTCTATTTTTAGCTCTCTCCCCTCCCACTTTTAATCACTTAATTATTACTTGAAACGTTTCTAATGATTTCGAAAATATTCAATTTTCTTTTCTTTTCTTTTTTTTGTTCGTTTTTGATTTTAGTGCAACTATTTTCCTCTGTAATAGCTTATGTACGTAAAAATCAAATCATACATGATATTTGAATTAGTTATAGGTATACTATCAAATGTAAATTATTGAAATGAAAATAATATCTATTGTACAATAGTAAGAAAAAAGGTGGTATTAATATTCTGAACATTTGTATATCTTTCATCATCGTTCAATATTATTGGCAAACCAATACTTTTGGCTTACAATATCAATGGATTAATTAATTAAATAAACTTTGTTCGAAATTCCATAAAAGAAGATTTTTTAATGCATAATTAAAAGTACATGTTGTAAGTAATATACGCTTCAAAACTTATTTAAAATTCTGTGTTAGTTTTGGGCATATTCAGGTAAAACTGTTAGGGATGCACATGCTACTCAATTTTTTTGTAAAAACATTAAAGTACAAACAGTTTACATTTTTATTCAATTTGAATTTTTATGCAAATTTCTTTCATTCATATTTTTGTTTACCTTAAAACATTTTTTATTTTATTTTTAACTGAACATTAGGTATATTTCGATTTAAAGCTGTTCCAAAATAAAACAAATTGTTAAAGGAAACGAAAAAAAATCCTTTTTCGAACACTGCGTGGTTAATAAATTAAATTAATAGTTAAAAATAGCAGAATTATTTACAGTCTCTTTAATGGATTGTTATCAACAATTAAATTTCGAATGTTCCTTAAATTACTGGAGATAACTGAATGAAAAAATTTGGATCGAAGTTTTTCAAGTCATAAAACAAATCTAAATAGAACTAATACATTTTAGTGTGTTGCAATTAATTTACTGTTTTCGTAATTGTATTTAATAATTCATATTTTTATAATACTATTACTTTTTTCGATTTTTTTTTATCTATCAACTGATAAAGGGTGTTTTTTTAGAGGTATAGAACTTTAAATTGCAATAAAACAACGATGTATTATTCGATTGATACGATTTTTTTTATTCGAAAGATAATCTTGTGGCATTACATTTTAAATATGATTTCTGGCATATGACTGCCACGGCTGGCTCGGATGTAGTCCAATCTGGACGTCCAATTTTCGATGACTTTTTCCAACATTTGTGGCCGTATATCGGCAATAACACGACGAATGTTGTCTTCCAAATGGTCAAGCGTTTGGGGCTTATCCGCATAGACCAATGACTTTACATAGCCCCACAGAAAATAGTCTAGCGGTGTTAAATCACAAGATCTTGGAGGCCAATTCACAGGTCCAAAACGTGAAATTAGGCGGTCACCAAACGTGTCTTTCAATAAATCGATTGTGGCACGAGCTGTGTGACATGTTGCGCCGTCTTGTTGGAACCACAGCTCCTGGACATCATGATTGTTCAATTCAGGAATGAAAAAGTTAATAATCATGGCTCTATACCGATCACCATTGACTGTAACGTTGTGGCCTTCATTGTTTTTGAAGAAGTACGGACCAATGATTCCACCAACCCATAAAACGCACCAAACAGTCAGTTTTTCTGGATGTAACGGTGTTTCGACATACACTTGTGGATTAGCTTCACTCCAAATGCGGCAGTTTTGTTTGTTGACGTAGCCATTCAACCAGAAGTGCGCTTCATCGCTAAACAAAATTCGCTTATGAAAATCGGAAACAAAGGCAATCTCGTTTTGGGCCCATTCGACGAATCTATGCCTTGCTTGATCATATTTAAAATGTAATGCCACAAGATTATCTTTCGAATAAAAAAAAATCATGTCAATCGAATAATCGTTGTTTTAATGCAATTTAAAGTTCTATACCTCTAAAAAAAACACCCCTTATAAATAACTGAAAATAATTATGCTGACAATTTTACATCATCAAGTGTATAAAAGCCACTTATTCTACACCAGAGGATGCATTTTTAAACAGTTTGTCCTCGAATATTTTTAATAGAATTTTATAAAATTTTAAATTTAGGCTTATTATGTCGCGTTAAAAAGACATCTGGAATCAGAAAATTATTAGATATTAATGAACTTTATTAATTAAATTCATTAATTCCCTAATTAAAATAGTTTATTTTTCTTTTGGACATTAAAGTGATATTAAATTTTGCTGATGCAATAAAAGCTTAAGAAATTATTAAGAATGGCATGTTTCTTTTTTTGACCATTTTATACCATTGTAAGCTCAATCTGTAATAAGTGAGGCAATGTGTTTGTCTTGGTAGAACATTAAATGCTAGTAAAAATGCATCAGGTTATTGCTAAAACATACAAATAGTTATGAAAATTATGATAATGCTATTATAAATTCTAAAAATTCTATTGGTGGGCCATAAGGTCGTCATTGGCATCATAAAACAGTCTGCATGCCTAAAGGAATGGACTTGTACAATTTCTATGTAGTTTTTAGAGGAATGCTATTCGTTCCTCGGAGAGTTATCGGGAAACGTCTCTTAGACAGACTGCAGGTAATTTGTTCTTCAAAATAAACCAAGGTAGCTCAATAATGTTAAGGTCCAAGGGTTGAAACGACTAACGGAAATGTGTGATTGCGTCCAGTAGTGGATGCAAGGGCGTAGATTGGGGGTTTAAAACTCTCCCATTCACCAAGAGATTTTAAACCCTCAGCGTTTTCATCAACGTGTTTTTTCTGAACTGTAAACCCTCCCATAAAAGTAGTCTGTGTACGCTACTCCTTTTGTCTGTATACTCTTAAAACTTCTCCCGAATAAGATTTATCTGGAGGGATTTGGGCGTCACTGTTTAGTACAGTGGTTATCTCTTGAAGAAAGTAATGCTTGCTTCATAGGTTGTACTTGGTCTTTGATAAAATGTCGACTTAGTTCTTTACATTTACTTGGCTTTCTAGAATGATGGAAAATTACGAGTTCATAGCCCCTTCCAGCTGTGAAACTCCATGTTTCACAGCTGGAAGAAACTATCAGAAAATGTACTAGACGTACACACATCCCGTACAGGGAAACAATTTGCTCTACAATCCAAAGGAAATATCACTTTTATCTGTGCATCGTTTGTTCAGCCTTTATAGTCGAGGCACCAATTGAAAAGATTATTAATTTTCACTTACATCAGAAGTGGCTTTGGAATGGCTGTACTATCATATATTTGCTGTTTGTACCGTTCCAATATAAAGATACCATTCATGCGGGAGCATGAAAATATTGGCTGAGTAGTGTGATGATTTTGGCTGCAGCCGTCTTTCAATGCCATAAATTGCTTCAACACTCAGTCTTTCCTGGCAGCTTTCATTTTTGTCTACAGTTTGCTTAGAATAAATAGGTTGTTTTCTCTTGAATGTTGTCGTGACTTTTAGTACCATAACCCAAGAATCCACTACATTAATGGTTATGGTTACAAATACTCCAAGACACATTCCAATTTGCCCTCTCTGAAAGTTTGTATATTCAGACATTTTGCAGCATACAATTAATTAATTGCCGAAACGGAAAAAGGAGTATTTTTGTATAAAACACTATCAGCAATTTTATCTTCTGGGTTAATTACTGTAATACACTACTGAAGAGGTTCTGATGAAGCTGAGAGGAAGTCACAAACACGTTGCATCATATTTGGACTAAAGTCACTTTTCGAATAATTATCTTATTACTCATGAAACTTGATGGCGCTGGGGATATTTTTGCCAGCATATAATACGATGCCTCGGTCATCCTTCTAGACATTGCTGATTTCCCCTTTCTTCTGTAATTTAAAATTGTTCGAACTCAGATATTTTTGCAGCACTATCTCTCAATGATATTTATTGCAGTAATTATGTGCAGTTGGAATATTTCTGTAAATTCTTTCTCGATGCCGTAGAAGGAACATCCAACGACGAAACGAAATCTCTTTAAAGCAGCGGTTCTTAAGCCCCTGGGGCCCCGGCGTTTTTCTAGGGGATCTACGAGATTCTCTTATATAACGAAGATTTCCCTTTTTTACAGATCCTGGAAGGCCTTGTAAAAAAATTGAAAAATGTGCCATTTTTGTCTAGATCACTAAATTACTCCCAATGAAAAACTGAGCTATAGAATATACACTTCGATCAAGAATATTAAGTCAGAGAGAGGGGTGTTGAAAATATTGAGGGCCCTGAATGTCAGGCTGAGATACATAAAGGTAGGACTTCGGAAGTTTAAGAACCGCTGCTCTAAAGCTTACTACTCAGGGGAGTTGTAAGTTTTCAATCAATAAATTCTTCGAGTCATTCTATATTTTTATATAAGGAAACATATATTCTTATATAGTCCATCCTATTATATAATAGTGCACAATATCAGTAGACTTAAGAAATTTATCTTAAATTACTAAATTCATGGGATTTTATATAATTCATACTAAAATATTAATAAATAAAACATTTTTTTAGAAAAAAAAGTGTAAATTAAAATATTTTTAATTAATTAAAAAAAAATTCTAGAAAAAAAAATTCGTAAGTACTATACTATAAATATCAACTACGTTAAGATATTCATGTCTTCCGAGTTATTCAAAACTGTTAGAAGTATTTTTATAAACAGTATATGTATTACATTTTAGAAAAATTCGTGTCACCCAACCGGTATAATGGCTAGCGACGCTGACTGCGGTGCCGTAGGGATTGGGTTCGGATCCCGTAGAAGGCATGGATGTTCGTAAATGTATAGGGTCTTTTCGGCATGGGGGGTACTCTAAATAGCTGTCGAGCCGCAAGTCCTCTCGTGAGGTTGGTGGAAAGGGAAGAGAGGTGGGAGGCCTATGGCCACCTCCCCCAGGGTTTTCTGCCTCTTAATCGGGGTGGAACTGAGCAAAATCTTACTGTCACCTGCATGGTGTTCAAAGCTAAGGCTGACAGGCGAAAAATTCTAGCCCTTAGCCGCGATGAATTTCGCGAGCTTCGATCTGACTTCGTCAGGCAGATGGCATTAGTCACAACAACAGAAAAATTCGTAATATTAAAAATATAGTAGTTTTTTCAAATGTTTTTTTATAGTTAATTACAAATATTGAGAAAGAATTAGAATCGTTACGAATAAAATCGTCAAAAAGGAATATGAAAAAATATATATTTTAACATTTCATATGAAAAGGACTTAAAATTTTTTCCCTTTGTATGCACTGTAATTTTTACTGATTTTCTTTTTAATACTTTTTAGGCTTAATTTTTTTAACAAGTGGGTAGACGAAGGAATTCCTTCTATTTTTTGGATATCTGGGTTTTTCTTCACGCAATCTTTCCTTACAGGTAATATTTTTTGAGAAAAAAATGATATGCCGTTTTCATTATTATGTTAGAAATGTTATATTGATTGGAAAATAATTTTTTCTCTTTTATATAATGCCGCTTAATCAAGCATTTAAAAAATCCTGTTAAATTCTTGTAATTTTTTAAAACAATGTTAGCGGTTTTAAAAATACAGGTTTTCTAGAGATCTTAGCCTGTTGAATGTATTTATATTATTGTATCATATTTATAAGACATTCTTATCAGTCTCAAATAGGAAGTCATTTTTTTAGGAGACTTGGCTTAAAACACTTGTCAAGCTTTAGAATACTGGGTAGAAATAATTTGTAAGAATTTTTAGCTGTAATACTATTCAGCTGTTTCAGAATTTTACTCTATTTCTCTGTAAACTGTTTTGAAACCTATTAAAAGAAAACAGAAACGTATGTAACTATTAAAATGGATAATTTCAATTTATAAACGATACTTTTGTGTTCTGTTTGTAACTTCACTTAAATTTTACAAATACAAAAGTTAGTTTAAGTAAGACAGAGTGCTTAGGAAATTACATGAAAACGAATACAGGAAAATTGGTTTGAATTGTTCTAATTATACCTAAAGAATATTTTTTATTTTGTTCCTATTTATTGTTTTCACAAAATTTGATGAGATAATATTCAATTTATATCTATATTTACCCATATAATAATTGGAATTATATTTCTTTTTCAAAAAATTATCGTGTAATAAATTGTGATTCACATTAAAAAGAACACAATGTAATTGTTTGTAACTTTTGTTCCTTAATTATTTTAGTGTAGTGCCATTATTCTTTTAATTTTCTCATGACAATAAAAGAATGCATTGGAAAATAACTTATGGTTGTTTTTGGTGATATTTTTTAAATACTTCTTTTCTTATGAAATATTTTGTATAAATATTATGATTGAATCCCGTTTTAGTAGAAATATATTTTAATGTTTCGTTTTATATTGAGGTTTATTAGTTGAATTACGTCAATTATGACTTTAATGGTGTGCTTTGTCTCACGCTATGCGACAACTATATTAACAATAATCTGACAGTTATTTCAAAGCAAAAATATAAAGACAAATAAAAGAATGTTTTTTTTAAGTAGAAAGAAAAACTGTTTAGATTGTAAATTATTTATTTAGAGTATTTTGTTCAATTTATTAAGCAAAATTAATTTTTCGAGATATTTATAAAGAGCTGGATCAAGAACTATACTTTTTGATTACCTAATTAATTAGCTATCAGCTTGAGAAGAATAGTAAAAATAAGACTCAAAATTAACAGAAATGGAAGAACTAAAGGCAAGAAATAATGAAATTACAAATTTTTTTTCCTATATCTATATATAGACGCAGTAGCCTAGTGGTCATGGTTTCGAACTCGTGGCTGGCGTTATTTTTGTTCCGTCTTGAATTTCATTAATTCATAAATCCATGAATTCCATTCCATTCATAAATACTTTGCATAATTTAGTTTTATAAACTATCACTAGATGGCGCCTCTGAATTAGACTGAGAATTATTGAGAAAATCCGAATTATTTTTTCTAATTTGTTATTTTCAAAATAATGAAATTAAATAAATTCTGGTATACTTTAGAATGTTTCTCACACAATTTATTTCTTAAAAATTAGGTTTCAGGCATAATATTTACCATTTTTTTTTCAGGTGTATCTCAAAATTACGCTCGTAAATATCATATTCCTATAGACTTCTTAGGGTATCAGTTCGAAGTTCTGACAAGCGAAACAGAAGTCGATGCAAAACCTGAAGATGGAGCGTATGTTGTAGTGAGTCTTCAGAACATGGGAAATTTTCACGCATACCTAATTTTCTTATATGTTTAATACATTCTTCTTGATTTTGTTCAATACCTTATGTTCTTATGTATTTTTAAAGGGTCTGTTCTTGGAGGGTGCCCGCTGGGATCGTGTACGAATGATACTGAATGAGTCCTATCCTAAAGTTCTTTATGATACTTTACCTGTTGTATCCTTTTTGATTTAAAGTAGCCTTTATGCTTCCTATTAATACGTAGTTCGATTACTTTTTCAATCTTATGGACCTATTGAATTCGTAAGTACAAGAATTATATCTATTTATGATGGTTGTATACTCTTATTGTCAGTGGCGTAACGTAGAATATTAGGGCCTCCATGCAAAGTCAGGTTTTGGACCCCAAATCGGATCTTACATAGGATTACAATATCATAACATGACACAGGCTTTGGACCCCCTAGAATTCTGCCCCTCGCCGCGATTCCGGGGTTTACGTTTCGCTACTTCTTATTGTAGTCGCAAGCGAATGTTCTATAGTAGAGTAAATTCACAAAACCTAAAGTAGAACAACTTCTTAGTGGACTGTATAAACTCTTTTTTTGTCAATCACGCAAAAGTAAATTCCTACAGTTACAGTTAATATCTTTATGTGGGAATTGGAGCAACAAAGGCTATTATCCCAAATAAATTCCTACTTAGGTCAACAAAGAAAAATCAATCAATACTGTTCGTTAACAAATGTATACTGCCGCCATCTATTGCCTTCATTCGGAACATATTAAGCATTTTTCTCCCATATAAAACTAAAATTAATTAATTAAATTAAATTAATGAATTGATGGAAAAACAGTTTTTTCAAGTATTAAGTGTCATTCACTAAAAGTTAAAAAAATGTTTTTGAACTTGAGTGGATGTATAAAAAGTATTTTATTAACGATTGAAAATTGAACAAGATATCTATACATATAAACAAATATACACATTGTGGCAAATGAGTTTTAAGACTGCGTCCATAAAAGAAATTGAAACAAGAAATTAATTCCCGTTTTTGGTCTTTTATTCGAAATAGGACTCTCCGGCTTCAATGTACTTGTTATAGGGATTTATTAAGGAATCGAACGCCTGTTGTAAATCACTTTGTGGAACGGCCTGCAAAGCATGCGTAGAAGCTACTTGCCAGGTCAAAATATCCTCAAATTAACACCCTTTTAATTCCATTTTAAGTTTTGGGAACATGAAGTTGTCACAGGGTGCTAAATCAGGCGAATACGGTGGATGATTCAACACACAGAAATTAGTTTTTGCCAAAAATCGACGAACAAGAAAGGAGGTGTGACTTGGAGCATTGTCGTGAAACAAACACCAAGTGCTTTCAGTCCGATATTCTGGAGGAATGCGACGAATTCTGGCCATGAAACGGTTTAAAACAGCTAAGTAGTACTGACCTGTAATTGTTTGTCCAGTTGGAACAAATTATTTGTGGATAATACCCCTAGCATTGAAGAATGTAATAAGCATAGTTTAAATTTTGGATGAATTTTCCTTGTTTTTTTTTTTTTTTTTTTTTTTGGCTAACGGTGAATTTTCTGCCTTCTGTTCCGCACTTTGTCGTTTTGATTCAGGATCATATTGGAAACACCAGGTTTCATCACCTGTAACAATGGACTTCAAGAAGTTTGGATCGTTTTCAGCGGCTGAAATGATGTTTCTTGCAAATGCGCACTTCTCATTGCTTTTTGTTCAGGGGATAAAGTGTGTGGAACAAATTTAGCACACACTTTTGTTTTGCCCAAATCTTCTTGCAGGATGTTTCGAATCGCTTCTTTGTTGATGTTTAAAGAGTCTGCCATCATTCTTAATGACGCACAACGATCGTTTGCCATGAAATTTCGTACTTTCTCAATAATTTCAGGAGTTCTAGAGGAAATTGGTCTTCAACTACGCTGATCATCTTTTACCGCATCTCTTCCATCCAAAAAAACATTTGTGCTTCATAAAAGCGTTTGATCTGCATAAACAACAGATACCGTAAACCTGTTTCATGAGTTAGTTGGTATGTTTCCGAAGCACTTTTACCAAGTTCTGCGTAAAATTTGATTACAGCTCTTTTCTCCACCTTAAAAAATCAACATGAAAAAAATTCACTTCTGCAAAGAACGCTCGTCTTTTCTCAGCTACTTAACCAAATACCGTCAACTTCTTCATAATGCAGACCATGGACATTATGACGCATGCACATTTTCACTCATGGTGCCGTTACAGCCTGCGCTCTGGGAGGAGTCTTAAAACTTATTTGCCGCACTGTGTGTATAGGGAGTGAGTGAACTAATAATAGGAATTGAAAGTAATAATAAAAAAGTATGATTTTTGGAAAGTTGCAAAATCTTTCTGTCCGAATGGACATCAACATTTTTCTGAAAAGGAAAAAGAGAATAATTTGTTTTTAATCTTTCTCTTATTTTTATATTTTTTTCAATATACATTAATTGTTGTATCAAAAATTGCGTTTTTATACATACCATATTATATTATACATTTTTATATATTTTTTATTAGTACCGTCAGTAGATAAAGAGTTAAAACCAAGTTAAAAGCAATTTTTTTTTCAGCTAGGGAAAGATGTTTACTGTTTTAGATTTATTCAAATCACTTATTCGTCTCGTGAGTGCTTATCTTTTAACTTCTTTTTAGAGATGGGGGAAAAAAGAAGCAGAGAATCATACAAAACGTTGTCAAAATTATACTATTGCTCGAATATTATTCACCACAAGTAATCTGATGTTCCCATGAGAGAGATGAAATAGTTACTTTCTTATACCTTTTGCAATATATGTTGTTTTAGCTTTACATTTCTAGATGAATCTTTCCCAATAGGGCTTTCTTTGATTATTCCACACTAAAATAGGTTTTTGTTTAGCGAACCGTCTTTTGAATTGGGAAATTCATGGTATTCCGCTATGTGGCGAAACAGCGAAAGTATTTCTAATCTCCTGTTTATTTGTTCAGAAATTATGGATTATTCATCGCGGTACCTCCTCCTCGTGTTGTTTGAAATGGTCATCTCGCTGGTCTTTGAGATTTCCGGGGAATTCCAAACGCAGTAGAGATTGAGAAGCTATAAAATCAGACATGAAAGGTGTTCACAATAATTAGCTTTTATTAATTTAAGCGTCAAGACAACTAAATAATAAACATAAGACAGGACAACGCACATTTAATCTATCGAGAGCTCAAACGTCCTCCCGTTGATGTGGTGTGGTAGTTAGGAGAGGGGCAGTTTTCGTCCTCATCACTTGACCATGGTTCAAAATTACGAGGTCCGTTGCCTAAAACCCTTGAGTAGCTGAACAGTGCAACGTTAATATTCACTCACTCATTGCTTATCTTTAAGCCTAATCAATAATTTATCATTCCGTTTATATTTCGCAATTTTTCGTATTGTTTCTGCATGTACCTAATACCCCAGCAATATTTTTGTAATTTATTGCAGTTGTTTTTATAAATAAAAGAAAAATACGTTACAAATTCTTTTTCTTTATCTCTGTTTTTAGAAATGTTCTAAAAATAAGTAAATACTTATTTTCTATTCTTAAAAGTTGATCTTTTTCCCTCTTTAAAGTTTTAAGTCACATAAGATTCGAGTTGAAGATAAAATTTCCAAATATTATTGAATAGTAAATTATTCCATATTGTTGAAATAATAAAATGTTCTTTTTGTAGTCCAGTTGTGGTAAAGAAAAATATTAATTATATACTCGTATATATATACAGTTGAACCTCCATGTAACGAACCTCTATATTGCGAACTTTTTCCTGGAACCAAGAACATTTCACGGTTTTCTTCGTAAAATGACCTCGCAATAGCGAAATTCATTTTCTATTCAACGAACTTTTTCTTTTGTGATTCAATTTTTTTTTCTCCCGATTTTTGAATTATTTCGGGACAATTCGAGTTATTCTCTCTTTTAGCACATTTTATGGTGGTCATAAACCTTAATCTGGTTTTATTGTGTGCCTAAATCACCGAGTGTAATATAATTCTGGGCGTTTCATCCAAGAAGGGCAACCTTCAACCCCCACTGTCCAGTTCACTGGAAACACCTTCGAAATTTCCTTTCACTTTCAGTAGAATCTCATGTCCTCGAACTAGTCTCCGTTCATTTGTATTATTGGTCAGTCATACTGGTAACATCGTTTCTCGTGGCTCGAAAATGTCCAAACGTAAGGGCTTGAGCATCAAAGAAAGAAATTTAATTATCCAGGAAATGGATAAAGGCGTCAAGGAACTTTTCTTGCCATTTTTCTTTCTTTCTTTCTTTCTTTTGATAGGTAAGATATATAAAATAAATATTATTAATTTACAAAAAGATGAGAGAATAGTTACTTTTTTTAAATATATATATATATATATATATATATATATATATATATATATATAGTGTTTATGAATTTAAAATTTGTTTTATATGGTTTATAAAGAAAATTGAAAGATGAACCTCTATATAATTAATTTTCCATATAACGAACTTCTTTTCAGGATTTAGCGACTTCGTTATATAGATATAGAAGCCCGACTGTATATATATATACAGGGTGTCCAGCCTTAATGTGACCCAGCTAATTCCCGAACCGTTCGGTATAGATATGTACTTCCAATTTGAAAAATGTTTTAAAAAGGTAAAGAATGTTTTTACGTGCTTTTCGAACCAAAAAACCCATTTAGAAAAAAGTTACAAAAATTAAGTTTTTATACGGTCCCCAGGTTCTATCACTTATATTTAGGAAAAGACGCAGTATACAAAAACAAAGTAAACGCAAAAAGTTTCATTTTATTACGATAAAAGCTGGTTGAGTTATGGAACTTTGAAAATCATACATTTCATGCATTTTCTCGGCCATTTTCAAGAAGCTAGTAAGGGGCCGTCTCCAAAGTGAAATTAATTGGAACTCTGCCATGAAACTTTCGCTCTTGCAAGTCACTCTTATGAAAATCGTTTTTAAATTTAAAAGTACATTCATTGCGTTAATAATACAATAATTGAGTACTTAAGAAATGAAATTTATTCAGTGTACGTGTAATACATAGACAAAATATAATATTTTGGACGGAGAAAACATTTCAAAAGCAGTTCCAAAAAAAATACTTATTTGCTGCGGCTTCTATTACGAATTCTAGTACGGGAGAACGAGATGCATACAAGCGAAGAATACTGCGAAATGGTACTGTTGTATGGGCAGTGTAATCGAAATAAGAGAGGCGGCAAGACTATGCCATTAAATTTCCCAATCGAAGATAACATCTTATTGTATAATTGCCTGTGCTGTTCAACGCTTGTATAAAACTTGGAGTTGTCATAGGTGTATTCCCTTGTCTCGCCCCACACATTCAAGCTTGCGGATACCCGCTGAGGATGTTCTAGGATATGTCCTGACTCTTCCTGAAAGTAGTATCCAGGATATTAGCAAGGCTTGTTCCTATTCAAAATCGACAGTGTGGAACATATTACATACATACGGTGCATATCCTTATCGCCCAGTTCTGGCGCAGGAACTAATGCCCGGAGACCAGGAGCGTCGTTTTGATTTTTACAATTTCGTGTTAAACACACTGGATGAAAATTCAGATTTTTCGAATGAAGTTTTGGGGTCGGATGAATACCAGTTCCCGAGGCAGGGCGTATTAATACACAGAATACGCATTACTGGTCCCTCGAAAACCCCCATCTAGTACGACCGTATCGCCACCAAGTGCGTTGGTTGGTGAATGTGTAGTGCGGAATATGGAAGAGCACCTTAATTGGCCCAATGTATTTCAATGGTCCTTTAACATCAGAATCATACACGGAAATTTTATCTGGACCATTAGCCGATTTTTTAGAAGATGAAGTTTCCTTACGGGATTTGTCACGCATGGGGTACCAGCATGATGGTGCACCCGCACACAAATTTGCGCAACCCTTTACATTTTTGTCGCAGACATTTGACACTCGAATAATCGGCTACGGAGGTCAACAAGAGTGGCCCCCGCGATCACCCGACCTAAGTCCTCTGGATTTCTTTCTCTGAGGTTTCCTTAAAAGAAAAGTGTACGAGTAAATACGATTTAATCAATCGAATCAGCATGGCATCCAAGTCTGTGACACCAAATATATTGCAGAAGCTACAGGCGGAGTTTCTGACGCGGGCTCGGTACTGCATTTCTGCGGATGGTAGTCATTTTGAACATTATTTAATTTGGTGATTCTGATATAATAAAGCCCTTGATTCACGATTGGCGCATCATTCCACATTATGCTATAATTTGAACGGCAAATCCTGTATTTTTTGCTGCTATTTGTTAAAACAAGCTGTTTTAATCTTTTCGGTACAAGTTGTATTTCTTTAATTTAACTTTTTTTGATGCCACACAGCAAAACAAATTGTTAATCTATGATGTTTACTACGATGTTTTAATATTACTATGATGTTTTTCTTTTGGTTTTTTCTGTAGATAGTGAATTACTGTTCTCTAAACTCAATTTATATACGATCCCCTTTTCTGAGCAATTCAGATGCTTCAACTTTATGTAGGCATAACTCGGTCAATTGTTATCGTGATAAAATGAAACTTTTTGTGTTTACTTTGCTTTTGTGTACTGCATTTTTCCTAAATATAGATGATAGGGCCTGGGGACCGTATAAAAATTTTTAATTCTTGTAACTTTTTTTCTGAATGGGGTTTTTGGTTCGAAAATCACGTAAAAACATTCTTTACCTTTTTTAAAACATTTTTTAAATTAGAAGTATATATCTAAGCCGAACGGTTCGGGAATTAGCTATTAGGTCACATTAAGGCTGGACACCCTGTATATATTATATACAATATTCATCGATTTTTAATCGGAAAAATGCTCATAGTTTACCAATATTTGAATTCCTCTGTGTATACAAAGTTAACCCAAAGTTAGAATCTGTGCTAGTTGGTTAAACTATGAAGAAAAAATGTGCTATGTGCTAGAAATATATACTATGTATACAGCTAAAGCAACACTTATTGCAAAGATGGTGCAAGTTGTTAAGGAATAAGCAGTTCATCGCTATAACATTGGATTATCTCTTTTACATAAAATTCGGCATTATATAATCCCGACGAAGACTTCGTGACTGTCGGCTGTTCTCATCTTGACTGTATGTTCGCAATGTGAAAAAATATGTATTCAAGGTACAGCAATGGGTCGAACTCTTCTGGAATCGTCAACATCTTTTATCTTGATTAAATTACTGCCTTACCTGTTGGACATACTGGTACTCGTATATCTAGAACTACACACAGCTGAATAATTCTAATGACTGAAAGAATTCTTGGGTTTATAATTTTTTCTTAAGAATTCGATATTTTTATGTTTTATTGTAGTTTAAAGGATTCTTTGGTTCGCTGCATATCATTTAAATAATCCAAGAAGGAGTTTATTTTACGTTGAGAGTCTATTTTCTTAGATGATCAAGATATATGAGTGCTCCAGATTTTATGTTAACATTTTTGCCCTAATATCTAGGCTTTATATCAAAATCTGCATCTGATATAACTTTTTAATAAAATATATTGTTACGAATTTTGTGTAAACTAGTTTAAATCATTTATATTTGGGTGTGTAATATGTTTATATTACTCTATGTTGCATTTATTTTATGTTGAAAGTTGTAATATTCGCAAACAACGCCGTTCCTTACTTTGGCGATTGAATGGAAACTTGGCGAAATCTTGGCGGTAGAGCTAAGTTGGCATCATTTCTGGCGGCCATGTTGGTAACCATATTGACGAGTTCGGGACCCTATGGATTCTTCTAGAAATTAATGGAGATATTCACTAATTTCACGATCTACGACGCAAGAGGATTTTTCTCAAAAGGTCCGCGAGGCAAATAAATAGGGAGTACCTCATCGAAACTGAGTTAGTATTGTTTTGACTATTGATTACTAGTCTTGTTTTGACCGTGAATAGTCGACTAGCGATTAGCTCGGCTGTTGAGTTGGACGAAAGCAATTGCTTGTTAATAATCTTTAACGTACTTGTATTTTAGACACTGACAGTTGTGCCTGAGTGCTGTTGAAGGTGTGAAGACCTTCTGAGATTTATTCTACGAATTTCTCTGTCTATCCTGTATTTCAAGGATTTTTCGACAATAAATTTCCATCGCTCCTGGAGAACTGTCTTGTTCTTTGCGACTGATTTGCATAAAATCCTCGAACCCCGATCAACGTTACAATATTCTTTTGCTCTGTTTTTAATAAAAATTCATTTTGTTACGTCCTTGACCACATGTAGAATCTCAGCTTCTGAAGAGAGCTTCTTGACGATGGAACGCCGCGGTTGTCCAGTGAATGGTCAGATACTCGTGACCGGTGTGACATGAGTTCGAACCCTACTACCATGGAAAATCTGCCACGTAATCTGTCTTGGCTCAAAGCCCTCTAGTTGGCGTCGTGTCGTAATTTGTAGAGGGAATTTGAGTTCAGGTGTATGGTCCTTGTCCGTCACTTGAACGAGGGTCAAAATTACGAAGTCCGTCGTCGATAGCCGCGATAACATAGTGGTTGGTCATGGTCATGAACTCGTGACCGGCATTGTCGAGTCATGATGCCACTGAGCACTGTATTGTAAAGGGTCTGATGCACGTTAAGTCTGTCGAGGGTCTAAGTCCTCATGTGGAAGTTTACGTCCACGGTGTGAAAGTTCAGAGAGGGAGTACCAGCTGAACTACCGTTTTTCTAATTTGACCTTGGTTCAGAATTACGAGGTCCGTCGTCATTAGCCCTCGCATTGTCCGTTAATAAGCACTCACTCATTCTTGATGACTGAATTTGTTATTTATCAAACACAATACGAAAGAAAAAAAATTACCCAATAAAAGAAGCAGCGATATCATAGTTAAAAATATTTTTTTAACACAAGTTGAAGAAGTCTTCTAATTATTGCTATTGTTGCGTAAATTACTGATTTATATTCTGCTTAAAAAAAGAAATTTTTGATGTTCATTTAAGTCCACGTTTCATTCAGACATTAAAATAATTTTTAGTAATTGTACATATATGTATAATATACTGTCATTTTTTTAAAAAAATTATTTTATTGCTTATGTAATTACATTTTCGATAATTGAGAAAAATTTGGGTGCTATAGAGGAAAACTGTGTGTTGTGCTTATTTGATTCACGTTATATAACAACAAATTCCACAATCATTAAATTCGTGATAGATAGCGAAATTGATTGAAATCTCTGAAATAATCGCTAAATGTCTGAAAAGTTTAATTAACTCTTCTGATATGTCAAGAAAATAGCTATTCGAAAAAGCGCGTTGTTGCTGTTATTATTAATTCATTTTAACAAAATTGTATTTATTGACCTTTTACATTTACGAATGTATTAAAATATATTTGATTTATCACGTGTTTACTAAATTGAAACTCAAATTCGTTACTGGAAAAAAAATGGAATAAATTTTAATATTCAGAAACAACTCGTTGTGGAAGATATTCAATTAGAATTAGTTGACAGCGAATTTTTCGTTGAATCTGCCTACGAATTTATAGTAACTAATGATTTCCTGATGCATTTTATTTCATAACTGAATTGCGAAAGCATCACTTCAATCTTCGTTTTAATGTTTGTATAATTAACCTTGAAGCAAATCATTCCACCATACACGTACCGATCGATTCACTTAGTCATTAAACATACAGTTCCTGGATAGTTTTAGGTTATTTCTGGTACGTTGATGACAAACAACATAGTTTACGTGCAAAACGCAGATAAAAGCAAACAAGAATGTCCTTCAAGCATTTATATTCAAATCGTGATATCGTCCTCCAGATGAGTTCAAATAAATGAATGCATGAAGCTGCTTAATTTATTTTACTGAACATGAAGAGATTTTAATAGAAGAAAGAAAACGAAATAATTTACACTAAAAAAACAATTGCGTCATCTTACTTTTAATGTATTGGGGACAGATTACGGAGAATTTAAAAAGTGTGTTCGTGTTTTCCTGAAAATAAGAAAAAATAGTCTTGCATTATTTTTTTACGATTTTTTAAATTTTTATTTATTTATCTGTGAAAGATGTATTAGGTTTTTCATTACAGGATATCATTCTTCATATGCAAAAATTTATACTTTAATCAATTACATTCATTTTCATATATGCTCAAAATTTTACCTATATTCAAATACAGGCATACCGTTTGACTTCTGAAACATCGCCAGAACCTTTTATCATAATCCACTTTGCAGAAGGAAGCCAACCATTCAATGTTGAGAGGCTTTGAATTCCAATGGCGAAGGACGAGTGTTGAAATATTAGTTTTGCGCGAACAACTATAAACACTTCATTCTTTCTTCAGCTATCCATTCACTGTGACGTTTTAAGGTATTCGACTACGTCCGGAACCATGATTTTAAAAAAGCGCGTAAATGGATAATTTTCACGATATTTAGTGTCACTTAGATTAGAATGCATGTATAAAATTGTTTTAAGGACATTATGACGAAAAAAAATATTTAAATACAATATTTTGTCAAAAAATTAACTTAAAATAATCTTTTTTCAAAATGTACTCCTTTTATAAAAAATGCTTCTATAATAATGATATATATGTGTATATATATTGCTTATATAAAATAAAGACTTCTCCAGAGAGTCTGAACTGGAATTTTTGAAAAATTCACATTATTTTCAGAATTACCACCAATTGAAATAATTATCAGCGTTTTTTTCTTAAAATTTCTCCCCTCTGTTGTAGTAAAATATGGATAAATCCACTTCTAAGTTATATATTTCAAAAATTCTAGTTGAGCCTCTGTATAGAGGTCTGAGCTATATACAGGCAAAATATTATTATAATAGAAGCATTTTTCATAAAAGGAGAATGTTTTGAAAATGGATCATTCTATGTTCATTTTTTGACAAAATATTGTACTTAAAATCTTTTTTATTGTAATAAGATTCTTAAAATAATTTCATACATGTGTTCTAATCTAAGTGACACTAAATATCATAAACAGTATCCATTTATACACTTTTGCAAAATCACGGTTTCGACTCGTTCTTGACTCGGATGCAGTAAGACCATAATCGGGAAAATTTCAGTTATCAGGTGTTATTCCCCTACATATTTTCCGAAAATCTGGGCATTTCAAACTATACGCTAACCCAACATTTCTCAAACTGTAAGACGTGCCCCCTAGAGAGGCGAGATATCCCTATGAGGGGGGCTGCGAGCTTATTGAAAAGTCGAAAATAAAATTTTTTTAAATAAGTATTAATTTACTGAAAGAAGGTAAAACCAAATATATATACATTGTGACATAATAAAAATTAAATACGCATTTACACTGATATAATATACTTCTAAAAGTATCAGTACTGCAACAATGTTTTTAATAATTAATTTATCAATATATACTAAATTAAAAACAAGTAATATAAAAATTTTTTTTTAAGTCAATTCCTATTTTCTCAACAAAGAAGAATTTTATTTTAGCTACTTTTTAAGAAATAGTTACACAATTAATATAAATATCTATATTCATAGGACAGAATCACAACATTAAGTGGTAATTAATTTTAATTAATTATCATTAAAGTATCGTATTGTCATCCAAAACAATCGTGCACATAAAATATCAGTTCTACTGAATGCTTTGAAACGTGAGAAAAATAATCTTTTAAAGTTTTGATCCAAGTCGCTACAATGAAGCCAACGTGGCTGTATCTGTAATTCTTTAAATAATTAGTTTCAGTCAATTAATTATAATTAAATTATCGTATTTTTACCCAAAACAATAGTGTATAAAAATTTCAGCTCAAATGAGCGCCTTAAAATGTGAGAAGAAAAAAACTTTTTCAAGTTTTGACACAAGTCGCCAAAAATGATGCCAACGTGGGTGTTTTTTGTAATTCTTTAAATAATTAATTTTAATCAATTAATTTTTATCAATTAAATTTCTGTTTTGTCATCCAAAATAATCATGTATATAAAATTTAAGCTCTATTGAACGCTTTAAAATGTATTTTTTATTAACGATTGAAAATTTCACGAAGATAAATAAATAAACAGAGAGTGTTAGTAGGAATTGAACAAGTTTAATAATTACTAATGCCCCCATGGACTTGTCATATACAAAATTTAATACTTATCTTGATAGTTTGTACGGTTTACAATTAAAATCATATTGTAGCTTTAGCGTCAAAGTATATTTTTATTACATTCAATACATTGTTATGTATGGGGGGCGATGAAAATTATGATTAAAAATTGGATCGCTAATATTAAAAATTTGAGAAGCACTGCAGTAACATACCCCCCCCGCTTCCGCCCGCATCATGGGGGGCAAGATTCTAGGGGGCCCAAAATCTGACTGACACCAAGTACGGATCTTTTGTAAGATTCGCTTTGGGACCCAAAACGTGATTTTGCTCGGGGAGCCCTAATATTTTCCGTTACGCCACTGAAATCAACAGGAAACAGTAACAAGACTGCATCATTATGTCATATCTGTCGTTTATGTCTAGGCTTCGGCCTTCCACCATCATTACTCATTTAGTCGAAAGGCGGCAGTCGGTTTTTATCTAAGTTTCTGAAATTGTGAGCCACATACATTTATTTATTACCATTGGTGTAATGGAAAATTTTAGCGCCCCCAGCAAAGCCAGGTTTGGGGCCCCAAGCCGGATCTTACAATGGGTACGTACATGACGTCAGCCAGGCTTTGGGCCTCCTAGTACCCCTGCGATGCTGGGGTGTACGTTACGCCAATGTTTGTTACTGTACCTGACAAAGTATGTTACCTATTGTCAGTTTAAAAGAATTGTAGTTAGGGCCTGCTGTTACATAGGACCTCAAGCATTCCTAAGATGTTCCCATTCACAAATAACATCTTTTAACTCAGGAAGTTGGGTGCCACTAAACACCTGCCGAAAAGAGGGACTGTGGCATATTAAGTCTGTCAATACTGAAAGGAATCATATTGATGAGGTGTGGAAGTTGTAGAGTAGGTCATCAGATCAAGTGTCAGCCACGTCACTTGCTCGAGGTTCGAAGTTTCCCCGTCACTGACAGCAGTGGCGTAACGGAGAACATTTGCCCCCCTGCAAAGTCAGGTTTTGAGCTCCCAAGTCAGATATTACGAAGGGTAGGTACTTGGTGGTAGTCAGACTTAAGGCCCCTTAGAACCCTGGCCCTCTCTCCCCCGCGAAGCAGGGGTGTACGTTACGTAACTGACCGACAGTCAGTCAAAATAATTCAGAAAGTAATAGTTGCCGAGACTTGATTTGCACTTAGTATTTCTCTCGTTTATTTATTGACTGGGGTTATCCTACTTTGATTCCGTTTTCGAACTATTGAAAAACAAGAGAATTTCATAATATTTTCAAATTAAAATTAAATACAGTAATACCCAGAACTTACGCGATAGGTGGGACTGTGTGATGGCCGCGTAAGTCAGGATATGATTTCTTAAACAAATACATATAAATTATTTTTAGTTGGGACCGGGGACGAAAGAAAATAATAATTTAGTACGAAAAAAAGAGGTTTAATAAAAATTAGATAACACACACGAATACAAAATCACAAACTGAAGTTATTTTGATGTAGAAGGTTTCATAAAATCTAACACAGTAGTCTCTCTCTCTCTCGGCTCGATGATTTATTTTCCTAAAATTTCCTCGTAGCAAGCTAATAATTTTTTTATTCCTTCTTTTCTCGAAAAAATATTCTCTTCGTTGTAGTATGTATTTTCTAAAATTTGGTACCTTTTTTCTATTAAACTGAATCCTGTCAAATTACCTATACCGTCATTCGATCTTCTCATTGAACTAGGTCTAAATACTCAAGCTCTTCCATGTCTTGCTCGTGCATTTCTGAGAGCTCATCCATTGTCAGTCCCTGATTGTAGGAATCCAGCAGTTCTTGAACGTCATCACTATCCACATCTGAATTTATTTGCCTGGCAAGATAGACAACTTCTTCAATCACATTACCAATTACATCAGGGTTTGACACTGATTCAGCCTGAGTTTCAGTGATGGAAGAATAAAAATAGCAATCGGCGAGATTTGTAAGTCGCAGAAGTCGGGGTAGCATAAATCGAGGTAATAATATATACGTAAGCTATCGGAACTGATTTCAAACCGTTATTATGAGAAAAGGATGACGCTCACACAGCTGGTGTTTCACTCCATGTTGTAAGAACGTTGATTCTCAGCTCTATTTAAGGTACATTAGGATCTATTATCCTGTACGATGGGCTTTTAGTGAAAGCAAGACTTGGAATACGCAATTTGATTTTAATATCACCGAGCTCGTGATCAGAACCAATTGGCTATCGTGACCGTTATCAGGATTTGAAATGTAGATATCATTACTTCTCTTCCTCATAGCTACATCCTGTCAGTGTGTGCTCTTTTTAAAATAGGTATGAAGTCATTTTATGCATTTATCCTCTGGCATAGGCTTATTTGGATGTTTTTCGAAAAAACTGAATGTAGATCAATATCCTGAATCAATAATTAAAATTGTTAAAAATTAAATCTTTTCTTGGTATATAAGGATTTCCTGTGAAAACAAAACATCCAAATTTTGGAACATTTGAATACCGTTTTTTACTTGAACACGATGTCACATCTTTTGAAATTATTGCCCTTTTGATTGTTTGCGTTATGCGTTTTACTTCATTTTAAAAATTGCATAAAGAACTTTAAAAAAAAGTACGCGTGATGCGTAGAAATGCTTTTCCTGCAACAAAAATCTCCCTTTTATTTGATCGATACTGAGTGTGTGTGGAGGGGGAGGGTATGACGTCAAAGCATTAATTAATTCTAGCACTAAAATTTTAAAATAGAACGCCAAATACAATGCCATTTTTTTTTAGTGAGTCTTTATTTTATTCAAGGGCTACTAGCGACGGACCTCATAATTTTAAACTTGGGTGAAATCAGGAGGATGACATCGGAGCATCACTTCCCTCTTCTAACATCCACACCACACCAACAAAAGAACTTTTTGAAGAATTACAAAAAGAAAAAAAATCATATCAGTGTTTTAACAACTATTTAAACAAATTCAAGATCTAATGTTTAAAAAAAAATATTTTTGAAGCTTTTTTTTAATTCTAATCTTCGATGTTTAATGCTTTATTGAAACAAAGAAAAAGAAAAACAGACAGTTACTGAAAAAAATTTTCTTCCTAATTTACTTAAAATGTGTGTGATCTATCTTTTTTTCTTATCTTTTTTTTCTATTTTTTTCCCATGGGTTGGTATCACTGTTTAGTGTGCGGCATCATATAGCGATACCAATTACCGCAAGTAATTTTGACGATCACTTATCAGGCATCTGAGCTTTGACGATGTGAACTTCGTCTAGGTATTTAATTTTGCCGAGAGCACCTAAGCCAAACATGCACTTAAGGGATCTTTTAAATGCGGCATAATCATACGACATGGACGCTGTCGATTTTCTGCATCATAAATATCCACCGACTTGGGCCGTGGTCGAGCCCACAACCTCAGGTGCTGAAGGCCAATGACAAACCACCTACACCACTCAGCCTCATCTGTCTTATAATGTTCTTTTTATTTTAGATTTTTATTGAAACTTGCATATTTAACTTTTAAAATTGTATGTCATGTCCATGGAATAACACATCACATGACATGTCATGCTTTATTTTATGGACATGACATACAATTAAGTTTTTTGTATACTTTTAATTACTTAATGCATGACAAACTTTCTATCCCCGTCTATATTTTCTTGACAAATACCTTTTAGATATGGATAAAACCTGGAAAGCGAAATGAGTTCATTTACAGTGCTTCTTATAGTTGCCCTGTGTACAAGACAAGTGCGAGAAGAGGGACACTCAGCACTACCGGACATTCCACCAACTTCGTCATGATGATCGATTTACCATCCAGAAAGCCAGAAAAACATTGGATCAACCGAGGGGTAGCGGCATTATGTCAGCTTAGCGACTGACTGTTATGTTTATTCATGAAAACAAAATCCACTTTTTTTAGTTATCTGCCACAAATTGATGAATGCAATGTATCAAAATCTTTGCGATTCATTAGTCGATTAATGTTTACAGATTTTGTCTGCAAAGAAAATGCGTTTTTACCATACATTCCACAGTGATCTTTTTTTTTTATTATTTGTAATTATTTTTCTTAATCACATTTATTGTTTCAGATATTATAGAATTTCAAAAATAAATTTGATTAAAATTTGATCGAATTCTTATTTTGTCTGTATTTATTGGATTAAAATATAGGAAGATAAATAAAAACAATAGAAGAGACATTTGCTATAATTTAATGCTAAAATTGATAAAGTATGTACACCAGGGATATGGCACGCGACACAATATTTTGGGCACGCCACCGATCAAAACGGTTTGCATTGTAATTCAAAATAACAATGTTCGATTTGAAGTATTACGAGAAACGTGAGTGATCGGTCGCAGTTTTCAGCGAGATTTTCTCATTTCAAAGAATTATCGGAAACGTTCAAGGTTTTTATGTACCTTGATGTGACTTCATTTAATAAACTGAATTTGTCCCAATTCGATTGGTTGTGAATTGAAAATTTTGAAATGTTACTGATTAATTTCCAGTCTAGTTCAATATGGATTCAAAAATTTGTTGAAAAAGGAGAAAGCTGGAATTATTAAAACGGGAAGATTAACAAGCAATATAAGTAAAAATGCTGGTAATGAAATTTTGGAAACATGAAATTCGATTCCAGATACATTTAGCTGTTTGAAAAAACTTGCTCATGCTATTTTAACCATGTTTTCATCTCCCGATGCCTGCGAGTCATGATTTTCAAAGTTGAATAACTCACTTAGAAACCGTTTGGAAGATGACTCCAATTCAGCTTGCATTCTGATAAAAGTAACCTTACAATCCTAATACAAGTTACTTGTCATCTAATCTACCACAACAGAATTCACACTAATGTTACTTTAATTTCAATTACACGTATAAATAAAACATTTACTACTATACTGTGCAAAATGTATTTTTTCGTTGTAATTAAAGAGTTTTGAGTTGTTAGTATTTAGTTTTTTTATTTTCTCAATAATCAAAAGTCAAAATTATTTAACGGCACGTCTATACCTCCTTAAACATTTCTTAAATAAAAAATGGCACGTTGATCCAAAAAGGTTCACCACCCCTGATGTAGACAGACTAAGGTGGCAGCCCTTTTTACAAGAACAGAATTTGAAAATCCATGCTCCAGGAGCAGCACGAATTCTCAGAAATTTTAGCTCTATTATCATTTCTAAATCTGTTGTGCGTCATTTTTTATTTCTCTGATTTATTTTATATGGCTACGATAGCGTGGTAGTTATGGTCACGAACTCATGGTTGGCAATGACACTTAAGAATCGCCGCGTAGAGGAGCTGATACGCATTATTTCTATCGAGGCTTTGAGTCCTCACGGCGTGTTGTGAACGTGTGGTGTGTGTGGGGGGCAAGTTTTGATGGGGTCCTCGTTACTTGACCGAGGCTCAAACTTACGGGGTGCGTCACCAATAGTCCTCGTGTTGCTTTAAAATGCGGCGTTACGGCTGTTTTCGCCATATGTACGAGAACGCGGAACACATTTTTGGAGAGAAAAAAACCCAATATTTTTATAAAAACGTGACATTTAACTCATACATTTGTTTACAATATAGCGTTTTTAAAATTTCAAAATATTTCATAAATAATTAACATGTAAACGGATAGCTCATTTAGAATTATGGTATAGGAGAAAGAGGCGAGACACATTTTACAAAAGAAAAAATGCGTAAACTCTGATAAAAATGAGTAGTGTGATAAAATATGTGATTCTCTCTACAGGATAGTGGAGCCAGAATATATAATATTACTGTTTGAGTACTTTCATATATGAAAAAATATTCCAAATATCGGTCCTATTTTTAACATTAACCGAAAACAGCCTTGCTTTCCTGTTCTGTTACTTCAATTGAAGATTTAAAAGTATTTTCTAATAGCTCATGATTTAGACTCTACAAGAGCTCTTTAAAAATAACTTTGAATTACTTCAGGAATAATATATTAGTATATTCTGATAAAATTCTCTCAATTTGTTAGTATCGTGACAAATGTTTTTATGATGAAAAGGTTGCTCACGAACAAAGAGAGATGTTGTTCCATTGTGTGTGCAGCTGTTCTTCATGTTGATAAAAGAGCAGGTCAATAAATTCTTTTCTAGAAAAAGACAAGTATTAGTGAATTTAGTGATTTAGTCTAGGATATATGGCACACATCTTTCAATTTTTCCACAAGTTTTTTTTGACTCTGTAAAAGAGAGAAATCTGAACATTAAATGAGAGACCTTCGCGGCCCCCTAGTGAGGTGCTGTGGAACCTTCCCCCCGGTGGTCCGTGGACCACAGTTTAAGAACCACTGATCTAGAGAAAAGGTAAAGACAAAAAAATTTTAAGAGTTCCTAGAGTATCCGTATACTCTGCACCACCTCATATTTCTCCCAACAAAATGAAAGAATAAAACATTAAAAATTATAAACAGCGTTACTATTTAAGAGCATGCGCAATCAAGGATATAGTGCTTGATAATGCGCTGGCACGAATTTTCTTTATTGGCGATTTTTTTGGGTTTTTTTTATTGAAACTGGTTGACAGTAAAATATGATAAGTACCAATTTAACTGCAACTCTTACTACACATTAAGCACGTGTGAGTAAAAGCCTTATTATACGTACATGTATTTGGAGAATTTTTTCTTTCAACCGACCATTTCGAGCAATTTTTACTCAGTTGCCATAGCTACGGCTTCGAACAACTTCTTGCTAATGAGTTGAAAAAATTGTTCGAAATTGAAATTACTCCAAATTTCAGCTAATAGGCATCTTCGTCTCCTACGTGAAAATAAGATGGCAGCCTGGTCTTCGTCAAGCGTATTAACAGAAATGAACGAATTAAAAGGGAACGAAATGATGAAGACCGCTTTGATTGACGAAGTTGAGAAATTTCCATACCCATAAAATCCTAAAAAGCCCCACTTCGCAAAAGATTTTTTTAAAAATTAACGAGCGTGCAGCGTAGAGATGGCGATCTGAGATCGATTAATCAAAGAATCGATTTCTTCGGCCAAAAATCTATCTTTTAAATCGATATGTAGCACTAAATCGATTCAGTGAATCGATATTTCATCCTAGAAAATCGACATTCGATTTTTTTCTGTTTTGGTAGAAATCATAACATTATTTACAGTTAGTTGTGTGTACTATCTTTAAAACCCGTTATATTACAGTGTTGGTGGTTAAAAGGTTAATTTACTGGCAAGAACAATTCTATTTATCATTTCGTTCGCTCAATAGTCAAGATGTATACGCGTCTCGTTGGATCATCGGTTCCTTGTGAGCGCTTTTTTTCGATTGCTGGCAACATCGCAAGCGATGAGCGGAACCGCTTAGATCCCAGTAGACTTGACAGACTGTTGTTTTTAAAAAGCTTAGATGTTAAGCATCGGGAACTATAAGCTATATTATTTATTTCCTAAACTTTTTAATGAAACAAATACATTTAGAAAATAAATGTCTTATTTTATACCAAATACTTTGATATGGAAATAAAAATAATTGTAATTGTCGAATTTCCTGAACTAAAAAATTCCCTGATTTTACTTAAGAGGTCGTTTATTATGGTATCTTTCTTGTTTTTCATAAAATGGATTTATATTTACATTGTAAATGCAGACTTGAAAAAAAATCGATTCTTCAGAAATCGATCTTTTAGACCTCGATTTTTTTGAGAATCGATTTAAAAATCGATCTTCTTCTGAAAGAATCAACATCCCTAGTACATCGGCAGTAGAGGTGAGTAATTTTTCAATTGGAAGATAGAGTGAGGCTGACGTCTGAACATGTCATTTTGTTTACGGCAACCCTTCACCCTCAATTGCTAAAAAAAATGGGCGAAACGGTTGCTCGAAAAGTGCGTGTGTGATAAGGCTTTAAGGGAAGAAGCTATCAGTTTGGGGATATCGTCCTCGCCATTTGATCGTGATTCAACATTATGAATCATGTTTGCAATAACCCATTACATAGCTTTAGGGACGACATTCATTCACAGTATCTTTAAACATCCAATAATAGATTTCAAATATAAAGTTCTTGAACACCTGATGGACGTCACTAACATATTAATAAAATAAATGTTTTTCCGCAATTAGTGAATAAAGAACTTATTTTCAGACAAGGAAATGATTAACTATAAATAGATTTCGAAATGTAGTTATTTATTTACGGAATGTTTTGCTGAAAAACATACATTAATAATAGTTTCAAGCAAATGCGTCGACAGAAAGCAATATAATTATAATACCGTCATTACGGATCACACACACACACAAGCAAGAACGGTTTTATTAAAAAAAATTACTTATTAAAGGTAAAACATGCTTTTTTTATTTTTAAAAATATTTAAGAGAGAGAGTGAAGAAGAATTTGTGATGAATATATATATATATATATATATATATATATTCGCTTACTTATAAAAAAATTTGAGATTATAATCCCCCCTTTTTTTGGAGAAAACCAAATGAATTAAGAAATATTAAAATATTTAAAAAACATTTTCCGCAATAGAGGTAAAATTTCCTTATAATCAAGGTTATGAGGAGTTGCTGGACAGAGAAGGCAAAACAATTCCCAAAATTAGAGCTGAGAATGCCTCAGGTTGAGGGATCAGTTTATCATCGCCAATTACTGAAGATAATTATAAAACCTGTTTAAATCTTTTGAAGGATAGATATGGTAGACAGGTAAATTAAATTAGCTGTTAAATGAATAAGCTATTAGAAACTGAACCACTTAAATCCTCCTATAATCTAAAAGGGTTAAGGAAATTGCATGACGGAAGTGAAATAAATATAAGACTCCATGGGAATCGCACCGGGAATTTACGGACATCTATTAATTCCAATAAAGTTTAAGCTTCATCGTCAAAAGATTCTAAAAATATTGGGGATGTTAGGGAATTAATGAAATTCATTAAATTTGAAATTGAATCTCGCGAGTCAGCAAACATTCCACTTGGGCATTCACAAAAATTCCAGAAAATTCTAGATATCCTCCGAGAAATTTATCGTATCAAAGACAGCAACCTAAATTCAAACATAACTTTCCCCCATCTGCCGTTTTAACTACGGTTGCTAAAAATGTTTGCATATTTTGTAATTCATATACGCACACTTCAATCAGATGCCAAATATTTTCTAATGAAGAGAAATGTTATAAATTAAGGAAAGAAGGGAGATGTTATCGGTGCATGACCTATAAACATTTAATTTTCTAATGCAAGGTAAAAATTACACCATGTGAAACTTGCCAAAGTTTTCAGCACAATTCTCTGTTTTGTCCCATATATAACTAAAACTAAAACTCCGCTTTTAAATAATAGCATAGAAATACTCGAAATAGGTAATGTACAAAAACCTGAAACCGAAACTTATGTGAAGGAAATTGTAATGTATTCTGTTTTGAACCCATCGTGTTCGCCCGAAAATTATGCGACATTACTACACACGGCTGAGGTTCAAGTTATTAATGGTTGTAATAAAGTTATGGCTAGGCTTTTATTTAATTCTGAATCGCAAAAATCCTTTATACGTAATGATTTAAAAAACGCATCAAATTTAAAACCATTAAGACAAGAAACGATTTTAATCTATACCTTTTCAAATCAAAAACCCCTTGAAAGAACATTTGAAGTTGTAAATCTAACTCTAGGGAGTAGGTTTCCTCCCTTTCAATCCATAAACATCGAGGCTCTCGATACGAGCGAAATATCAGGAGCCGAGATTTATTCGGATTTCACCCCCCGAAACTCTTACATAACTAGATCCTATCTAGGTGTCAGATGGCTGATACTTTCCAGAATGGCCCCATACAGATTTTACTTGGGGCGAATTTCTTGATTAAAAATATTACAGAGAAGCCTAGAAAAATATAACAAGGATTTATTTATGATCCCTTCTCTTTTTAGGGTAACTCTGATCGGTCAATTGCCTTACTCTCGGACAGTGAAGAAGCACGCAGCTGCTGTTAACAGCATTTTTTGCACGGGGGTAAAAAAAAAAAAAAGATCTGGAGGGAAATAGATGATTTCTTGCTGCGGGATGAAGCTAGTGTTAAAACAGGGATCAACTTAGGTGATTTCGGAAAATAAAGAAAGAAAGAAAATGGGTGTGTTGTGAGGTGCCATTGCAATTAATGACGAACGGTATAAAAGGAAACTTAAGTAGTAACTATGACGTTGCAGAAAAAAGATTTAATCGGGATGAGTTATTATTTGTGTGTGTGTGTGTGTGAAAGGTATAATTCGGTTATGAAAGAATAACTAAAGCAAAGTATTATAGAAAAATGCGCTGAAAAGTGTTTTGCTCGATATGTAATGCCCCTTTGTGAAGTTTTCGGGGGAAATTCTTCCAGTACAAAAACGAGAGTAGTTTATGATGCGAATAGTAAACAAGGAAATAATTTAAGTTTAAATGAATATCTCATTTCCGGAGAAAATTTAAATCCTATTCTTATTGATGTCATTTTGAAATTTAGGGAACATAAATTTGGGTTTTGTGGAGATATCGCTCGAGCATTCCTACAATTACAAGTTTCGGAAATAGACAGAAATGACTTGTGTTTTTTATATTATGACAATTGTGACAGAACTCAACCGGTAACCATGTATCATTTTAATAGACAATGTTCTGGAGTAACTTGCTCACCATTCGTTTTGGCAGCTACCATTAAAACTCATATTAATGAGTATAAAATTAAAAATATCCTGAGGCATATAAAATGTTGAATGAGTCTTTGTATGTTGATGATCTCTTTTTTAGGAAGTTCCACTGTAAAATATGCTTTTAAATTGTCTTCTGAGGCTGTTTTGATTTTGAAAGAGGCGAACATGAAAATGAGAAAGTTTGACACTAATTCAGAAGAGTTAAAAAATGTGTGGAGAGTTTCTAATTTTTTCATTGAAAGAAATGAAAATTCTGATTCCAGTTTATAAGTGTTAGGTTTGATTTGGAATAATAGCGATGATACATTAGGGCTTGACTTAAGATCTTTGTTGTCAAATTTAAACACTAAGGAATGTGCTTCATATCGCAACCCAATTATTTGATCCATCCGGATTTGTATTTCCATTCCTAACTCTATTTAAGTGCCTTTTGCAAGAATCATGGTAACTGGGGGAAGGATGGCATAAAGTGGTTTCGGGGCAAGTCAGGAAGAACTGGTAGGCATGGTGTAAAGAAATTGAACATTCACAAAATTTAAAGATTCCGTGATACTACTATTCCCCCACAAATTTAATTAATAGAAATGATTTAGAGATACATGCATTTTCAGATGCTTCGCTAAAATCTTTTGGAGCTGTGGCCTACTTAAGATATAAAATTTCTGATAGCAATTTTAATAGTAGATTCGTTATTTCTAAATCTAGAGTATCCCCTATTAAAAAGATAACTCTTCCTAGACTGGAATTAATGGGTGCTGTAATCGCTGCTAGATTAGTAAAATATCTTAAGAGAATTATCAAGGATATTAAAAGAATAATACTGTGGAGTGACTCGACGATTGTGCTATATTGGATTAAGGGCTCAGCATCTAAATTTAAACCTTTCGTTTCAAATAGAATCTCGGAAATTCAAGAAAACACAGACCCTGTGTCTTGGAGGCATTGCAGTGGTAAGCAAAACCTGGCTGACTTATTAACTAGAGGCCTAAGTAGCAGAGAGCTTATAAATTCCGAAAAATGGTGATATGGTCCTGAATGGTTCAAATATTCTGAAAACCTTTGGACCAAATTAGAAGGATTTGATTCGATGGATTCTGAAAGTGTTGAGTTGAAATCCAGTCTTATTGTCAACTTAACAATTACACACAAGAGAATTATCGATCCAGACAAACATAGTAGTTTGCTTAAGCTATTAAGAATTACATCTTATATTTTTCGTTTTGTGAACGCCCTTAGAGGGAAAGACAGCGTAAAGGGTCCTCTAGCAGCGGAAGAGCTCTCCAATGCAGAAATACTTTGGGTAAAAGTAACTCAAAATGATATTTACACCAGTGAAATAACTTGCTTGAAAAGTAATAAAACTTTACAAAAGGACTCGAAGTTGTTGTGCTTGAACCCTTTCTTGGATGACAACGGGGATCTACGAGTCACAGAAAGACTAGGAAAAACTCATTTATCAGCGAATGAGAAACATCCTATTATTCTCCCTTCCAAGTCTAAATAATCACTCTGGATGCATTCATAATTATCATTTTGATAGAGAAAAAAGTACTTTTCTTAACTAAAAAAATCATTCAGTGCGTTGGTAATGAAATTAGAGAATCTAAACTTAGAACATAACGTTGTTCGTGCCAATTAAGCATTTTTGGAGCTAGATCTAGCTTTTTTTTTATCCAGCCTGAGCTCAAAATATTTAATCGAATTTTTTTTGTCTGTGATTCTATGTTCCATTAGATAAGAGCCATCTTGTGAATCCCGTAAGAGAAATAACTAAATATTCGTAAAAAATAGTCTTCACTTGTGTGGTCTCTTCAAAATCTGTTTTGCATTATATTTTTTACGTTTACTTACCTCAATTTGATTTAGAGATCTCTCTCTATATAAAAATGTCTTTCGTGATGCTGTAATAAATTTATTTATGCATAAAGTATAGAGAGTAAAAGCCACTATACATCCTTACAACAGAATGGAGTGAAACTACAGTTTAGACAAATTTACATTTATGATGATGGCGAGGCTTTGCATGAGCGTGCAAAAATAGTTAAACGTGACGATGTATTTCAAATTTTACAACCATTTATGAATAAAATTCCATCTGCAGAAAAATATAGAGCTTTGTATGAAATTCGAATAAAACCAAGATCAAGAGTGTAGTCTATGTTCTCATACAAGCCCTTAAGATATATATATATATATATATATATATATATATATATATATAATCCTAAAATTTATAATAAACCATCATGCAATGGATTAGCTGCTATCATTTCGGCAAAAGGAGGTTCTATAGACAGAAAATTGATGTCAGTGTTTATCCGAAGAGTGAAACCGACTTTCAATTTTGTGTGAATTCTGAAGAGGCTCCGAATTAAAGCACAAATTAAAATGTGGAGACGAATACTTAAAAAATATTTTTCCCTGCTTACAATATATTAAAAAAATATAGAACTGCATAATATACATGTAAATTATAGTTTTATAATTTGAGCAATGATTTTGAGCAGTTGTACGAAGGTGAGTCGGGAAAAAGTTTCCCCTGCCGACTGTGGTCTGAGTTGTGCATGAAAATCAAAACATAGACTGAAACATTAAAAAAAAAGACATAACTTTATCTTTTCACTTTAGTGCTACGAGGGTGGTCTGAAAAGATTCCAACCTCAACGTGAAGATAGCAGCACTTGTCAATAAAAGCTCGTGAATTTCGTTGTTCATCTGTTGACAGTTACTCACCAAAGTTTCAGCCATTTTGAACGCGCAGTTGTTATGTAACAATCGTTTGAGTGAGTTGATGTGAGTGTCTTGTAAAAATGGACAAAATCGAGTATCGAGCTGTCGTTAAATAGTTGTTTTTGAAAGTCAATACGCTTACGCAGATCAAAGATGAGTTAGATTCTGTATATAGGGACTCTGCACCATCATTTATCACAGTGAAATTGTGGGCAGTTGGATTTGAGCGTTCTCGTAAGAGCGTGGGAGACGTTGAACGTTCGGGACGTCCAAACACTGCAACTACCGAGAAAAACATAGCCAAAGTTCACCAAATCATGCTAGATGACCACCGAATTAAAGGGAGGCAGATAGCAAAGGTTCTGAACATGTCAAAAGAACGTGTTTGTCACATTTTAAAGCAACATGCAGGCATGAGAAAGCTGTTAGCGCGTTGGGTGCCGCGTTTGCTCACGTTAGACCAAAAACGTGTTCGAATGAACATTTCCAACGCTTTGTTGGCACATTTTAGGTGCAATAAATCCGAGTTTTGGCGCCGATTAATTACTGTAGATGAAACTTGGATACACCATAATACGCCCGAATCAAAAATACAGTTCAAATAGTGAACTGTAAAGGGGGAACCAGCTCCAAAAAAAGCAAAAACTGCTTTTTTTGGCTGGGAAAGTGATGGCGACTGTTTTTTGGGATAGTCATGGAGTTATTTTAATCGATTATCTTCAAAAAGGAAAAACCCTTACAGGAGCATATTACGCATTATTACTTGACAAGCTGAAAGCAGAACTTGTAGAAAAGGGCCACATGTATAGAAAAAGAAAATCCTGTTTCACCTAGACAACGCACCGTCTCACACCTCAGTGATTGCCATGGCGAAAATCCATTAATTACGGTTTGAACTGCTTCATGATCCGTCGTACTCACCAGATCCAGCCCCAAGCAACATCTTTTTGTTCCCTCATTTAAAAATTGCGCTCGGAGGACAACTATTTTCTTTAAAAGAAGAGGCAATCACATTCGTGAACAATTATTTTGCAGAGAAAAATGCCGAGTACTATTATAACGGGTTACAGAGAGGGGAGTATCACTGGGAAAAAGTGCGTACAGTTAGTTACAAGGAGACTATGTTAAAAATTCAGAAAAAATGTCTTCAATTTCTTTTTAGGCCGGAAACTTTTTAGACCACGATCGTAAGTACATTTTATACCACTTGATAAGCTTCAAAAGACCCCCAGGAAAAATTCAGGACTTTGTATAGGGAAAAAGTGTTTAACGGCTACGGGCGAAAGACGACACAGCAGGTGAACACGCGAGACACCGATACATCATTATTAGTACATTAGGTACATGTTACGTGGTAACTGTGACACCTGTCGAAATTGAAAGAGGCGATTCGGAAAAAGTCGCCCTTGCTTCTCATATCTGGCATTCTGTTGTTAGATGACTCGGCGACAGCAACGCAAAACCATATTGCAACTCTTCGTTGGGAGCTCCTATACCATCCGCGATACAGTCCTGATCTCGCAACAAGTGACTTTGATCTGTTTCTGGCTTTGAAAAAGAATCTCGCCGGAAGGTGCTTTGGAAGCAATGCTAAAGTCAAACAAGCCGTTGAACTCTTCTTCCGTATGCAAAGCCTTGAATTTCGCCTGCAGGCTTTTTTTAAGCTTATCAAGCGGTAGGACAAATGGTGGTACTTATGCTGAAAAATTAACTTATGTCTTATCTTTAATGCCTCATTCTACGTTTCGACTTTTATACACAACTCTGACCACAGTCGACAGGGGAAACTTATTTTCCGACTCACCCTCATATAATGTACCCCCCCCCTCCTAGTAAGTTTAAAAAAAACAAAAAACAACAAAAAAACCTAAAGGCATTACTATTTATTTTATTTGGTGACCAGTTTTGATTTTCTGAAGGACTTGTGGTCTTTTTCCTAATGAAATGCTCTCTGAACCATAAGCTATTGAAAAGTATTGCTTTGGTTACATGGACCGTTTCTTTCTGTAAGGTAAAGGACATGCGCTACTTATAATTTTTTTTTAAAACAAGAAACAACATTACACTTATTCATTTATTTGCTTTTCATTTGGAATTTTGATTTAAAAAAACATTAATTCGGCAAGATCAAAACAGGATCGCTGACGATATTTTGATGACAGGTGATTACTGAAGACACAAGGATGTGGTTCGCGGGGGTTCAAACGTCTCCTATATTCACTAAGTAATTTTTAATTTTTAGAACTCATATTACTCCACTATGCTTTCGTCTACTTTTTTAAGCGTAAGCCCCTTCCATAAAAGTAATCTGTGTAAGCCACACACACACACACAGACTGAAGAATTCCACTAATATTAAATTTCGAAAAATTGGATTTATTCAGTTATAGTAATATTACGTGTTTGAAAACTCTGTGAAGTCCTATCAAAATCATGCGCGATTTTAATAATTTCTGATTTCATACATTCCTAAATTCATAATTTTGAGTTCAGTGGATTATATAAATGATTTTAAAAAGAATAACAACATGTATTCCTTGAAAGGAAAATAGCAATCATCAAGTTCATGATCTTTCATTTTTCCTAAACTGATGACATGAGTGAGCTAAATAAGAAAAAAAATAATAAAATGACGTGTGATTAGGGACGTCTTAAGACTTTTTGAGCCCCTCGGTTACATAAATCTTAAGAGTTTTTGAGGCCCTGGGCCCCTATGCAGAAAAGAAGGCCTTACCTGATATCTTTAAAAGTATACTCGTTCAGATGGTAATTTGAAACTATTAAATGCGCTCTATACTCACAATCTCAAAATTCAAGGCACAAACCGGCTCGAATGATGGCCGCATTTCGACTAAATGAGTTGAATGTTTATGGTACTAAACCTAGGCCTAGACATGGACAACGGTCATCAAATTGTAATACAGTCATCACTTTTGCCATGTAGTTTGAAATTCTCTGTTTTCGGAGAATACATGCGGGAATGATATTTGACCATTAACATTATCCGCATCATGGTCTTATGAAGACAGAGTCGAGAACGAAATGAGGCCCCCTGAGGACAAGGCCCTGGGCCCGGGCCCATGCCTTAAGACGTCCCTGCGTATGACATTCAAATTCCTCCATGAACTATCACCAGTAAAAAACCGTGCATGAATTTTTTTATTACAGAAAGTAAAAAATATGAATGTTAAGTCAAAACATTTATTCATTTGCAATGTCATAATATAGATCAAACATATCGAATTCGTGGTTTGTAGTTCATAATGAATATTTTTGAGACTTATCCAATATAATGGTTACAAAACAGCCATTTTAATGAAAATTCTATAGTTTAATTCTAACTACTTTTAATTGCATGTAATTGTTAACAACAAAGCACAACGTTCATTTTAATCTATCATTATAGTTGAAGTCATTATTATTGTGATTATAATTGCTGTTTTTTTGTATTGTGCTTTTAATAACAAAGAAACATATATATAAATATGATTTTCCCTATCTATATATTTAATATTAAGCACCCATATATTTAACATCATTTTTATTTAATTAACCTCGGAGTTTGACGCGGTTTATGTAGATTTATTAGAAATGTAACAAAATATCTCAAATGTAAAGATAATGCTTTAATTAAGAGAGGACTGCGTAATGAACAGAATGCAATAAAATGTAAAATAAAAATAAAATAGAAAAGAACCCGTCTTTAAAATCTTATTTTTTGTGAAGTAGATTTTATTGTTTTCTGTGTGATTCAATCAGTTATTAATTTACAAATATTACTGAATAAGAATCAAGTTAACCTTGCTTTAACTTGTCATGAATCTCGAACTAATTTTGACTAAAAATAGAGGAAATTTTTTTTTTAAAATTTAAAAATGATAAATATTTTGTCTTTGAAAAAATATAACAAAGTTTCAGGTGAATTATATAGAAGATAACATACATTCAACTTAGACTCAAAAAGATTAAGTTTAAGATGGTTTTCTACCTGAAATTTTAGTGTGTGAGAAAATATACCTTTCCTTCATAATAAACCATTTAATATCAGCATATATTTTTTGAAACAACTTGATAAATGAAGGCGAAATTTTGATGCTTTGATTGTTATCCGGTTCTCAACCTACTGATAAAAAGTCGGTTAGAATTGATTCAGGATTTGAAGCAACACCAAAGCTACTGACAACGAACGTAATTTTAAGCCAAGGTCAAGTAATAAAGACCATGCCTCTATTATATAGTTTGTATTTTTAGGACTAGTTTCTCTTAACTTCCACACTGTATCGCTTGCCACTTTTGAGGTTAAGTCACTGGCGTAGCTAGTTGTGAGTGTGCCCCGTATCAAAACTCCTTCGAGCCTTTTTTAAGAAAAGAAAGCCCTGTTAGTGGAACTGTAGTTAAACGTGTTGGGGCCCCTGGAGCTTGGGGGCCCCGTATCATTGATACGGAGGTTGCTACTCCCCTGAGTTAAGTACAGCAGCCTTTACGAATCCTCGGAATCCACAAGCCAGCATATATATAATTAATAAAAACTTTTCGCTGAAACGTATGGGACTTCAGATGCTTCAGAGTTTAAAAAAATGGAACATTCATTAAAATTATTAAAACAAGATAAAAGCTCTCGTAAGGTCTTGGAATTTAATGATTCATTTTCTTATTCTACTAAAGGATCTTGTGTCTAAGATTTAAGAATTCATTTGACCTAAAAATAATTCATTTAGAATATTAAACTAGAAACTTATAGTGCCAACGATTCAGAATAAAAGTTTCGAACATTTTGTCTTTCCAAAATGCGTCGAACATGATATTTTGAAAACTAAAAAAAAATTAATAAAATGCTACTGGAAGAAACAAGCATTTAAACACAAAACTACACGAATCATTTCGTAAAAATACTTCGGAATATTTGGAACGAGCAAATGCAGCTCTAGTTTGCCTTTTTCGACGGAGAATGGAATATCCAACATCGCCCAAACGACGAAGTGACGTCATGTCGAGTTCTTTCATTATTTGGACAAGTTACAAGAGGAAAGCGTTTCATTTCAGAGTTCTTTGTTTCATTTGTCATCAATCGATTTGTCCTACACACAAGGTTCAGAAAATTTCTTTAGGGTATGCGATACTCTTCATTATTTCAGCTTGCCACAAGTACAACTGTTTCAATCTCGTAGTTTTATCAAATGTATTGTTTGTTTTATCATCCATATGCTGATGCGAGTACTATTTGTAAAGGTTCGGAAGAAGTCATGAGCTTTGTTAAAATTCGCCATTTTGGCACTTACAAACTCTACAAAAAATTTGCAATAATATTCTTATGGAAATTTAAAAGAACATTCTTGTATTTTTTTTTTTTTTTTTTTTTTTTTTTTTTTACTTTTTCTCGTTGCCCATACAGGAAATTTTTGAAAATGAAAGGACTCATTTCCTGGCTAAGTCGGCAGCCAAGCGGGAGATTGAAATATCAGTTAATATTCCAAAACCGTTTTAAAGGAAACAGAATAAAGAAAATGTTGTCTATGTTTGGAACATTCTGCACGCGTAATCAACTCACTCTGAAAGAAATTTTTTTTGACCATTTCACAAAGACTTTGATCACTTTGTTTGCCAATTGTATAAAATCACACAATTCCTTACTGCTCGTGGTAATTTTAAAATGTTCCTCAACAGATTTAACCTGTGCTTTTCCAAACTTTATGACTGCAATGTAGGGGATGAGCAGTGTTGAACATCTTATCCCCTTTTTTTGTTCTAAGTTTAAGAAAGAAAGAAAATACCTGAAATCTTAAAATCAACTGGCCTCCTAATTTTTTTGTTTGTTTCAGGTAAAGCTTCGTTCACATTATTTTGTATCTTTATTGCTTTGATTTTCTAAAATTTTTCATTTTTTTATCACTCCCTTGTGTTGGTTTTGTTATGTAATTTTTTTATTTTGTATAATTTACTTTTTGTCTTTGCAACTTATTTGTTTTTGTTATTTAATTATTTCATAACTTTTGTTTTTTTATTTAATTATTTCATAACTTTTGTTTTTTTTATTTAATTATTTCATAACTTTTGTTTTTTTTTTTTATTTAATTATTTCATAACTTTTGTTTTTTTATTTAATTATTTCATAACTTTTGTTTTTTTATTTAATTATTTCATAACTTTTGTTTTATTATTTACTTTTTATTTTATTTATCTTATTTTGTTTGTTTTACTTACTTCTTGCATCCCTCGTGTGATACTTGTGGTACACGAAAATTATTTTATCAGTCTTCAAATTAAAAAAAAATTAAATTCCTAAGTGAGACAGGGAACGCATGAAATGAGGGGATGGTCTTCTCCGTAGAGAGAGGGAGGTCAATGTCAGGAAGGTTATTCATTGTATAACTTGCGAACTGAACGATTCAAGGGAAATTCCTGAAGGAATCGTAAACTCAGCGCCCATAATTGAGAGAAGTGGATCAAGACAGCGCTCTGCACCCAGATAAAGTTTTTTGTAATGCAGTGCTATCGCCATCTGCTGTCCAAAATATTATTTATTTTTGTGAATATACAGTGGTGGCAAAAAGTCCTAAACACACTCATTTTTTGCGTAATTTTTGTGTTTGACTTCATTTTTCGTTATGAAATTTTATCGCACTGTTTTAAATATTGTTATTGATTTTAATGTATTTTTTTCATGCTGGTTTCAAATCTGTTTGTAGATTTCATCTAAAGTAAATAGTTTCATTGATATGTTGAAAACACCTTGACAAGAAAGCACAAGGTCACTGTAAGAATGAGTGAGTATGTTTTCCACCAATGAAATGCTCCGTTTTTTTAACCAATCAGAGAGCAGTAGCGATAAAGGGTTGAAAGAAAAAGGTGAAACGTGGTTTATTGTACTGAATGCAGTTGTGTGCTTGAGGAAAATAGTGTATTGAAAGCAATTTGAAGTGCGTTTGTGGAAAATATTGGAATAATGGCGAAATGTTCATATCTACCTGAGAATAAAAGATACAAAATAATACATTTGAAGGAAGAAGGTTATTCTATGCGCCGAATTGCTGCTAAAGTACCATGTGGCCTTTCTACTGTTGTGAGAACTTTGAAAAGATTTTCTGAAACAAATTTTATTGCGGACAGGGGGCGATCAGGACTACCAAGAAAAACATCTTTACGTGAAGGCAGGTTATTGCACAGAATTTCACTTTCAAACAGAAAGCTTAATTCTTCGCAAATGTTGAAACAATGAACTTTGACATCAAATGTGAGTGTGTACCCAAGAACTGTCAGAGGAAGACTGCTGGAAATTGGGTTACGAGGCTGTAAAACGTGCCCAAAACCATTACTGACTGAATTTCAACGCAAGAGGCGATTGACGTGTGCAAGGGAACATTCATTATGGACTATTAAAGACTGGGAAAAGGTAATATTTAGTGACGAAAGTCAGTTTTGTATTTCTGTCAACCAAAGTAGTGCCTATTTAAGACTACGCACTCATGAGGAATTCAGCCCTCAGTGTCTGAAGCCCACAGTAAAGTACCCGACAAAAGTGATGGTATGGGGTTGCATGTCTTCTCATGGTGTTGGAAGACTTCACATCGTTAGCGGAACAGTGAAAGCCATGGATTACAATGAAATACTACAAAATAAAGTGCTACCAACTGCGAGAGATCTTTTTGGGAATCAGTCATGGATTTTTAAGGACGATAACGCCCCTTGTCATCGTGCAACGGCAGTCCAGAAATGGTTGAAAGACCATACTGTGAATAGAATGAACTGGTCAGGACAGTCTACCGACCTTAATCCGATAGAGAACTTATGGTTTAAAATTGGTTATGAAATTTCAAAGAAAAAAACTTTCAAACAAACGTGAATTAGTTGAAGCTTTAATATTTTCCTTCAACCATATTGTCACAAAAGATCTTTTGAAATTGGTGCATTCCATGTCAAAAAGATGTAGAGCCGTAATTATAAAGCAAACGGCTGCCCCATAAAATATTGATTTTCTAACATGTGACAACAATGTAATTTTCAAAATGCTTATATATATATATATATATATATATATATATATATATATATATATATATATAAATACACCGTATTTGTCAATTTTCGTGTTATTTTTCTTTGCATATTATGTTTTTCTATATTGTTTTATTCTGCACATATTTCACATTATTGTGTTCAGGCAGCTTTACTACAAAAAATATTTTAGCCATTAAGAAACTAGTAGTAGATTTGAAATTAGCATAAAAATATACTAAAATCAATAACAATATTTAAGATAGTGCGATAATTTCACAACGAAAAATGAAGTCAAACACAAAAATTACGCAAAAAAAATGAGTGTGTTCAGGACTTTTTGCTACCACTGTATCTCATGATTATTTATCAAACCTCATTTTAATTTGTAATTTTTTAGTTAATGACAATAATTTATTGTTATAAAATAAATATGATTGAAAAAGCCAAGTTTTTTTAAATTATGTAAATTTCATTAAAATATCTACATTTTTGCTTTGCATAAAGAATCTGTTTCAATTTTTCATGTTTAGTGTTTTGTTTGTTCAGAACTGTTTATGGTAATTTTATCAAAAATAGTGCTTAAATTTTTGTTTGATAGATAACCTTTTAATTCTTGAGACCTTTCCCTTTTGGTTTGTATGTCCCACTTCGACAACAGTGATAATTCATCACTATTTCTCCATTTTGAAGTGTTTGACAACTTCGCTGTCTAACATATTTTGACACAGTCTTGTTTTCTTCTTCTTTCCATGTAACAATTTCTATAATGTTAATTAAAAGAAGGTTTACATTTACTAATATAAAATTATGTGAACTTCAGTAGAAAACATTTATACGTAAATGTATAAAATTCAGTCTACTACAGTGAAAATTTATAAACTAAATGTTTTTTAAATGAAACTATTCATACCACTGAAAGTATTAAATTCCTTCAAAATCTCTTCATTTACATCACACTGTTGGTGATCATGAATATTTTTTAAATGCCTTTTCAAACAGAAAGGGTGAGTGAAGACTTGATTACAAAATGAGCAAATTAAGTCTCTGCGCACATTTATTTCAGAAAACAATAAGTATGCAAAAATTGATTACAGAAAATGAAAAAACAGATTGACTAATTAAAATAGAAAGAAAGATAACAAAACAATTAACAAAATAAAGCAAAAAAATGAAGAAACCAAAAGTAAAAATTATTAAAAATGTAAATAAAGTGCAAAAGCACTTCCGCAAAAATCATTCGACTAATACAGGGATACAGCAAGAGTAGGTAGAAAAAGCCGATCCTGCTGTAAAGGCGGTGCAGGCGGTGCAGGCGGTTGCAGGCGGTTGTAGGTGGTTGTAGGCGGTTGCAGGCGGTTGTAGGCGGTTGCAGGTGGTTGTAGGCAGTGCAGAGTTGAGTTGTTACGTTCCTGCTGCCGAGTTGAGTTGTTCGTTCCTGCTGCCGAGTTGAATTGTTCGTTCATGCTGCTGAGTTGAGTTGTTTTCTCTTGCTGAGTTGTTTCGTTCATGTTGCCAAGTTGAGTTGTTTCGTTCCTACTGACGAGTTGAGTTGTTTTTCTCCTGTATTGGCTTTGATTTTCGAGTTGAGGGGGCGAGTTGAATTGTTATTTTTTTCTACAGCTAAGTTGAGTTGTTTTTAAAAAATGTGCACAAAAAATGGAAGTATGGGAATGTTAAACGTGCTCATGGCGCCACCTATTGATTAAAATATACACTAATTATAGATTTTAAAATGATGGAAGTAAATAACGCTCAAATAAAAAATAAATAAATCCAGATTCAAACTCACGGCCTCAGATCAAAATGTCTCCACAGGACAATATTTTTTCAGTTACGCTAACCATTATCCTATAAAGGCATACAGACCTGAAGAAAACTTATGTTTATAATCTCATGAATTTAATTTTGCAGGCGAAGCAGACGGTGACATGTTTTAAAATCATTTTCTTGATTAAAATAAAAAAAAAAAATATTTAATTTATATTATTTTAATAATGTGTAAATTTTAATTCAGTATAATGATTACATACACACACAGTAAAGATACAAAGTAAATTGATTATTCAGAAAAATGTGCCGTAGTATACTCGTCATCAGCGTGAACGGGTTACGATTTAACTTGTTTTAGCTTGTCTGATCTTGATTCTACAAGACGGCTTTTCCAGGCGAAGCAGATGGCGACGTGTTTTAAAATAATTTTCTTAATTAAAATGAAATAAAAAAAATATTTAATTTTTCATTATTTTAATAATGTGTAAATTTTAATTCAATATAATGATTACACACACACAGTAAAGATACAAAGTAAATTGTTTATTCAGAAATCAACATCTTGTATTGCGTTTTACATTACAATCGTATATTTACATTACAGGAGAACAACAATTTGTAAAATTTATTTCAGTGTAATGATTATACATGTACAGTAAAGATACAAAGTAAGTTGTTTATTTACAAAAACAGCATTCCGTTTTACATTACAATCAATTATTTATACACACAAAAAAAAAATCCCATTATTGGATTTTATGTCCTACAGCTCATTAAATAGGTCTAAATTCATCAACGACCAATGACCATGTGCAAGAGTAGTAATGCCATCACCATTAATAAACCTTTTGTCATCTTTATATGACAGAGCAAGTTTGTTTTGCTTTATTGAATGTAATGAATGAAATTTGGATCTAATTAAGTTCATGTCAACATATTTTATTTTTTTTTCATTAAAAAGACAAGCTTTGTAGTCCTCAAATGTTATTTTATTTTTTATAGTTTGTTTTTTAATTCCTTTTAACCGCTTTTCAATCTTATTGTTTGTTTTGTAGGCATACATTTTCAATTTTAATCCTACATATTCTGTCATAATATTTCCTTTATTTTCATCCTTCATTTTCCCGATGACTTTTTTGTTAACAAGAGGTAAATTATAAATATTGTTTTCATCATAGTCTGAAGTATCATATAAGTTAATATCCTTTTTCATGTCACTATAAAAATCATCAGTTTTTATTTCGTATATAAAAGAATCGGTGTCTGTATACATGAGCCGTACTTTTGAGTCATAACGGTGCTTCATGTACTCATAGTGAAAAGAATACATTAGAACTTTTGATATATCTAAAATTACCATTCCTACCTGTATTGGTTTGAAAAATTTGATTTGGGTTTTTTTTTTTAGATGGACGGCCATTAAGTTTCAGAAAATATTGTGCGTCGATTAAAATTTGATTTCGCTATTAACTTTCGAGCCTGCTCTTCTGTTGAACATAAACGTATATCTACTCTTCTTACATTTTCCATCGTTTTCCCGAAAATGCTATTATTCATTAGTTTGTAATAATCCTTTTGAAAGTCATTTACAGATTTAGTTCTTAATTTAGTATTATAATCAATGTAATTTTTAAGCCAAGGAGATTGAAAAAATTTTAAAACGCGATGAATTTTTTTCAAGACTAACCCTAATTTTAAATAAAGCTTTAAATTAGAATAATGGAGAACATATTTTGTTTTTGGTTCCAAAGTAGTTAAAAGTCTAGGCTCTTTACAATTAGGTGGGGGCTTATTTTCAGAGGCAAGGGGAAAGTCTGAATGTTTGTCATGCAAATCGGAAGGATATTCAAGATCTACTTCCAAGATGTAACCTACATCGGATTCATCTGATAAATTTAAAATATCCTGTTCAGTTAAATCGTTATCACTCCAAACAAAATCTTTTAAGGGTAGATATTTACTCATTGCATAACCGTACAAATTATTTGCGTCAAGATACATTAAATATTTTATCTCATCATCTGGGTTAAAATTAGACATATATCTGTTGTTAGCTATAGCATAACGATTGCAACACTGACTTATACCTCCTCTTACACCCTTTTCTATAAAAAGAAGCATGTCGTAATCTGTAAACAGTTCGATAGCTACTTTAGTATGTAATAACATAGCATCCCATGATAAAGCTGGGGTGGTAAAATACCAACAGGGGTCAAGTTTATAAGTTTGCATGCATATTTTCCGAAAGTTTTCAAAGAGATCTGTTAACAATAGAACATCTGTTTTTACATATAGATCACAGTATTCACCAAGATTATTTAAATGAAATTCATTAAATACTTTACATGCATGATTATAATCCTCTACACTTATAGCCTCCTCATTTAGTTTATTGTAAAATTTGCTAATAGGTGGTAAACAAGAATCTTTACACTTTTCAAAACTATCAAAATAATCATACGGAAAAACTCCCTTTCTTAAAAGTAAATCTATTTTTTCTGAGTCAAAATAATGTTTCATATATTTAAATTCATCTTTTTTAGTGTTTTTATCAAATTTTCCAAACTAGAAGACATGAATTTGAAAGAATCTAAAAACCTTAACTGAAAATCATTTGAAATATTTTTACTGAAGGAAATATATTTCCTTCGGTGTTCGGAATTAAATTAATTTGTTTTTCATCATATCCTAACTCATTAATAAAAATATGGGCGTCATATCCTGAAAGATTATGGAAGAAAACAGGCAAAAATTTGGGGGCTTTCATTGCTAAATTACAACTATTGCAACAAGGGCCATTAAATTTTTGAGTAACATGATTATGATCCCTAACCTTGATATTGTTTTCGTGAAAGGTTTGACCACAAACATAACAATTATTAGCATTATCATACAATTGCTTTTCTGATTCAGTAAGAGGTAATAACGGTTTTGATTTTTTATAAATATTATCAATTTCTATTGCATCTTTTTCTAACTTTTCAATAAAAATTTTGGGGGCATCAATACCTCTATATACTACTGGATCTTTATAATGCCCCCTTGATAACTGATAAAATAACAAAAACCTATTGGGACATGTTTTTCATAAATATTTGTAAAGGAAAAGTTTGGATTAGGACAGCAAGTATCAGTTTTCCTAGTTACACACTCGAAATCCGCATATACAACAAAAGGTATTTTTAAACAATGTTGAAAATTTTTAAATTTTAAAAAACTTACTTGTTTCTGACGGCATTACTACCCTTGCAGGATTTTTATGTATACACATCTCATTGTGTTGAAGAAGTTTGTATTCTGTTTGGAAAGCACTTAAACATCTTTTACATATAAATGTTTTATGTTGATGTTTTGAGAGTTGTTTCGAAACAAGTCGAGATAAGCTTTTAATGAAACAATAATGTCCAAACTCTCCATTTTTTACGTAAAGCAAATCTATATGTTTCTCACACACTATATCACTAATGAGGAGAGGAAATATTTTTAAATCTTCTTCAAAAGAATAAATGTTTATTCCTATATCGTTCATTTTTGAAAATTTTTTCACCTCGTTAAGCGGTGTTGGAAAGGATATTCCATCAAAGTTCAGCTTATTTAGGTGGGGGACATAACTTGACGTTTTGTTGGGGTTGCTGGTGTTGGGGTAAAGAGCTGCGAGAATAGACCACATGAAACACTGAGAGTCCTTTTATTGATGACATTGATGATTGCCTTTGTTTCAGCGATCTGCTTCGGCACCTCGATGAAGGATGATGAACCTCTGAAAGGAGAATAACGGTTCGTGCGGACTTCGAGTCTTAAGATTTCGTCCAGTGTCCAGCCCGAGTCTCTACCTTCAAAATCCTCACTTTCTTTCACTATTTTCTCAGACATGTCGTCATAAAGTCTGGCGAGATTAGTTTCTTGTAATACCTCATTATTCGGCGTTTTGAATTCTACGTTCTTTATCATTTTTCCAGCATCTGTCGCTTTCGAGTAAATGCAATGAACCCATTTACTCACTTTCAAAGCTTTGTAAGTTTCCAGTTCATTGCGAAAAATAAAGATTGTCTCTTCTTTTCTTAAGAGTAGAAACTCTTTTATCCCCAGTGAACTATCGTTATTGGGAAGATTAAAAGTTTTATATGCTTTTTGAAAAGCACTCTCGTTCTCTTTTGGTGGTAAGAAGATATTTTCAGGATCAGCCGTAGAGTTTTCAGCAGATGTGAACAACTGTGTTTTCTTTTTCCTACTTGATACAGACAAATCCACTCTCTTTCTTTTCCCCGCTTCTTTCTCCAACTTTCTTTCGCATCTTTTATTGTTCAAATGTTTCAATAAGTTGTCTTTACGGGTAAAGGACGTATAGCAAAATTTACAAGTAATTTTCTCGGTTGAATGCACAGAGTCTCTGTGCCTTTTTTAAGTCCCTTTCTCGGACGAATTTTTTACTACAATCCGCACATTGAAGGACAGCATTTTTTTCATGAACTTGTAATGTATGGCGTTTTAAAACATAGTTTGTAACGAAGTTTTTCCACAAATATTACAAGTATACATAATGAAGACGTAGAACTTATAGAACGTTGCTAAACACACACACACTACTAAATCAGCAATCAAATTTTGTGTTCTGCTACTCTGTGACGATCAGGCGCAATACATAGAATCGATAGAGCAAATTGGAATGGATATCTCCCACCAACCCCTTTTAAACTCCAGAGGTGGGTCCACTACACCCCCCTCGTCATTTCTCATTGGTCGACCCAACAGAAATCTGCACACGGCCCGCAGACTCATTAGCGTCCTTATTGGTTCGAATCTGACAATAGCTCTCTCTCTGACCCTCTCACACTCACTGGCGACACAAGGTCCGCCCGAACACCTGACCCCCTTACCACCCGCCGTTTTTGAGGCGCCGATGTATCGAGTCAGACGAACTCAGTCAAAAGATGAACAGCGGGGTTTCGTCCAGCCCATTAAGACTACAGACCCACTGACGTCGCAGACCAGAATCCCAACAATGAACAATGACGCCCAAGGCCATGTGCTCTGTCCCCAACCCCACCTGCTCTAATCCATCAAACACCATGAGAAAATATTCTACTGAATGTATATCACGATCTCACTTTTATCTGGTAACGAATCAAGACAGGAAAATACAGGATACAATAGATATGATTACGGACAGGGAAAGAATTTATGAATTTTCCTTTCGGTATCACACAAAATGAAATTTATAGAATTAAGTGACTCGTAGTATAAATAGCAACATCATTCATAAAATTATTTAGTTTAATCATGGATTCTCTCAAATTAGTTCATCCATTTACTTTAATCTTGGCTGGGCCATCTGGTAGCGGTAAAAGTCAGTTCGTTAAAAAATTAATCGAAAATAAAATGATTAAACCCTTTCCTAAAAATATAATTTGGTGTTATGGAGTTTACCAAGCGTTGTATGAAGAAATGCCGAATATTTCCTTTCATGAAGGTATCCCCTCTAATTTGCACCAGTATTCGGATGCGTTAATTGTTATAGACGATCTTATGGGAGAGTTAGGAAATGATCCCCAATTAACAAAATTATTTGTAAAATTTTCGCATCACAGAAATTTAAGTATAATTTTTGTGGTACAGAATATTTTTCATAAAGGGAAAGAAATTAGAGAAATTTCCTTAAACGCTCATTATCTTGTATTATTTAAGAATCGAAGAGATCAATCCCAAATTACACATTTAGGTCGCCAATTGTATCCTCGTAAAGTGAAATTTTTCAAGAATGTTACGCAGATGCCACATCAAAACCGTACGGATACTTACTTATTGATTTAAAACCTGAAACTGATGAATCCTTGCGTGTGCGCACAGGTATGTTTCCTGGAGATGTTTTTTATGTATATCAACCTCGATGACCCATTACTTTGAAGCATATAAATAGATTCAAATTGTTCAATGAATATTCAATAGTTCACAAGATGCCGGTGTGTTCTGAACAAACTTTAGAGCTCTTAAAACTAATTTCTAAAACAAAACACCCAAAATCTATTTTGAAAAAGTGTTCAAAGAAAGAAATAAAAACTTTGTGCGAGTGTGTGCTGAATGTTTTATGTGGTAACATATCATTGACTAAAATTTAAAAAAAAATCGCTTATCTCCCTATAAAGAAAGCTTAAGAAAACTTTCTAACAAAAAAACACCTCTTTACGAGAAAAAGAAAATTTTAATTCAAAAAGGAGAAGGATTCTTATCTATTTTATTGCCTGCGACTATTTCAGTCATCAGTTCTTTAATTCAAAATGGAATTTAGCAAAAATTTGTACTGGTACCCGAAGAAAGAGTTCAAGTAACGGAACACTTATCGGAACTTGATCAACGCATGAAAAACATTCTCCATAATAAGGATTTAACGGAAGAAGAAAAACAATTCTCTATTTACAAGTTTTACAAAAATATACGCACTTTTCTAACGAAAATCGAAGAGAGTCTGAACCAGTTCCAAATGAAGCATCTCTATCAGAAAATCAAGAAACGGAATCATTAAAAGAAAATCTAAAAGAGTCAGTAGTAAAGACGGAAAAAGAAGTGTTTGAGGATGAAATTTTTAGAATTGTTCCAGCTAGGTATAAAGAAAAAGCAAAAAATATTTTCCAGTTTTTAAAGCTTCAAGAATCTTTCAGTTGGAATTCTGATGGTGAAATTATTTACAAAAACACTGTTATTCCAGGAAGCAATATTGCATTCCTCGTGAATGATTTTCTACGGAATCGAAAATCAGCACCTGAAGGAAGATATGTATTTTTAAGAGCTTTGAATGATGTAAATTTACCGAAAAATCTAGATGTAAATAAAAATTGTATCAGAATAACAAAATTATTAAGAAACCAATAATGTATGCTCGCAGAAATGCATGGTTGAAACTTTGAAATAAATGATACTCATTTGATTAAAAAAAAAAATTGTCTCAGTTGTCTCTTTATGATTTGAACAGTTTTCTTTTGCTGAAGAAAATATACTTATTTGATAAAATTTAAAAGTTTCAAATATATAATTAAATAAAATTATATTAATCTTTTTGGGTGAAAAATTTATCATAGAAAAAAAATTTTTTTTTTTTTGAGAAAAAAAATTTAACATAGAAAAATATTAATTTTTTTTTTTTTTTTTAGAAGAAAAAAATTATCATAAGAAAATAAATATAGAAAATAGAAAAAAAAAATTAAATAAAATAAAAGACACACACATATTTAGTTTCATTCCATTTTTTTTTTATTTTCTAAATACAAATCTTACACCATATCGTTTCTTTACAAATTGATACATTTGAAAATCATTTATATACAATTGATTCAAAATATAATGCATAGAATAGCCTTGGCTGCGTTTGAATAAAAGTAAATACAGTATTGCCCACAAACATTGATGTTGGTGATTGAAACACTTTAGAATTCCATAATACATCTAAATAGGTAGTAGTACTAATGTTATAGAATACAGGAGGTTGTCCAAACGAGTCATAAAATTCTAATTCTCTTTTATCATTTACAAATAATGCTAACCAGTGTGTTCCAGGTTGTGATGAGTCATCAGAATTCACAATAGCACACATGTTTTCTTGCAGAGGAGGGAGCGTATCTCTAGAATAAACACCTTGAAAATAGGGGGACGTTGTCTTCTCTTGAGATAAAACTGTATACATTTGCATTCCATCCATTCTTTAATTTCCGAAATCATACAAGATATTTCTCGATTTGTTTATTTCGATTAAATTTTCAAACTCGGCGAAAACGATAACACATACGGTTTGTTCTAAAGATTTGCTGAATTTTAATTCTAATCGCAAATTGCTATGTTTTATCAGACTTAAATGTTCTCCTGAAGAACATAAATCCGGTGAGAGGTTAAATCCAAACAATGTATTTGAATCTTTATATTCTTTTCTAGAAATAAATATACCTCTGTCTTGACCCATTCGATCTGTCCCAACAAATAGAGTTTGATAGGCCCGTATGTATTGATCTTTAGAAAAATCGAGTTCTAATGGATTGTGAGGCACTGGTTGTCCATCCACATACACTCCAATAAAATTTAAATTAAAATGTTTAAACTCATAAGGAGATTTTGAAAATGCTCCGTGAAAAGCTTCATTATCTACACATCCTACAAAAAGTTTTTTTGGCATTTGGCCTGAAAATATGTTATCTTGAATAAAAGACATGCTTCCTTTAGGAATCGAATACACTTTGCACAGAACTCGGTTAATGGGATATTTTGCGCTTGTTTTTTCCAGTGCTTTCGCATGACCAAGAATAACTCCAGGATTCACACGAACTTTTCGTATGAATAAAGAAACATGATCCAAAACAACTTTAAATCCCTCAGATCCTTGTAAACAAAATTCGGGCTTGCTTCGTATTAATTTTATTTTCAAATCCACTAAATTGAGTAAAAGACGATCTTGATGAAATAAATCCGAATGTATACAACCAATCATGTCTACAGTTGCACTTTCTTTAAAAAAATTCGGTTCTTTTCTTGAGACCATCATCAGAATCCTTGTAAAATAGTTCAGCCGTTAATTGGGAAGTTTTGCTGTCATATCCATGGTTTAAGAGAGTTTCAATATAAGATCGATAGGGATATGTATTACTGGAATTGGAAACCACGCGATCATTTAAGGATACATCTACTTGAGAAAATAGTGAATGTAGAAATAAATTCACAGGTCCTATAGTATCATCTTTAGTAATAGGCGTATTGTCCACTTTTACTATTTTCGCTTTTACGTATAATTGTGTTTGACTGAGATCTATGTAATCTTCTGCACTTCCGGAAATGTGAAATTCTACAGGTGCTATCGAAAACGTTAGAAAGAGGATGAAATTGTTTCCACTGCCCATCTTGAATAACTGTTTGAGTTCCTGGTAAGTTGAAAAGTTCCAATTCAGATTTAACACATTCAGGAGAATCTTTAAGAATAAATGCCATTTTTACGAGTCGAAAATGTCACGTACACTCACTTTACGTGCTTTGGATGAAATGAATTTTTTCTGTTTCTTACGCTTTCTTTTATACTGTCCTTTTCCTACCATAGACTGAACTCTATCAATAGCTTTCTGAGCTAATTTTTTTCCACTTTCTTTGCTTCTTGTTTTTACAGCTTCTTTAAAATTTTCTCCTGACAATACATCAGAGGCAACACGACTCCCTGTCATTAATACTTCTTTTCCAATAGTTTTACCTCCTTTTACTAAAAAAGGTAAAGCTGCTCTAAACAATCGACGAAATATTCCTCCGATTCCATAACCCTTTTGAAAATTAATGCCCTTGTAATGAGTCAGACCCGAACCTATTTGACCTGCATAATGGTCTTCAAATCTTTTAGTACAGCAAACGTATGGTACACTCATCTTGGTCTTTTATCTCCAAATGAGGGTATGAGAAATGCATTGCTTTATTTATAGTATTTGCCTCATGCGAAAATGAAGCACTATGATCACTTTACCTCTTTCAAAGGGAACAAAATCACCAGAATTGAGTCTCAGTTCAGATTGAATAGTTTGAAACGAGTGTCTCACCAAAGGTAAGTATTGAGGTCTATCATAGTATTGACTAATCGTTTCCCCGTCTTTACCTTTAGTGCGAACGATTCGCAATAAAGGAGCCTGTGTATCCCCCACAATTTGGGGTGAAATTAGATCGGAGTAAACGTAAAAAACTGAAAAATTAGACCATGCATCAGCAACGAATTCGCTTTTCATGTTACCTATTATAATTGCATTGCGTTTGAATCCTAACAATTCGCCTAAATTCTCTAAGTGAAGGCTGCTACCTTGAACTGCATTAATTTTCACCCGTTTTGTTGCTTTATTGTAAATTATTGTGAACCGATTAGGATTTTTGGGTAAAGCAAGTTGTACGGCTGATATAATATCTAACATTGTTTCATAACAACCCACATCAATTGTTCGCTTAACAGTTGAAGAGATATTGCCGTCACCAGCTTTGTATAGAAAATAATTGTTAGTTTCATTTACGTTAAGCCAAGAATGAGGGTAGATTATTTCAGACAATCCCACTTCCCATTCACCATTTAAACAAACAGGAGAGGGTAATTGAGTTTTGAAATGAGATATTTTGTTTTCTGGAAAGAAATGCATAGAACTATCAGAAGGTAATGTTACGTAGAAAGACATTTTGAAAATGAGTTGGCAATAAAAAGTTTAACTATTTATACTTTTTGAATATCAGTCACCCAATCATTAAATTTTTCAGGATAGCCTAAAAATTTAACAAAATATTCAGTGATTCCTCCTCTTTTTCTTTGTTTGATAACATTCTCTACAGGGTAGAAACCAGAGTCGACAACTTTTTGTAATTCTGCTTCGTAATAAGTACCTTTAATCTCTTCACCTTGTAAATCTTTTAATCTATAAACAATCGGAATTCTTTGCACGATTTCAAAAACTATGAAAAGTTCTCTTCTCCAGTTTTGTTCGTATCCTTTTTCAAAGTGAAGTTTTTGTTTATTAATGCGTACAACATCACCAATTTTAAATCTAGGGGCTTTAGGTTTCTCATTTCTTAGACCACCGTATAAATTTTTTAATACTTGCTTCCGGTTATGTCTACTTACAGAAACAGGTTCCATTTTAATTGAACGGTGATACGAGTGATTATAACTGTGTATTAATTTATCAATGACGTCGATGTAATTTTTAGTGTTAAATTCAGTGAAATATTTCCACATTTTTGTTTTTAATGTCCGATTAAACCTTTCAACAATGCTAGCTTTTGTTTCGTTATTTGTAAAAAAAAATTTACATTCAGATTTTTTAAATAATTTTGAACTATTTTATTTAAAAACTCCTTACCGGCATCTGTTTGCAACACTTTAGGCTTCCTTTCTTTAAAAATAATTTCTAGCCCAGACTTTACACTTTTTCCAAATTTATCTTTCAGAGGAACTGCCCAAGCAAATTTTGAAAATAAATCAATGCAAGTTAACAAATACTTATACCCTTTATTAAATTCTGCTAAAGATTGCATATCGACTAAATCCGCTTGAAACTGACGATCAATATCACTTACAAACACTCGATTCCGCTGAAACTTATGTCGAACAGGTTTATGAAGAGTGTAAGCATCTTTCTGCGATAACCAATGTTTCACATCTTTTTTACTATATTTCCCTTTTACAGAGCGATGTAATGCTTCCACACCCCCGAAGCTATTTGGAACTTCAGGATTTTCGTAAAACGCTGCTAAATCTTGATGCATTGTTACCGATGAAAAGAACTTGATTGAATGACTATTACAATGAATAGTTATATTATTATACTTTTTGAGAAAGGCAAAGAGTTTATGTATAAAAACATGAGCATAAATTTTCTCACTTTCATATGAAATACATTTAAAATATCACTTGTACATACTTTGATAATTTCTTTAAAAATACTCTTATTTATTTTTAAGATGTGAAACGATTTCAACATAAGTTAAACTAACAAACAATAAAAATAATAAGAACTCAAATTCAGCAAATAAAAAAAAAAGAATTTTATTCAAATTTATAAAAACAAAATATTGTGTGAATCTTATAAAAATCTTTAAACAAAATCCTCATAGTATTCAAAACAATCAAGTGGACATAAAATGTCTCTTACTTCTCTTAAAATAATATCCAAGCGAAGATTTTTTAAAAATTCTTGAGTTACATAATGTACAGGTTTTAACAATAAAAAGTGTTCATTTTCAAAAAGATTATGATAAAAACAATCAGCTATCTCATTAGCTTCAAGTGATGAAGCATATGAATTAAATGTTTCTTCGCGATTCCCCCATAACTCCTCAGCGAAAGTCTGAGGCTGTTTCAATCCTTTTTCGTTCAGGAGGCTACAAATAGATTTTTTCAAAATTTGCGTCAAGTATTGTTGACCCAGACTAACATCCAAAGAAGTAGGTAGTGTATTTTCTATGGGGTCTTCGCAGAAGGTTTTATATGCAGTTAAAAGTCCATACACTGAAACATATTGTCTATAGCAGCATTTTCAATAGCACCATATTTTTTAATCATTTCAGCCCACTGCTCTCGGGATATGGTTATTTCTTTAAAAGTGGGCTCTTTATCCGGACTGTGTATTTAATGCGCTTGAAAGTAAAATCAATGAAGTTCTCTCTAGTTATTTGAATGTGTCGTTCAGGAGGGAAAAGTCCACTTGGTAATTCCTCCAGTGATTCCGGTACTTTCTTTTTACGCATGATATATTCGATCCACCGTGGGTCTAATGTTATTCCCTCGGGAGTTGGGTAGTATGTTTTGCCATATTTCTTGAAACGTCTTATGTGTACTGATGCGGAATCATAATAGGTGCTTGCAAAGACAAAAACATCATCTCCAATTGGAAATACTCCATCTGGTATGCAATCCTCGGAAAATTTTCCATACTTCTAAAAATAATATAACAAAATTAATAAAGATCAGAAATGTGTAAAAAACATTATAAAAATTACATATTAAATTTATTTAATGTTGTTACTTACTTTTGAAACTTCTCTTCTGGCTTTCTTATTTGCAGAAGATTCCCCGGCTTTTCCAAACTTTCGTTTTTCACTATGTGTTTCAGACATCACTATATTGTTTTCTTGTTGAATACAGCCCACCGCAATACTAACAAACGAAATGAATTGTGAACTAAAATGTGATAAGTGTCTAACGCATATCAACCGAATTACACTTGAGCGGCGTTCGCTGAGTGGTTGAAAGCAATGTATTCATCCGCTCTAAGCATTGAGATAATTTCTGACGTAGAATTCAGTCGCCGTCTTGTAGAATCAAGATCAGACAAGCTAAAACAAGTTAAATCGTAACCCGTTCACGCTGATGACGAGTATACTACGGCACATTTTTCTGAATAATCAATTTACTTTGTATCTTTACTGTGTGTGTATGTAATCATTATACTGAATTAAAATTTACACATTATTAAAATAATATAAATTAAATATTTTTTTTTTTTTTTTATTTCATTTTTAATCAAGAAAATGATTTTAAAACATGTCGCCGTCTGCTTCGCCTGCAAAATTAAATTCATGAGATTATAAACATAAGTTTTCTTCAGGTCTGTATGCCTTCATAGGATAATGGTTAGCGTAACTGAAAAACTATTGTCCTGTGGAGACATTTTGATCTGAGGCCGTGAGTTTGAATCTGGATTTATTTATTTTTTATTTGAGCGTTATTTACTTCCATCATTTTAAAATCTATAATTAGTGTATATTTTAATCAATAGGTGGCGGCATGAGCACGTTTAACATTCCCATACTTCCATTTTTTGTGCACATTTTTTAAAAACAACTCAACTTAGCTGTAGAAAAAAAACAATTCAACTCGCCCCCTCAACTCGAAAATCAAAGCCAATGCAGGAGAAAAACAACTCAACTCGTCAGTAGGAACGAAACAACTCAACTCAACAGGAGAAAACAACTCAACTCGGCAACATGAACGAAACAACTCAACAGGAGAAAACAACTCAACTCAGCAGCAGGAACGAACAATTCAACTCGGCAGCAGGAACGAACAACTCAACTCGGCAGCAGGAACGTAACAACTCAACTCTGCACTGCCGTCGACCGCCTACAACCGCCTACAACCGCCTGCACCGCCTTTACAGCAGAATCGGCTTTTTCTACCTACTAGCAAGGCAATCAGTTATTTTAGTTTCCATATTTCGTAACAGATGGCGCTAGCACTGCATTAAAAATGTAACTGGGTGCAGAGCGCTGTCTTGATCCACTCCTTAATTGGGACATATGTTACATCTCTATATTTTTATAATATCTTTGTTTTTATAAATTTAGTTTTCATGATCTGGGAACAAAAAAGTTGTTGACATATTGTAGCGCGATGTAAGAACGAGAATAAAAAGTTCTAACGATCTAGAAGAGTTTTTTTCTTAAAAAGGGTGAACTAAATCTAAATAATTATTGTGCTTATCTCATGTATTATTTGTGACTAAATCTCGTCTACACATATCTGTCTCCCAAACGTAGAAAAAAAAACCATTTTTTTTTTCTGGATTGGAGTTGTTTTTCTCGTGTCTATGAATTTGGCAAGGAAAAATGAAAAGAAAATGGTTGGCCTGGGTTAATTTGAAAGCATAGAGTTAAAACGACCATTTTAATTGATTAAAACATTTGTTTTTATCTTTATGGAAAAGCAGTGAAGCAATGGAATCCAATAGCATCTTTTTTTAGTTTTCCTGGTGATAATTAGTGTTCAAAAGTTATAGCAAGTGTTGATGCTTTCAGCAAGCTCTGATAAAGATTTTTACACATTGCCAATCACAATAATTTTTGGATAAAAAATTTGACAATATTAATCTATTCGTATAAAATTATTGCAATTTTTAATTTTTAAGCAGCTTTCACAATACACGAGTCATACATTTAGCTAATCGTCAATAATTAAATTCAGTAACTAAAAATTAGAATAAACAATTTGAATAATTAAAAAAGGACAGTGACATTGATTTTAATAATAAAATTCTATTGGAAAAATTATCGAATTGACTGCATTGATATTCATTTTTTGATAAATTTAAAAAAAAATAGAATGCAAGGGTTTATAACATTTCAGCCAATTGAGTTTGACTGTTAACTCCCTATTGTAGATGTGTTGTGGTGTGGAAGTACGGAGAATGGGTTTCCATCTTTGACCTCCTCACAAAACAATATACGTAGATAACATTTCTAATTCTTAAATATTGATTAAAATATTATAAACTTGAAACAAGAGTGTATAAAATATGTCAATGAAATTATCCATCAGTATATTAATTGATTTATGTTAATTGTAACTGACAACGATTGGAATAGTAAACTGTGTGATCAAATGCAACTTTATAAAATTTGACGTATTTTAAAGTTAAAAAATTAGTAAAAAATCACAGTAAATGATTAAAACATTGTGTTTTTTCTTATGTAATATCTTATAAAAAAATTCTTCCAAAAGCCTACAGCTGATTATAAAAATCGAGAATACATACTTAATTTGATCCATGTAAAATTATTGAAGGAATTAATTTAAACGGTAAAAAAATGTTTTCATCACAAAAGCTCCAAAAGTAAAAAAGGATCATCAAGAAAAATGTATATTTTTTTCCAATAAAATAAAATTTTCTGTATAAAAATATGTTTTTTTATTTATTCTAATTTTATTTGTATATCTGAATAAAATGAATACTTATTTTTACTAAAAATTAATATATAATTAAAGTAAATAGTCAAAAACGTTTTTATATTAGAAATGAAAAATAGTTTTACACAGTAAAATTATAAAAATAACAATTAAAAAAAATAAGGTATATATACATAATAAATATAGTACATATTAAAAATAGATTTATAGTAAAAAAAAATACAGCATGTGTAACAATGAATAACAGATAAATACTTTAAAAAATGATTTATTTATTCAATACTTTTCTCAAAAATTTCTATAATTTTCTAGTCTATGTTTGAATAAGAGGATTCCTCTAATTATTAAAAAATCAACTTCTTTAAAAAGCAAAACTGGAAATTTTCTTTTAAAAAAAAAGAATTACGCGTACTGAGTTGTTCTTTTAGAGCGTTTATTGCGTACATACAAATCTCTAAAAAATATTTCAATATCTTTTACTACTTTAAAAACATTTTTTTAAGACTGTTTCAAAATTTCTAATGCAAAGTTATGCCGAAACTAATATTAAATATTCATATTTTTGATTCATTCTCGTTATTAGAAAAAACTATTTTTCGCACTATTTAACAAAGTGGAGGAATTGTAGTAACACTCACACATTTTCAACACTCAAATACGTCATGGCTAGTGACGTAAGCAGAAGTACTAAGTTGTAATAAACTAAATCCCCATTTAAAAGAAACTCGTTTTATTTGGCTATCTTGGCGCATTTTCTTAAGTTTTCTATCCCGAAAGCGAATAGGGGGGCATCATTTCCCACAGAAACAGAGCTCGGTAGGTTCAGATTCAAATCACTACATGACAAAAACAAAACGCTTCCAGATTCACACTTCACCTCTGTACTGGCAATCTTTTAATTTTAAATTTTTAATTACTTAAATCAAAAAAAAATTAAACTACTTAAAACTAAAAAGGGCAAACTATCAAATTAATGTCACTCCCCAACCCTGACTGAGAGGAGATTTAGATTCCTCCGGGAATCTCTCTCAGGCACTCCATTAACCCATCAACACAAACATTCACATTCAAAGATCGGGCTACCGCATACTAGCCCCGCCCACTCCTACGAGGTACGGATATAACTCCGCCTCTACATTAGACTTCGCCATCACAAAGAAAGTTGATTGGCCGTGCACTGTCACTTCCAGATCGGAGCTAAGCTCCGATCACAACCCAGTCACGTTCGATTTCATTACAACAACACATTTCTTTTCTCCCCCGAATAAAAGATACATACGCATGAAAACTAAAATTGGGGGAAATTCACACAAAACTTAACTGTACCAGATAATTTCACACTATCAGAGGCAAACACGCCAGAAGACATTGATGAGCAGATCGCCGCCATCATTGATCGACTTAACCACGCTTACACAAAAGCATCCAAACCACTGAAACAAAACGACACCATCTACTTCAGCAGGGACCTCAACCAACTTTTCAAGGAAAGGAATAAGGCCAGGAAAACCTGACACTACACGAGAAGCCCTGCTGATAAAAACACATTAAATAAATTGCAAAAGCAAATCAAGAAAATTGTTACAAAATACGAACAAAGACAATGGGACGAGTCTTTTGCTTGCTTGGAAGCCGAGGACGGCTTTCTTTGGAAAGCCACCCGGGATTTCAGGAAAAAGGCTCCCCCAATACCGGTCCTTAAAGGCCCTACCAAAATTGCATATAGTGACGCAGACAAAAGCGAGATCATAGCCGACTCGCTCCAAGATCAATTTAAAATTAATAGTATCTCAAATGACACAGATAGGGCAATAACACATGTCGTTAACACCTATCTGAATAATTAAAATAATTTTACTAATATCCCCCCATCCCACCCACCCCTACCAAGCGAAATTATCGATCATATTGATAAAGTTAAGACTAACAAAGCAGCGGGAATTGACCGCATGCTAAAGCACCTTCCGCTAATCCCTATCTTTGAACTAAAAAACATAATCCATAACATAATTAAGATCGGATATTTCCCGATTACATGGAAAACCGCAACAGTCATCCCAATACTAAAACCCGGAAAGGACCCGACACGGGCGGAAAATTTTCGCCCGATCGCGCTCCTCTCCATTCTCGGCAAAGTAGCCAAGAAAATTATATTAAAAAGATTGTACCACCATGTGGACACAAACTATCTCCTCGTACCAGAACAACACGGATTCTGACCTGACCTATCGACCACCCACCAACTCTTAAGAATGGTGGAAACGATAAAGTCAATATTCAGAAATCAAAAATCGACTGGTGCGGTTTTCCTAGATATTCAAAAAGCCTTCGATCGCGTTTGACGAGAAGGCCTCCTCTTTAAATTAATTAAATATAATTTCCCAACCCCAATGATGAAACTAATATCTTCTTATCTAGCTGACAGAAATTTTTCTGTCAGAATTAACGATACCTACTCCAGCCACAGACCCACGGAAGCGGGCGTGGCAAAGGGAACTCTTATTTCCCCTCTCTTGTTTAATATCTACGTGAATGACATTCCGACTCTCGACAGCACAATTTTGTGCATGTTCGCAGACGACGCAGCAATTTTGGCATCCCACACTGAACCCAAGCTCATTGCCAGAGCGATCTACAGACACCTCCTAGATTTAGAAGACTGGTTCTCCAAATGGAAAATTGCCCTTAATGTGGCAAAAACGGAAGCAGTCTTCTTCACTAGGAAAATACGTCCAACATATCCAGAAATTTTCCTACACAACGAAAAAATCCTAGGTCTCAGAACACCAAATACCTTGGGAAACGAACTCATTTTTAAACAACCTTATATAAAGAAAATACCTTATATAACGAACTCACTTTTAAACAACACATTACACGCATACGTGGGAACTTCATCAAGAAAGCTCACACGTTATCCCACCTAATAAATAAAAGATCTAAATTAAGTAGATCAAAAAAATTACTTATTTATACTCTACTTCTAAGACCAATCCTAACTTACGCCTCTCCAGTGTGGAGTTTCGCAGCTAAAACACACATACAAAAACTCGAAGTAATTCAGAACAAAACACTGAGACAGATTCTATGTGCCTAATGGTACATAAGAAACTCTGCTCTCAGAAAAGCCATTAAATTTAAAACCATTAGAGAATTCATGAAAAAACTAGCGAAATTTTTTTTTTTTTTTTTTTTGCAAAAATAGATAATTCAGACAATATCTCGATCCAAAAGATCAAGAAGTACACTCCATCGAGACTCAGGCACAGACCCAGAAACATACTAATTGATTAACACCTAAATTTTTCCTGAGACATTTATCCCATCTTTTTATTAAAAACACCACTTTTCCAAAAAAAAATTTCACTCCAAGTTCAATCATTTCACATAATTCATGAACTAAAATTCACGGTCAAACATCACGAAACTCATCTACCAATCGGAGAGCGCTATTGACCAGTACGGACTCTGGCGGCCTCCGACCCCGCATACGGTGACGGTACCACTCCAGGGACCGAAGTCATTACATTAGCTCAACTACCAATCAGAAAGCTCCCTCTCGCAAACGCGGGAGAGAGCAGTCGAACTCCAGTTTCTTACGCCGGGGTGGCTCAAGGGTCAATCCTGGCCCCAACTCTCTTTAATCTTTACGTTAATGACATTATTAAAAATACTAATACTATAACATGTATGTATGCAGATGATACAGCCATACTCAGCAGACACAGAAACCTCGACACACTAGTCGAAAACATCAATGAACACTTAGCTCACCAGGAGACCTGGTTCTCCGTGTGGAAGATTGCTTTAAACTCTTCCAAAACGGAAGCGGTTTTCTTTTCTAAAAGGAAACCTCCCCCTGAAATTACTCTACAAAATCAAAGAATACCCTGGTCTCAACACACCAAGTATCTTGGTGTCATCGTTGATAAAAACCTCACTTTCCGACAACACATAACACATATTAGAGATAAATTTAAAGATACTACGCGTAAACTTTACTCCCTTATCTGCAGAAAGTCTAAATTGAGTAGACACACACATAACAAACTGCTTATCTACACTCTGATCATGAAACCATTATTTACCTACGCCTCCCCCGTGTGGGGATACGCACACACACACAGCAAAAAAACTAATATAAAAATTTACTTGAAACTGCTCATTAATAGAGGAAGGAAACCGGCGTTTCGCCGAAAACGTTCTTCACCATCGCAGGTTAATAACTTAACTCCGGTTCAAGTTAAAAAATCCTTACCCAGCGTCACAGCCGGGTTAGTTTTAACCGCACATGCGCAGTAAGCGATTTTTCGAGTGTTTACGTTTTCGTGCAAGTTTTGAAGTAGTTTGAGTTTGGATAGATTTTTAGTTTACGGTGAATAACCATTCAGAAGGTTTCCACTGTTACTCAATTAGATTTTTCAGAAAAACTGGAAATCAGAAAAGTCAGAAAATTAGTTGAAAGAAGCAATTTGTTCGAGGAATTGGACGATTATGAGTTTCAGAGAAGATTCCGACTGACAAAAGAAAGTGTCGCAGAATTGACTCTGCTAATTGAAGATAACTTAGAGAGCAAAACCCCATGTAATAATGCCCTAAATCCAGTGGAGCAAGTTCTGATTGCTCTGCGATTTTACGCTGTTGCATATATGCAGTTAGCAATTGCTGACTTGTTCGATGTCAGCCAGCCGACTGTATGTCGAGTAGTCCACCGAGTCAGTGAAGCCATAGCATCCCTCTTGCCTGATTTCATTCACCTACCAGTCAACAGAGAAGAGTGCAAAAAGATATGTAAATCTCATAATTATTTACTTTTTTCTAACATTAATTGTTTCAAATCAGTAGATTTTTTTTTGAAGTTATGAATTGTTTTATTAATAAAAGAATACATACTTATCTTTATTTTGGCTGTTCAATAAAATTAGCTGGTAACAAAATGAGATTTTGAATTTGTTAGTAGCTGACATTCCAATAGCAAGAATACATTGACTGAACGAGATTTAAATGTGTCGGATGATTTTTCTTTTACATTTCCTAATTTTAATTAAGTGACCCAAATATGTGTGCTTGTATGCTTTTTTTTGTAGCTCTGTCTAGAGACATTTCCTTGATGTACATAGGATGCTAAGTTTGGTTTCTAGATTTCTCATAATTAATAATTATAAGGCATATATAAATGACATGTTGAATAGGTCAGCAAGAATTAGCATTCTAATAGCAAGAATAATACATTGTTATCCTATGAGATTTATGTATGTGTGTGTAATATGCTTTGCATTTTTTATTTCCTAATATTAATTATATGACTTAGACATTTGTGCTTTTGTGGTATTATATCTAGAAACATATTTTACCTATTCCCTTAATCTACAGCTGCTGCTAAATTTGGTGTCTAGATTTCTTATAATCAATAATAACTATGAACCAGCTTTGTCTGAAGTAATTTCTGATTACCTATGCAAATATTGATTTTTTTGCAGATGTTTAAGATTAAATAAACACCAAATGTTTACATTCTACCTTGGATATTCTGATTAATATTTGTTACAAACCTAGGCACTCACTTTATTCCATGTATTGTATATATCAGTATTTTCAGCAACAATACAATGTCTTTCTATAAAAGCATATCAGTTGTATAAAGACTACCATCTGCTAGGAGATAAGGATCTGTTTTCGAAATCCTCATTTCATACATAGAATTATAAAACATATTATACGAAATCAACCAGAAAAAAATTCAAAACTAGTGATAGTCAATGATATACATATATATAATATTCATTCTTATATATATATATATATATACTGCTGGACAATTGCTAAGGACGGATAACACTATCATCCATAGCAACCACAAAATGAAAGGAAGCAAAATGTGGAAAATTAGAATAAGTGCGGGATATTAGTAAGAAGTATGAGTATGCAAATTTTTTTCCACGTCTGTCCATCACGTGATAGCGTTCATAAGAGCTTTAAAGGTTTTGACGCGTGTGGACAGTTGTTGTTTCAAGTCAAAGTTTTACATTAAAGATTTAATAGACGAACTTAAAATTTTTGGCATGTCTTCCCGACATCACATAGATGATTTTATGCGTGGCCGAATTATTGGAAAGATCGAAGAAGGGCGAAAAATAACAGATGTTGTCAGGGAGTTCGACATCGCCTACAGCGTTGTTTCACGGCTGTGGAAGTCATTTAAAACTACTGGAATGTGTAGTAGACGGCACGGGGGAGGTCGTGTTAGAAGTACAATGCCTGCAGAAGACAGATATATCGTCCTATCAGCAAAAAGGAACAAGCGCACCACAGCTCAGCAGGTGGCAAATCAGTTTCTTGCTGCCTCAGGAAAGCAGATCTCCCGAAAAACTGTTGCCAGACGTTTGAGGGAAGGAGGACTATACGCACGCAGACCTGTTGTGTGTGTCCCATTGACCAGACAGCACCGTACTGCCCGTTTGCAATGGTGTCGTGAGCATCACAATTGGACTGAACAGGACTGAGCTTGCTTACTATTCTCAGATGAGAGTAAGTTCAGTCTGCCATCGGATTGTAGACGCCAACTGATCTGGCGCGAGAGTGGTACTGCTTATCGTCCAGAAAATATCCAGGAAAAGGACCGATATCTGACATGCAGTACCATGGTGTGGGTCGGCATCATGATCAATGGCCGCACGCGCCTACATGTGGTTGCGAATGGAACTATGACGGGTCAACGATACATTGATGAAGTTCTACTTCCTCATGTTCGTCTTTTCCGTGGTGCTGTCGGTGATAAATTTGTTTTTATGGACGACAACGCAACATGTCATCGAACACTCGCTGTTCAGGATTGTATAGACAGCGAGGGTATTCAACGTCTCGTATGGCCAGCGCGTTCACCAGATCTAAACCCCATTGAAAATGTGTGGGATGCTTTGGGGAGGAAAGTTGCTTTTCGAAACTATCCTCCGACAAACAAGAACACCCTCATCCGTGCACTCACAGAGGAATGGGATCAATTGCCTCAACAGCTGCTGAATAATGTTGTGCAAAGTATGGTACGACGTGCGGAATGTTGCATCACACTCCACGGTGGACATATCCCGTACTGATACCTTTCTTTAAGGTGCCTGCTGACTTTTAGATGCATTGTTCCATTTCTCCGTACGCAGATCAAATGAACATTTTTTTTCTTTCAGATGTTTCACAGCTTTTGTACTTTCCTGAACAATAAATATTCTTTATTCTAATGTCTGAACAGTGTGGCAACTATATTTTATCCTACTAGGCCTCTCATCTCTCGCTTAATGTAATGCTACATAGCAATTTGTGATCCGTCCTTAGCAATTGTCCAGCAGTGTATATATTATAAATCAGTTTAATATTTTAAAAACAAAATTTTCCCCAAAATTATCATTATTAAAAAAATCTTCACCTTGGATTGAAATTAATAAAATTTACTTCATATATCTAAAAAAGGTAGATATTTAGATAAATAATTAAAACACACACAAATCCAGAAATAATTTAATGAAATAGAAGCTGCTTTCATAATATATATATATATATCACACACACTATGCATTATATGACTGGCCACGAAAAATGAGTTTATTTATACTGAGAAATTAGTTAATAATTTGAAAAACTAGCGAAATGAGGCAATTCGCATCTTTCTTTTGAAATAAAGCAAGTAGATTGATTTACATACCTTCCTGTTAATGTGCAAAACTTTAGTAAAGCTAACATTTTTTTAAAAAACTAAAATTGCTTAGACTTGGATGACAGCATTAGTATAAAATATAAACAGCATATGTTGTAGTTTCAATATAATAACTTGCTTATTTAGTTAGATAAAAACACAAACTACACATTAGTAACATTTCTGGATAGTTATTTACATTATATATTTTGTTTCAGGTATAATAAATTGCATGTGTCGACAAAAAACACTATCGAAGGGAAGTATGCCATCATCAAAAGAAGTTTTGTGTGCCTATCAATTGGCTTGAACTGTCACTTAAAGCGAGTACCATCAATAATTTTTGCTTGTTTTGTTCTGCACAACTTATATATATGTCTAGGTCAGAATATTCTGTAATTTAATTATGTATCAAGACTTTGTAAACTTTCAACGTAAATAAATTTTTACCTAATCACAACTTTTATCATATTTAATGTTTACATTTACAAATTGTGTACATATTCTTACATGTATGTTGCATGAATGCTACTTATTTTCAAATTTTACAAAATACTCATAAATTACAGATGTAATATTCTACATACTGAACATATTTTAAAAAATTAAAGAGTAAAATTAAATGATTTCAAAATTTTTGAGAATATATATATACTTCAGAAAAATTGTATTCATTTCAAAAGAAATGTTTGCATTTTACAAAGGACATTATGAAGCAGGATGAGCTGAAAGTATACTTATATTCTTATTATACTTTTCTCAAGAAAAAAAATTGTGAGTTGCAAAACATTTTAATACAATCCAGCTGCTGTCAAAATTTGAATGTATTTCTCTTATACTACCCCTTCGATATCTCAAATCCTCACTTATGACAACTGAATCAAATCTATTATAGTGTTTGTACTTTTCCATTTTCTGTAATAACTGGATAGTTATATTTGGGGAAATAATACTTATATCACTGATTTTTCATAGGAAAACCATTACAATTTTTGCTGCACTCTTTTTTTTCTTGAGATACTATCACTATCTTCAGTCGATATTGATTTATAATGATCTGTTAAAGTTTGAAATATCACTCTTTCTAAATGCATTTTATATCATATACAAGAGAAAATGCATCCATGTGAAGCAGCCATATTGACAAATCAATGAAAAACATACATAAAATTTGTTGTTGTATGTTGAAATTTCAAAACACATATAGGAAAGTAAAGAAATACTAATGAGTTAAAATGTAAACACTACTGTAATGGAGCAGCAAAAGGTATAGTTAACAGGATATGATGTTTCAGAGGCAGTTAATTTTGAAGTGGGGAATGCATTTCAAAATCATCTGTTTAAAAAGAAAAGTGGTGGCACTTTGCATATGATTGTGTAAAATTATAATAACTAATACTTCAATGAAATCATTGAATGAATCAATGAATCATCATCATCCTCTATTTCTTAGGATCAAAATATGCAAAAATTGAAGCAAAAGTTCCCTTAACATTAGATTTTTTTTGTTAGATATATTATAATTTGATGCATGTAAATAAAACACATTATAAAATCTAGACTTCCAGGACTCAAACATTTTATAGATATATATGTGGGAAAAAGATGCTTCACAACTCATACACTGAACAGTTAAATTTAAGAAAGCATTTTCATAGTTACACACAGGAAAATAATGATTTGAGAATTGTTTTTTTTTTTTGGTAAATTAGTAAGAACCATGCTGATATTTATGAGATTTACTTAATATATAGTTTCAACTTATTTCCAATCATAATACTTAAATTGTTATCATTTAATATACTATTGTAAGGGATCTCGAACCACCTGCAGATACCCCGATTGAAATTTTAGTACTACAATTAGAGCTGAAAAACGAAGATTCAACACCGAGCATTGAAGCAGGACCCCATTGCCTAGCTGATTTTGTCAAATTAAATGTCTAATTAAATTAATTCTCTAATTTTTTTGTGTGTTTTTATAAAAATAACAATTTTTTTTTTAAAAATATTAATACAAGTTTTTGTATAATAAAAGTTATTTATTCTGTGTTGACATTGATTTTGAAAACATATTTGTGGGCCATCTTTCAATATAGGTAATAATTTATCCTGAAACTCAGTTTTAGCTTCTTTCTTCCATCTCCATATATTTTATGAATTGCTGATGCTCAACTTTTATGCAAGCAGCAGCAGATGAGCTGTTGGCTTTTTAGCATGTTTTCTGAACACTGTTAAGGTGCCCTTGAGAGTTCTGGCTGTTCTTGGAGTTGCCTTTATATTGGTTTCATATGTTATATGATTTTCTTTATTCCTGCATTTTGTAATCTGTTAAATAAAAATTACATGTTTAATAGGAATACAAACTATTTCTTAAATCAGAAAAAAACTATGAATATCTACTTGGTCAAATAAAAAAAATTCCTTTTGTTTCAGATAAGTAACACCTATTTTGTGTCTTGATTCATAATAAATTAAAAGTTTATTATTGCAACTACTCAATAACAGTAGTTTACTTTATACTAAACAGCTTTATGAATTTAAAAGTAAATGATTACTTGGATCGAAACTATTATGGAAAAAGCAAAGATTTAAATTTTTGAAAAAAAAAACATTTATTAAAATATAACTTTTCTTTTTTATATACTAAATTCATAAACTTATTTCACACATGATAATCTGACCACGTTTGTAAGAATGGTCTCAGATCATAATAAGAAAAAATATACAATGTTTCACCAAAAACCAGAAAAAGCTATAAAGACTTATCTTTTGGCACCAACAGCTCATTACCACAAATACTCAAATATTTTTTTTATCTAATCTGTCATGAAAGTTTTGATAAATTTTATATTAATGCATTTGAATAATAAAATATAGGTTGACACGTTGAAATATTTTTGAGATTCTATTTGAAAGAAAAATATTATAACTTTTAGTATAGGCAGAAGAAAGTTTTTTTTACTTCTCTCTCTCTCATCTCTACTGGACCAGTTAAACATCTACAGCAAACTTTCTTTAATATTTTTTTAATGCTACATAATACTATTTAATGTGGGTAGTTTAAAAGAAACTTATGAAACATTTTTTTCAAAACAGTATTCTAATTTTTAAGAACAAATATGCTTTATTCTTGTTGAGACAGTCTCTCTGGGAAGTGGGCATTATATAACAGCTTTCAAAATTTTTTATTGGCTACGATTTAATTAAAATATGTAACAACTAGAGAAATTTACTTACTTGAAATTTCGATTTTGGTACTGTAGCTCTTAAATGGCGTAGACATTGGTAACATCAGTATTCAGCTCCAAAAACCTCATTTCAAAGTCCGTCTCTATTCCATTTCTTTAGACATTTCACCACACCCTGTTTTCCACCTTTTTTGGCAAAGAATGCTGCATTTTTAGTTTAATTTTTTTTAAAAAAATTTAAATGTCTCATTGACGGATTTGTTGTACCATCAGCGTCATTAGATTGCCGTGCTATTTCACTATACGCTTCGGTTTTTTTTATTTATTTCAATAACCCCAGGTTAAGAAACGCAGAGTCAAGTAACTGGAGGTCGAAAAAGAGCTGTGAATTGAAGTTCTGACCTGGGGTTGACTGCCGGTTACTTAACTCCAGGTTTCATCGCTGGGTCAGGTTAGCGGTGAATACGAGGGTTAGATGATCTTAGTTTCAAGAAAATGCTGAACCTTATAGTGACGACAAAATTGAAGAAGTCAAAAGCTTAGTGAATCACTATTTCGACAACTTCAACACTCACATCCCTCCCCTCACTTCTCCCTTAGAAGTTTGAGGCATCATTAAAAAATTACCTAATAGGAAGTCATCCGGTCCCGATCAGATTCCAAATATTGCTTTAAAATATCTCCCTATTAATTCTATTACACACTTAACTAAAATTTACAACAGATGCCTCACATTAAATGTCATTTCCTACACAGTGGAAAATAGCAAACGTAGTCATGTTGCCAAAAGTTGGTCAAGACCATCAGTTTCCTCAGGGGTTTAGGCCTATCAGCTTATTAAATTACACTGCTAAGATATTTGAAAGAATCATCTTAAACAGGATCAAGTGAGTGAGTGAATGTTGGGTTTTATGGCGCAAGAGCCAAATTTGGCTACACTGCGCCACACGATAAGCAGGATCAAAGCTCACTGCAAAGCCATAGATTGCATTCCTCCGGAACAATGCGGGTTCCAGGAGGGCCATTCTACGCTACACCAATTGATACGTGTCACTAATATTATAAATGAAGGCTTCGCTTGCAAATTATACACTGTTGGTGTCTTTTTGGATGTCAAAAGGGCATTCGACAAAATGTGGCATAATGGCCTCACATACAAAATGATAAAACTCAAATTCCCTGCATATTTATATATATATATATATATATATATATATATATATATATATATATATATATATAATATATATATATATATATATATATATATATATAATTAAAATTATTTACACAACAGAACCTTCCGGGTTCGTGTAAGTAACACATTCTCCGAAACGGGTTTTTGTCAAAGTGGAACCCCGCAGGGTTCGGTTCTCTCCCCATATCTCTACAACATTTTCACACATGACTTTCCAGCTCACCCCATCGTCAGTACTTGTTTATTCGCAGATGACTCAGCGGCGCTCACCCAGGGTGTCCAACTCAATTACACTATTAAAACTATGCAACACTACCTCGACATACTAGAGAATTGGTTGACAGATTGGAGAATAACTATTAATCTCGAAAAATCACAAGCCATTGTTTTCAGAAAATGGGGCGTCATTGACCCCAAGCTGAACTCACACTTTTTGATGACAACATTCATTGGGTTCCGGTCGTACGTTACTTGGGCTTACATATTGATAGTCGTCTAACTTACAAGAAACATATTGACTATCTTTCAGACAAATTCTGGGGTAGAATAGCGTTAGCTATCTCCCTAATTGGGAGAAGCTCTCCTCTTTCCTTAGAAAGTAAAGTGATACTTTACAAGCAAATTTTGCGTCCAACGATAACTTACGGGTCCCCCATGTGGGGGCCACGGCTCCCACCCATACAAAACGCATCCAAGTCATACAAAACAAAATTCTTCGAATCATTGCTAACGCACCTTGGTACGTTAGAAATAGTGTCATACATCACGACTTACACATGGAGCCGATTGATAACTGCATCACTTGAACCTCTAGAAATGTTTTTACTTCTATTCAAAATCATGACAATCCAGTAATTAGAGCACAAACACTATTCACGTATCCTCACTCTAAACTAAACTTTGCTTACAAAACTACTAAATGGAATCTGCCCTTGAAACCGCCGTAATCACAACAAAAACACTTAATGGCTACACTTCACAACATTCAAAGGCATTTGCCTCTCATCAGAACTGGGATCAGTGTTAAAGCTGGCTCCAGCTTCGTTCCACCTGCTGTGGCGTCTGTAAGTGCTACTTGCAGACTCTTTTTCTTTTTATTCCGGCTGCAAAAAAAAAAAAAAAAAAAAATAGCAGCATTCTTTTTTTTTCCACTGCGTTTTTGGTGTTCCTCGAACGCGTTTTGGGCTGTTAAGCCCTCCCTTCCTGCGCTCTTCCCTTCTCGCCCTCATGACGTCACTCCAGTTTCGTTCTCGTGCGGCCGCTTCCTTCCTCCAGCCTCCCCCTGTGGGGGGAATGAATTCAGATATCGGTCTTCTTTTTTATTCTTTCTCCGAGATTCTGGGTATAAGCGATTTATTTCGCTTGCACCCGTGTCATCTAATTTTCGTTTCGAGTAGCCAATCAGAGAGTGCCTGCAATCCAACTACGTTGAACTGCAAGGCTTGGAAGGGAACAAAATATAAAATAAAAAATAAGAAAAATAGAGATAAAAATTAATTGAAATCTGGGTTGACCAAGATGTCTCTTGGTCGTTTTACAGAGAAGTGGGAAAAATAAGGGGAAATATCGTTGATAGATGAATTGTTAGATTCATCAACATTATTAAAAAAGTTAATAGCAAGTTTACGGATGATCTGTCGAATGGTTGGTTTATTGCAAGCTTTTCTTAAATCATTATTTCGCATATACCAGTGAGCAAATTTACCTAATAATTAAATTTTGAGAGGTTTCAAGTAAATTTAAATTAGTTTTTGCTGCGTGTCCCCACACGGGGGAGGTGTAGGTAAGTAATTTTTTTAAGATCAGAGTGTAGATAAGCAATTTGTTATGTCCACTTAATTTAGACTTTCTACAAATTAGGGAGTAAAGTTTACGCGTTGTATCTTTAAATTTATCTCTAATATGTGTTATGTGTTGTCGGAAAGTGAGGTTTTTATCAATGATGACACCAAGATACTTGGTGTGTTGAGACCAGGGTATTCTTTGGTTTTGTGGAATAATTTCAGGGGGTGGTTTCCTTTTAGAAAAGATAACCGCTACCATTTTGGAAGAGTTTAAAGCAATCTTCCACACGGAGAACCAGGTCTCCTGGTGAGCTAAGTGTTCATTTATGTTTTCGACTAATGTGTCTGCTGAGTATGGCTGTATCATCTGCATACAAACATGTTATAGTGTTAGTATTTTTAATAATATCATTGACGTAAATATTAAAGAGAGTTGGAGCCAGAATTGACCCTTTGGCCACCCCAGCGTTTATCTTTTTGAGTTGTGAGTAGGTACGATTAATTTTTACAGTGAAAGAGTGATCAGAAATATAGGAGTTTATCGGAAAAATAAGGGGAGGCGGAATTTTAAAGGGGATCAATTTAAAGAGTAGGCCAGTGGGCCATATTCTATCAAAAGCTTTTTGAATATCAAGGAAGACCGCGGCAGTGCATTCATCTTTGTTGTTTCCTTCCTTAATAAATTAAACGACTCTGAAAAGTTGGTGGGAGGTGGAGAGACGAGGGTGGAACCCATGCTGCTGCGGAATCAGGATATTTTCTCTTTCGAGATGGTCGTTGAGTCTGGCTAAAATCACTTTTTCAGCCAGTTTACTAAGGACAGGAAGTAAACTTATTGGTTGGTAGGATTCAGCAAGTGCTATATTTTTTCCTGGTTTTAAAATCAGAATAACAACCGCTGTCTTCCATGACATAGGAAAGTATCTTACAGTTAGCATATTATTAATAATATTAGTGATCTTAAAAATAGTAAGGCGCGGAAGCTTTTTAAGCATTTTGTTAATGATCCCATCTCTCCCAAGGCACTTTTTAATTTTAAACTTTTTAATAATCTGAACAATTTCAAAGGGGAGAATGGGGGAGATATTATCAGTATTGTTAGTATTTGAATCCATGTATGCATCAACAACGCTGGTGATGATCTCGTCTTTGGTGTGTGAGTTGTGAACTCCAGTTTCTTCACACCACACAACGCAAACACGAAAAGCTGCCTCCCCATTGGACAGGCGATCAGCCATCCCGAGGCCCCCATTGGCCGAGGGAAACTCAAGCTAATGTAAAATTCTTTAACACAGTAAATATATTAGTAATTATTATTCAATATTTTAAACTTAAAATTTAAAGCAAAAATTCTTTTTATCTTTCATTAAATTATTAATTTTCTTAAAAACCTTGAAATAAAATGGGCAATGTAATTAAGTTATCCTCATGTTTTTAATTCACCTGACAAGAGGTCAAAGCCCTAGCGAGCCAAGTGCTCCAGGAACGTAACCCAGCTAAACCTCGTGTAGTAAGTATCACTCTTGGGTAAGAAAATTTAGCACGCGTTTTTTTGTTAAATAGTTTTTGTCTTTTGTCGGGTCTTTTTATGAAGCATGGCAGCATCTATAATACGCAACGTCATTGTTAAGTTCCAGCTGCTTTTGGGTGCAAATTTAAAATGGTGTTTTTGAAATAAAAAAGGAAGTTTAAGTAAGCCGGGTATTGCAAACGAATACTTTTTTTTTTCGCATTGTTTGAGGAACAAGATATTTTTAGGAACTTTTTGATGGAGAGTGGCCTAATAAAAGAGCGCGATTCGGGAAAGCTGTTTTTGGTGGCTGTTCACAATCGCACTCAAACTTTAATGGAAATCATTATGGAATGGATAGTCAGGCACGACAATTATTGTGGACTGTTGGAAAGGTTATAATCACGATGTGTTGACCACAGAAGGATCTAATCACCTAACATTCAATCATTCGTTGATCCAGACACGGATACTCACACAAATAATATTGAAAGCACGTGGAGGCACGTAAAATCACGATTTCCCCAATATAATAGGTAAAATGTTGCCTCTTTTTTACTTGGCAATGTATATGTTTGAAAAGAGTTACCGTGCTAAAAAAATTGATATATTCAATGCATTGGTTGAAATCATAAGGGAAATTGATTGGGAAATTTTAAATATAAACTTTAGAGGGTTTGCTTTGATGAGGGATTACCGACATCTTCCTTCTTTTGTATTTGTGTTATTAAGTGTTTGAAGGACAAAAAATTTTTTAAAAAGTACATATAAAAAAAGCAATATATATATATATATATATGTAGGATTTTCCCTTTGAAACATTTGTCAAAAGGTTGAGTCATATCCTTTTCAGAGGACCATAAATCTAAATTTTATTTATTACTACATTCCGAAGCAGCGCCATCTAGTGAGCTTTCGTAGCTCCGGCTTGAATAATTTTTCGGCAGAGGCCAACTAACCACTGCTTGTTCAACACGTCGCGTCTTTACCGCATTTCCGCGCCCAGCACGGCACCACCAGTCCTAACATCCAAGAATGAGAAAGGTTTATTTCCCCGTCTTCTAAAGGTATTACTCAACTTTTAATTAACCCAATTCCTGCATTTCTTTCTCTTTGTAAATATCCCCTTTTGTAAATATATTTCCCTTTAACTTTAAATAAATTCTCTTTTACTTTGAAGTATTTGTGTTTAAATGACTTAGATTTAATTAATAATTCATCACTCACCCTTAAATACTTACCCCTAGACAAACCACCTCACCAATCTAAAATCCCGCCTTCTGAAGAATCTGATTTTTATTCGAAGATTTATTCGGACTCCCACAGAAATAATTGGGGGATCGCCTGGGATTTGATTTCGAAAATCTTCTCTAAATAATAAGTTGATAACCTTCTAACTCTCTTCTTCTTTAAAAAAAAAAACAACCCATTTTTGGCTGCACGCGTAATTTACAAGCGGACTGAATCGAAAATGCGGATTGCCTCTCATAACATACTAACATTTAGGTGCTTCAAGTTATTTTCAGCCGTGTACAACAACTACAAGAGTTTCACAAGTCCAGTGAACACATCCAGGAGCCTTTGAAGTTTTTTTTTCAAGTAATTAATCACACGTCTTCAACTGTATCAGGTACTTTTTATATTGTTCTTCAAAAGGAAAAAAATCTAAAAGAATACGTGAGTCACCGTTAATTTGATTATGAAAAAATTGTTGTAGTCGATTTCATGAAGTAATTTATATTTTTAAATATGATGTGTTTTTTTCTGAAATACTATTTTTCTATGTGTATAGAAATCGTATCAATTAAAATTTTCTACAAGTATATCTTTTAAAATATTAAGAAAGTCGTACGTAATATTCAAGTGTTTTATTTATATCTCATTTATTAACAAATCGCATTGAATTAATTTCATGTATGTGCGAAAAGTTTTTATTTCTTTAGTTACGTCATCGACCTTGAACTAAGAGATTAATGTTTCTCCCATTCCTAAACATTTCTATTTGGTTGCAATCGTAATTTCAATGACTCATATAGTTTAACATTTCTCTTACAGCTGTTTAGTAATTAATTATTTTTTACGAGTATTCCAGAAATATATTTTGAAAGAAATATGCTATGTTTTTTAGAATTGATGAAGGATCGTGTATAATCTTATTTTAAATGATGCATAATATAATTCAATATATAAGTATTTTGAGTTCATTTTTGACAGAATTATTATGCTGAAACATGTGCTTATCCTTAAAATTTGCTGATGAGATCCTAAAAAGATTTTATTTTTATTGGTGTAATAAAAAATATATATGAGATTTTTCTTAAGTAACTAACTTCTAATTATTTGCTTTTTTCAGCAAAGAACTTTAAATGATTAAATCTTCATATCACAACAAATTTAATCACTGTTTCTAAACAAGATTTATATTAATTTATATTTTTTCTTTCAAATTCTTTTTGCATTTATTATAACGAAATGAGATAACTGATATAGCAAATGGTTTAAAAAAAAGGGGTTTGTTTTTAGTTGAAATTAATAATTTGACTATTTTAAATTAAGCATTACGTATTGTAGCTCGCACTGTTGTCTTTATACGTTACTGGTTTAAAATATTTCTAAATGAATAGAATTTGAATATTTCAATGTATATTTAGTGTATTTTGATGCAATATCATTTTAACTTGAGAATTTTTGTAAATGCAAACGAGAATTGCCAATAGCAACATCATTGTTTTTGTTTGAACGCGTGACAATTTTGTTTATCCCTTTGGTTACTATCTAAACTTAAATTTAAATTTTAAAATGGCGTATCTTGGCAAAGGTCGACGCGAAGATTTATTTGTCTTAGCCACGGAATCAAATTTAAAATTCGATAAATCTATGACCATCGCCACACTCAAAGATCTAATTATTAGTAGTGAACATTATGACGAAGAACTGAACAAAAACATACATTCAACGATTGTTCAGGATCGCAAAGCCAGAGAAGAAAATTTACGCATTGAAGAGCAAAAAGAAAAATTACGCATTGAAGAGCAAAAAGAAAAATTACGCATTGAAGAACGAGAAGAAAAGTTACGCTTCGAACAATTGAGGTTAGATGAGCAAAAACGCAAAGATGAATTTGAGTTGGAAAAGTTAAGAATCCAAACACAATCCAAGTTAGGCGCTGATACATCCAAAGAAAGTGATACTAAATTTCTCGTCAAAGAAATTTCAAAGTTTATACATCGTTTTGATTTGAAAGAAGACATCAGTCTTTATCTAAAATTATTTGAACGTCAAGCGCAGAGATTGAATATTGATCAAGAAAACTGGGTTTCTCATCTGTTAGGCTTGTTACCGACGGAAGTATCTCACATCATAGTGAGAGAGACTGACGATAAAGCTAACTCTTACGAACACGTTAAAGATTTACTGCTGAAACGCGCTTTAAACTAACTCCAGAAAAGTTTCGACAACTATTTGTCACTCACCAAAAAGCACCTGAAAAAACATGGATTGATTATTACCATGAGTTAAACACTTACTTCAACGGATGGATAGATGGATTGAAGATAGATACTTTCAACAAGTTATCAGATATAATCATAACAGATCAACTCAAACGAAAAACTCCTTTTGAATTTAAAGAATATTATCTTGATGAATGGGCAAATATGAACTCCCCCCTGTTCAATTAGCAGAAAAACTAGAAGAATTCGAAGACTTTAAAAGGACTCTGAAACAAAAATCTAGCAGTCCATTTGTGAAGAAACAAGAATTCAGATTCACAGAAAAGAATCGCAGGTATGAAGCACCAGGAAAATTCGAGTATAACAGGAAAGATAAGAAGTTTCCAGCGTCAACGAATTACAACAAACATTACGAAGCCCCTGTCACCAAGTACGAATCTGTTCAAAGATAGCAAGACAGCGCGCAGAAAGGGTATTACAACAAAAATTACGAGAAACACTCAAATCACAATGCTTCCAAGCATATGCTCAGACGAACTATTCAAAATCGCAGAAATTCAAAGAACCTCCAAAAGAAACTTGCACACTCATCGTTAAGGAAGGTTTACGTACTAAAGAGATATTTTTTGGAAAGGTGAAAATCACGGCGCTGATAGACAGTGGTAGTACCGTAAGTTTGCTTCGAGAAAATTCGAGCAGAATAATAATGGATCCAACAAAATTATCGAAGAACAAGATGCTTCTCACAGGTATTGGTGAAGCACAAGTGACAACTATCGGTTCCTTTGAACATAAGTTCAAAATAGATGATGAAAATTACTCGTTAACTTGGCATGTTGTACCGACCGATAAATTAAAATTCGAAGCAGTTATTGGATCAGATCTTTTGGAACAAGTATCGATAAGTTTTACTAAAGAAGGAGTTAAATTCAACAAATATGAGAATCATGCACAGCTTATGCAAATATCTGCTGAAAATCTTCAAGAAGAACTAGACCTACGTCATGTTGAAAATCGTCAAATCAAGAAGGAACTTGAAAAGTTAATTCAAGACTACAAGCCAGAAAAAACAGCATCTACTGACGTCACAATGAGAATTATTTTAAAAGACGAAGAACCAGTCTGTCAACCTCCTCGTCGACTAGCTTTCACAGAAAGACAAGAAGTAAACAAACAGATAGAAGAATGGCTCAACGAAGGCATTATACGTCCGAGTTCTGCGGAATATGCAAGTCCAATCGTAATGGTAAAAAAGAAAGATGGATCTTCGAGAATGTGCATTGACTACAGAAAATTGAATCAGAAGCTCGTGAAAGATAAATTTCCGTTACCTATCATCGAAGATGTTTTAGACACTTTGCAAGAAGCAAAGGTATATTCTACATTAGATTTACGCAATGGTTTCTTTCACGTCGATGTTGACGAAGATTGCAGAAAGTATACATCCTTTATCGTCCCAGATGGACAATTTGAATTCAATAAAGTTCCTTTCGGACTAAGCACAAGTCCAGGAGTTTTCCAACGCTACGTATCAAGTATATTTAGAGATCTTACTCGGAAAGGAATTGTAATCAGTTATTTAGATGATCTCGTCATTCCAGCGAAAAACGAACAGGAAGGTCTCGAAAAACTTAAAATTATTTTTGAAGTCGCAAAGAAATACGGATTAGAAAGTAAGTTCAAGAAGTGCCAATTCTTAAAAAAGAAAATTGAATTTCTAGGTCACATTGTAGAAAGCGGAACTATTAAACCATCTCCCATGAAGACACTAGCTGTCCGAAAATTTCCAGAACCAACAACAATAAAACAAGTACAAAGTTTTCTTGGTTTAACTGGATATTTCCGCAAGTACATCAAGGATTATTCAAAGATAGCTAAACCACTTAGCGATTTAACAAGAAAAGAAAACCTCTTTGTTTTTTTTTTTTTTTTTGTTTTTGTTTTTCGGGATTCAACAAAAAGAAGCATTTGAAAAATTGAAGAAAATCCTGTCCGAAGGCCCAATCTTGCACCTTTACAAGTATGGAAGAAAAACAGAACTGCATACAGACGCATGTAAACAAGGGTACGGCGCAATTTTGTTACAAGAAGCAGAAGATGGAAAGTTACATCCCGTTTACTACATGTCAAAAAAGACAAATACAGCAGAAGAAAAGTATGACAGCTACGAATTAGAGGTACTAGCAATTATCAACGCATTAAAGAAGTTTCGTGTTTATCTTTTAGGACAACACTTTAAAATAGTAACTGACTGTTCAGCATTTCAGAAGACTATGCAAAAAAAAAGGAGCTAATTACTCGCATAGCCAGATGGGCGCTTCAATTAGAAGAATTTGATTATGAAATAGAGCACAGAGCTGGAAGTCGTATGAAGCACGTTGATGCTCTTAGCCGATATCCCGTAATGATGGTATGCAATGATACATTAACTTCAAAGCTTAAAAACGCACAAGAGGAAGATGACAACATCCAAACATTGAAATCACTTCTAGAGAAGCAAGAATCAGAAGAATTTTTTGAGCGAAATGGTATACTCTACAAGTACTTAAATGGTCGAGAATTAATTGTAACCCCTAAAGCAATGCAAGCTGAACTAATTAAATTGATTCACGAAAATGGTCATTTCTCAGTAGGAAAAACAGAAGAAATTGTGAAACAGGAATTTTTTATCCCAAATTTATCCAACGTCGTTAAAAAAGTAATAGTTAATTGTGTTCCATGTATCTTAGCTAATAAGAAAACTGGCAAAAGGAAGGGTTTTTGAATCCTATTTCTAAGGAAAGCATTCCTTTAAGTACGTACCATGTTGACTTCATTGGTCCTTTACCCTCCACAAACAAAAGTTATCAACACATTTTCACCGTAGTAGACGCATTTACCAAATTTACTTGGCTATATCCCGTCAAAACTGTGTCTGCTGAAAGTGCCCTCGAAAAACTAAAACAACAGCAGAAAACCTTTGGTAATCCCATCAGAATTATCTCTGATAGAGGTTCAGCGTTCACTTCAAAATTATTCAACGACTACTGTGATGAAGAAAACATTCAACATCTACAAATAGCGACAGGTGTTCCTCGAGGAAACGGACAAGTTGAACGAATTCATCGAACTTTGATTCCAGTTCTCACCAAACTATCATTAGACGACTCAACGAAATGGTACAAATACGTCGACAGATTACAGAGAATACTAAATAGTACTATAAGTCGCAGTACAAAATGGACACCATTCGAACTATTAGTGGGAATCAAAATGCGTAACAAGGAAGACATTCTAATCAAAGACTTACTTCTAGAAGAAATGGCGAAAGAATTACTAGAACAACGCGTATTTTTAAGAAACGATGCAAAAAAAGAACATCGAAACCCTACAGTCTGAAAATAGAAAGACGTATAACAGAAGAAGAAAGAAAGCTTCGTTATACAAAGAAGGTGATTTAGTAGCCATCCAAAGAACCCAATTTGGAGCTGGACTGAAACTAAGACCAAAGTTCTTAGGCCCTTACAAAGTAACAAAAGTTAATTCCAAGGATAGGTATGAAGTGGAAAAGGTTGGTCAGCACGATGGACCGAACTCAACCACCACCTCAGCTGATTTGATGAAACATTTTTATGCTTAATTGAATTTTTTATATTTGTTATTATTTTTAATTTTTCTCATATCCCTCTTGAGAAATTAATAGATGTTCTATGGTAACACACTCGTTTCCATAAATCATTTTATATTCACTTGTAATATTTATTATATTTTCGTATTATTCATTATCTTTCTATTGATGCGAAGGATTTTTTTATGGTTTAGTTAATTGTAGATCAACACATAGAATATTTTGTTTTTATATGCTTTATTTTCGGTCCGGAATTGTGAATATTAGGTATACATCTTTTCATCTGTAATATTTTATTTTATTATCTTTAAGAATCGTATTATTTGTCTTTATTGCATCCATATTCCAATAATCATCAAATTTATAGTTGTAACTAAAAATAGTTTGTATTTAAAGTACTTAAGCTCTCAACATTTTGTAAGAGCTGAGAGACCAGCTCTGTCAGGAGAGGGTGATTCTGTAGGATTTTCCCTTTGAAACATTTGTTAAAAGGTTGAGTCATTCTTTTCAGAGGACCATAAATCTGAATTTTATTTATTACTGCATTCCGAAGCAGCGCCATCTAGTGAGCTTTCGTAGCTCCGGCTTGAATAATTTTTCGGCAGAGGCCAACTAACCACTGCTTGTTCAACACGTCGCGTCTTTACCGCATTTCCGCGCCCAGCGCGGCACCACCAGTCCTAACATCCAAGAATGAGAAAGGTTTATTTCCCCGTCTTCTAAAGGTATTACTCAACTTTTAATTAACCCAATTCCTGCATTTCTTTCTCTTTGTAAATATCCCCTTTTGTAAATATTTCCCTTTAACTTTAAATAAATTCTCTTTTACTTTGAAGTATTTGTGTTTAAATGACTTAGATTTAATTAATAATTCATCACTCACCCTTAAATACTTACCCCTAGACAAACCACCTCGCCAATCTAAAATCCCGCCTTCTGAAGAGTCTGATTTTCATTCGAAGATTTATTCTGACTCCCACATATATAATAAAAAAATGTAGCTAAGCTATCAAAAAAATGTCCTTAAATTTTCAGTACTGTGATATAAGAGTACACTTAATTAACCATTAAAATAGTTTTTATTTAAACACTAATATCACTATGCGGAGTGATATGTGAAACAGGGTCCTCGTTCCTCACTCTGGAAACTGTGCAGCTATTATAATTGCACAGGCTAATGGTTTCATAACTTTCGGCTATTTTTAGCATTTGGAAAAGAGCATCGTTAGAACTCCCCCCCCCCCCTTCCTCATGCATCCTGCAAAATTCTGTTTCGGTGAGAACGAGAATTTTGATACACGTTGATTCCTCGGCAATCGGAAAAAGAACATCATCAGATCATCATACTCCCCCCTCTCCTTACGAATCCTGTAAATTTCTATTTGGGGTGAAAAAGAGATTTTTGTAACACGTTGTTTCCTCGGCAAACTGGATGTTAACCCTGTTTGTAAACACGGTCTTTGGCGTGGATTGGTGTCTTTGACGCCCCAATAGAGTTGCGCCAAGTTGGATAGGTGGGCGATACTAAAGATACAAAGCATTCCTTCAACTATCCATTAATACTGAAAAAAAGATAAAATAGAATTATTATTAGAATGGATTAAATTTTCTTGATTAAAAATTACTGCATGTTTGAAACTAAAATATATCTAAATACATCCATACCCCTAAACAAAACGTGATTTTTATTTTACAAAAAAATTATTCATTATTCTGCAAAAAGCAATACGGAATTAATTTTTTAAGAGACTGTGCGAAATACTCACCATCGACAAAACCAGGACAACGGCTTTGCATCCTCAGTCTGACAGCTTGGTAGAGAGGTTCAATCGAACCATCCTGAACAGCCTCTCTCTCCGGGTATCCAGTAATCAACAGGAAATTGGGGACAGGAAATTGCCATTTTTCCTGCTTGCCTACAGGAGTGCCGTTCATGAGATCACCGGCTATTCCTCATCCCAGATGCTCTTTGGACGTGATCTTCGTCTGCCTGCAGATCTTCTGTTCAGCCGGCCACGAGATACACCCTTGGCGCCTGAGGAGTATATCGAGAAACTCCAGGTACGGATGGAGGAAATGCATCATCTGACTAGGAAAAGAATCGGCATAGCTTCCGAGAAGATGAAGACCCAATACGACGCAAGAGCAACCAGACACGACTTCGGAGAAGGCGACAAAGTGTGGTTATGGAATCCGAAAAGGCGCAAAGGACTCTCTCCAAAGCTTCAGACGAACTGGGAAGGTCCTTATGCAGTCCTAAACAGGCTGAATGACGTTGTGGTGCGGATACAGAAATCACCACACTCAAAACCGAAGGTAATACATTACAATAGGCTAGCCCCTTATCTTGGCCAAGATGAATAAGATCCTTAAGTTCAGACCATGGTCATTAATTATTTTGTACATAATGCAAATTATTTCTCTTTTATAATTCCTTAGTTTTATTTTAATATTTGAATTTATGTTTACATCTCTTTATGTGCTTTGAATTTATTTGTATTGTATATGCTGTGGAACACATTTGTTACTTTATATGTGATTATTATGTGAGTTTGCCTGTAAATAGATGCCTTTTACTCAAGGATTGTACTGCCCGGGACGTGCAGTCTTTGAGGAGAGAGCAATGTTACGAATTTTGTGTAAATAATTTGTATTTGAGTGTTTAATGCATTTATACTACTCTATGTTATATTTATTTCCTATTAAAATTGTACTATTCACAAGCAGTGCCGCCCCTTACATTATAATGGCGATTCAATGAGAACTTGGCGAAATCTTGGCGGTAGAGCCAATTTGGCGTCATAGGCGACCATGTTGGGGAATTCGGAACCCTCTGGAATCTTCTAGAAAGTAGTAGATTTCTCCACTAGTGTCACGTTCAATGACACGAGCGGTTATATTTCTAGAAGTTTCTGTCACGCATATAAAAAGGATGCTCGCCGGTGCGGCGACGAGTCTGCCCTTGAAACCACCGTAAACACAACATAAATACTTAATTACTACATCTTACAACACTCAAATGTCTTTGCCACTTGTCGAAACTGAGATCAGTGTAAAAGCTGGCTCCTGCTTCTTCCTCCTGCTGTTGCGTTAGCAAGTTCTACTTGCAGGCTCCTTTCTTTTCATTTTGGCTGCGGAAAAAAAATTGCAGCATTCTTTCGCCCTACTGCGTTTTGGTGCTTCTCGAACGCGTTTTGGGCTTTTCGCCCCCTTCCTGCGCTCTTCCACTCTCGTCCTCGTGACGTCCAGTGGCGTAACGTATACCCCCGCATCGCGGGGGGGAAAGTCTGACTGACGCAAGTACCTACCTTTTGTAAAATTTAACGTGGGGGCCCAAATGTTCTCCGTTACGCCTCTGGTGACGTCACTTCTGTTTCGTTCTCGTTCGGCTTCTCCTTCCACTAGCCTCCCCCCTGCAGGGGGAGTGTTCTCCGATATCGCATTTCTATTCACCCTTTTTCCTTGATTCTGGGTATAAGCGATTTATTTCGCTGGCACCCGATGCATCTAATTTTCGTTTCGGCGACGAGTCTTGATTAAGCCAGCGAGTAGTGAGGATTGTTTTGACTAGCGATTAGCTCGGCTGTGCTTGTGAATAACCTTTACTTACGTGTATTTTTAAACACTGTTATTGTGTTTGATTGCTGTTGAAGGTGTGAAGACCTTCGGATATTTACCCTGTGAATATTGCCGATGAATCCTGTATTGAAAGGATTGGATTTTCGATAATAAATTCGCATCACTCTTAAAGAACTGATTATTTTTCTTTGTGATTGTTTTTGCATAAAATCCTCGAACCCTCGGATCTACGTAACAATATTTAAATTGCACATAAGTAACTTAGTCTTTGAATAGTTATCAACAAAAACAATCGCTCATAAATCCATTAGTTTATGAATTTAAATCTCCTATTGCGATGCGGAAAATTTTCTAAGAGTGAAATATATTTAGATTTATGTTATTGCTTCCACTTACATGTCCTAAACTTGAAATTACCAGTGTAAATAAGTTGACCAAACCTTTAGTAAACAGGAGAGCTAGTGATGCCAGTTTCCTTATAGAAATGCAAAATGTATTCTATGTGGAGGGATTTTTCACCTGCCTCATGTAATAAAATGCTTTCAGTACAATGCATTTCAAAATCTCTGCATGAAGTAACAAGTTAACTTTTTGACATTGTTTACATAGAAGTTAATTCATTTATTTTTTAAAAAATCTTAAAGATTTGTATATTATAGTATCTGTTGATAAATATGAATTGAAGCTGTCACTTTTGTTTGAATTTATTTATAATTATGATTCTATATTAATAAGTAAAGGAGTAATGTGAAATTATTTTTTTATTGCAGTTGAATTTTCCAAATGGCTGTATCCTGCAGTTGCATCTTTATAATAGCACTAACTCGAGATAAATCTGCAATAGAATTTGACTGTTCCCAATCAAGATACAGGACAAAAATAAAGGCCTGAACTGGATCGAAAAGGATTTAGATACTGTATCGGATAAACCACGCCAGAATGTGATGGTCCCTCTCCGTTTAGTTACAGGCCATGAATGCTTGGGAGAGCATTTAAATCACATAGGAGTTTATGGTCATCCTTACTACCAGCTCTAAAATTTAACAGTGCCTACGAGCAGAAAACGTCTCTAATATACTGCTAGGCACTCCACAGAAATTCTCTGAGATTGCTGGATATTGATGTGCTAGAGAATTACTGGGGTCATGACTTCAGTCCCTTCTTTCTGTGTGTTTTTTCTCTTTCTCGTTTGTGTTTGTTCTTTTGTATTGTATTTTTTCTGATTCCTCAGCAATAATACTAATAAAAAAGAATTTGACTGTTATTGGAACTTGTTTTTCTACCTGCTATACTTATGTACTGAGTTTAAGTGTTAATTTAGAAAATTGGGTACTTGTATGTTATACTGTTAAACAATTCTGCCCAACAAAAAGACATTGTTGTTTCAAAAAATGTCACCAATCACTGCCATCATTATTATTGCTGTGTTTCAATGTACTCAGGGATGGTTTCCACTATTGGCTGTATATCGGGGCATTTGGCAGTCTTTTAAATTGAAGCAATTAGTTGACAGTATATGTAAGTAATATGAAATTTATATCGTATGTATTTGTTTTATGCATATTCTAAAACAAGACTTATCGGAAATTATAACATAATTTAAATTAAAAGGTTATCTATAAAACAGAAATTTAAGCCCTAAAATTTTTGACGCCAAGCAGTGTGCTTGGCTAGGATCCACCCCAAACCAAACACTAAATATGAAAAATTGAAACGGATTCTCTATGCACAGCAAAAGTGTAGATATTTTAATAAAATTTACATAATTTTTAAAAAAACTTGGCATTTTAAATCATATTTATTTTATAATACAATAAATTATTTTCATTAACTAAATAAATTGCAAATTAAACTGAAGTTTGATAAATAATCATTGAGATATATTCACAAAAATAAATAATATTTTGGACAACAGATGGCGCGTAGAGCGCTGTCCTGATCCACTCCTAAATAGACTAGTTCATTTCGGTTTAAAGTGTAGTAATGGAGGCTACTTGGTGCAGTCCTTTTGTGACAAATCTATACGGAACTTTATCACTAACCTTCTGAGTCGTTCTTTTTAGGGAAATTTAATTCCCTACCTATTTCCAATCAACTCCAAAAAGCGGACAGGATTCCTTGTTATATGCAGATTAGATAAAGTATTTAAGTCAAACGGAATAGTAAAGTTAGAGCAGTAGGAGATAGAGATTGAAGCGGAAAGTTATAGTGAAGTTAAATTGAAGATTTCTTGTTGGATGATTTAATCTCAGATAAAAGCTGAGCTGAATTGCAGTGTGGTAAATATTAGTCTTATTATTGCGAATGAAATTAAAATTAAATGTTCAATAAGAACATAGAATATAATTCTGGGATCTCTTATCGTGGTAATCTCTGCGTGATCGTTATTTAATTGTTAATTAATTGGATCATTAATTAAGTTAATTTAAAGGATATTACCTTTAAAACCTCATAAAACTAGTTAGATATATTTGTTAATAAGTCTTTGATTCTATTTGGATAAGATAACCAAATAAAGAAAGTTGTTTATAAAAATGGCTACTGGTTCTTATCTGAATCCTATTTATTCTCGTTCTCAAAGTGAGGTCCAAGGAGAGCTTCACACTTTATTTTGGTGACTAAAAGTGGTCGCCAAGGTACTTTTTTGGGTATTATTTATTTTAGAATTAATTCGATACATCACCATGAGATTTCGATAAAAATCGAAAAATCCGAAGAAAAATAGCCAAATCCATAGTGCCCCCTATACTACACTTGACCCGTTCATTTCACTCAATTTATAAACCTGTAGGTATAGATTCGAAACGGGCACCTTCCGTTCCGAACGCCAGTACTTTATCGATCACGCCAAGACGATCGTCTTCGCGTGATGTCTAAGTACTGGTTTACTTAGATACCGCTACAAACCATAGTGGTTCAATTAAGCCAAAGATGAATTTGGCAATTTTCAAAAAGAGGCCAAAAATATAAAAGTAACCTATCTAGTTTGTAGATTATCGACTTATAGTGCCTCCAACAAAATCCAGCATTAACAGTCCGGCTTTAAGCGTACCTTTTATCTGTCAGTATTCTTAACTCTTGCCTACTGGTAATTAAGAATATTTATATGATGAAATTTACGTTAAAATTAATGAAAAAAAAATTAAATAGTAAAAAAATGCATTTGGTACGAAAAAAAAATTAATCCAAAATCGATGCAAAGCATTGAAAAAGTTGATTTATTTTAGATCAGGATATGGGCGTGGCCAGTCGGACCAATGGTGTTCATTCCAGCCTTGGATCTTGCCTAAGCAAGTCGAGTCTAATGGAAGCTCCGGTCGATGACCATTGTATTACCATGGAGGACCTTGGTCCCCCCACTCCCAAACTCCCTGCTGAGCTCAGATGTTCGCAAATTACGAGCATCGGAAAAGAACTTGAAATCTACCAGATTAGAAGGGATTACGTCACCAGCATGATAGATCCTGAAAACAGAACTCCCAGCGCGACGACGGAAACGAAGTCCAAACTGGAGGAGGAGCTCAAGACGCTCAACAAAAACATCTCTGTCCTGGAAGGTAAGTTGGCTGACTATTTACCTTGCCCAATTGCCCTCTGTTTTCACAATTCTAAAAATAAAGCGGTCAAAAGAACCGCAGAACCGGTAATCAGACCGGCTAAATTTACGGCAAAAGCCACCAATAGTGCTAAAATTAATACCACCAATAATAATAAGAATAATAATAATGAATTTGTTTTCCCTAAGAAAACAACAAAAAATATCCCAATTAAAGAAATGGAGAAGCTCGCAACTACTAATGCTTTTGCAGCCCTCAACACTGCAGAAGACGGCGCCGAGGACGTCTCCCCACCTAAGTATAAAATCAAACCGATCTTTATGCGAATCATTGATTCGTATAATCTAATTTTGCAAGAACTTCATCGTTCCTACCCCACAGCCACAAATACCCACACGAGGGGGTATATCAAAATCGAAGCGCAAACCGCAGACGACCATAGGGATATAACAAATTACCTAAAAGAAAAGGAACTCGAACACTACGTGATTGAGCCCCCCTCTACCAGACCACTTAAACTGGTCATTAAAGGTCTCCCTGATAACATAGACCCAGTCGACATTAAGAACAATCTTGTAGCAAAGGGTATTAACATTGTTAAAATTGCCCAACTATAAGAAAATTCGTCACCAAAACCCCATTACCCATGTACATGATAGAGATAGCGCGCGGTGAGCATGTCAATGACATATTTCAGGTGCGCAGCTGTCTGTACATGCAGATAAAACTCGACCCTTTTAAGAAAGGAAATAGAATCACCCAATGCTACAATTGCAACTTCTTTCACCATGCGAGTCAGAATTGCAATATGAAAACCCGATGCCTTAAATGTGGTGGAAATCACAGAACAGGCACGTGCGAGATTAAGGAAAGGATAGAAAACCCCCTTTGCATAAATTGCAATACCAGAGGCCACATGGCCTCATCTACCGAATGCCCCCAATTCCCTAAACCTAAAAAAGGTAAAAGTAAATTCCCGGTTGAAAATTTAAAAAGAAATATCAATAATAACCCGGTTAAACCAGGAATCAGTCATGCCCAAATTTTAAACCCCGAAAAAGCCCAACAGATGGCAGCACCCGGGAATGCCTCCTCGGCGGCTAATAAAACCGAAAATAGTAAAAATGATAATATTAATCTGGAAGCACTTAATGCTACCCAATCCGATTCAAACGAGTTTGGCTTTCTTCAAGCCATACTTGAAATACAAAAAATATTTAGCCTCTTCCCCTCACTACTCAGTGAGATGAAAAAATCTTTCAACTGCAATAACCCGGCTGAGACAAACTCAATTGTCTGCTAAGAGGAGTCTGCTCCTCCCTCAACAACTTAACAGTTAATAATGTATAGTTTGTTTTTCGGGCTCTCCATTTATTCCTGGAACGCTGACGGAGTGAGATCGCGTATTGTTGAGATACGCGATTTCATTGATAAGCACGCCCCCGACTTATTTTTAATACAAGAAACACACTTGAGACCAGAGCATTCTTTCAAAATCCCTAATTACATTTGCTACAGGAACGACAGGACCCACCCAGCCCCCTGCAGGGGTGGAACTGCGATCCTTATTAAAAATTGTATTTCTCATTACCATATCCCCACCCCGCCCCAGGTTACTGGTGTCGAGGCGACCCTCATCATGCTCACCCCCATAGATCATGACCCGATTCTCATCGGATCGACATACATACCGCCGGCGTATGATAATTTCAGAAACCTGGGTGTCGCCCTCGACCCAATTTTTAATATTAATAATATCACCATCTTAGTTGGTGATTTTAATGCCAAGCACACCTCGTGGGGTTGCCCTGTGAGCGACACCAGAGGAAATAGACTACATCATTATATTATTAATAACAGCATTGAAGTCCTAGCTCCCCCTACCCCTACCAGATTCGGTATTGCTTCAGCCACAATTATAGACTACGCCCTTATCAAAAACTTGAACTGGCCCTGCAAAATTGACTCAATCTCTGAATTAAGTTCCGATCACAACCCCATTAAACTCCATTTCCCCAGAACTGCAAAATTTGAACTTCCCCCACCCCAGCTAAATACCAATTGGAATGTTTTCACGAAAACACTCGCAACTACTGAAAATATTTATCTCCCGCAGGCCAGCTCTACCTCAGAGATTGAGTCCCAAGTCAGAGAACTCTCTTCGGAGATTCTCAACGCACACGTGAAAGCATCGAGGCCAATGACCCATTCGGAGCTACCATATGTACAGGGTGAGCTCAAACACCACTTCCGGGAGAGAAATAAAGCCAGAAAATTATGGCAATTTACAAGATTTCCTCAACATAAAACTGAATTAAATAGACTCCAAAATAAAATTAAAAGATTAGTAGGAAAATACAGACAACAGGTATGGGAGGATCACCTTACTTCCTTGGATGCTGAAGACGGCTCCCTTTGGGGAACCGCTAGAGCTTTCAGGAAAAAGGCCTCCCCGATTTCCGCCCTTAATGGCCCTAACGGTATCGCTCTCAGTGACACTAACAAAACTAACCTAATTGCTCAGTCACTCGAAAGCCAATTCCAATTAAACGACATTCATAACCCACATAAAGATCAAATTATTACATCCATTGTCGACGCTTACATTAATGATCATACTAACACCACTGACGCTATTCCACCCGCTCTTCTGTCGGAAATTATTAATTATATTAAAAAGATTAAAGTCAAGAAAAGCCCGGGAAGAGACGGGATTACTAATAAAATGATCAAGAACCTACCCCTCATTACCGTATTTAAAATTACTAACATTATTAATAATATGTTCAAACTCAGAAGCTTTCCGAATGCATGGAAAACTGCTGTTATAATTCCCATTCTCAAACCTGGGAAAAATCCCAAATTGGCTGAATCCTACAGACCAATTTCACTCCTACCGATATTAAGCAAACTGGCAGAGAAAATTATCTCTACCAGATTAACTGACTTCCTTGAGAGAGAAAACATCCTTGTTCCGAAGCAGCACGGGTTCCGTCCTCGTCTCTCCACCTCTCATCAACTACTCCGCGTAGTTGAGTATATAAAAGATGCTATTGATAGAAACCAACATGTAGCGGCAGTGTTCCTTGACATTATAGTATATTTTTGGTTATAAAATACTATTTAAATAACAGTTCACACGCATCGTTAGTATCGGAACTTTTTATTCACTAATGAGACCATTTCCTGCTCTTCATACATTCATCTTGGCTCATTTTTTGGGTTGCCACACGCAGGTGACAAACTATCATAATTAATCTATCGCCATTTGGCGGATTCACTACAGGAGTATCCCCCCAGTGACTGAAAGGAACGATACAATGAAAAGTAAAAAAATTAATGACAATAATAATACACAGAATTACAAGAAACAATGTACAAAAAAAATATTTAAATGTCCATTATTAAGTAATATATGTTGCCAGGTTTTTGGAAAATGCACCTGTCTGCCAGATCGAGTTCTGGTTGAAGTAGTAGATGGTAAGCATTTGCTGGAACTAGAAAATTGTTTTTGACCCTCCGAAACAGTCTTAGGAGAGGTTGTAATATCTTTAAGAGCAGTGTTTATTTTGGGTGCCTTAGGAAAATCAAAATCTTGTGAGACAAAAGCAGGTTTAACTCTGTCTATAGACACCCAGGATGGTTTACTATTAATAATAATTTGTAAAGTTTTATCAGTTCTTGCAATAACTTCATGTGGTCCAGTATATGGTTGAGTGAGAGGTGGACTAACTTTGTCTATACGAAGAAAAACATGTGTGCATGAGGATAGTGCTGGATGCACAAAATGAGCAGAATGGCCATGTGTTGAAGTTGCAACTGGATTCAAATGGCGCATGATATTACGCAGAGAAGTAATGAACTCTTCATCGCATGGCGGAATTATCGATACATTCAACATGTCACTAGGCAGACGTAATGTTGTGCCATATACTAATTCAGCACACGAGGCTTTCAAGTCTTCCTTGACAGCTGATCTTATTCCTAACAAAACTATCGGAAGTACATCTGTCCATCTGGAACTTTCGTGGGCTTTGATGGATGCCTTCAAATGACGATGGAAACGTTCGACCAAACCGTTGGAGATAGGATGGTATGCGGTTGTTTTAACCCTATCTGTTCAGAATCCGTGTAAATTCAGCAAATAACGATGATCGCATCTGGGAGCCTTGATCTGTTGTGATAAGCGAAGGACATCCAAAACGTGCGATCCAATGATGAAATATTGCACGACTGATCGTTTTGCTGTGGTGTCAGGAATGGGTACAGCTTCTGGCCATCTGGAAAATCTATCTATCATCGTTAATAAATATTGAAAACCATCAGATGGAGGCAATGGTCCCACTATATCGATGTGAATGTGGGAAAAACGTGCATCTGGTGTAGAAAAAGTACCGAGAGGTGATTTGGTGTGCCTCTGTACTTTGGATCGTTGACATTTGTCGCAGCCTCGAACCCATGTTTTTATTTGTTTTTCATACATGGCCAGACATATCTTGAGCAAATGAGTTTCTTAGTGGCAGCTATTCCTGGATGAGATAGATTATGTAAATGTTCAAAAATGAGTTTACGAAATGTAGTAGGGACGAACGGACGTGGAGTACCAGTTGAAGTGTCACATATTAGATTGTGATCTGAAATCTGGCATGGTTTTAGTTCTAAATGAAGAGATGATGTACTATCGTGAAGAAATTGTTGTAACTCGAATCAATTGTCTGTGCTTCCGCGAAAGCCCTAAAATTTAACATATGAGATTGTGTAATAGAATCAATTTTGATTCTTGAAAGTGCATCGGCAACTATATTTTTGTTTCCTTGCACATGCCGAATATCAGTAGAATACTGTGCAATAAAATCAAGACGACGCATTTGCCGGGGTGAGCATTTATCTACTTTTTTGTTTAAAAGCATAAATTAGTGGTTTTTGATCAGTATAAATTTGAAATGTTCTACCCTCTAACATATATCGGAATTTTCTGATTGTGGAATAAATTGAAAATAGCTCTCGGTCATAAGTTGACCATTTTTATTGGGATTTATTTAATTTCACATTGAAAAGAAAGCTATTGGCTCCCATTGGTTTTTAGAAAGTTGCATTAATGTGCCGCCAATAGCGACATCCGACGCATCTACCCAAATGCTCAACGAAGCTCCAGGTATCGGATGTCTTAAAAGTGCGGCTTCAGCTATAGCATTTTTAGCTAAACGAAAGGCTGCATCGGCTGCGTCATTCCATTGTAGTTGTTCGGTTGGTTGGGGAACAGTAGAACGGGTTTTCTTTTTATTTTTATGCCCTTCTAAAAATTGTATTAAAGGAGCAAGTAAATGAGCAGCTTTAGGTATAAAACAACGGTAGAAATTGAAGAGACCTAAGAAGCGACGCAATTGAGTTAGAGTTGATGGTTTGGGAAACTCTGTAATGCATTTGACTTTGTCGGGGAGTGGTTGAATACCTTCTTCTGAAAGGTGAAAACCAAGAAAATCGATTTTTGAAACACTGAATACGCATTTAGAAACATTCATACTTAGGCCATATTCGTGTAATCTCGAAAATAAGGCTTTTAAATGTTTATGATGTTCCTCCGGATCTCTGGAACCAATTAAGATATTGTCGACGAACGCATATACACCTTCTAAATTACGGGTGACTTCGTCGATGAATCTCTGAAAGGTAGCTGATGCGCCACATAATCCGAATTGCATGCGGGTGCTTTCAAAAAGCCCGAAAGGAGTGCAAATCGCGGTTTTATGGATGTCATCCGGGTTCATTGGTATTTGGTGATATGCCTTAACGAGATCGACCTGACTAAAAATTTTTGATCCGTGCAAATTAGCCGTAAAGTCAGCTAAACAAGGAATTGGATATTTATCCTTGATTGTTTGTGCATTTAGCGCACGGTAATCCCCACAGGTCGCCAATCGAAAGTGCCCTTTTGGGAACCATGTGCAGCGGAGATGCGTAGTTGCTTGAAGATGGCCTTAAATGTCCCAGCTGCATCATCTGTTGAAACTCAGATTTTGCAATCGCAAGGCGATCTGGGGCAAGCAAATCTCGGTTTAGCTACTACAGGGGGTCCGTTAGTTTTGATGAAATGGACAGTATTATGTTTGATTGGTTGAGATGGATCAGGTAATCTCGTTATGGATGGGTAAGATTTCAAAAGGTCATGATAAAGTGTCTCATGACTCGAAATGGTTTTAACTGAATGAAGTGCAGCTTGTTTTATATGACCTGTTGTTTGAAGTTTGGTTTTCAAATCTCGTAAACATTTGTGGCGAAGATCTGGGACTAATTCAAAATAGTGGAGGAAATCGGCTTCAAGAATAGGTGTTTTAACACTTGCAAGTAAAAATGTCCAAATGAATTCTCGCCTAACATTAAGATCTAAAGAAAGTGTTTTCTGACCATATACATTGATAGTGCTGGAATTTGCTGCAGAAAGGGTAAGTTGGGGAGGATGTCGCTTATGATACTCAAGTGCTGGGAGCAAGGACACGTCGGAACCAGTGTCGACCAAAAAAGAAACATTTGATATTCGGTCTCTAATGAACAGGCGACGTGACTCCTGAGGCAAAGAATAAGTCGCCTCTACTCTTTGCTGGTATCGTTTCCCTGCCAAGAACAGGGTTTAACACATTTGTCCTCTTTACACCTTTTACAAAAACGGCGATGATACCAGCATATGGAAGAATCCCTAGATTTTGATCTATTATTGCGGTGATAATGTTTATTATACCTATACGGTGAGCGGCTACGAGAGAATGAAAGAGAATCTATTCGCTTATTTAATTTTTCAATTTCTCGAAACAACCTATCCTCTGTTGTAGTAGCAGACGCTCCCGATATTGCATAAGTCTCAACCGGAGTTGGGGTAACCTCGAAAATTCGATCCGAAATCTCCAGCAGCCTTGGCTAAAGTAAGATCGAAACAGCAGCTAAAATGGACTGTACTCTAGATGGCAATCGTTGCAAAAACAGTTCCAACATTAATTTTCTGGAACGTTAAAAGTTTCTGCGCGTCGCGTCATATTTCTGAATAGTTCTGAAGGTCGGCGAGAACCTAACTCTTCTCCCGATAAAAGCTGTCGGATTTCTTGCGTTGAAGATTCACCCGAGCGGTTTATAAGTTCTGTTTTCAAATTTCCATAAGGATCAGTAGCATCAGGTTTAATGAGAATATCTCTAACTAATGATGCAATATCCGGTGGTATATGAGAAACTATATAATTATATTTAGTTATTGATTCAGTTATTGGTTTCGGTGTAGCGAGAGCGAATGTGCTTTCACACATAATAAACCATAAGGCGGGGTCCGATTTATTATAAGCAGGAATTTGCACAGCATTTACTTCGGTCATAATGCAAGGATTGTTAAATAATATTACTATATATAGAAAATACACCAATATAAATGTAACATACACTTGCTTTAAAAAAATATATAATTGCTTCGAAATAAATACTAAAGACGTATTACATTTCGTAAGACATTTTTTTTTTGTCTATATACGAAATTAAATGGAATATAAGAACATTATGTGCACATTTATTAAATATGATTTATGCTTATGTACATTTTTTTTTGTTTGCGCACATTATTCATTTACTTTATTTAACATTAACAATATTCTCTATATAAATAACTAAATAAAATAACATCGCGCTGAGAAAAAAATAGTTCTCAAAAGTTAAAACATTTGGAAATCATAACAAACACAAATTGGAAGCACAGAAATTGATGGAAAAGAATAAAATGACACTTATCTGCCAGCTTCTAATGAAAAAAAAGGAGATAATTATGAGTTCACTCATCTATTCGAGAATGATTACTCATAATAGTTGTGCAATACCGGCGAATTTCACTGCAAGCCACTTCTTGTAGAACGAAAAGTTTCGTTTTGACTTCATTCGAAACAGTTTTCTTTTTCTTTTGGTTTTAAATATACAGGATTATAAATGAAAATTGGTTGCGCTTTTTAAATCCAAAGTCCTTAGTCACCATTTATAGTATATTTTTGGTTATAAAATACTATTTAAATAACAGTTCACACGCATCGTTAGTATCGGAACTTTTTATTCACTAATGAGACCATTTCCTGCTCTTCATACATTCATCTTGGCTCATTTTTTGGGTTGCCACACGCAGGTGACAAACTATCATAATTAATCTATCGCCATTTGGCGGATTCACTACAACATTCAGAAAGCTTTCGATAGAGTTTGGCACACTGGCCTTCTCTTTAAATTAATTACTTATAAAATCCCACCCCCACTAATCCTACTATTAAAATCCTACATCAGTGATCGCTCATTCACTGTCAGAATTAACAGAACGTTCTCTCAAACTAGACCCGCAAAAGCCGGCATTGCCCAAGGTTTGAAAGAAAAATTTATTTAAAAGCTACAAATAAATCCTGGATATAAGAATACAGAAACAGATTTTTTAAAAGCTATAAAATTAAATCTAGGTTATCGTGGCGTATTAAAATACCACAGCTATGATGCTGGTGGTATCGATGATTTCGATCTACATGCCGAGTTTCTTGATATGGCGCTGGAATGTGCGCAGATGTTCAGGGAAGAATTTTGCGCGGGAGCATGCGCAGATAATCAGGGAGACGCTTGTGGAAGATAACGACGCCATTCTGAAAAGTGTAGAAGGCATTCATTTTGGATCTGTCTATCAGTTAGCGTAAATTTGGTGCAGTTTATTATCACCGTGTATGAAAAATCCGAAGTTTTTTTTATGTAAGTGAAGTAAAGCTTCTTCAGTATTTTTGAGGCAGTAATTTATTAAGCGGCTTGAAAATAAGGTAATGTTATTATAAAGTATAACATTCAAGTCAGTATTTACATTGGTCAAAAAAGAAAGCAACATCTCTTGCGTATATATCATGGAAGCAAATAATAATTCTGAGCATAAAAATGAATCCCAGTACTCTAATGAAAGTTCCACTTCGCGATCGGGACAACCATCATCGAGCACTCATTTGCAGGATAAACCCCGCTATCGTAAACACAAGAAACGCTCACTCTCTCATGAGAATGATTGGAATGCTGCTTCAAAAAATAAAGATACTTCAGAGAGATTAAAGAAACAGAAAAATAGGGGAAATGACCAGATTATTGGAAATCAATCGTATGACGTCTCAGGCCCCTCACGACAAATGGCTACTCCGCTACATCAGATGGCCGCTACAATACCGCCAAACCCACAAGTTATGCACCAGCAACGCTTATATCCAAGTTCTTATCCACCACATTTTGGATATGGTCCCACTAACAATTTCGCTGATCCTAAGGCAGGTAATTATGGAACCATGCCTTTTAATATGAATAGTATGATGTCAATGCCTCCTCAATGGCCTGTTAATAATGGTTTACCTATTCCAGCGAGCAGTGTAGGTATAAATTCTAATGTTTGTGCTACTCCTTTCTCAAATGGAGTGGAAATGATGCCCAGCACTAGTTCAGCTGTGGGACCTTATCCTTTTATGGGTATGGCAAATAATTATGGAATGGTACAACCATCCATGGATTTCTGTCCCTCTCGAGTTATGCCATCCCCTATAATCTCTAATTTTACCCCTAATGTCCCAATTTCCCTTTCTAATGCAGTTTTGACTCCTCCATTACCGGGAGAAAATATAACTCGTCTAAAACCTGATGGATGTCGAACTGTTCTTGTCACATGTTTGCCTGAAAAAATTACTCAAGATATCATTAAAGAAGCATTTGAAAGATGTGGAAGTATTTCGGAAATTAGAATGAGTGATAAGCATTTTTGTCATATAAGATTTAATGAAATGGAGTCGGTTGAACAAGCACTTCTTCTCTCGGGATATCGAATAAAAATTGAAGATAAAGATGATCCTGCTTACACTGCAAAATTGCATGTAGACTGTGTTACTGCTTGTGATGATCTGCATGAATTTGGATGTAGGAAAAGACTAAGGGAACGTGAAGAGAGACATCGCGCACGCGAGGGTCGACCACCTAGTCCACCTCCAATATCTCATTTTTCAGAACATGAAGCTATCGCTGTGAATGAAAAGTTGCGCAATGAGGAAACATTTAAAGAGAGTGCTCGGATCCTAATTACTTGGCTGAAAAGAGGAGAATGCTCTAAAAGTAATTGTGGAATATTTTATTTTATGCTTCAAAGTTCCAATAGTCATGTAAAAAGATTAAGAAATGAAAAGCTCAAATGTGAAGAAGAAGTTCAGAAAGCCAAAGAAAATTTAGATGTAATGACTCGCAGCATCCAACTTGAGTTGTCGGAAATTGAGAAAGTGTATGCAGCTGCAGTGGTACAAAAAAATTGGGATCACTTTTCAAAGAATCAAAGAAGACGTATAGAATATTGGAAAAAAGAAATTGCACATTTTTCAGCTGCTTTAATCGCCTCACGTGTTGAAGAAAATATGGATTTAGATGTGGATGAAAATGCTGAAGAGTGTAGTAATGAAGATCAAACTGAGAATGATGAATTATATCAATTGAGAGAAAGTAATGATACTTTAAAACAACAACTGTTATCAACTCAAAAGGAATTGGATCATTATAAACAAACTTGTAATGAGTATTATGAAGAAATTGTAAAATTAAAGTCAATTTCAGAAGAGAGTCAAAGAGTCGGACAACTGTCATCAATTCAAAAGGAATTGGATGATTATAAACAAACTTCTAATGAGTATTATGAAAAAATTGTAAAATTAAAGTCAATTTGTGAAGAAATTGTAAAATTAAAGTCAATTTCAGAAGAGAGTCAAAGAGTCGGAAGTTCAGAAATTCCTGTTGAAAACGGATATTATTCTGACAATGCCAGAAAAGATGTTTCTGTTACTAATAGTTCTACGCAGTGTGTCCCAGATGAAGCTAATGTCACTGCAAATGAAACTTGCTTGGTTACTCTCATGTCAATTTTTTTGCTTGTGCATCCTTTTGGAGCCAATATTGATTATATTTGTTCGTACTTGCTTCAAACCCACCCAGCTGTAACTAAAATAGATATTGAAACCTTGTTAAAAAAATTTCCCAATAGTTTTAAAGAGGTATCTACTGAAATAGGTGTCACACTTGAGAAAAAATGGAAATATGTTGCATTTGATTCCTCAGCTCGTCCTGATGGTCATTAGATCACCTTATTTTTTGAAGTACATATTATTTTCTCCAATTAACAATCTTAAAGCTATCAACATGATGTTTAACTGAAATTTTTGAAATAGTTTTTGACACCAAGAATGGCTGAATATTTGACCTGTCTTTTTATTAAACAGTCTGTATATATTTTATTTTATATTATGCGAGACAAGGCTACAAACATCTTATTCAGAAGATGGAGTTTTTAAATGAGAAACTGCAGCACTGGATTTCTAAGATATAGGTAAGTATTTTTTTAACTGTCACTAATGTCTTTATTGTGACCTTGCTAATGGTGAGTTGAATGCAAATGTTGTTGAAGATAAATTCTGTAGTGAATCTTACACCATTGCTACAGTAAGATATACATTATTAAGGTGACTAATCGTTACCTTATCGGCGGTGAAGGTAAGGTAGGGGAAGTCGACGAATCGAAGTTTTGACAGAATAATAGAGGACATGCAGTGGAGGAGCAGTGGGTATTTCAAGGTGTAGAATGAGTGAAAGATCAGGTAAGCTATTTTTAGTAGCAGTACACAACTGATCTCGTGAGACGCTAGTTAACACTATAAAGGAATGGATGGAGCCTGGAACCATGATTTTTTCTGACAAATCGAAGGCATGACATGTTAAGGCAAGAAGGTTTTGATCATTTGACGGTAAATCATAGCCTTCATTTTATATATCCAGTGACGAATTGCATCATAAATACCATAGAAGGCACTTGGAAGCATCCCTAGTCCCTTGGAACATACACTCCTTACCTGCAATAGAAAATAGATTTTAAATTTCATTTGGCTATATATGTTTAGGAAATCATGCAAACAAAAGGGAGTAGATTGTTTCAATGAGTTTTTAGTTTCAGTAGAAATATTGTTTGAGATATCAATTAGGCTGAGAGGGATGTAGGTCAAATTCTTTATAAGGGAAATTTAATTGAGATTTTTATCACAATCTATATTACTGGCGAGTGATTACTTTGATTGGTGGGTGACAATTTTTTTTTTATATATATTAAGTGCTGCAAAGTAAGTTAATTCTCTATTTATATATAATTTATTCAATGTAAGCAAGTAAGATTCTCCTTTTATTTAATTTTATTACTTTAATTTTAATGTTCTTTTACTTTAATATGTTTAATTTTTAATGTTTCTCTTCTAAGCTTAATGTGTAATGATGATAAATAGAATAATTTGTTCATTACTATTCTGAATCACTAACAAAAATAGATTTTTATTCTTAAATTCAATGCAGTATTGCTAAAATAATCAATTATACTATTCATTTTTAGATTTATAAAAATTTGTTCTTTCACTCCTTTTATGGTTCTTTTGTAGGTATTCTCTGCTCTATTCTCAGCCTGTTTTTAAGAATATAACATGTTTCATTTTTATGCTTCTACTAGGATTAGAAAGAATCCCACCATTTATTTTCGTACAAAGGTGGCAGAAGAGGAGGAGGTAAGCTTAGGTCAAAGACAGGAACTTAACTTTTCCTCAGTGTAGGAAAAGGGCGAGGGGAGGGGTCAAAGTACTGGTTTCCTGTCATTTCAGTGTGTGTGTGTGTGGGGGTAGACGAGGGAAAAAGATTGACCCTATGCTTTTTTTTTGGCGACCATTGTCACCTATAAAAAATTTCAGGTGCAGATGTTTCAATTTTATTATAAAACTCGCGTGTTAAAAATTCTGGGATTGTAAAGGTATTAAATTTTTAAAATTTATTTTGAGAAAGGCCAGAGTTTAAAAGTTGATTACGGATGATTATAATGCTTTCAAATTACCATATTTGTAATAATGTTCTAAGGGTACTTGCATATTAATCCCATGCCAGATATTCACTGCCAGTAATAAATCTTTAAAAGATGGCAACCTATATTTCATTTTAGAAGATCTGTTATTTATGGCTACCTATTTCATTCTGAACATTTCATTGTTTAATGTATATTTCAGTTTTTGAATTTAGTGTCCTGTCTGTTTTATTTTTGCTTTGATGTAAATTTTGGCACAACACTGATATAGGTCTCTGGGACTTAAAGTGAACCAAAAGATGTCTATTACCAGAAATATGACATACTCTATTTATTTGAATCTAAGCCACACCCCAAATTTTCTGCACGTTTTTGTGAAAAAATAAAGTATTAACAGGTTTATCAAAGTATCCAACAATTACAAAATTTAAAAAAAAAGTAAAATGAAAAAAGAATGGTGTTGTCTAAATAGCATAGGATTATTTAAATTATGTTAAATCATCACAAATTTAACCAAAGGAGTTTTATTCAATGAAGTTGCCATCTAGAGGAATAATATGAACTCTGAAATAAACTATAATTAATTAGATTTAATTTTATTTTCCATTTTATCATTATAGAAACTAGGTTGAACCATATTACGTTTGCTGAAGTTTGTAGCGATCGTATAAAGTTTTTAAATTGAAATTTGATTTCAAATGACAACTTTGTTACTTTGGTCAGTTCAGATTACAGTATTTTAGCAAATAACTTTGACATAGCTTTACATACTTCAGATATTAAAATGTATATCAAGTTTTATAAGGAAGAAAATTATAGTCTTGAGAAATACATAAGTAATTAAAAATTTTTATGATTAAAATGTATTGTAACCTTGATTTTGTTAAAAATTGTATTACTATTTGAGAAAGTCCTTTGAGATCTTAAAAATCAGTGCACTTCATATCATTTAATAATGATAAATTTCATCTGACACTGTTGAACAGTGATATTTTTATATTTTTTTTATATTTCATATTTTTGTACTATTAAGTTTCTAAAACTGATGATGCAGTTCAAGTCAATCTGTATTTGTCTAGTGATACAGATTTTTTTTTGAAATTTTAGTGTATTGTAATATATGATCTGTTAATATTTTGATTAATTATTTTGTAGCTTTTTTTGTGCCTCCACCAATTTGTCTTGAAGAGAATCAGAATTTAATTTCTTTTACAAGAACATCTAACTCATGATTAAAATTAAGGTAAGTTTATAATTACATAATACTTTTGTGGAAAGTGAGCTAGACATTATGTTGTAAATGTACATAAATTTATTTTTTGCTGGTGCATTAAAATATCTTTCTAATTCTAATTTGAACCTAATGCCTTTTTATAAGATAAGGTTTGCTCATTTGATTTAGTCAAGATACTAACTCAAGTATCTTTTTCATTCTTCCTATAAATTTACTAAAAACTAATTTTAAAACATCTTATTCTTAAAATAAATATAGCCATGTTGTATAAAAGATAAATATAAAATAAAGATCAAATTTAGTAAATTCAGGTAAACACTATTAACTAAATGATTATATAAATTTGCATTATTATAATATTAATCCTCTTCCAATTACTTGGTAGTTTCATTAGTTTGTTAATTTTTAAAAAATGAAAATTGCATTAGATTTATGTAATTATTCCTTTGAGTATAATTAATAATTTAAGTCCCAATTGTTTGGAATTATAAATATTAAAACTAAATTTTAAATTTATCTTGCAAAGATTTTTAACCAAGTTAATAACTGAATTATATTTCTTTTAGGGAGTTTAATTAAATAGTGTAATTATTATGTTTAAAAAAAGAATGTATATTATTTTTTGATTAATCATGTATCAAAAATTCATTTAACTTCATGCATTCCACATTAAATATTTTATGCAGAAACTTATCGCAAAATATTTTATGCAGCAAACTTATCGCAAAATATTTAAATTGTTGAGATTACAAAATGAACTTTTTTTTTCATTCAAAACTATTCATTTGGCATAAAAATCAACAGCAGCTGATTTTAATCTTTTTAAAAATATTTAGGACCATTGAACAATCTTACTTATGCTGGTATTTTAGTTGCAGTTTTTTTAAATACTTTTTGTGTGAATGCTTAATTTCTTGCACCTTTTCAGTTTAGTTTTTAATTTAAAAGTAATTAGAATGAGACAGTATTGAATTTCTGAATGAAATATAGATATACTTAACTTTTATATATTTAATACCTTCCTGGGATTTTGTGTGTGTGATTTAAAATTGGTACTCACATTGAGTAATCTACTCAATTACTTTGTGTTTAATACTTTTTAAGGATTTCACTAAAAATTGTAAATTTGTCTGCTTATATGTTATTCCTATCGCCCAGTGGCTGAGTTAGAGCATCGCGCTTCCACACCATAAGTCCGAGGTTCAAACCCCGGGCTGGGGATTGAATCAGCCTGTAATTCCTTCGTTGGGTCGATAAAATGATTACCAAGCTTGCTTCGGAACTTAACACTGGGGGTTTCGCATCAGACTGACCACTTGACTGAACTTCGGCTCATGCATCTTAGGGCCCAATATCGCATATACTGAGTAGGCCGCACTGTCGTATGTCATGGCTAAAATTCTAAGCATAGTTTGACAAGTTATGGATAACTTACATGACATCCCAATGTTGTCAATAATCCAGGATTATGGTATTATGGCAAGTAATGTGGGCGTTTCAAAATGTACCGCCACTAACGAAATGTAAACAGACCCGAAAAATGAGTGAAGTTGAGAAACAGCTTTTGCTGATGGAAGCTGTGTATTAAAGATTCGGTCACCACTTGTGACGTCACAGTTCTATCTGGCCACTCGGGAGTTTTCTTAATAGTTTATACCATTTGTTGTGGAAGTAACACAATATGCTAATTGTATTAGTGTATAAATACTAATCGCTACTGTTGTATAATCAGTAGCAGTTGGGTGTTTCTCAGCAAGTAGCTGACTCCATACTGTACTCAAATGTTTTTGAGCAAGGTGCTTGCTGAGTTAGTGTATTCAATTGTTTTTCATTTTAAAAATGCCACTGTAAGTTTCATCTTTTTGCAACATCTTCAATAAACATGTTGTCTAAGAAATTCTCGTCTGTAACCTTTATAAATCGGCTGGTACATACGCTGTACCAGAAATTTTTTTGTTGCTTAATTCGGTTTGGTACGACGTGTGTACAAAGGTTTCTAGAGACATTTCTTTCCCCCTTTTTTCTAACACACCCTTTTACGATGTTGTTCCACCCTTTTTATGACTTTGCTTCTATTATCTATAATTGGGTGGGGTTATTTTTCACCAACATTTTGAGCATTCCTTATAATTGGTGACATTTAGGAACAAATTTTGACTTCGTTAAAAAAAAATACTGCATTCGATGACTTTGTTTTCTGAGCAACAAATTTTTCTTTTTCTCTTGCTGTATCTTCTATTTTTTAGAATGCCTCGAAAATTTCTCGCAGAAATGGAGATTGAGAATTTGATGAAAGATTTAGAGCAAGAAAATTTTGACGATAGTGATTCAGAGAATGAAGTTGAATTCGAAATTAGTATTTTCGAAAATAATGAGGTTGATTTTGATGTATCAGCTAATTTTGATCAGAAAGTTAAAAGCTTATTCGCATGGAAAGAGGTAGAAGGCTCTGAAGTGATACGTATATTGCCATTTTCTGTTAAAGTTGGATTGAAAGTTGATGCTAGCAATTTCAAAAGTAAAAATGATTTTTTAAACTGATGTTCACAGATAAAATTTTAGCAGTTCTGGTTGAAGAAACTAATAGGTATGCAATTACTGTACTTAATCTTCATGGAAACCAACTGATAAAAATGAAATTTTAAAATTTCTTGGATTAATTTTATTGATGGGACACATCGAAAAAGATGGTACACAGGATTATTGGACAACTAATAATATGATAGAAACTAGATAAGGTGATCTTGCCATGAAATTTTGTGATGGAATGACAGCATTGTGTTGGAAAGATAAGAGGCAGGTATATATGCTGACCAATATGCTCGCCCCCTGAAAGGAATTTATCATTGAAGAATGAAAAAGGTTTTTAAAAAATTGATGGTGACATTTCTGTATGCGATGAAGACAAATTAACTTCCAAGCCAAAAGTTGTGACAGATTACAAAAGGCATATGGGATATGTTGATTTAGGAGACCGCAAGGCATCCACCTATTCTTTTGCTAGACGAAATAGAAAATGGACAAAAAAATTATTTTTTAGTCTCATCGATATTGCTGTTCTGAATGCTTTTCTAATATTTAAATCATGCCAAACTTCGTCAAAAATTAGTTTAAAAGAATTTAGAATGAGTTTAATTACATCTCTAATAGAAAAAAATAGATTGTAAAAATGCAGAGCCTTCAACAAAAAGAGAAAAGACAAATGATAATACATTTTCTCATTGGCCATTTGATGAAAAGAAAAGAAGGTGCGCTTATTGTGCGAAAAAAAATATACAACAAAGAACCACTGTTATCTGTAAGGCATGCAATGTGGCTCTTTGTATTGACCAGAACTGCTTCGAAGATTATCACACAATTTATTTAAAAACCTCTTAACATATAAACCAATAAAAAACAAAGACCAGAATTCAACATATTAAAACTGATACATTTTTTATCAAAATAAAAAAAGGCTCTTTTAAGAGCCAAAAAGTAGAACTCACTTTCACAAACAGATATTTCAAAAAAATTACTTCTAAAAAATTTTAGTTTAAGATATAAGATTCTCTTAGAAACAAAAAAAAAATGTAAAACAAACTTAATACATTTTTTTTCTTCATAAAACTGATTGTTAAATCTGTCAAGTTTCGAAGTCCTCATGTTGGTGTGGTGTGGAAGTTTGGTGAGAGGGTAAGATTTCTGAGGTTCATCCCCAGTATCTTTTATATGGCTTTAGAATGTGATGTTACTAAAAACTCAAATCTAATTGATCACAAAATATTTGGAGTACAATTATTTTTTTTTTCGTGCACTTAAAAGGGCAATTACAAAAATAAAATATTTAGAAAAATGCCCTACATATTCTTAAAAGTTTTTACATATTTTGTCGAACAATTTTGAAAATTTGATCAGTTATTTTTTTACTATGTGGTGTAATTATTGTACTTAAATATGTACGCTGTTTTATTTTAGAGTGAAATAAAATGTTTAGTATAATAATGTTCTACTCATTTTTAAAAAATTTTTCCTTCTGTTGGAAATTTTGTCAAATGATTTTGAAAACGTGGGGTGAATATTTTTATAACATGGTTTTCATTATTGTAGTTGAATATATAAGCTGCAATAATTATACCGAAGGTAGAATGTGTACATATAATCTTAACTGATCTTTAATTGGTTCTACACATTGCTACTACATGACTACCTACTTACCTATTTTGCAATATACACTCCGGAACATTGAAAATAGCGACCCAAGAATGAAGCCAAGTACAATAGCGAAACTTAGCAAATAAGTACAGCGTAATGTGATATGCAAATGATCCAAGTTTTGTGCCAATACACATGCTCATATATGCCGAGGTGGCACTACAATCAGGAAGAGGGTGCTATATAAGCCAGCGCAAATTCGAAGTTTCATAAACGGGCCGACTGTAGGAAAACTTTGGTTAGCGAAACATGCCAGGTAAACGTGCTAGAAAGACATTTCTCACAGTTAAGTGAGTTTGAGAGAGGCCTGATCATCGGGATGAAAATTGCAGGCTGGTTGACACGCCGTTTTGTTGGCTAGGTGGATCGTTCGGAGTAGGCGATTAGAAATTGTTGAGAGCAGTGGACACGAGAAGGTACCCGCACGCGGAAACCCGGGTCTGGAGCGACCAGGAAGAAAGGGAGGAGAGAGGATCGAAGGATCATGCTGTAAGCACTTGTAGACCCCACAGTGACTCGTTCAACGATACGGTCAGACGTAGGCGTAGCAATTGTTTCCCAAACAATTTCCAGACACCTTGCAGAAGCAAATCTTAAATCCAAGCGCCCTTTCCGTGCACTCCCTTTAACACCGGAACATCAGCAACTGCGTCTGCAGTGGTGCCAAGCCAGATTAATGTGGAATGTGACAGATTGGCAAAAGGTTGTGTTTAGTGATGAATCCTGGTCTGTTTTGGGGACAGATGATAACCGTGTACGGGTGTGGAGGCGCCCTGGTGAGTGGTACAATTCCTCCCACACTGTTCTACGTCACACTGCCCACACAGCTGGTGTAATGGTCTGGGGGGCCATAACCTATGATAGCTGGTCCACTTTAATTGTGATGCGTGGAACCTTAACGGGCCAACATTACGTTGATGATATTCTTCGACCCCATGTAGGACTTTTCCTAAATGGTCTCCCAGGGGCAATTTTCCAGCAAGATAATGCTCGTCCGCATACAGCAAGAGTTGCTCAAGACTTCCTATGTCATTTTCAGACTCTTCCATGGCCGGCCCACTCCCCCGATTTGTCCCCTGTAGAGCACGTGTGGGATCAGCTAAAATGTCAGATGCCATCGTGTCATTCTGTACATGATTTAGAATTGGCTGTTCAAGATTTGTGGGCCCGTCTGCCTCAGGACAACATAAGGTGTCTAATCAACTCAATGCTGGACCGTGTGGCGGCATGTATTGCAGCTGGAGGTGGTCCAACGCGCTATTGAAGTCGCCCAGTGTTTGTGTCGTTGCACACCCTGTATTCATTTAATTGTCTTGTTTTTGAGATCAAGTGAATCTCTCATCTGTGTCATTATGTATATTAAATTTCATTTCAATCTGATGCTTTCTTCTTGGGTCGCTATTTTCAATGTTCCTGAGTATATATATATATATATAATTGTAAACTTCGATATTATTGTGAGTTTATGATTGAACAATTGTACTCTCAGAAGGTGTTGTCATGAAGCTGTTTATAGAAACTATGAATTAAATATTTCACATATTTAAATAATACTTTAACGTTTTTCTGGAGCATGTATTTTAGTAATATTTTATGATTGTCAACTTTTTAAAAGAATTTATGTCATACACATCTGTAAGTGATTTATTCTCAGTTTGGTTTAGCAATTCAACAAAACGATCATCAAGCGAGGCGTAGATTCGTCGAATGGGCCCAAAACGAGATTGCCGTTGATCCCGATTTTCATAAGCGAATTTTGTTTAGGGATGAAGCGCACTTCTGGTTGAATGGCTACGTCAACAAACAAAACTGCCGCATTTGGAGTGAAGCTAATCCACAAGTGTATGTCGAAACACCGTTACATCCAGAAAAACTGACTGTTTGGTGCGCTTTGTGGGCTGGTGGAATCTTTCTTCAAAAACGATGAAGGCCACAACGTTACAGTCGATGGTGATCGGTATAGAGCCATGATTACTAACTTTTTCATTCCTGAAATGAACAATCATGATGTCCAGGAGCTGTGGTTCCAACAAGATGGCGCAACATGTCACACAGCTCGTGCCACAATCGATTTATTGAAAGACACGTTTGTTGACCGCCTAATTTCACGTTTTGGACCTGTGAATTGGCCTCCAAGATCTTGTGATTTAACACCACTAGACTATTTTCTGTGGGGCTATGTAAAGTCATTGGTCTATGCGGATAAGTCACAAACGCTTGACCATTTGGAAGACAACATTCGCCGTGTTGCCGATATACGGCCACAAATGTTGGAAAAAGTCATCAAAAATTGGACGTCCAGATTGGACTACATCCGAGCCAGCCGTGGCAGTCATATGCCAGAAATCATATTTAAAATGTAATGCCACAAAATTATTTTTCAAATAAAAAAAAATTCATGTCAATCGAATAATACATCGTTGTTTTATTGCAATTTAAAGTTCTATACCTCTAAAAAAGCACCCTTATATATTTTTAATAATTTTTATTGAAATTTATAATTCTTCTATGCGCACTCATACTATAAATATGCATGGATCATTTTCAGGAAATACAAAGAATTTTATTTCAAATCAAGCTATTTCCATAGATAAGTATGTAAATCATCATAGCTTCCTTTTTAAAAGCCTTAAAACTTTCACCAATGGTTAAATCTCTTTCAGCAGTAGTATGCTTGTAAGTTTTTTCATTATATCTGAAAAATTTAATCAATTTTTCCTAAGTTTTGAGCTAGAATGCAAATTTACGTCAAGTGTATCATTATCAGTAAAATAAAGAAACTTCATAATCAACTAGAAAATTTTAACTCATTCCTTCCCCCCAAAATGAATTCTCAGTCTGCTTATTCATTAACCAGTTGTGCAGTATCAAGTCTAATGGTTAGCCCTTTGTAAAATAAATAAACATTTGAAACGTTGACATACATTTCAAATTGAATCTAGGAATCTCAAACTCTATCCTTGAGTTTTCCTCCTTTCAATTCTGACTTATATATTTCTGCATATTTCTCTGCAAAATTCTTTGTTTGTCTTTGTTAGATATTAGTTGTTACTTATTAGATGGCGCCACATGTATTAAACCTATTCGTTTATATTATGTAATCTAATAAGAGGACACCATTATTATTCCGAGGTAGAACGTGAAGCATCACATAGCCTAAGCAAACTTAATAAATAACTGTCCTTAAAAGCATCCTGTGGTTCTGAGTTTAATATTATATCGTGTCAGAAAAAGATTCCACGCATTTTCTTCAAAAATACTTAAAATCTGTGAATTAAGAGACAGTTAGAAAATAGTTTTAAAAATGGCAAACAATTTAGCAACGATTCCAGCATTTGAAGTGGGTACAAATCCATCAGAATCCTGGAGACACTGGAAAGAAGATTATTTGGAAGCCCTTCGATACAGTGCAGCACCAGAGAAAACAAACCTGCTCTATTCCGTCATTTATGCAGATAATTGAAAAAACAGCTACGAGCTTTTGAACTTAAGCCTAATGATGGTTGTGAGGGTGTGACTCTGCAACAAGTGCTTCAAGAGTTTGATAGATATTTTCTGGACTATCAAAACGAAATTTTTGCTTTTATGTTCTTGGGGGAAAAAAGGGAACAAGGAGAAAAATTTACGGACTATTATTCTAGGCTTCGTAACGCTGTCGTAGAATGCAATTATGGTGAATCACAGGACCGCATGCTTCGGGATAAATTAATTCAAGGACTGTTGGACAAAGCATTGCAAGAAAGATTAATTAGAGAAACAAGTAAAAAGGTCAGGGATGAGTGAAGGAGGTGATGAGTGAATGCAAAACTGCTGAGAATAGTAAGGTACAAGCATCAGTCATGAATGAAAAATTTACTGTGAATGCTTTGAAGAATTTTAAAAATTATCGGAAGCAGTGCATCAATAATCAGAAAATTGAGTTCAACTGCAAGCAATGTGGAAAAAAACATGAGAAGAAATGTTCGGCATTCGGAACAAAATGTCGAAATTGTGAAGGAAGAAATCACTGGGCAAAGATGTGCAGAACCCTAAGTAAACAGAAAAATATGGCTGCTCGAAGAGTGAATGCTATGGAAGAAAACGGAGAATTGTTTATATTGGGGAACTGAAGTCAGTAAATTAACTGGACGCGAAAGAAACCAACTGTGTGTGGTATGAACAAATTTTTGTAAATAAAAATGCTGTAATGTTTAAATTGGATACTGGGTCTCAAGTGAATGTAATTCCCAAGTCAGAACTTTTAAAATGGGATGAAAAGCCAGTAGTAAGAAATTGCAAAATTGCTGTGCTTGACTACAGTGATAACAGAGTTCCAATTTTCTAGGTAAGTGCTACCTCAACTGTGAAACTAAAAGGTATAGAAAAACTTCTGAATTTTTAGTTACAAGCTTAAATTCATGTTCAAATTTAGGCCTTGAAGCCTGCAAAGAATTAGGGCTGATCCAGAGATTGAATATGATCTATAAAAGTCCTATTGAAACTCCAGAATTAATTTTTAAAGAATTTACTGATGTTTTTACTGGTACAGGAAGACTTAAAGGAATTGTAAAAATTAAATTAAAAGAAAACACTGTAGCAGCCCCCCGTAAAGTGCCTCTTGCTATACATAAGAAAGTTAAAGAAGAACTAAGTAATATGGTAGAAGCAGGCATAATAAGCAAAGTTGAAGAGCCAACTGAGTAGGTGAGCAGCATAGTTGTAATCGACTCACCTAAGAAATTAAGGATTTGTCTTGATCCCAGGCCACTGAATGAGGCTATTCAAAGACCTCATTACCCAATCCCTACTGCAGATGCACTAATTACAAAGCTGCAAGGTGGTAAAGTGTTTACTATTTTACATGCAAAAAATGGTTTTTGGCAGTTACCATTAGATGAAGAATCTTCATATCTAACCACATTTTGTACACCTTGGGGGCGATACAGATTTTTAGTATTGCCATTTGGTCTGAATTCTGCTCTTGAAGAATTTCAAAAGGCAATGGATGAAATTTATGAAGAAGATGAAGATATAATTCCTTACTTTTAGGAACATTGCAGATTATTACGTCGAACACTCTTGAAAGCAAGAAAGGCCAATTTAAAATTTAATGTGTTGAAAATGCAGCTATCACAAACTTCAGTTAACTATCTAGGTCATGTTTTGTCTGATGAAGGAATTAAACCAGATCCCAAGAAAAATAGAGCCATTGAAGAGTTTGCAACACCTACCTGCAAAGAAGATTTGCAAAGATTTCTCGGTATGGCAACTTACATAACAAAATTTACACCACACCTTTAAAATTTAATGCATAATCTAAGGCAGCTTCTTAAAAAAGATTCTGTGTGGATCTGGGATACAAACACAGAGAGGGATTTTGAGCTGGTAAAACAAGCCATAATGAAATCTCCCTGTTTGAAATATTTTAATGGAAACAAGGCAGTAACTGTTTCTGTTGACGCTAGCAAAAATGGACTGGGAGCTGTGCTTCTGCAAGAAGGTCAACCAGTAGCCTATGGATCTGAATCATTAACACAGACACAACAACATTATGCTCAAATTGAAAAGGAGCTAATGGCTGTGATATATGGGTTGGAGCATTTCAACTATTATACTTATGGAAGGATTGTCATGGTCCAGACAGATCATAAGCCAATACTGGGCCTTATAGTAACAAATCATACGATACAATATCTCCTCGTCTTCAACGTATGTTACTTCGATTAAATAAATATAATATTCAGTTGGAATATGTTCCAGAAAAGAACCTAGTAATAGCAGATGCCCTACCAAGAGCACAATCCACCACTGATAATTTTGATGAAGTTCTAGGCTAGGAGGCAGGCAACTGTGAGATAAATTTCTAGTCATCCACTTCGAAACAGTCTCAAAAATTAACCTGTATTTGATGGTATAGGCCAGGGATGGCGAACCAATGGCATGGCACGCGACAGAATATTTTGGGTACGCCATCGATCAAAAACGATTTGCATTTTAGCTTAAAATAATTAAGTTTACTATGAAGTATTATAAACAAACGCGATGCCGACAAGTCGAGGATCAGACTCGTTTGTTATGTCTTGCGTAAATACTTCGTATATTATAAATTGCTAATGATGTAAAGTTTATCTACGCATAGTGTGTGTATGTAACTATTTCTAAATATATTCAAGTTGTTTAAAAAACATTTTCTAACGTTTACATTAATAGCTCAGCTTGTATACATCTAATTTATTAATGTGATCTAATTCTCGTCTAGTAAGTCTCTCTCTCTATATATAATTGGTAAAATAACTCTCACTGCTTTTTTTAAAAATTTTAATGACCTGAGACAAAAGCGAAAGAGCAGACACTACTGAAATCTCGTACAAGCACCCAATTTCCTAAAAACAGATCTGCCCATGAGCCCGCAGTCGTGCGCAGTCATTAAAATGGGATTTTTTTGGCGGGTGGGGGGGAGGAATCAAGCGAGAGCACATAGAATAGTCAATTTCATCGACACAACTGTACATTTAAAGTTTTGTCTTAAATTTACGATTTTTAACTGCTATTTAACATGGCTAGTTCAACAAAAAAACAAAAAGTGCAAGATACTAAGTGTAGCAGAGAATTTCAAACTTGGTGTGTTGAGAAGTATGGCATGATCAATAAAGGCGACAAAGCGGTGTGTGTTTTATGTTCTGGAACAGTGGTATGCAGAAGATATATCGTCTGTAAAACGGCATTTTGAAACAAATCACAAATCCTTTTGTGAAAAAAGCGAACCAGAGCAAAAAGAATTAATTGCAAGTGCAATAAAAGACATAAATAAACAGTCGACATCTATGTTTAAATATGTAAGCAAGAATTGTCACACAAGTGCGGCAAGTTACTCGCCTGCAAATGCCATTGCTCGGCATGGTAAACTTTTTCAAGAGGGAGAGTTTTTGAAGGAAGCTTGGTTGCATGTGCGCCCTCACTTTTTGATGATTTTGATAATAAAGATAATTCAGTGCATCAAAGATGTTACTCTATCTAGAAACACAATGAAAGATAGAATCTTGAAATTGGCAGAAAATGTTACTGATCATCAAAAAAATGACATTAACTCTGCTTCTTTTGTATCGCTATGTCTTGACGAAAGTATTGACATTACTAAATCGGCACGTTTAGCTGTCTTTGCTCGATATTGTGTAGGAAAGATCATTAAGGAAGAATTAATTGCGATAACATCTCTCTCTCGTTGTTAACAACTACAAAGGGCACAGATATTTGTATGGCAGTAAGAAATTCGCTTGCTGAGATAGAAATTGATTTGAAAAAAATTGTTTCAGTAGCCACTGATGGTGCTCCAAATATGGTAGGCAAAAAAAAAAAAAAAAATGGTTTCATTTCTTTATTTAAAACAGACGTAAGACATTCGATTCTTGAATGCTACTGCATTATTCACCAACAAGCCTTGTATGCAAAGAGTAGTTTAACATCTCTTGATAATGTAATAACTTTAGTCACAAAAATAGTCCACCTCATATCGTCGCAGGCTTTAAATAAACGAAAGTTTGATGCTTTGTTGGATGAAGTCAATTCGGTGTATAATGGCTTATAATAATGTATAACAATGTTCGCTGGTTGAGCCGCGGGAACGTACTTCAAAGATTTGTTGATTGCTTGGAAGAAATCAGACTGTTTCTACAAAATGAGAGCAAAATTGAACAATACCCACAGTTGATGGATATTATATGGCTTTTAAAATTGATGTTTTTTACAGACATTGCCAACATTTCATCAAAATTGAACATAAAGCTTCAAGGCCTGATTAAAACAGTTATCGTCATGATGGATCTCATTCGCGCTTTTGAAGCTAAACTATATGTTTTCAGAAATGATATTATTACAAAAAACTACAAGTACTTCCCAAACTTGAAAAAAATATATCAAAGATTTAGATGCCCAAGAGAAACGAAATGAAGAAAAAGTTATTGATGACTTTATTTCCATAATGGATTCTTTAATCAAAGAATTTTCAGCGAGATTTTTTCAGTTCAAGGAATTATCGGAAACATTCAAATTTATTATGTACCCTGATGCGATTTCGTTTGATTAACTGAACTTGTCTCAATTCGATTGGTTGGAAATTGAAGAACTTGAAATGCAACTGATTGATTTCCAGTCTAGTTCAATATGGATTCAAAAGTTTATTGAAACAAGGAAAAAGTTGGAATTGATTGAAGCAGAAAGATTGACAAGCAATATAAGTAAAAATTCCAGTAACGAAATTTTGGAAACATGGAATTCGATTCCAGACGCATTTGACTGTTTGAAGAAGTTGGCGTATGCTATTTTAACCATATTTTCATCTACCTATGCCTGCGAGTCATTATTTTCAGAGATAAATAACATCAAATACTCGCTTAGAAACCGTTTAACAGACAACTCTAATTCAGCATGCATTCTACTAAAAGTAACATCTTATAATCCTGATATAAGTTATTTGTCATCTAATCTACAACAGCAGAAATCACACTAATGTTATTTTAATTTAAATATTACTAGTATAACTAAAACATTTTCTACTATACAGTGCAAAATGTATTTTTTTGTATTAAATAAAGAATTTTGATTTGTTCGTATTTGGTTTTATTAGTTCTTCAATAATAACAAGTCAAAATTATTTGATGGCACGCCTATAACTCAATAAACGTTTTTTTAGAAAAAATGGCACGTTGACCCAAAAAGGTTCGCCACCCCTGGTATAGGCTATTAAAAAATAATAAATTATTTAAGTTATCCTTTCTACACATTAATTGTTTTATAATTTTATTTACTGGAAAAGGGTTTTATTTCCATCTATATAAATCAAAGTGAAATTCAATGTGTTTTTTGCATTTATCTGTATTCTATAAGGTATGTATTTTATCTATACTAATAAAAACAAGAGATTTCTGTGTGTGTTTCACCTCTACTGGTCAAACTAAGCAACCCAGAAGTATAAAACTTGGCGCATAATTACTCTAGGTCCTAATGATGTAAACTACGAAGAGTTTTTTTTTTCGGAATTCGCTTTAGATTTTTAAAATTAAATTTTTAAGTGATTTTCCTATTTTTTTTTAAAAAAAACAACTGTATTTTAGTTTGGTTGGTTGGCAACAATCAAATTTGTCTTACTTATATACTATTTGATTATTCTGATCTATTTTTACATTCAATGCATTTTATCCTTTTATGTAATTTTAAAAAAAAAGATGTAATTTTAGAAAAAATTTCAGACTAAATGGTCATTCTACACGGATGGAAATGTGGGCAAGATGTAGCATTAAAGTGATGATGATTTAGTACTAAGCTTAACTTAACATTGGCGCTGACAACCTTCTGTGTGCTGAATATGAACAGCCTGTAAATGTGAGTGGGTGATACTAAAGCCTAGCCACAACATTAAATTTATGTATCTGTAATTTTTGTTTATGATTATTTCTTTTGTATTGTAGTTATTACTAATGTATTTAACTACCAATCTTGCAAGGCCTAATGTTATTAAAGCTACTATTTTATTGTGCTAGCCACTTTTAAAGATATTTACTTTCTTTAAAATGTTCCATTTCATTTTATGCTCCTGATTAATCTTAGCTGTATTAGGAGCATCAAGAAAGCCCGATTACACTCTTTGAACCTTTTCATTGCATCTGAAAAATTTTGGTTTCCCCATGTTTATTAATTTTGTTATTTTTAAAGGGTCAACAATGCAAAAACATTTGTACATATTTTGGTACTAAACAGTTGCAAGAACCTTCGGTTTGCACTGTTTTGCTTTTCCTTATTCTTTTTAACCTGAATGTTGGTTGTGCTTCAGCTGCAATGTTCTCATCTGATGTTGATATCATAGCAAAAGGTAGTCAGTCCCAAAGTAAGTAAAGCTTGGAATTAAATCATCTTTAGCGGTACATCTTGCCAACGTCCATCCTAATAGCATGACAATTTGGTCTAGAAAAGGTTATTGCTTTTCTTCCTTTATTGGCTAATTCCATGTATCATTGGTGTAGTGTGAGTGGATTGAATATTATGCACTGTTCAGCTACATGAGGGCTTTTGGCGATGAACCATGTATCTGTGAACTATGTTCAAGTGATGTGGGCGACATCTGAGTTGGAACTACCACTCCAACGGGAGGACGTTTCAGCTCTCGACAGATTTAACATGCATCGCTGCCCTGCACAGCAGGTCTTTAGTGGTACTGGGTTCAAACTCATGACATGCCTGCCATGATCTGATACCTTGACCACTGGGCTTCCACAGCCCTTATCATTGGTGTAGCTAAATAGTACAAAAATATATAGCCTATAACAAAAGGAAATAGCACTCAATTCAGACTAATTGGGATTATCAGATTGTTCGAATTTCAGGTATTTACCTATTAGTTGTCACCATAGCCAAATCGGCGCCATGTGAATCACTCCTTGATATCAAAACCACATATTTTTTTTTGTAAGATTTTGGTGGGAAATAGCAGGATTCATGAAGTACCAGTATGTGACTACAGTGACGCTGATGCATATGAATACAAATTTTTATTTACGTTGAAGATTTTCTGAGCCGTTTAAGGTAGTTTCACCAAAATCAGACCTTTATCTATTTAAGGTTGCTTTTCGGCTTGAATTAATGTAATAATTTCTATGTGCTAGGTTACTTCATATTTATTTATTTTATTCATGTTTACATTTTTTATACCTGAGATTTTCCTTCAAAATTAAGGCTTAGTTTTTCTTTTTTAGATAACTTTTTGATTAAACCCTTTATCTACTGCATTATGATTTACTGCAGTTTTTTCATGAAGTTTTTTTTTTTTTTTTTTTTTTTTGATCACTGCATTGAAAATTAAGAAATATACATAAACAAAATACTCAACTGTGGGAAATTCAATCTGTTACAGCTAATTAATTAATTAAAAAATCATTTTCTAAGGTCTTCATCAGCATACAAAAAAAAAGACACTTAAATTTTGACATTAACTATTTTTTAACTAGATTTTCAACGACAGAAAATATAAAGATTTTTGCTATTCTTTCATCGACAAATTCAATGTTTTCTTCATTGTAGAAAAATATTGTTTGAAGTATAACATAAAGAAATTGACACTAAATTCAAGCTAATTGCTATTTACAGATTGGTAATATTGTAAACCATGTTTTTTTTTGTATGTCACTGTTTATGGCCTTATCTCTATGACCGATAAGATCTTATCTTTGTTTTAAGTGAAAAAACATCAGAAATTTTTTTTTAACAAAATGCTATGATGAAATGGACCTTGAAAGAATATTCCCATATTTTCTTTTGGATTCCTTTAAATTCAATGTTGACCTGATTTTTTGTCACAATTTAACTTTGCTTCTGACAATCTTGCAATCTATATATTGTTTGTGATAAAAAAGTGTTTGCAGAAAAATCATGCACCTTGAAGAGATTAACCCATATCTTCTTTTGGATTTCTTTAAAATTCAGTGTTGATGTGATTTTACATCTGATGGTTTAATGTTGCTTCTGATAATCTGTTCCTTATGTTGTTTTTGGAGGTCATATACATATTTATGTATTATCATACTGCCCATATATATATTTCAATTATTACTATAGTTATTTATGATTGTATGTACTCATTTTTTTGCTCTTTGTAAAACTACAATTGCTAATAGAAATATTGCAAAAAAGTATTGTTTTAATAATTTTTTATCAACATGATTTATTGTGTTTGTATCATTCAGTACTGTTGTTGATTTTAGATTATTTCCGCGGGGACCTATTTTAGATAGATTTTTTATTTTAGTACATACTTATTTAATTTTATTAGTATTGAATTATATCTATTGAATTACAATTACAGTATTACACCTTTCCTCATCTAACACTAATTAATTTTTTCCTGTTGATGGCTTCCTTAATATTTCTTATTTATGATATTGTTTTGTTAATCAGTTTATCATTAATTTTTTCTTTTGGTTAATCTATTTCAAGTTATTTCACCCATAGTTCAATAGCAGATACTTACTACTGCTATTTTCTGCTATAATTTTATTTCTATTTGCATTCAGTCATTTCTGTTTACTTTATAGATGCTAATTCCCTCTCTTACATTTAAAAATATTTATTTTTGTTAAATTAATTTCAGGCCAAATTGTACTTTGTTTAAAATATTTGTAATTTAAACAATAATAGAATAGCAAAAAATAAAATATTTTAAAATTTTGGTTATACTACTTTAAAGACACGGTTTTATCCTCTCTAAAATAATATTATAATAGGGGAATTTTATGTTTTTGAAACTTAACCCATGCGAAAAACATGCATTTCAGCTTGTATATAATATACAAAATATATTATAATTATTTATAGAAAAAATATTTTATAATTAATGTACTAAAATTAATATATATCTTATATATTGATTAAATTATTTTTAAAATTTTTTTTAAATATTTAATAAGTTTTTATCAATAACAGAGATTTTTTATTTTACAGTTATTTTTTAAGCAAATGGTATGTCACAACTAATTGCTCTGTGAGCATTTTTAATCAATTTTTTTTAATTCAAAACCTGTGAAGGAAATTATTGTAATGTAACGATTGAGTAAATGAAAATACCAAACCCCTTTTATTATTTTAAGCTCTAAGAAAATAATTATTAAAACAATTAATATGTTAGTTTTGTATAGTATACTTTTTTTTGCCAGATACATGTTTAAATGATTTACTAATCACAGTGGAATGAAACACAAAATTATAATAAAATACTAAAATATTTTAATCAGGCAGTATTCTTTTGTTTTTGAATGTTTTTTTAGTGAATGTAAACGTATTTATACGCTTTTCCCGATATATAGTTTTTTTTACACTTACATGTTTAATCAAACGATCTGAAAAAAATCAAACGATCTGAAAAAAAATCATTTCAATAGCTATCTGTAAGATTTTTTAATTCATGGTTAATAAATAATGGGGGGGGAGCGAAAATAGCTCTACACTCAAAATAAGCCACTGTATTGTCGGGCTATAGAGAGAGAGATAAAAGAAACGGGTCTGATAATGGGAAGATGTGGAAGAAATTTCGAAAAAGGGTTGTGCTGGCGTCATGAAGAAAAGTGGAAATTAATTTATACACTCAGGTTAAGCAGAGGGGAAAGAAACAAAAAAATTCTAAGTACTTTCAAAAAAGGATAATCGCGCGCACGAGGGGCTGATTTTGTGAAGGAAAGGGAAAATTTATAAAAGTAGAAAAAGTTTGCAATGCCGGACAAAGCCGCTAGTGAATAAATAAAAAAACATGCTCTCTCTCTCTCCATAACAAATGAATGAACAAAAAAAATCATTCGCCTATCCACCTCACTGGTGAGAGAGTAGTGTGGTGGTATCTATATAAGCCAGTTCTAGACATCAAGCGAAGACGATCGTTTTGGCATGATCGATAAAGTATTCGCGTTCGGAACGGAAGGTGCCGGTTTGAATCTTCGTACAGACTCAAACTCATTTACTTCCTTCTGCATCTTCGATAAAACCAACCATACCAATTGAATCTCAGTTACCTGAACCCATTTCTGCTGCTGCCCCTACCTCCTCAGAGGCCTAAATACCTCTGCTTCATCTTTATCAACTGAAACACGCCCATTTCATACAACTTATAATAAATTAGCTGCATTGTCAACTGAAGTTTAACCATCAGTTCAATTACCAGAGTCTTCCGCTACTACTTCTAGGATTGAATCTTCTAATGCTTCTAAAATCCATATAGACTCAGAAAGTCAGCACCTACTGAATATGCAACAGATGAGGTAGCGAACTCGAACCAAATCCTGCGGATAAATACATCATGACGGAGTGTTTTGAGAAACAATCCTGATAAATATTTGATTGTGATAACTTCAACAGGATGTAGAAAAAACTAGCTGGTATACCTGTTCTTCGCACGGGTGAACTGAAAAAGCAAACAATGCAGATTGAAGGATAAAGAAGTTTTTATTGAGTTAATTTTTTATGTAAATTGCAAAAAATATGTTTATAAACAAAAGCTTTTTGCATGTCTCAACTGAAAAAAAAATAGAAGAAAGAAAAAATAACATGTTTGTTAAATTTTTAAGTCTATTGATCTAATGGCCAATAAAAACGATTTTTTTTTATTTTTAAATCCCTGTTGTTCTCTCGAGGGTCCATTTTCGAAAATACCTTCCTAAGCTGATCTCTGCTGAGCAAAAGTAACATTTTTACAAATTTTTATCTAATAAACGTTTAAAATAGTGTGAATAATTTAAATCTGAAAGTGTAATTCGTTAATATTACTTTCTATTGCATTTAGTTTGTGTTAAAACTAGCTGCATGGCCCGGCGTTGCACAGGCTATCTCTACTTTTATAAATTTTCCCTTTGTTTCACAAAAATCAGAACTATTAATACTCATTTTCAAAATGACTTCCCCCCTCCATAGCTTAGCCCGGCGTTGCTCGGGCTTTCTCTTTTCCTTGTGTCACCATTATTTCTGTGTGTGTTTGTACGCGCACAATGTGAGTGATTTCTAAAATTATGTCAAAAAATTTCCCTTTTTCGAAATTTGTTCCATTCCACTTATTTTCTTAAATAGCCAATGTACTTTTTACTTAACAAAGAATTAATTTCGTAATGAAATAATAGAAATAATCCTTTTAAAGAAACATATATATTTATTAAAATCAAATTTCTTTAAGTAATCAATCAAAGAAAAATTAACAGATAGCTATTGAAATGATTGCTTTTTTCTGATCGTTTGATTAAGCATATAAATATATAAGTTAGAAAAAAAAAACAGTATGGGGGAAAGCCTGTATATATGCATGTACTGAAAAAAACATTAAAAAAAACGATCTGATAAAAACATTTCGATATTTCATTTAAATTTTTCCACTAAAAAATTTTTAAACTTTAAAAAGTAGCTTGATGCGAAATGGAAAGTCTCTTCCTCTTCAGTTTCGAACCTGGGAACTACCATTTTATAATGCAGCGCTTTAAACAGCTAAGGTGTCACTTACTCCTGGGAATTGAGCTTTAAATAAAAATTATGAATTGAGCTTTAAAATAAAGGTGGATTTTTCAATACGCCATTTCGTTATTCGTTAAAGTAAAAGATTTTTCTTTTCGGGCTTCATTTTTAAGTTAATGCTTTCAAACTTCATATATCAATTACAAACAATGGTAATTTTTAAACAAAAAACTTTAAAAAAGGTAATGTTTACATAATTATTGCAAAAGGGAAAAGAATTGAAAAACACAGTTTTTTTAGTCGTAATTTGTAAGATATTTTATAAATTTTTGGAAAAATTGCGTATAATATTGTTCTACACACGGAAAAAAAAGAAAAGCATGAACATTTTTTTAGTGAAAAATATTTTTTCATTAACGGAAAGAAAGTTCAAGCGGAACAACTTATAATTCATATTAAAAAAAAGGAACCGATTTCGACTCATTTTAAAAAAATCTTCTAAAAATACAAAATATAATTATATTGTAGAATAAATTATGGCATATCATGGCGAAATAAATGATCTTGACGAGATTAGATTGTGTTTTGGAAACCTCTGAAAAAAAAATTCCGATAATATTAAAAAAAAATTTGTAAAATAAATTAAATTGAAAGATATATATGTATATATATAATTTTATTATATTAATTTTTAAAAAGATTTATTTACATGCAAAGTTTCGTTGTTTTGTAAAAACAGAATTTTTCAGGCGAAGTAAATGAAATTTTAAATTTAAGACGAAATAAATGATCTTTCCGATTATCTGGAGATGACGCCACGTGCATAATAAAATACTAATTATGCGTTTTAAGGTTTCTAATTAATATCTTTTTAACTATTTGGAATATCGGAATATATATGGTCAAAACTGATTCCTCGGATCATTCCCGAAATTTTGGTACCTTCGGCGAGTTTCTGCGTCGTGTGGTTCGTGAAAAAATACGGAAACATACATAGTGTACCTACCAATTTTGATAGTGTAGGTTGTAATATTCACAAGCAACGCCGTTTCTTAAATTATAATGGTGATTCAATGAAAAATAAAGCAAAATGTTAGTGATAGAGTCAAGTTGGCTACTTTAATAGCTCGAGCTTTATTAGAGCTTTCGGAAAGATAAGACTTGCGCTTTAGCGGCATAAATCTTAGTAGGTACCTTTTCTACAGTTCCAAAAAACGCAGTAGTCGAGTGGTCAAGGTATCGAATTGTGACTGACCTTGTCATGAGTTCGTGATCGTTAGCAATGGCACGTACCAAGCAAACCGCTATTATGATACAACCTGAGGTCCAGCCTGAGGAGCTAGTATTCTTTTTAAGATTACCAAACATAATCAAAGACAAAATCTTAAAAATGGAATTTGTCCAATAGGATGAGCAAATGTTCGAATATGTATCTCTCTCAAATGGCATCTAGCGAGAGCTTGCAGAACAGTATCGGGTACCTCGAGAAGGAACTTGAAATCCAACTCACTTCACCGGAACCCAGGTGCCAAGAATCAACCCAAATGGGGCTGTTAAGCCTTCCCTTCCTGCGCTCTTCCCTTCTCGCCCTCGTGACGTCACTCCAGTTTCGTCCTCGTTCGGCCGCTCTCTTCCTCCAGCCTGGAGTGAATTCAGATATCGGTCTTTCTTTTTCATCCTTTCTCCGAGATTCTGGGTATAAGCGATTTATTTCGCTGGCACCTGCGTCATCTAATTTTCGTTTCGAATCAACCCAAATGATCAAAGAACTGGAGGCAATGAAAAAGGAGCTGTCCACTACTTTAGGTGAGATAGCTTTGATTTTTTGCCCTATAGTAGATTGTCCCTCCCATACCAATAGCAAAATTCAGAGTGATAGTGTCATGGCCGAACCAGATGCAAAAATTAATGATAACAAATTAAACCCTAAGCCAAATAATGATAAAAATAATGCTAAAGAAAAAGCTCAGAGACCTAAAAGACCGAATAACGATAAAAATGATAAAGATAATTCAAAAAATAACAATAAAAGAACAGGACAGGAGGACTTCAAAATCCCCAGTAAAATTGCGAGAAAAATTGTTGAGATTACCATTGAAAAGGTAATTTGCACCTCACAAAATAAATTCGCGGTCCTCGGTGACGAGGAAGTAATGGAGGTTAGCCCCTCTGCACCCATCCCCAAAGTAAAACCGCTTATGATTAAAATCCAACCAGCTTCAGCTGAGGATCATGAAAACATCAAAAACCTGCTAATCATCAAAAAAGCAGATCATTACGTGATAGAACACCCAACAGTGATTAAGGCGGTAATCAAAGGATTACCGACATCTACCAATGTCGCCGACGTTGAATCGGAATTAAAGTCGAAAGGAATGGCAGTCGAAAAAATCACGCAGTTGCGCAGATTCGTGACGAAATCCGCCCTACCGCTTTTCATGATTCAGATTAAACACTCCGAAGGTGCTGAAAAAATTTACGATCTTAAAAATTTAAATTACCTCACTGTGGAAGTCGTCCCGTTCCGTAGGAGACCGGGTGCTTCCAGGTGCTTCAATTGCAACTATTTTAATCATATGAGTAAAAACTGCAGAATGACACCCAGGTGTCTTAAATGCGGGGAAAGTCATAGAACGCAAAACTGTCCCGCGACAGATAGATTAAAAACGCTCCATTGCATAAACTGCAACGCGGATGGGCATTTGGTGACGAGTCGGCAGTGTCCAAAATTTCCAAAACTAAAGCCAAAAAATGGGGAAACCCTACCTAGTAAAAACCCCATAAATCAACGACATGTTACCACAGACGTTCTGTAGTAACAAAATCGAACAACAGATGGCACCACGAGAGGAAACCTCAAATCAATCACCCAGTAAAAAACACCCAGACAACGCGGAACCAAATTTTAAATTTGAGAACTTCGCGACATACATTAACGAATTACACACAACTTGACTTCCAAGTTCCCGGAAATTTTCCGGGCACTGAAAGACATGTCTAAAACCAACAATGATATTGAAAAACTTAATATCTTAATTGCCGTTGCACGATCATGTAACAAATCAAAATAAAAATATTCTTATTATTTCAATAACCCAGACCACACCACATTAAATGTTCATGATAATACCTTCAAAATCTCCCATTTATTAAAATTGTTTTCGCAAACCCAAAAGAACTTGACACAACCGTGCCTCCGACCAACCAGAGAGCTCCATTGCCCTTACGGACAGTGCGGATTACTCTGGCGGACGGAGCGACGGTACCCCTTCGGGATAGAATCATAGCGGATAATTGCCGCCTCATGGGTCAGGCAGTTCTCTCCCACTGACCGAGGAAAAAGCCATGAAATTTACCATCACTCTGATCGAAACTTAACCTCTTATCAGCTTTGAAAGGCCAGTTTTCTATTTTTCACGATAAATTTCTTTAAGAAAAAGTCTTATATTTTAAAACTTTCCTACCATTTATTAAAAAGGGCAAAAAATCAATTCAAGTTACCTCGTAATCGGACAGGAGATAAAAGCCCTGGCGGGCTAAGTGCTCCGCACCAAAAACCCAGCTAAACTAAAGACCTGCCGTGTAGGGGAGCGATGCACGTTAACTGTTTATCTACTGCATTATGATTTACCGCATGGAAATGTAAAAGAGTTATACACTTAAGAAAAGCCACTGTAATGGTGGGCTACAGAGAGATAAGAGAAACGTGTCTAACAATGGGAAGATGTGGAAGAAATTTCAAAAAGGGAACGTTGTAAGGACGTTCATATAGAAATCATACATTCACAAAGAAAGTGCTGACAGCTCGAGGAGAAGGGGAATTTCCATGACAATATGTTATATATTCAAAAATGTTCGTGCAATGCAGGGGGGTAAATAAAAGGTAAAGAAACCTGTCTGACAGTGTAAAGAAGTAAAACAATTTCGAAAAAGGGAATTTTAATGATGTGATTATTGCAATCACTCACATCGTATGCATACATACACACACACAGAACTGCTGGCGTCATGAAGGTAAAAGATAATTAAGTTATCCACTCTGTAAAAGCCCGGGCTAAGCTGAGGGGAAGGAAACAAAAAAGTCAAAGTAATTTCGAAAAAGAATAAAGGAAAGGGAAAATTTATAGAAGTAGAGAACGCCTGTGCAACGCCAGGCCATGCAGCTAGTCATAAAATAAATTTGTTAGAGATTGAAAATTTTTATGTATAAATCCTGACTCTGAATTATATTTTGAATAAATGGAAAGATTTTCAAATTTATTAAATTTCATTTTGTTTTAACTATTGAATCAAGTTTTGTTTCAAACACTTGACAGTTGGAAATCATGGTATTGGAACAAATATATAAAAGTAATTTCAGAGTACAAATGGTGCAAATAATCTGTTAGCTGTTTGACTGATATCAATATATATGTTCAATTTTATTTAAACACTTAGTATTTCACAGCTTTGAATGAAATTGTTTTAAAATTTATCTTGCTTTGTAAATTAAATATTATATTTAGAAAAGAAAATGTGTGTGGTTTTTTTTATGCATAATATAATAGCTTTCTCTATGTTCCAATTCAGGATAGAGCTCAATACATTCCTTTAACGTATTTATAAAACAAAGCAATGATAATAGTAATTAGACCAATTTTTCACAGAAGCATAAAAAAAAAATGTTTGCCCTGGTTTTTGTAAGCTATTTCCAATGATTAAATTTTTGATAAATTGTGGACTGTGAATATTTTTCTAGTGAGTGATGTATGAAATTTTTTATATTAAGCTATTTTGTACTTTAAAAAAAGCAGTTACAGTCTAGTAATTACTGTATAGACATCTTATGTTACAAATGGATGAATAATGTATTAAAAACTTTTTTTTAATCATTTCTTCTAGTCTTCTTGATAGAACCACAGTTAGTTTTTTATAAGCCTTTATTTTTGTGTGAAAATTTTATGTAATTAATCGCATTAAATGAGAGAAGGATTATCTTAAGTATCTTTTGCTTTTTAAAAATCAATTACACTTAATTTCTAAGCAATGTATTTTTTAAATAAATATCATCATATTGCTTTTTATAATTTCTGAAGTAATTTCAGACTTTTACTTGGAAAAAATAGCCTTTGTTTTAATATTGATAATGCTTAGCATTGACACTATATTTGTGTGTATAAATACTTGGAACTTATATTTATAACTATTGTAGTGTACATACATAATCAATTGTATTGCATAATTTTTGCCCTGTAGTATTAAAAGCACTGAGTTCTATTATTGTAAGCTTAAAAAAATATTGATATATATTTCTTTCTTTTATTTGATAGTTTTTGATTTTGAGCTGTCATTGAGGTCTACTCCATCTGTTTTGTTTGAAGACCTTAATTTGAAACTCTTGTTTTATAAACTCACCATAGGTAACTCATGTTATAAATATTTTTACTTTTAAACTTATAAAACATTTGTAGAAAAATATTATAATGATTTTTTTATATAAGCAGATTATTTTTATAAAATTAATGTGATTTGGTGTTGTGTATAGTTTACATTTAAATATCTGTTACTTGTGTGTCACCGGTAACATCAGATCAAGGCCCACGAAATTCCTCATAACAATGGACTAGTTGTACGTCTGTTATTGTAACTTTGAACACCATGTAGGTGGCAGTACGGTTTGCGTCTCGGTTTCACGCCAATTTTGAGGGAGGACTCCCAGGGTGACATTTAAATATGTGAATAATTTTAATGATGCATACAGATTAAATTAATATTGTATGAAAAAAAAAGACAATCATTTAAAAAAGTAGTTGTTTTTACTATAATCACATTAAAACATAGAAAATTTGATTTTTTTTCTTTTTTTGCATAGAAATGAATGTACTATTTGATAGATAAAAAGGGTTTTTTCCTTTTTTAGCTATCAAGTAATACAGTAATTACGATAGACCCAATCCTGCCAATTTTTATACTTTGTCCATAAAATTTACAGTTTTCAACCTTTCATTATGCTTCTACACCTAGGTCATTCCTTTTTACTCATTTTTGCAAAATTTCCTTCACTTCCTGCCGAGTTTTATATAGAACACAGCTGTTAAATAAAAGGACAAAAACCTACTGCTATTAAATTTTAAAAAATTCACAAAGTTTGTCCCTCCTGCTGATCATATTTTGTTAGTCATTGTTGTCTAATTGATTCGAAGGTTTGATTTTCTTAAATGAAAGAACCCTTCCATTCTTTGGTAACTTTCTAGAAATAATTTTGTGCTTTGCTCATGTTTGTATAATGCTTTATATGGCTGAACATTTTGGTTTCATTGATTGTTCTCTTTAACTATGTTGCATTTCAAAGGCAAAGTATACTTTCATTCAAAGGATATTGCGAAAAGGAATCTCATTATATTAAAAAACTTTACTACTTTTTTATAAAACTTTTCAAAGTTTATACAATAAAGGAACTTTAACACTTTTAAAGCTTTCATCTACTGGATGATTTTTATGCTTACTTTTAGTCTTAACATTAAATTCTTCTGATTAGGTTGGTAACTTTGGTTTAGTTGTATGTATAATAAGTATTCTTTTTATATGCAAACATAATCTAAAGGTTGAATTATTTCTGTACATTTTTATTTGTAGTCTTGATTTTATGTAACTAATAGAAACTTTTTTAATGTATGCTCTTCAGTAGTGTATAAGAATAATTGTTTATGTTGAATTGTTCAAGGCTTTTCTTTTGATTGAATTTTAATCCTTTTAAGGATAGGTAGTTTTTAGCTGTCATTATTTATATTAAACAATTATGTATTGAACTCTGTTAATGCTTTAAAATATTTTATATAATCTGACTAAGTGAAATATTTATTGACAGTATGGATATTAAATTTATATTTTTATTTTAGGAACATTTGATTCATTATTATAATATAAAAAAACCAGCTTGTGTCCATTTGTGATGTGTCCTCTTCAGCTTTCTGTTAAAGTTTACAGTGCTGTCAAAGATCAACCAATGTCTTAAAACACAATTTTTTTTTCTTTTCATGTGCAAGATAATTTTATGGACTATGAGTTATCTGTGCGTATTGTGTTTACTTATTAGGTAATCATAATATTATAATCATCACAAATTAGTGTCATGTCTTAGATATTTACTTAATGTATCATATATATTTACTAAGTATCTTAGGATATGAGGCTATTGATATATATGTATTTCCAGCCTTTTTTTTAAAAGTATTTCTACTCTTAGTTTTTTATTTGTGTAAAGACATTTTTTATTTATGTATTAATGTGAAATTAAAGATCTTGGTATATCTTTTGAAATGAGTAGCTTTGAAAAATGTATGCTTTATATATAGATCCATTTACATTTTTTTAATGATGGGTATATTTGTGAATTTGAGAAAATAAAATTGTACTTTTAACTTGTGTGTCAGTGGAATTGACTCTAGAACATGCTTGTCTAAAGATGCTGCCGAAAAACCTTTAAAATGCGGCCCAAACGCAAATATAAAAATGTTTCAATGTACGCATTTTTATGAAAAAAATGTTTGCAATATTTTTTATATATAATTGATTTTTTGACATTTATTTTGAAGTAAAAATTTAAATAAAACTTCTTATTGTATATCATATCAGGGCAATTTAGGTAGAAAAATAGAAAGAGTATTTAAGCATTGTGTTATAAAAACCATGAACTTATAAAAGAGCAAAAGGATGTAATCCTAGACAATTTCAAGTGTTTCTTAAGGTAAAGGAACACTGAATTTGCAAATGTTATACAAAAGTAAGATGGCTCTGTAAGGGGAAAATGCTCAGAAGATTTTACGATTTTAGAACTGAAATTACAAATATTTATGGAAACAAAAGGGAAACCTTTGTCTGAATTTGAAGACGAAGATTGTGTTTTAGATGTAGCTTTTTTTAGTAGACTTAACTGAACATTTGAATGATTTAAATTTGAGACTTCAATGTAAAAATTAAGAATTAATTGCAGCATTTCTAGAATATGTTATCGATTTCGTGTCGCATAGCAACAGGTTAAAGTATTTAAGCATTTTTCTAAAGAGGAAAATCGATCAATATGAAGAAACCTGAATTAAATTTGATACCAATATCAATTCATGAATTACACTTCAGAGACTCTAACAGAAACAACCTTAAATTTTTTGAAAATTTAAAAATATTTTTTTAAAAATATAAATTTTAGAATAAAAAAAAATTATATATAGAGTTGTGTGTGTGTGTGTGGCTTACACAAAATAGAAAAAATATTTTACAAATACTGAATTTTTTGGTTTTGAAACAATGAAAAAGTTAGTAATTTCTGCAATACATATCACTTAAAGGAGCTCATAAATATCTACAAAATATTGATTTTAGGGTTAATAATTTATTAGCCCTATGACAATGAAAATCTCTTAAAATTTTTTTGGCTTGTATGATGCGGTGAGCGCCTAATTATGAGGGGTGTGACCCAAGGTAATAAAGGGACACGCGGGGAAGGGGTTCTTTACAAAGTCCACTTGTTAATTAAACACATTTATTAGACAAAAACATTTACATACATAACTAGAGAACTAATAGTTAGCATAGAATTGAAAGGGATCGGAGCGCATGCTCGTACATCCTTACAGTTCCGAAACTTGGCCATTACTGAAGATTGTTCTGTCCGCTAGAGGGAGTGACCGTCTCTCTACTGTTAATATGGGAAGAGTAAACAACAGGGGTGAGGGTTATTGTTGACGTACCGCATAATTTAAGATTGCGCCAGAGGTAGCGAATTCGAAACATTGCTTTCTGATAAACTTCTTACGTGACTCTAAAATTCCGGGTGTGGGCCCTGACGTTTTTCCGAAGAAGCTTCCTCCAAACCAATTTTTTCTAAGGCTAAGCGAAGTTTTTCAATTCTTGATCCTTAAGATATGTAGGTCTCTTCTGATGCAGTGAACCCGTTTGAGTCTGCAACTAGAGTGGGGAGATATAGGTTTAGCCGGGAAAATTTGTGTTGCAGTGCTTACCATTCAGAAAAACGACAATACAGAATAACTCTTGAACCCAAGAGGGTTGATTTATCACTCCGAAGCAGCGATTCTTCCCTCTATGAATGGCCGCAGTCGCCTAGTGTTCAAGGTCACGCATTCGCCTAGTGCCTATTCGGACTAGCCTAGTGCCAGGTACGTCATAAATTTGAGCCTAGAGCCGCTGAAGACCCGCCGTGCAGAGGAGGATGATACACGTTAAATATGTTGAGGCTCTAATGTCCTCCCGTTGATGTGGCATGGAAATTAGGAGAGGGAGGAGCCAGCTGAGTATCGTCCTCGTCACTTGACCGTGGTTAAAAATTGCGAAGTCCGTCACCAATAGCCCTCGTGCAGCTTTATAATACCACGCAAATATAACTTTCTCTCCCTCACTCATTCTTCCCTCCCCCTCAGGGTCCACAAGAAAGAATTGTACATGGGGGAATCCAGAATATGAAATAAGGTAGGGGTGTCAACAGTAGCGCACACAGGAATTTTTCAAGTGGGGGGGCCGGGGTCGAAAGTTCACCATTCTTGTATCATGCTCCTTTTGATTTTGTTGATTTACAGGAACAAAACACACTAAAAAACTAATTTTTGAATAAATAATTAGCATTAATTAATCATTAATAACAAGTAATTAATAAATTTCACGTACTATATTAGAATTATAATCAGTCGAAAAAAATCAAGGACTTTGGGGGGGTCGGACCCCCCCTTGTGTGCGCCACTGGGTGTCAATCTCAAAGACCAACTAGGACCAAAAAAACAAGGTTTAACTTTAGGTGGGCTATAAAAGAAATTAATAATCATAAAAACGTAGGCTTATTTCGAAAAATATATGAAAAAATACTTGTATAAAAGAACAAGAAAAATTTGGTCTTAACGTCCTGACACTCTCTTGACATATGTTTTCTGCCACTATTTTTCAAAATTTTATTATATATTGTGTGCCGATATATTGGCCGGGCTGAAAAAATTTTCATTGAGGGCCGTAAATTGGACACCTCTGAAATAAGGGATTCAATAAGCGAGTGAGAGTTATAATAATGTTGCACCATAAAGCTACACCTGGGCTATTGGTGACAGAACTCGTAATTTGGAACCATGATCAAGTGACGAGGACGACATCTGAGCTGACACCCTCTCTCCTAACGTTCACAACACAGCAATGGAGGGACATTTGAGTCTCGACATATTTGAAGTGATTCTGTCCCCCCTTCACAGCGTGTATTCAGCGCACTTGGCTCGATCTGATAACGCGCAAGTCACCAGTCTGTGACCTGGACCACAAAGCTACTGTGGCCACATAAGGGATTCACTATTAAATGTTATTAATTAATTAATTTAATAATTATAAAATATGCTATAATGCGATAGAGAAAAGTTCAGAAGTTCTTAATAACTTCTCGTTTATTTTTTTAAATTACTTTTCCATGTAATCAACTCAAATAATTCATCTTGATTAAATACCATTCATCTTGATCAAGCACAATTATCTAATAAACACAGTGCTCCGTGTTAAAACAGTCCCAAAAGACTATCTTTTCTTATTACGCCAGATCACGCCCTGTGGTCGATCTCTCACCGAAGGAATTCAATTTCCTTCACCCCCAAACAGTTCAGCGCCTCGCGCTTTCAAAAACAAGGGACTTCTCCTTCAGTGGCCGTCTCGCTTGCGGTCAAACAACGTTCTCCCCTCAAAAACACAGCAAACCTTCCGAAAACCGCGCTGATTCACGCCAACATTCCATTCTCCCCTACCAGCAGTAGTCTCAGACACTACAGCACCGCTTAGTTCAGAAAAAGTAAATCATTTCGGGTAGTATTGTAATGGGGAAATTTATTGTGTGTATTACTGTGAACGTTATTGCTCTAATGCATTGTTTCTCAAACTGTGGGGCACGACATCCTAAGGGTGCGTGGTGACTACGGGGGGGATGCGAGCATATTGAAAAGTCGAAAGCAAGATTATTAAGAAACTGAAAGTAGACAAACAAAATACATTCTGACATAATAAGAAATAAATACACATTTACACTGATATAATACACTTATACACTGCTGGACAATTGCTAAGGACGGATCACAAATTGCTGTGTAGCATAACATTAAGCGAGACATGAGGCCTAGTAGGATAAAATATAGTTGCCACACTGTTCAGACATTAGAATAAAGAATATTTATTGTTCTGGAAAGTACAAAAGCTGTGAAACATCTGAAAGAAAAAAAATGTTCATTTGATCTGCGTACGGAAAAATGGAACAATGCATCTAAAAGTCAGCAGGCACCTTAAAGAAAGGTATCAGTACGGGATATGTCCACCGTGAAGTGTGATGCAACATTCCGCACGTCGTACCATACTTTGCACAACATTATCCAGCAGCTGTTGAGGCAATTTATCCCATTCCTCTGTGAATGCACGGATGAGGGTGTTCTTGTTTGTCGGAGGATAGTTTCGACCAGCAACTTGCCTCCCCAAAGCATCCCACACATTTTCAATGGGGTTTAGATCTGGAGAACGCGCTGGCCATACGAGACGTTGAATACCCTCGCTGTCTAGACAATCCTGAACAGCGAGTGTTCGATGACATGTTGCGTTGTCGTCCATAAAAACAAATTTATCACCGACAGCACCACGGAAAAGACGAACATGAGGAAGTAGAACTTCATCAATGTATCGTTGGCCCGTCATAGTCCCATTCGCAACTACATGTAGGCGCGTGCGGCCATTGATCATGATGCCGGCCCACACCATGATACTGCATGTCGGTCCTTTTCCTGGATATTTTCTGGACGATAAGCAGTACCACTCTCGCGCCAGATCAGTTGGCGTCTACAATCCGATGACAGACTGAACCTACTCTCATCTGAGAATAGTACGCATGCCCAGTCCTGTTCAGTCCAATTGTGATGCTCACGACACCATTGCAAACGGACAGTACGGTGCTGTCTGGTCAATGGGACACACACAACAGGTCTGCGTGCGTATAGTCCTCCTCCCCTCAAACGTCTGGCAACAGTTTTTCGGGAGATCTGCTTTTCTGAGGCAGCAAGAAACTGATTTACCACCTGCTGAGCTGTGGTGCGCCTGTTCCTTTTTGCTGATAGGACGATATATCTGTCTTCTGCAGGCGTCGTACTTCTAACACGACCTCCCCCGTGCCGTGTACTACACATTCCAGTAGTTTTAAATGACTTCCGCAGCCGTGAAACAACGCTGTGAGCGATGTCGAACTCCTTGACAACATCTGTTATTTTTCGCCCTTCTTCGATGTTTCCAATAATTCGACCACGCATAAAATCATCTATGTGATGTCGGGAAGACATGCCAAAAATTTTAAGTTCGTCTATGAAATCTTTCCTGTAAAACTTTGACTTGAAACAACAACTGTCCACACGCGTCAAAGCCTTTAAAGCTCTTATGAACGCTATCACGTGATGAACAGACGTGGGAAAAAATTTGCATACTCATACTTCTTCTTACTAATATCCCGCACTTATTCTAATTTTCCACATTTTGCTTCCTTTCCTTTTGTGGTTGCTATGGATGATAGTGTTATCCGTCCTTAGCAATTGTCCAGCAGTGTAAATGTATGAGTACTGCACAATGTATTTTATAATTAATTTAGCAATACTATGGTCAGAACAAGTTTAATAGTTACCATTGACCCCCATGGCCTGTTCATATATGAAATTATATACAAAAAATAACACTTCTACTGATAATTTGTACGGTTTATAATTAATCCCATAACTGCCGATTAAATGATACGGGATTCGCTCTTTAATGCCGCCGATTTCTGTTTAGGCGTGCATATGTGAAGCATTGGGGAGGGGGGGAATAAATAAGAAAATAATGTAAAATAAGTAAATCCTTCACAAACAACTGTCAAGGCCTTTTTATTACATTCCAAAGCCTTTGGGATAATTTTATGAATAGCAGTGCACAGAAAAGGTCTTACTTCTCGGAAAGACGATTATATTCGTTCGTGACAGTCAATGCTTTGGCTGAGCGAGACGTTTATATATGCCGGTGGCACTTAGGAGGTAAAAGCTGTATATTGTAGCTGTAGTGCCAAAGTTAGTATTATTGAATTCAATACAATGTCAATGTATGGAGGAGGATGGAGACGATGAAAATTATGATTGAATATTGGGTCGTAAATATTGAAAGTTTGAGAAGCATTGCTCTAATGAAGTATTTATGCTACAAAGTGGTTTTTTTTCAACAATCCTATTAATAACTCTAACATTTGTTTCTCCTAATCTAAAATATTTAGAATTTTGAACTTATTAATAAATATTTGTTTTTTTTTACTTTTTATATCAATACTCATTAATATTATTCCAAAAAAATGATAGCAAAATTGTTACATTTGATTGCTTGATTGATAGAATTTCCTCCTAAATTTTTAGTAAATTGTTCGCCAGTAATTGTATTTCTTGGTGCAATGGGCCCTGACCTTGCAACTCAGAAAAGGCTGGCATGCCGCAGGTTTAGTATCACTGCCCAGCTTCATTTTATGAAAAGTCTCTTTTATTGTAAGAAAATAAAAGTTTCATTGAACTTTTAACAGATACTGCCAACTTCTCACTGTTATTCTCGGCGTTTGCTTTCATATGACCTTGAGAATCGCTTTCTTCGGTACACGTGAGTCGAAAATAACGTAAACAATTACAAACCTGTCTGAAATTTATTTTCAGACAGCGTAGGTGTATTCAATACTTGTATTTCAATACAAGTTTCTTTGATGATTGCTACTGCAAATGCATTTAGACTCAAAGGAATTATTTTAAAGCAGTTTAGTAAATACTAGCTGGTATACCCGTTCTTCGCACGGGTGAACTGAAAAATTAAACAACACAGATTGAAGGATAAAGAAGTTTTTAATGAGTTAATTTTACGTGAATTGCAAATTAAACAAAAAAGCTTTTGGCGTAACTCAGGTAACAAAAAAAAAAAAAAAAAAAAAAAAGAGAAATAAAACACCTTTGTTAAATTTTAAGTATGTAGGTCTAATAGCTGATAAAAAGGATTTTTTTTATTTATAACTCCCCGTAACACTCTTGAGGGTTGATTTTTGAAAATACCTTCCTAAGCTGATCTCTGCTCAGCAAAAGTAACACATTGTTAAAAGTTTTGTGTAATGAACGCTTAAAATAGTGTAAATAATTTTTATCTGAAAGTATAATACATTAATATTACTTTCTGTAGTATTTATTTTATGTTAAAATTGTGTAATATTCGCAAGCAACGCCGTTTCTTAAATTATAATGACGATCGAATGAAAAACATAGCGAAATGTTAACGATAGAGTCAAGTTGGCAAATGCCTAACTACTTTCATAACTCGAGCTTTATTAGAGCTTTGTAAGACCCACCCTGTAGGGGAGCGATGCACGTTAATACTTTATCCACCGCATAATGATTTACTGCAGTTTTTTTCATACAGTATTTTTTTGGATCACTACATTGAAAATTAAGGGATATACATAAACAAAATACTCCACTTTGGGAAATATAATCCGTTAGAGCTAATAAATTAAAAATAAAGATATTTCACTGTAAAATTAATTATATATACCGTTCACTTAAAATAAGTAGTCAAATAATTTTCTAAGGTCTTCATTAACATACAAAAACATAAGACACTTAAATTTTGACAAACTATTTTTTCCGCTAAAATACTCATCATGGAACCCGTGCTGCCATATATCTTGGAAGAGTGGATTTCAAAGAATATTCCTGCTAATTATTGGTAGAATATTCCTTCTAAGTTGGTGTGGTGTGGTAGTTAGGAGAAAGGGGTGCCAGCTAGATGCCGTCCACGTTACTTGACTATGGTTCTAAATTACGTGGTCCGTTGCCAAAAGCCCTCGTGTAGCTGAACAGTGCAACTTTAATATTCACTCACTCTCACACCCCAAGAAATACAGAACAATAGTTATTGCGTTTTTAAGTGTAAAAATAATTATATCTGCCTATTCAATTAAAATTATAGCGTTATAATTAACTACTAACCACAAATAAATTTTGAAATTTGTCCAAATGATGCAGTGTGAAAGAGAAAACTTATTTACTTTAATTATCAGAACTGATAAAAGCATTTATTTGGAAAAAAGATCAATTTCTTAGTACCAAATATACAAAATGAGGTGTTGAAAAAACATTAAAATAAAGAGAGATTTATAACAACCTCTCCCTTCAAAACTTAGTTTGATTCTGAAATAAAAAAATAGGCATTATATCAGAGGAATTAATTAGAAGCGAGCACCTTGCGTAGCCAAAACAAAAAAGATTTTTCACAAACAAAAGATAGATATATGCAGACGTGGTTTTTTTTTGCAGTGCATGCCAGAATTGCTAGCAGAAGACAGAATTTTTTCCTTACTTGACAAATATCGTTATATTTTTGACACTTTCCCCAAATCTTTATAAATTATAGTCTATGCTATAAATTATAGCCTATGTGCTATTCTGATGTATAAGCTATATTACTGTAAAGTTTCATTAAAATACACATTCAGTAGTTTTTGCGTGAAAGACTAACAAATATTTTCACAAACTTTCACATTTATAATATATATTAGATATACATCAATTAAAAAGGGGAAAAAAAAAGTGTTTATATTTTTGCTCTCAATTCTTACCAGGTATGCAATTTAGAAGATTTTCTCTCTTTTAATTCACAAGATTATATGAATATCCTTTAGATCATTTTCTTATTTAAATGCTCTTATATGTAATTAAAAAAAGTGTGCCAAGTAATTATAGAAAAAAAAATTTGACGAAATATATTTTTCTATATAGTTACAGATTTAAGTTATTTAAAATGTTGCGCTGGAATTACCAACGTATCTCCTTTCAAGTAAATTCAATGGTTAACTCTTTTAATTCAATAAAAGAAAAACAAATTTTCTCGAAATATTTTCTGAATTTCTGATTTGAGCAGATTTTGTTTAAAAAGTCTCGAATCTTGTTCTCTCAGAGAGAGAGAATAGACTTTTTCAGTCTCTTTCATTTGTAAAATATTTAAATACAGTCTCCGAAAATTTTGAAGAAGGAATAGGCAACAGAAAAGTGTATGAGTCATAACAATAAATTTTTGGTACATACGTACAGTACTATCGACCAATTTCACCAAATCAAAAACATCTCAAAATACTGTCGTATGCATGGAAAAGGTTATCGTGTTTGTATATTTGACAGCTTCTTATTATTGGCTGCATATAACGGCAGTTGGCAGCATCTTTTCGTTTGACGAACTGGTTGACGGTAAAATACGTAAGTACAATTTACACTATACATCAGTCCCATTTCATTTTTCCGAAATTAGATCCCTTAATGTGAAAGAGTATTAACTGGAGAGTATATCCTGGGTAAGCAGTAACTCGCTCGAATCTTAAATGACGTTGATGTTTTTCTCGTGTGGAATGGTATCCACCTTAACTTGAATGGATTAACTCTTGAGTGTCGGATAACTTCTCTTACTTTAGCTTACGCACTTGAACACATGGACCTAGTATATTCACTTCCCGTAGCCACCCTGCTTACGCTAAACTTCTGCTAATTAAAAGGTTCTTAATTTGTATAATCACGCCTCGCTTCTGGATTTGGTTGGAAAGAATTTGCCTTTTCGGCCCCAAAGAACCCGAGAGGAGTTTTCTAGAAGAAAACGAGATGAACCCGTCACAAGTTGAATGCTTGAACAACTATTAGCGACTTCTAGACCGTGAAGTGTGGATGTATTCAACGTACGAGCAGAGAACACACATGAACCGATGGATCTGATAGCAATGTATGTACTTAATTTGTTCGCTGCCAAGTCCCGCACCACCGCGGGACATGACATCAACACGAGAGCACAATCTCGTGGAAGCGTGAATTGTGGAATGCTAAAGATGTGAAATGAAAAATAAAGCCGATTCCGTACTATCGCGGGAAGAGCTGATCATCAACGTTTATTCTCCCCTTCAGTTGGCGTGTGGGGAAAAATCCATTTATATGGCTGGTATCACAGTAATCGCTTTTCTTCCCTACAACGGCAGTGAAAGTATTAAGCATCATCGTAAGCTTCGTATGAAAATACATGTGTCGCCTTCACATTTATCGAATCATTTGCTTTAGTAGACACAGCCTCATCGACTGTGAAAAGCCGATTCTCCTGTTTATCTGGCATCAGTTTTCCATAAATAGGTTTCTTTTAGTATGCGCGTCTTAAGTCTTAGTAAAAGTGGTCACTCCCAAAAGTACAGTAGAACGTTATTTATCCGAACGTTTATTATCCGGAGCGTCAAATACCCAGACCAGTTTTGTTTTTTGAAGTTATACTACTTATTGCGCGTTTGGGAAAAGAGGAGGGTAAATTTTTACGATGCACGCGCACACCGTTGTCTAATATTTTAACATGCCACTTTTTTGGTGCAAAGAGACATGTTTGGGGGATCGTAATAAATATTGTTATAAACCGTATCTGTTGGGACACATGCCCCCGGTGCATTCCCACCCCTCTACGGCTTTTTGTCCAATATCTCGGCACCCGAGTCGGACAGTCTATTCTGACCTGGCTCATTCGATCCCTCTATATCTGTTCTTCCAGTTATTAGAATTTTATGCTTATAGGGCTATTTCTTCTATAGTTTTTAATTGTTTTAAACTTTTTAAATTTGTTTAAATTCACAATATCTTGGTTCCTGTTCGAGTCTCGGACTTGAGATTTGAACCAACTGTTCCTCTCGTCGAGACCCGTCCAGTCATTTACTTCATTCATATTGTGAAGAAATGGAGAGGGCTTAAGCATTAAAATATCATGCTCCCACGCTAATCCTATGGGGACTGGAAAAACTTTCACCCCCCCTGAAAGAATTGAGCTGGGGTCATAATTTTTGGAGGTTCGCCATATTTTCGTATTAACGTGAGCTTTACGTGGAATTAGTCCACTCCGGTGTTCCCCCACCCTACAGGACTTCCGCAGTAATAACTCGAATCCTATGCCATTTTGGTCGACCACACTGGCTGGATTCGATTGTTCTCCCTATGAGCATCCTAGATATATTTTTTCAGGACCATAGCCTCATTGTTTCACCTATATTTAACATTTTAAAATTATTTTAAAGTTTTAAATTTTTTGAAAATCCCGCAAAGCCTCCGAGGATTTTTGAGCTTCGTTAATGAAATTCGGAGCATATACATTCTCCTCGTTGAGCTCTTTCATCTGTTATAATTCGTGTATAGATAGTGAGCGTAGGGGGGTGTTATCACTAAAATTAGAATCCCCATGTTATTCCTATGGGGTTCGATCTTTTGATGACGTCACGATATGACAGAGATAGAAGGATGAAACTTTGGGATCACCAACAACTCTGTGTATCGTTGGGATGTATCGTACTTTTCCTTTCCGAGCTAGCGCCACCCCATTCGCAACTACAGACTCCCGACCAGTTCGAATGGATTACTCATGTGTTTCCTCACAACCAGGCCGAGTTTCGAGTTGCTGGGTGCCCTGCTTCTATTTTATTTAATTGTTTTAAATGTTTCAATTATTTTAAAAGGATCATAACTCGGGAGCTCTTCAGACGGATGTCTTAATTTTCTCAGGAACGATTCTTCCCACCGAGACATTCATTTTGAGGTCTCACAGGTGTCACATTCGATTCACTTCATCTCCAGATACAGTCTGCCGAAAACCCCCATGTTATTGGTCCTATTGTCCCTGTGAGGGTGTGTTTAAATTTATTTAAATCGGGATTATCTCGGGTTATAGGCTGTGTGTGTGGTGTGTGTGTGTGGAGGGGGGTTCGATTGACTTAAGGTTAGTACCGTTCAACTTTGCTCATGACCACCTTTCGTCCTTGACCCAGCTTGCCCTGCTCAAGATTTTTAGAAAGATTTTAATCTTCTTACTCCAAAGAAGTATAACTTCTTACGTGCGTACATAAGTACACACACCAGTGGCGCACACAAGGAGGGTGGGGGTTGGGGGTCCGGACCCCCCAAAGCCCTTGAATTTTTTCCGATTGATTATAATTCTAAGTATATGTTACGTAAAATTTAATCAAGTATTTGTTATTAATGATTACTTTTATTAAATAATGCTAATTATTTATATTCAGTAATTAGTTTTTTAATGTGTTTTGTTCCCGAAATTCGACAAAATCAAAAGGAGCATGATACAAGAATAGTGAACTTTCGACCCCTTGAAAAATTCCTGTGTGCGCTACTGACACACACACACTTTTTACCGACTACATGTACTGTATATGAATACGTTTTCGAAAAGTGCAATGCAGATTTAGAAGACGAAAAGGACTTCCATGAAGGCAACCGGGAGGAGTTTAGCGACTTTGACCAATTGATCCCAGGATTTCAAGAATGCGATGATGTAAAAACCTGGATGGTAAACGATGCAGAAGACTGAATTTCAAATGCTAAATGATGACGAGATTGTGACTTCCGTTCAGAAAGAATCCAACCCTGTTGACGATGAAACGGGTGAAGACGAGGACAACAACAACAACGAAAGTAGCAAGGATCAATCAAATGCTGACGCGTTTTCTGCGTTAGAGACAGCTATGGAGTGGTACGAACAACAATCAGAGTGGTGTCCTACACAACTAACGCTGCTCAAAAGAGAATTAGATACCTTGCAGCGAAAACACGAAGGTGTACAGTGGTACAGCAAAAAATAAGTGATTCTTTTCCACAGTGAGGGTGAAATTGCGACATTTTGCTTTTTCTTTAAGCACGTTTCTCGCATGTGATGATTTTCAGTATTCGTATAGTGTCCGGTTTCATTTTCTGCATGGATTGCATTCTGTTTTCGGTTATCCGAACAATCGCGTATCCGAGCGGTGTACGGTCCCAATTGATTAGGATAAACGACGTTCTACTGTATTGGAGGTCGATCGCGATCGACTTAATGCCTATCCTTGGTATTGAGTGAGTGAGTGTCTATTAACGCTGTGCTTGAAGCAACACAAGGGCTATTGACGCCGGACCTTGTAGTTTTGAACCATGGTCAAGTGACGAGAGTGACACCTGAGCCAGCACCCTACTTCCCTAACTGCCACACCACATCAACGCGACGATGAATTTAATGTGCATCAACCCCTTGCACGGGGTGTATGTTCTTTTTTTAGATATTGCGTTGTTTGTCTTGCCCTTAGTTTGTTCTACTTGTAGCATTCCGAGGGTCGGATTTCCTTGACGTTATTTGTTTATAACACCCCACTATAAAGGAAACACGAAAACTTTTTGAGACAGACCTCATAATTTTAATAGATGTCATCTTTGTCGAAAGAAGATGACATCAGAGCTGGCATCATGCCAACGTGAAGACTGCGCGTTGACAGATTTAACAAGCATCAATTACAGAACACAATGGGTTTTTAGTGATATCAGGACTTGAACCCACAATTCGATTGAAACAATTCCAGGAACAAGCTCTTAGTCATTGCCACTTGTCTTTCACCGCCGTTTTTAGGGTTTGACAGATGTGGCAGAGGAAATAAAACCGGTAGAATGTTCTGTTTTAGTCTCAGTAATCACCCGACAAATACCGCAACCAACAGTAAGCAGACAAGAATAAATGGATCTCGTTACAGTTTTGAAGCGTGGAACGAAGTATCATTTTCTTCATTTGACTGTGATTCAAAATTATGTGGTGGTCATGTAGCCTATTGGTCACGGTAACGGTCACGTGGCTGGCATGTCATGAGTTCTAACCTAGTAACGCTGAAAACCCACCGTGACAGGGACCGATGCATGTTAAATCTGTCGAGAGCTCAACCTTCTCCCATTGGTGCGATGTGGAAGTTAGGAGAGGCAGATGCCAACTCAGGTGTCGTCCTTGTCACTTGACCATGGTTCAAAATTAAAACGATTGTCACCAAAAGCCCTCAAGTAGCTGGATAGGGCTACGTTAATATTCACCCACTCACTCACTCAAAATTACGTGGCCGTGATAGTATAGTGGTTGTCACGGACTCGTGGTCGGCATGTCATGAGTTCGAGTCTGGTGCCGCTGAAGACCCATCGTGTAAAGGGGCTGATATACGTTAAATCTGTGGAGGCTCAAATGTCTTCTCATGAATGTGATGTGGAAGTTAGGAGAGGGGAGGGGCTCAGATGGCGTCTTCGTAATTTGATCATGATTAAAATTTACGAGGTCCGTCGCAAAGAGCCCTTGAGTAGCTGAATAGGGCGACGTTAATACTCACTGGCCTGGTTCAAAATTACGAGGTTCATTGCCAATAGACATAGAGGGCTGCGGTAGCCCAGTGGTCAAGGTATCGGATCATGGCAGGCATGTCATGAGTTTGAGCCCAGTACCACAAAAGACCCGCCGTGTAGGGCAACGATGCACTGAACGTCGAGAGCTGAAACGTCCTCCCGTTGGTGTGGTGTGGTAGTTAGGAGAGGAGTGTGCCAGCTCAGGTGTCGTCCACGTCACTTGACCATGGCTCAAAAGTACGTGGTCCGTCACCAAAAGCCCTCGTGTAGCTGAACAGTGCGACGTTAATATTCACTCTCTCACTCACGCCAATAGACAGAATAACTTGTATACTCAAACTAGTTACTCAATCAGTTTGCTTCCCTCTATGTTTTGCAGAAGTATGGCGCATGCGTCTTATTCCCCTTCTGCACAACAAATCTCACTAAACAGTTTCACGTAAGTTAACAAGAAAATTTAAAATGAAGCGCTTGTACTATATATTATTGTTTTTATGTGCGGCAGAAAGCTCAGTATTGAAAAAACAAAGAAAAAGGGTGCGTAATCTTTTATTTTTCTAAATTTGCTTGCTAATTTTCGAAATTTAACTGATTTCTTGCATGTTTCTTTTAATGAAGTATTGAAAATTTTCTGTAGCATATGTTGTGTGACAATTATGCCTGCTCTCTGTAAGGTGTGGGGATACTTTTTAAATACATTATAACTCAGACTGCTTGTGATTGCAATAATAGACGAATGACCAATGTTTATGATTGTTACAACTTTAACTGAATTGCAAAATATCACACGTGATTTATTATTCTAAAATTTAGTAGTAATTTGTAAAAATGTGAGAAGTTATGTAAGAAGTAAAGAAGTTGTAAAATGTAAGAAGTTATCAAATCGGCTTTAGGGTTAAGTAAGTTGGTATTTTTTAAAGATATTATGAATCGTGAGCTCTATTTAAATATTTCAAAGAACATTTTTAAATTATCCGCACAAAATTTGGATACTGGAAGCTAAATTTGGATTATGTTGCTCATTTTTAACGAGATAATGAAGCAAAACGCACTGTTCTCAATGTACACCACTGGTGTCTCTATAAATGTCCCCAAATTCTGAAAACAGCTCCTAAATCTCTTGATTTAAGCCTAGTAAGCATATTTGGTGATAATTTGATTAAAAAAAAGACATGACATATAAACACATAAATGGGAAGTAAAAATAATGATCACAGAAGCATGGAGGAAAATCGATGCAGAAATTACAAAAAACTGATTAAATCTATACCAAGACGTTTAAAAGTTGTTGTGGACACTAAAAGATATCCTACTAAGTACAAAATTAAGAAAGAAATACAATATTTAAAGCTATGTTGAGGTTTTTGTTAAGTGTATGAAGACTTTTGTAGCATAATTTTTATAAGTTTTTTGATTACTAATTTTTCAAAATAATAGTTTGTTTTAAAAATTGATTATCTTATTCCATTAAGAACACAAATTGCAGATATCATAAAAAATTACAATTCCGATATATTAATTTTTATTAGTCGAAAGCATTAAGTTTTATATGAAATTGCAAGCGTACGAGCACTTTTGTGGTCCACTGTATGTGATATACAGATTGAGATTGAAAGCAGAAAGTAATGAATTAATTCAATGATTAGTTAAAAAAAACTTCATTTTCTATCATATTTTTTCTTCTGTTGTGATTGTTAAATATAATCTTGATGCGTGAAAAAATTATTGAATTAGTTTAAATTCCAGGGATTACTTCCACTACTTTAATTTTAAATATGCTGCAGACAGAAGTATAGAACCGAACAAGTAATCTACAAATTAACGCAAATTTAACTCCGTTTTGTTTATCGTTACTCTCTCTCTCTTATTAAGGAGAAATGAATCTCACTAACTCCATCACAAGATCTCTGGAAATAATAGATCCGCAAACTTGAAACTTGATAAATGTGCTTTTTTCTTTTGTGGAGTTAATCTGCTAAGAATAAGGTTTTGTGAAAATTGATTCCCATGTAGATTGTCAGGAGCTGAAAGGGGGGATGTGGCGTTGCAGATAAAAAAAAATTCCGTTTTGGACTATTGAATCTATACAGCATGTTTCTTTTGAGTAGAGATCCACTGAGAATGGATTTAAGAAAGTTGTGTATATATATTAAAAAAAAATCCATTTTCGATATGCAAGGCCTACCGACCTAAAATTTGGCACGCATGTCTTGTTGTTAAAGATCCGCTAAGCATAGGTTTTGCGGAAATCAACTTTAGAAAGGGGACTATGGGGAAATTAAATGTAATTTTGCTTCCGTTTTTGAAGTTCCTTTCCTTTTTTTTAAATCAAGCAGCGAGGCCTATAATGTTTAATACAGTCGGAAACTTAATGCTAACTTATGAGTTAAATATCAATAACTTATAAACAGTACGTAGTCGTGCAACATCATGAAATACCCAGCATAGAGTATTTCTATTAACGGCTAGTCTATTAGTGTAAGAAAAATAGGGATTCAGTTTTTATAATCTAATTTTTTGAATGGTATTGACAGTCACCACACACACGCACAGCTTTTTTGTTTGAAGTAATTGCTTTGATAGGTATAGTGCGGTAAAAAAAAGCTCCTTTATTATTAGTAAAAAGATCCAAGAAAAATGTTTACGAGGCGACTTTTTAAAATATCAAATTTCACCACACGATCATTTTTTAATGTAGTAGAAAAATTTATTACTCTCTATGCAAATATGTCGTATAAAATCTTTTTAAACAGAAATATATTTTTAAACAATGAATCAATTATGTGAAGAAATGATTTTATTTCTTGAGTAATTACGTTGTCTGTTAGATGGCAATTTCGATTTTTCTCACTGTATACAAGTAAATAAGCCACCGCGGTAGCAGAGTGGTTAAGGTCACAATCTCGTGGGCTGCGATGTTTCAACTGAGTCATGGGTTCGAGTCCTGCATCCACTGCAGGCACATCCTGTCATAGGTATGACACCCGTTAAATTTATCACGACTCAAAACTGTTACGTTTTCATGATATAGAAGTAATGAGCAGGGCCGTAGCTACTGCCATATCAATGATACGGGGTGCACAAGCTACAGGGGCCTTAACGGGTGTAACTACAGTCCCACTAACAGGGTTCTCATATCTAAAAATGGACTCCGAAGGAATTTTGATACAGGGCCCACTCAGAACCAGCTACACCAGTGGTAATGAGATACGGGTATCAACTCAGATGTTGTTGTCATTTGACCATGGTTTTAAGCTGCGATTCTGTCGCCAGTAACTGTAGGGTTACTTTTAAGTATGACGTTAATAATCATTATTAAGATAAAGAAATAACTAGTAATATAAAAAAAAATTAAGTGAATTCCTACTTTGATCAACAAAGAAAATTTTTATTTAAGCTAGTTTTTATTAAATAGTTACAATTAATATAAATATGTATATACTTAGGACAGAATCACAACATTAAGTGGTAATTAATTTTTATTAATTATAATTAAATTATTGTATTGTCGTGCAAAATAATCGTGTATATAAAATTTCAGTTCAACTGAATGTTTTAAAACGTGAGAAAGAAATCTTTTAAAGTTTTGACCAAAAAGAGTCGCTAAGTCGCCAAAAATGATGCTAACGTGGCTGTATTTGTAATTCTTTAAATAATTAGTTTTAATCAATTTTATTAATTATAATTGATTATATTGTCATCCAAAATAATCATGTGTATAAAGTTTCAGCTCAATTGAGCGCATTAAAATGTATTTTATTAACGAAGGAAAATTCCACCAAGATAAATAAATAAATAAATAGAGAGTGTGAGAGAATAGTAGGAATTGAAAAATATGCATTTAAATTTGATAGGAATAAATCGCCATTTTTAGTATTTTTGCTATCATGTGCAAAACACTAAAAGACAGACATTGGAGAAATACATTTGTACCAGTGCTTCTCAAACTTTCAAATTTGCGGTCCAATTTTAAATCATAATTTTCATCACCCCCCCTCTCCATTCAATAATGTATTGAATTCAATAATACTGTACTTTTCCCGCTAAGGCTACAATACTGTTTTAACCCTTTAAGTGCCTCCAGTGTATATAAACGCCTCATTTAAAAGTAAAAAAAAATAAAGCATAAATAAAGCATTAATTGCCCCCTGGACATATATATACGCCTTTCCGAAGAACGGTCTATTGCCGGTAAAATCCTAGGAGGACCCAATGATGTTTTTGGCGCCAAAAATTTTTCGCCAAAAAGCGCCAAATTGAAGGTTTTCAAAAAGGCGTCAATGACGAAAAACTCTTGGGAAGCGTATGTGTCAGCGGGGGGGGGGGATGAAATGGGCGTTTCGCAAAGATGAAATCGAATAAATACATTAAATTAATCATTATAAAAAGATAAAAACGGAGAAAGCAATGAAATTCATTTTAAAAAAGCATTCTAAAACCAGTGTGTAGAACATGATTTACATTTTTAAAAAAGGACGAAAGGGGCGTTTCGCAAGGATAAAATCGAAGAAATACATGAAATCAATCATTTTAAAAATTTTTAAAAGGCATTTACCTTACGCTTGCATTTCGTCATGTTCCGTTGGAGGATACACCCTTGCGATGGATCCAAGGAATTCATGAAAATTGTCATCCACCAACTTGTGACCGTTAGATCGTCATTCACCACGAACGCATTCATGCTCTTGCCGAACCAATATCTCGTCAAACGCAAGATAATAGTTATAGCAAGTTTGCTTTCGCTAAACCAAGTGCCCTTTCTCACACTCCGAACGACGTCGTGGGGATTATCTTTCGACTGGCTGCGGCAACGCCATTTGTAGCCGTCAACCGTTCCCTTTCGCTCTTACAAACGCATTTCTTTTTTACACCTCGGACATTCATAACAAGAAGCAATTGAATTAGCTTTCATACACCATTCTAACGTCTCTTTCTTCCCCTTTGTACCCAGGAGCACAAAGAAACCTGTCGTAGCCTCACTTTCAAGTAATTTCCTTTCACAAGCCATTCTTAACAAAAACCGGTGGAACCTTCTCAAGCGAAGTCAAATGTCAAAAAGACGTTTTTTCGGAAAAGGCGAAAAACGTTGCACTTTTTTTAGGGTTGCCATTTTTTTCGGTGATTTGAAAATCCAAATTTTTGGATGAAATGGAAGGGTTACCATATTGTAACCTTTATCGCTCAAAATTTGGCGACCAAAAGTGGGTCCTCCTAGGACTCAACCTCTATTGCCCTCCATAAAATTATTCCGAAGGCTTTGGAATTCATTAAAAAGACCTTGACAGTGTTTGTGAAGGATTTACTTATTTCAGAGGGTTTACTTATTCATCCCCTCCCCTAATACGTCACACACGCGCGCTTACGGCGAAAACGATAGCATTGGGGAGCGAATCGTGTAACTTTTAATCGGCAATTAAGGGATTAATCATAAACCGTACAGATTATCAAAATGAGTGTTAATTTTTGTATATTTTTTATATGACAAGCCCATGGAGTTACCGGTAATTAGTAAACTTGTTCTTAACTTACTATTGTTAAATTAATTATAAAATACATCGTGCAGTACTCGTACATTTATAAGTGTTTTGTATCAGTGTGTAAATGTGTTTTATTTTTTTATGTCGAAATGTATTGTTTGTTTACTTTCAGTAAATTAATAATTTTTTAAAATATCTTTTGTTTTCGACTTTTTAATATGCTCAGAGCGTGCCCCACAGTTTGAGAAACACCGATTATAGTTTGCTGTGACACTCAAGTTAAGGAATCCCTTCCAAATGGCGAATGTTTTAGATTTCATAATTTCGGTTACGAGTAATATGCAAATAAAAGTTTCCATATTTTATTTAAAATACTATCTTAATCCTTAAATATTATATTTCGAATTCTTTGCTGCCGTAATTAATAGGTTTTGTGAAAGATTTGTTATTACTAACCTACACACACTAAAAATATCTGCTACTCAACTCTTCTTAAAAATGTTTTTATTACTCACCTTCACTTAATTTATTACGCATTTTTTAAGTCCCATAAAATTTAAATCAAGGTTCAAGTTCTTAAAAAACAGAATACTTTTAGTGTTTCGTTGACGATACAAAAGTCTTACAGTAATCATTTTACAGTTTGTAAACCAATTTTTTTCTGTGTATAAATACTAGTTTTTATATGTTGTACACGTTATGTAGCAATCGTTATTTTTCAGTTTCAAATGTCTTGGAAAATTAGCATTGCGAATTTCAAAGAAAAATATAAAGAAAATAAAATTAAATTTTATCATGTTTATTTTTATTTGAAAGTTTTTTAGACTCAGATTAAGGTTTAAAGTATGTGTTGGAAAAAGCATTCAATACTTTTCACATAAGTTGTAGTTGCAAAAAATGAAAAAAATGAACACTCCATTTTAAAAGCAGCTGTTTCTTCCACGAAAGAATGAAATTGCACAAAGAATCGTTTTTATAGATATGTACAATGTTTTACTAAATATAAATATCAATTTCCATAAGCATTTTTTTATGTTCGGCATTGAGTGAACAAAACAGATTTTCTTTTTCTAAACTGAAATATTTGTGAAGATTGTTATACTGAAAATTTATTGTAAGTCAATTGTGAATAGGTTACCTGTAGGTTAAGACAATATCAATGAGATAGTTTAAAGCAAAACATTCCAAGAGGAGGAGAAAAATATAGTTTTGTTTCTTTTCTCCTCGAAATCATCCTGTCCCTAACCGTAATTTAAAAGGCAGACACAGGACAGACATAGGAAACGCGCAGTTTGAAAAAATTAGCCGTGCTTTATATTTGACATTATGTTGCATTGGGATTTTCTATATTAAGGTTCAATTACGAAAACATTAATTGCACTTTTTTATTAATTTTTATAAATAAATTGCAGAATGTTTTTGTTGGTATGAATTAAGGAAAAAAATTTAGAAGCTATTTCTTATACATAGATATAAATTCTTTCACTTCACTTTACTTTTCTTCATCAGTCTGTAAACAAATTTGTTTTGAACTCAATATTCGCAACTTAAGGTCCAAAAATGCTAATTTTAGTTCATAATGTGTATTACTGCATCTCCTCCCAACTTCGTTGAAGAAATTTGTCAACTTTTTTTTTTATCAAAGGAAAGCGATGATTTTGAAAGTAAAAAGTAGTATAAACATGAGTATTGAAACAGATTGAAAAAAAAATTTTTTTCAGGATGTTAAGGTCTATGTTGAAAAATGCTCTCTGCGATATAAATGAAGAGGAAAATAAAACTAATAGTTAATTTTCGTATTCAGTATTACCATATGGGGAATGAAGTTCGACTGTTTTAGCTTTTTTCATGGTTAAAAAGTCGAAGGAATTTTTTTTCAAAAGGTGAAACAGAATTTTAGATAGAACAAAACATTTATTGCGATATATGCACTAAATAACTACAAAGAAAAAAAAGCACTAGGTTCATTTAACAGATTCTTTAGTTTTAAATTTTTTAAATATAAAAGCCGAAACTGTCAAAATTACAGTGTATGATAAAACTTGATAAAATGGAAAACAACTTGAATCAATGGTGCAGGGAGAGATGGAACTGAGTTATATAAAGGGCGTTTTTTTAGAGGTATAGAACTTTAAATTGCAATAAAACAACGATGTATTATTCGATTGACATGAATTTTTTTATTCGAAAGGTAATCTTGTGGCATTACATTTTAAATATTATTTCTGGCATATGACTGCCACGGCTGGCTCGGATGTAGTCCAATCTGGACGTCCAATTTTTCGATGACTTTTTCCAACATTTGTGGCCGTATATCGGCAATAACACGGCGAATGTTGTCTTCCAAATGGTCAAGCGTTTGTGGCTTATCCGCATAGACCAATGACTTTACATAGCCCCCCCCCAAATAGTTTAGCGGTGTTAAATCACAAGATCTTGGAGGCCAATTCACAGGTCCAAAACGTGAAATTAGGCGGTCACCAAACGTGTCTTTCAATAAATCGATTGTGGCACGAGCTGTGTGACATGTTGCGCCGTCTTGTTGGAACCACAGCTCCTGGACATCATGATTGTTCAATTCAGGAATGAAAAAGTTAGTAATCATGGCTCTATACCGATCACCATTGACTGTAACATTGTGGCCTTCATCGTTTTTGAAGGATTCCACCAGCCCATAAAGCGCACCAAACAGTCAGTTTTTCTGGATGTAACGGTGTTTCGACATACACTTGTGGATTAGCTTCACTCCAAATGCGGCAGTTTTGTTTGTTGACGTAGCCATTCAACCAGAAGTGCGCTTCATCACTAAACAAAATTCTCTTATGAAAATCGGGAACAACGGCAATCTCGTTTTGGGCCCATTCGACGAATCTACGCCTTGCTTGATGATCGTTTTGATGAATTGCCAAACCAAACTGAGAATAAATCACTTGACAGCTGTTAAATCGGTCGCCATCTTGGAAAGTAATGCCAACTTAAACTTCTATACCTGAAAAAAAACACTCTTTATATATGAAATGTTTCGATGTGTGTATATCACACTACTCACTAGTAAGGTTGTCTTCGGTTAATGTTAAAGAATAGGACCAGAATTTGGAACATTTTTTCAGATATAAAAGAAATGAAACTTTAATACTCTCTCTATATATATTCTGGCTTCACTACCCTTTAGGGAGCAGAATTTTTTTTTATCATACTTCCCGTTTTTAATAGATTTTATTCATTTTTTCTGGTATAAAATGTGTTTCGCGTTTTTCCCCTATACCGTAATGTTAAATGGGCTATGCTTTCCCGTATTAAAACAAAAAAGAAAGTATTTATGGAAAATTTTGGCACTTTTAAAAACACTATTGTTAACAGAGGTATGAGTTATAATATTGCAAATTTCCATAGAAATTGAGGCATTATTTCTGTCTGAAAATGTGTTTCGTGTTTAGTTCAAGCTCTCTTACTTTTACCGCAGACAGCCTTAAATACTCACTTCTCAGTAATCATCACTTTTGATTGTTGATATTGAATTAAAATTATTTTGAGTCTAAAATCAGCTAATCTAGAGGTGGAACATATTGTTGAAGGGGAGGATACCTGAGAGCCTTATTTTTTAAAAATTATTGCATTAATTAGTTAACTTTGCATCTCAAAGGTATAAATTGTACCACAAAAATCAACCAATATGTTAAATAAAGTAGGGGCAGTTACATTCAATTTATATTGTGCTAACTTTAATCAAGCGTTTAAAGGAAAAATTTGCAGTTTTAGGCTCTATTTTTGTTTTACTAATATAAAATATTTTATTTGTATTTAGGAAATTGATTTATCGAACAAAAATCCCACTTCAGCCCCTGAGAGAGTGAATACGAGCTGCAATAGTAAGTTTGATAGAATTGTTTATTTTTTACGTATCCAAACACACATTCAGAGGAGACTTTTTGAAATTATTATACAGTCGGACTTCTATATAACGAAGTCGCTGAATCCCGGAAAAAAGTTCGTTATATAGAGGTTCATCTTTTAATATACTTTACAAACCACATAAAACAAATTTTAAATTCCTAAACACTATATATTAACAAAAGTAATTATCCACACCTTTTTTTAAAAATTAATATATGTTTATTTTATATATCTTACATATCAAAAAAGAAAGAAAAACTGCAAAGAAAGCAAGAAAAGAGAATGTCTGAGAAAAAATTCACTGTATTTTCAATATTAAGAAAATAACTTGATACTCTCTAAAATTAATGAATTTGAAGGACAGTTTATAATTTAATGCATATGAAGAATATTAAACATACATTATTTTCTAATTAGAATACGGGGACTCGAGACAACTCCTCTGAGGGTGAAAGAGGATATCGAAGATATTTCCAGTGAACTGGACAATGGGGGTTAAAGTTTGCATTTCTTTAATGAAATTCCCAGAACTCGATTGCTCTCGGTGAGTTAGGATCTAATAAAACCAGTTCAAGATTTCTGACCACCATAAAACGTGTTAAAGAGAGAGTAACTTGAAATTTTTTCAGAAGTACTTTAAAAAAGGAAGAACAAAAAATTGAATCAGAAAAGAAAAAGCTCGTTATATATAGAAAATGCACTTCGCTATAGAGAGGTTATTTTAAGAAGAAAATAGTGAAATGTTCAACGTTCCAGGAAAAAGTTCGCTATATAGAAAAATTCGCAATATAGAGGTTCGACTGTAACACGAAACCTTTTTGTAGTCTTGGAGAGAGCTGGTAAATCAAATTTTGTCCATGGTATAAACCAGAGTTGGGGAACCCCAGCGGTCTTGAAGCCGCATGCTGGCCTCCGTGAGTTTCTTGTGCGGCCTTCATAAAAGCTAGCACTTGTATTAATGAATATTTAATTATATAGATTGCAACAATTTTCAAATCAATTGAATTAAAGAACGGTATGAATATATGTATTTTTCATCGGATTTCCAAATTATTTTAGGAATTGTTGATATGTCAGTTGTTTATAATTTAATACTCTAATTTTTCTATTATGTTTCTTTATAATTTTCAAATTATTAAAAAATACTTCTATTGTGTTATTTTTATTTGAAGTGGTATTTAAATATGGTGTTGTATATTAAATTTTAAAAATCTGGATATATGTATGCTTACATAAATAAAAATACCAACAATATGAAATATAAAATTTGCAGAGATATCTTTGAATTTCAGTTTTATAAAAAAATAATCAATGATTGGTTTTATAACAAAATTTTACCCTTATGTGAGTATGTAATATTTTATATTGTAACTTTTTATGTCAAATAATAAATAAGGATTTAACTTATTTTAATATTTCTATATAATGCATAAAATTGGCAAAACTATAATTTCCATAAAAGTCGCATTTATAAATACATCAACCTATGCGACCTCCTTTATTGCTACTTAATTCCTATTTGGCTCCTAATGGTAAAAAGGCTCCCCACCTTTGTTATAAACAGTTCTGCACTTTCAGGAAAGCTGAAGTATCTTTGTAGATTAAGGTATCCGACTACTTGCGACAACCTTTTCTGAAAAAAATGGAGATATGGAGATTTTCTGAGGTTTTTAGATTTATTTTGTACATTTTAAGAAAAAAAGGCTAAAATTAAGAAGAAAAAAATAAATTATTACTACTAAAATGAGAAAAAATGAGTAAAAATTGACAAAAATATACACGGGGCCACTCTGTACAAATAGTAAATGAACAAATTCTCAATTTTTCGATTTTGATGTATTATTTTTCTATTCCATTTTGAAATAACCTTCGAAATAATAGATATTTTAATTTTTACAAAAACTAGAGCACTTTACCTGAATTATTATATGAAATTTTTTTTTGCTTAAGGTATCCGACTACGTTCGGAACCGTGATTTTAAAAAGGCGCATAAATGGATAATTTTCATCATATTTAGTGTCATTTAGATTAGAATGCATGTATAAAATTGTTTTAAGGACATTTTGACAAAAAAATTATTTAAATACAATATTTCATCTAAAAATTAGAATAGCCTTTTTTCAAAATGTTCTTTTGTGAAAAATGCTTCTATTTTGATAATATTTTGCCTGTATATAGCTCAGACCTCTGTAAAGAGGGTCAACTGTGATTTTTGAAAAATTACCATTTTTTTCAGTTACAACCATTTGAAATAATTATCGGCGTTTTTTTCTTAAAATTTCTCCCTTCTGTTGTCGTAAAACATGGATAAACCCACTTCTAAGTTATATATTTCAAAAATTCTAGTTGAGCCTCTGTACAGAGGTCTGAGCAACATACAGGCAAAATATTATTATAATAGAAGCATTTTTCACAAGAGAATATTTTGAAAATGGGCCATTCTATGTTCATTTTTTGTCAACATATTGTACTTAAATAATTTTTTACTGTAATACTATTCTGAAAACAATTTTCTATACGTTTTCCAATCTAAGTGACACTAAATATCATAAATATTATCCGTTTATACGTTTTTGCAAAATCATGGTTCCGAACGTAGTCGGATACCTTAAAAAACAAAGATTATATTCACATAGGGGGCTGTTAATTTTTTAATAAAGCAGTGATTGATAAATCTGAAGTGTAAAATACTTCTACTGGTATACAGAACAAACACAAATTATAATCTGTAAGTTCTGTAAAAAACTATTTGAGCAAAAAAAAAATCTCGCAGTCCCCGTTTGAGTTTTTCGAGAAACACATTTCGAGTAAAACGTATTTTAAAGTTAAGCATGTTATGTAAAGTTATGGCATCTGCTTTTACTAAAGCACTCGTAGTTTTTGTTCTAGTGAATGGGAAATTAAAAACTTGGTATTTTTATAAAGCTAATAAGATGGCATACAAAATAAAATCATAAAAAAATTGTCCATTTTTTTAAAAAAAATCATGATTTTAGGGTAATCGGATATCTGAATTATTTTATTAATGATTAAAACATTATGTTGAGAGAAAGACAAACACAAACGACAACTACATAAAATATAAATCAAAATTTTAAGCATCCAACGTATCGCCAGTTACCGCCGCCATGTAGTTCCCTCTCAAAAGGCATATCCCGTTCTGTAAGAACGCCAGGACACGTGCATATGTGACACTATGCCACCTAACAATGGTTCCCTCAACTAACGCTAACTACAGCATGCTAAGACTTAAATACTTTTTTAGGGATCAATACGAATAAATATTAATACTTAATAAACAATATTTAAAAAATCTTAAGTTTACACATATGACTTCAGAAGTTCTTTTAAAAAACTCTTAAATTTTTTTTTTAAAAAATAATCAACTTTTTCGTGAAAATTAATCAACTTTTTCGTGAAAATTAATCAACTTTTTCGTGAAAATTAATTAATCAACTTTTTCGTGAAAATTAATCAACTTTTTCGTGAAAATTAATCAACTTTTTCGTGAAAATTAATCAACTTTTTCGTGAAAATTAACTTTTTCGTGAAAATTAACTTTTTCGTGAAAATTAATCAAAATTAACTTTTTCGTGAAAATTAATCAACTTATGTCAATAAAAGAACTACTAAAATAAATTTCAGGCATTTATCTAAGGAATGTACTAAAATTTTTTATATTTATTAAAATATAAAAATGTTAGAGCTGATGGAATAAATATTATAAGAAATGTGACACATGTTGTTGAAATAACAGGTCACAGCTCAAAACATATTCATTTAGTAAAAATTGTTTTAGTGTATTCCTAGAAAATAAAACAAATATCAGGTTCAAAAAGTTTCATTGAAATACATTTATCCTATTTTGAGTTATCAGACTCGCCATGATATATTTTGAACCATTTATATGACCACTTCTGATAAATTTAAGATCTATGTCCGGTTTTTCCAATTTTTATGTAATTTATTGTGGCTTGACCTCTATTTAACGTAAAAACAAAATCCAGTCGAACCCCTATATTGCGAATTTTTCTATAAAGCGAACTTTTTTCTGGAACCAAGAACATTTCACGATTTTCTTCATAAAATAACCTCCTGCATTTTCTACATGACGAACTTTTTTTCTCGTGATCCAAATTTTTTCTCTCTATTTTAAAAATATTTCGGGACAGTTCTAGTTCCCCCTTTTAACACATTTTATGGTGTTCATAAATCTTGAACTGGTTTCATTAAGAGCCTAACTCGCCGAGAGCAATAGAATTCTGGGCGTTTCATCCAAGAAGTGCAACCTTTAACCCCCCTCGTCCAGTTCATGGGAAAAATCTTCTATATCCCCTTTCACCCTAGGTGGAGTTGTCTCGTGTCCCCATGTCCTTGAACTACTCTCAATTCATTTGTAATGTTGATCAGTCGTACAGGTAACTTCGTTTCTTGTCACTCGGAAATGTCAAAACATAAGTGCTTGACCATCAAACAAAAAAATATAATTCTTCAGGTAGTGGATAAATGCCCCAAGAAAAAGGATAGTGTGTTTTAAAATTTGGTATTTCTCCAAACAGCTTATCAACGAAGTAACAAAACCATGATTCATCGAATTCTTGTTCATAACGTTTCAGAACATGTGTCCATGAAGATGTCAACGAGGTAGTTTTGAAGTGTATACACACAATGCGAGATAAAAAGTTCCGATCTCTGGACATTTCGTAATAGAGAAAGATTTTCAATTTGTGAAGGCATTGAGATACGATCAATTTCTAAGTTGCAATGGATGGCTAGAAAAATTTAAGAAAAGGCACTGAAAATGCGTCTGGAGGGAATTTTGGTGCATTGCAAAGATGTGAGGTGTATTGTGAAACAAAGCATTTAAAAAAAAAAAAAACTCGAACAAAATAAACAAATTTTATGAGTAATTAATTTTAAGGACGCATGTTGTAATATATGTTTAGAATTTCTAGTTGTAAAATGTGTTTAAAATTACCTGTATGCTTTAAATTAGAAAATGTCCTTAAAATTCATTAATTTAATAAAAAATTATTTTCGTTATGTTGAAAATATAGTGTATTCTCGACATTCTTTTTCTTGTTTTCATTGAATGAAATTTCATTTCATTTTTATTTCTTTGTTTATTTTTTTATGATGGGTAAAGATATATAAAAGAAAAAAATACAAATTTACAAAAAGGTGTCTGGCGCCATTGTCACTACAAATGTGGTGGGAGCACCAGTGTGAATAATTAATTTTTTAATATGCAGTGCTTATGAATTTAAAGTCTGTTTATGTGTGTGGTTTATAAGGAAAATTAAAAGAGGTGAACCTCTAAATAACGAATTTTCTATTTATCGAACTTTTTTTTTTCGTGATTTAGCGTCTTCGTTAAATAGAGGTTCGATTGTACTATGCTTTGTAAAGCCAAAATATTGCTCTATTCAATGAAATTTAGACAAAAATTGTGTTTTGGTCGAAATTCGTCATTTCAATGTGTGTGTGTTGTGACGTAGCTGTGAATCCCCCCCCCCACAGCTGTTAATCGGTTTCTTTTGTGTGTGTGGTCACCACACGTGAAATGACACCTGCATCCTTAAAAATATTGCGTGGTCTTGTCTTGGACATCGCCCGGCAACCTTTGATACCAGGAGGAACCACTTTCGACCCATGAACTGAAAGTAACTAGAAGTTAAAGACGCCAATCTCTGTCATCCCTGAAGCCAAGAGAGGGCAGAGAAAGAGAACGAGAGATGGTCTGAAAACTTCGTCGAGCACTGACACTAAAAACTCCTCCCTCACAAACCACATCATTTGAGCTCTAACGATCTCTTTAATAAGTTCAATAACTTCAATGTATAATAATCTGTAAATGATAGCTGCGATGTAAATAAATTATTTAAATTAATAAATATCACGTTAATTTTATTTATCTCAAACGTCACAGTTGTGTTCGGATCTTAACTACTTTTAAGAAGTTCTCAATCGGTATTTTCTAACGAACTCTCACTAATATCTTCTCTGCGACACATAAATAAAAAATAAAACAAAATAAAAAAAACACCTTTGTACGAAACAACCTGTGTAGGAAACAATTTCTCCTCTTATTTGCACAGCCTCATTCATAAGATAAAATTTATATCTTGAGGAATATACAAAAGTATGCTTTGTTCTGAAAACACTGATAATTCCATTGTTTTTATCTTCCAAACTGAATTTTAAGATATATTTTAAAGTTCAGCAAAATATAAACAGACATAATTAGAAACATTGCGAGAACGCTGAATAAAGGAAATGTTTTGTACGGTATGTGTGTGTGTTCTTTGCAAAAGAAGCAACACGGAAGTAAAAATAGCAACACTGTAATTGCTTTTTCTAGATCATTGACATACTCGCATATCTCTCTCTCCTATTTTCTGCTGCCAATTTTTTTTCTACTTTTTCTGCATTTTCGCTGTCACTAAGACTAGTTGTTTGCTAACGTAGGAAATTCACGGAATCCTTGAAACTATGAGGGGTTTCCGGGAAATCCCATCCAAGCGCGCGCCTCAGAAGAATATGACTTAAAATAATATTTCAAGATCAACATGTTATGAGTACTAGAAATAAAGACAAACATACTGCGCTTTATTAAGACTACTCAGTACCCTTTTTTCCAAAAATTTGAGGGGCCAATAACAGTAAAAATAATTTGTTTTATATTCAGGTTACATTATTACGTTGATTATGAAAGCAAAAAGTCAGTTTGACCAGCCATTATTTTACAATTTAAAATAAAATAAGTATTTTTGAAGTTTTTCAAACTCTTATAAAATGCCCAGTTTTTAAAATTTTTTAGTCGTTTTTAATTGATTTGTGTTTCATGGATTATTGCGAACAAAAGTTAGTATGGATTTGAAAATCTGTTCCCTTGTCGATTTTTAATATTTTTCTAGCTAAACCTGGAAAAAACACAGTTTTTTAAAATTATTAACTTAAGCGTTTTTTTTTTAAAAAATTAACCAGAGATCTCGGACCAAAATCCATATTAACTTTTATAGAAAGTACGTTTGGTTTTATCTACAAAAAATTTCGAGACTATCTTGGAGAGAAAAAAAGCCTTGCGGATTAGAATACACCTGCATCTTCAAAGAAGTCTGAGAAAAACGCATTTAAATTTTGTAAAGACATAAAACAAAAATCTATAATGCCTGTAAAACTCTAATTTTCTTATAAAGAGTGTTTTTTTCCCAGGTATAGAAGTTTAAGTTGGCATTACTTTCCAAGATGGCGACCGATTTAACAGCTGTCAAGTGATTTATTCTCAATTTGGTTTGGCAATTCATCAAAACGATCATCAAGCAAGGCGTAGATTCGTCGAATGGGCCCAAAACGAGATTGCCGTTGTTCCCGATTTTCATAAGCGAATTTTGTTTAGCGATGAAGCGCACTTCTGGTTGAATGGCTACGTCAACAAACAAAACTGCCGCATTTGGAGTGAAGCTAATCCACAAGTGTATGTCGAAACACCGTTACATCCAGAAAAACTGACTGTTTGGTGCGCTTTATGGGCTGGTGGAATCCTTCAAAAACGATGAAGGCCACAACGTTACAGTCAATGGTGATCCATGATTATATAGAGCAATCATGATTCCAGAAGCTTTTCATTCCTGATTTATTGAAAGACAATCATGATGTCCAGGTAGCTGTGGTTCCATCGGACAACCGACGGCGCAACATGTCCGAGTACACAGCTGCTCGTGCCACTTGTGGGCTTAATCACGAGCGCAGGGACTTTATTTCCATGAAAATTGACACGTTTGGGGAATGACCGCCTAAATTCCCATGCCACGTTTTTGGACCAGTGAATTGGCCTCAGAAAAAGATCTTGTGATTTAACACCGCTAGACTATTTTTGTGGGGCTATGTAAAGTCATTGGTCTATGCGGATAAGCCACAAATGCTTGACCATTTGGAAGACAACATTCGCCGTGTTATTGCCGATATACGGCCACAAATGTTGGAAAAAGTCATCGAAAATTGGACGTCCAGATTGGACTACATCCGAGCGAGCCGTGGCAGTTCTATGCCAGAAATAATTTAAAATGTAATGCCACAAGATTATCTTTCGAATAAAAAAAAATTCATGTCAATCGAATAATACATCGTTGTTGCAATTTAAAGTTCTATACCTCTCCAAAAAACACCCTTTATTATCCGACTTATGTTCTGTATCAAAACATCACTTTAATTAATTATGAATGAAACATTTTTTTATTTGAAATATATTTTTGCATAATATTGATAGTATTTGTTACGACGATCACAATCCTTCGGCCTAATCTTAACAAAATATTTTCGCAAAAGTTTTGAAACAAAGCATCTATGTCCAACATAATTGTGATACTAATCTAAACTAAAATTCCTCAGGTTTGTACGTAAAATTTAATTTTTTTACTTTTCAATTTGGGGAAGTTTAGCAAGTTATAAAGTCGCCCAACAAGAACTAAAACACCATAATAGTACTGCGATATGTTTACTATAATATAGTTTGGTACTTCATGGAAATATTCAGTAATATCTGCAACATTTATAGTCGGAATAATTGTATTCGGAAGTCTTATTGCAGTATCAGCGAAGGGCTAGTTTTTCGAAGTAGCATTTTCAGTAGTATTCCATCTCTTCCAAATATTGCTTCTCATAGCAACCTGAGAAAGTTTTGGCCGAGGCCTTTTCTCAACAGGAAAAATTAATGAAAAAGCTTCTAAGTTATATAAACTAATTTTTTTAAACAAAAATTAGCCTTGAAATCAATTTTAATTAACTAGGAGAACTCAAAACCTAATTCAATTTAAGTGAGAAAAAATGCTTTAAAATGAAACCAAAACCTCTCAAGCTTAGGAAATTTCAAATATCTTAAGCCAATTTGTTATCTGATATCAAATTTGGTAGCAATCTTTCCAGTGATATAAGCTACAAGAAAATTAAAAAAATAAATAAATAAAAATTGGTATATTTGAAATTTGTAGGGTACTGTGTACTCTTAAAACTTTTTAACAAAATAATGAAATTTACTCATCATTTCACGCTCTAAGTGTCATCACCATTGCATTACACTTAATAACTGGGATATGTGTTTGTGCGATTTTTTTACATAGACTATCGAAGTCTAGGTTATATTGAAGCTATCTTCAATTGCATTTCATATTTTACGTTTATTTGTTTCCTTGTTTTGTTTTTGTTGCAACATACTTTGTGAGGAATATTTTTTCCTTTAATGCATTGTTCAGAATGGGATTAAAATGTTTATCACTGTGAGAAACTTTTGTGTATTTTGCAAATTTTCAAACTAAAATTTAAGAGCCTCCTTAAATTTAGACTTTAATGTCGAATCTGTTGATCTGTTTATAAGTTGTTCCTTCTGCTTCATTGGCAAGCCTTTCTAATTTATCTATTCAAACTTGAAGCATGTGACTTAAACGAAATTTAAGATTTTATTTTACCTATAAAATATTTTATATTGGTTTTTGCAAGCAAATTTCCTTTAAAAATTCAATCTCTTACAAAAATTAAAAATTAACTAAAACTTTTTCGTTTTGATTAAGCAAATAATGATCAAACTCCAGTCAAAGTGCCGTGGAACTCGGATTGAAGACCTCTGACTTGGAGGAAAAGTGTTTATGAAATAATTACAGTACATTTAGAACCTCTTTTAGTGCGGTCTTTTTTGTGCGATTTTATTTTTGTGCGATTTTTTTATGTGTGAAATTTTTTAATGGGGTGTAGGAATTTCAATAGCTTTGGCGCCACTGCAATGTTTTCTCGCTATTTACCAGTGGTGGCTATTTGTCAGTTAGGACCTCCCTCCACCCTGAAAGTCAGGTTTCGCCTTTAATATTTTATAAATTGGGCAAATACGTATTTGGCGTTAGTCAAGCCTTGGGCTTGCCCCTCCCCGTGACAGGACTCAATGGTTTTGGATCCACTGTAATGTTTTCGATCTATTTACCAGAGGTGTAACAGAAAATGTTAGGCCCTCCCCTGAAAGTCAGGTTTTTCTTTTAATATTTTATAAATTGAGCAAATACGTATTTGGCGTTAGTCAAGCCTTTGTCCTAGAGCCCTGCCCCTCCCCCGTGACAGGACTCAATGGCTTTGGATCCACTGTAATGTTTTCTATCTATTTACCAGGGGTGTAACAGAAAATGTTAGGCCCCCTCCCCTGAAAGTCAGGTTTTTCTTTTAATATTTTATAAATTGGGCAAATACGTATTTGGCGTTAGTCAAGCCTTGGGCTCCTAGAGCCCTGCCCCTCCCCCGTGACAGGACTCAATGGCTTTGGATCCACTGTAATGTTTTCTATCTATTTACCAGAGGTGTAACAGAGAATGTTAGGCCCCTCCCCGAAAGTGAATATTTTATAAATTGGGCAAATACGTACTTGGCGTTAGTCAAGCCTTGGGCAAGGACTCAATGGCTTTGGATCTACTGTAATGTTTTCTATCTATTTACCAGAGGTGTAACAGAGAATGTTAGGCCCCTCCCCTGAAAGTCAGGTTTTTCTTTTAATATTTTATAAATTGGGTAAATACGTATTTAGCCTAAGTCAGGCCTTGGGCCCCTAGAGTCCTGCCCCCCCTGCATCACGGGGGTACGTTACGCCAGTGAAATGTAGACACTTCAAGACGCTCTGTTCATTTGTTATAGTCTCCCAACAATGCGCATTCAGTTGCTTTCTCTCAACGCTCCAGCAACCCACGCTTGATTGAAGGTGAAACTTTCAATGACTGTGACATTATCAATAATTTGATTAATTCTGAAGACGGACAAGGAGCCGGATTCTTTGAGAGCGGATAAAAATATGTAGGGATCCAGCTTTCCAACAATTTGGAAAAGCATTTTCTTAAACTAGATACTAGTTAAGAAATGAGTACGAAATTCCAAAAAGAGCTTCAATTATGTATAGCTGGTCATCGCGCGCGTGACATTTACAAGCAACTGACCACCAGTCCTTCGTCACAAAAACTTTTCTCTCACTTTATGTGTTGCCAAAAATAAATCAATTGAAATTGCACCTTCAAGTGATGAAAGCGATTTTGAACTTATTCATTACAAGCCTTTTTGGATTACGATGAGTAGCAATGAATTATTTATGTACATTTTGAAAACTTATCAGTGTATACAATGAGAAACTATGTTTTTAAAATGTTTTCATGAGTAATATTTAATTTTTTTTGTTATGGAAGTATTCTTACATAAATTTCGTAAATAATTGGCATATTTTATAAATGCGACTTTTTTTATGCGGTCCCTAACCACCGCATAAATTTTTTTTGCTGTAGTATTTCAACGAATTAGTTTGTTTTATGTAAAAATTATTGAAATTTTTGAATATTTTTTTTGTGCGTTTATTTTTATGCGGTCCCTATCAACCGTACAAAAACAGGTTCAACTGTACATTTAAATTCTGTGTGAAATGTGGAGTTTTTAATTTTGTCTGTAGTGAAATTAATAAAAGAATTTTTTTTTGTTATAAATAGTATTTTTACAACCATTTTCCCCCAGTTGACTGTGAAAGAACTATTAATGCCAGTGAAGGGTCGATGGAGATTTTTGATTACCCTGTAACTCATCAATATGAATTGACCTATAAGCTGAAAATCGAAGTCCCAGAGGGCCATAGCATCGATTTGATGTTTTCTAAAAGTCAGGAGTTGAATGACACATCCAGTTGTGAAAGTTGCAAACCCTACATTGAAATTCTTCAGTACTTTTCCTCAGGTGAGGTGAGTTCTTAAATATCTTCCTTAGATTATTTTAAACTCTTTTGTTCCTCAGAAGTAATTTAAGGTATCCGACTACGTTCAGAACCGAGATTTTGCAGAAACGTATAAATGGATAATACTTAGATTAGAAAATGGGTATAAAATTGTTAAGAATATTATTACAATAAAAAATTATTTATGTACAATATTTTGACAAAAAAGGAACATGGAATGACCAATTTTCAAAACATTCTCCTTTAATGAAAAAGTGCTTCTATTATAATAATATTTTGCCTGTATATAGCTCAGACCTCTCTGTGCAGAGGCTGAACTAGAATTTTTGAAATATATAACTTAGAAGTGGGTTTATTCATGTTTTACGACAACAGAGGGGAGAAATTTTAAGAAAAAAAAACGCCGATCCATTATTTCAATGGGTGATAACTCTGAATATGTGAATTTTTCGAAATTCCTGTTTCAGACTCTCCGGAGAAGTTTTTACTATATGTAAGCGAAGTATTATTATAGAAGTATTTCTTATAAAAGGAGAATGTTTTGAAAAAAGTTAGTCTATGTTAATTTTGTGCCAAAATATTGTATTTAAATAATTTTTTTTGTCATAATGTCCTTGAAACAATTTTATACATGTATTCTAATCTAAGTGACACTAAATACCATGAAAGTGAACCATTTATGAGCCTTTTTAAAATCATGATTCCGAACGTAGTCGGTTACCTTAAATTTAGAAACTTGTAACTCTCACAGTTTTAATGAGTAGAAGTTCAGAAAAATCTGTCGAATAAAATTTTATATTTAACATGTATTATAGTAGAGGTCGAGTGGTAGCGTATCACGCTTCCTCGTCGCAGGTCCACGTTCTTTTCCCAGGCTGGGCAAGGTCAACTCAACCTTTCATCCCTACTGCAGTGGGTCGAGAAATGAGTACCAGGTCTGCTTGGGGACTTGAACAGTGGGAGTCTCGCTTCAGACGGACCACCTTATCGGGACATCTGCTCATGCACCTAAGCACACCCAATGGTCACGCATACTGGGATGGACACAGTAGGCTCTGGCCCTCATGGGCTGTTGCGCCACTGAGTTTGAGTTTATGTATTAATTCGAATAACTCTCACAGGATAATTTAATTCACTTGTAATTTTATTTTTCTGCATCCAAGAAAAGTAAAATTAAGAGATGTTCAATAATCTTGGTTCTGTATTGAAAAAAATGTCCCGTAGACTTCACCGGAAAACAGTGGCGTTACAGAGAATATTAGTCCCCCCCCCTACTTGCAAAGTCAGATTTTGGGCCCCAAGCTGGATCTTACAAGGGATTGCAAAACCGTAACATTCATTTTGGGGCCTCTAGAATCCTGGGTCCCACCACGATGCAGGGGCTTACGTTATGCCACTACCGGGAAAAAGCAGCCATGTAGCCTAGTGGTCAGGGACTCGTGACCGGCGTGTCATGAGATCGAGTCCTAGTATCACTGAAGGCCTTCCTTGTAAAGGGGCAGATGCACGTTAAATTTGTGGAGCCTTAACGTGGTATTGTTGGCGTGGTAGATTGAAGAGGGAAGTGCCAACTTAGGTGTCTTTTTTGTCCCTTGACCAAGGTTGAAAATTACGAGGTGGGTCGCCAATAGTCCTCGTGTTGCTTTATAATGCGACGTTAATAAACACTCACTCAACGGGCAAAAAATTCCCAAAAGTAGTATGTCTCTAAACATTTCTCTTATCTTCAATTGCCCAGTAGTTAAGTTTAGAATCTTATTTCTAGCGATGATCGACTTTACTAATTGGTCCAAATCCTGATTCTACCACAGTGGTGTGTGGATTAATAGGATAAAGAGGACGGGATAAAAAAAAATAAGCTTCTAAGACCATTGGAAGTTGAAAAGTAGGAACTATATTTGATCGAATATTGCATTCGCGGCTTTTAAGCGGGGTTCAGAATTATTACGTTCTTGTCTTTCAAATAGTGCTAGAGCGATGGTAATACAGACCAAACTAAACTTTATAAAAACCTGGTTTTTATGTTACTCCTCATTACATACAAATGATGTAATGTTTTCCTATTAATGAAGCTAATAACTATTCTTAGAATATAGCAAGATGGTACTAAGACAGCCTTGGCCAGTAATCGGGTGTAGTACTTGGACAGAATAGATATCCTTGAGTTTCCATCGTAACTTTGGCTGGAAAAGTCGAGTTGTGGTATGATCGCACATTAGTGGACGGCGTTATTTCTGTTGAGTCGAGGATTCAAGTCTTGATGTCACTCAATATTTGGCGAGTTGAGAGACTGAACCGTTGAGATTAAGTTGGCGTGTTACGGAAATTTTTAGAATTAAGTACAAGTTTAGGTATAATCCTCGTCACTTAGTTAACGTTCGGGGTTAAAAGCTAGAAGGTCCCATCGCCAATGGCCCTTGTGGCGTTTTGATCCCTTTAAATTGCTTCATAAAATTAGTAGCGTGAGAGATCACACAGCTATTATGACAGAAAAGCATGTTATTCCAAATTAAATGAACAAAACAGTATATTCATTATTAAATTGATAATGTTCACAGCCTTGCGCTGTAGAAAAGTTCTAGATCAAAGTCCGTTCATTTCAGTGGTTACTCCGCCGACGCCGGCACTCCGTCTTTCAAAAGTCTGATATTCATCTCCCTTGGTCCTTGAGGTGCGGCTGCGCCCACAACCTCTATCGAGGGTCTTCTCAGAAAAAAAACCTGAAGTGGGAGGTAATGCCCAAAATTAAAGGAGATTAAGAACATGTCTACGTCAACTTGCGAGCCGACCTTTAAAACTCCTTGGGAGGGTCACTTTCAAGCCCCCAATCACCTCTGATTGGCGAGCGTAGCAGATCTTCACACGGATCTCCCCACTTTTGTCCCACACCATTGGTTCTTGGAGACAATAAGCCGGCACGTCTGATCCCAACTCCGTTGCGGCATCTAGTTTACCATCTGGATGGCTATAAATCATCCTGTCACATTGGCACTGAGGGTATGTCTTTATCACGATAAGCCGATATTCCTCTTCATTCAAATCATTAGCGGCCCACATGTGTGAAGTGATCCACAACAAAGGATATTGACTATTCACAGGATTTCTACAGATCGCTAAAATCGTCTGAAAATTGGAATAAGAAAAGATGCGGCGACATCAAAGTCGTTCTTGTCATTAATCTTGACAAGTATTGTCGGGTAGTGTTTCTATTATTGAGCTGACGTCACACCCTCTTATAGCTTCAAAGTATGAGTTTAATAAACAATTTGTAACAAAAAATTACTACATTATCTTCCACAGAGATTAGCAGTCTATTTGTATTGCTAGCAGATTAAGTACTGTCCCAGCATTAATTTGGATGAATCTTTTAAGTAAATTTTTACGGGATTTATTGAAAGTGTTTGTTTTCAAACCTGTCAACGAGTTCGAATGTTGATTCCTCAACAGCTGTGTGTAATTTTCCAATGTTTACTACGTCACAAAAGTTATTGCAAAAAAGTATTTAAAGAATTCTAATGAAAATTTTAAATATTAACGTGTATTTGTAATTTTCAAATTTGAAAATTTCGAAGTTCTAAATACATGCACATTCTCTCACAGTATTCATTCCCGAAATCGGTTATGAATCGGTATCTGAAGTTATATTGGTTGGAAGGTATACTTTTTCGAAAATGATTTTCAATTGACTTCCAATTTATAACGATTCATGGGTTAAAAATCTGTTTCTAAAATTCAAACTCAATCTAATAATTAAAATTTCGATTATCAAATACAATGCTTCGAGTATTTTGTTGCAAAATCATTACAATTTTTATTTTTAGCCGTATTCCAAAATAAATAGAATCGATGATCTATCAAAATCTGCAAATGTGAGCATTCCACATCATAAGGTTGACATTCGATTCTTTTCCGGATTGAATTGGAACCAATCTCAAAGCCTTCGCAATAATAAATATTCCATGTCTTTCAAAGGTATGTGTTTGTTTCTTAATTAAATTATTTTGTCTAAGCAATAAGACAAATTTCAATATATAAGCTGTACAAAGTCAGTTTGAATTATTATTTCATTTATTTTCTTATAAAGAATCTAAATTTACAGCATGTTATATAATACTTTCAACGTAAAATTAACTTGAAATTTTTATGGTAGAATAACCTTCAGAAAGAGAAATAATTTCATGTTGATTTTTATGAGATACTAGCTGCATGGCTCGGCGTTGCACGGGCTACCTCTACTTTTATAAATTTTCCCTTTCTTTCACAAAATCAGAATTTCTAATACTCTCTCATTTTTAAAATGACTCCCCCATCCACCGCTTAGCCCGGCGTTGTTCGAGCTTTCTCTTTTCCTCATGACACCAGGATTTCTGTGTGTGTGTGTTTGTACGCGCACAATGTGAGTGTGATTTCTAAAATTATGTCAAAAAATTTCCCTTCGAAATTTGTTCCATTCCACTTATTTTCTTAAATAGACGATGTAATTTTTAATTAAAGACTTAATTTCGTAATGAAATAATAGAAATAATCCCTTTAAAAAACATATATATATTTATTAAAATCAAAATTCTATAAGTAATAAATGAAAGAAAAATTAATAGATATCTATTGAAATGATTGCTTTTTTCTGAACGTTTGATTAAACATATAAATATATAAGTTAAAAAAAACAGTATGGGGAAGACCTATATATATATACTGAAAAAAACATTAAAAAAAACTATCTGATAAAAACATTTGGGTATTTCATTTTAATTTTAACCTTCAAAAAGTAACAAAAATATATATAATGCTTAAATATTTCTCGCAAAAAGGGAAGAAAACGAAAAACACAATTTTTTTTAAAAAAATAAAGTAGCGTGATGCGAAATGGAAAGTCTCTTCCTCTTCAGTTTCGAACCTGGGAATTACCGTTATCTAAAGCAGCGCTTTTAACAGCTGAGCTATGCTTACTCCGGGAAAGAGCATTGAATTGAGCTTTAAAATAAAGGTAGATCTTTTTTCAATACGCCATTTCGTTATTCGTTAAAGTAAGATTTTTTTTTCGGGCTTCATTTTTAAATGAATGCTTTCAAACTTCATATATCGATTGAAAACAACGGTAATTTTTAAACAGAAAACTTTAAAAAAAAGTAATGTTTACATAATTACCGCAAAAGGGAAACAAATTGAAAAACACATTTTTTTTAACCGTATTTTTTAAGATATTTTATCAATCTTTGTACAGATTACGTATAATATTGTTTTACACGCAGAAAAAAAAGAAAAACATTAACTTTTTTTTTAGTGTAAAATATTTTTTTTCTTTAACGCGAAAGAAAGTTCAAGTGAACATTTTATAATTCGTATTCAAAAAAAGGAACAGATTTCGACTCATTTTTAAAAAATCGTAAAAAATACAAAATATAGTTATTTTGTAAAATAAATAAATGATCTTTACAAATCTAATTTTTGTGCGAGTTTCATGAAAAAAATTAGATCGTGTTTTAAAAACCTCTGAAAAAAAAGTTCCGAAAATATTTTAAAAAATTGTAAAATAATTAAATTGAAAGAAAGACATGTGTATAATTTTATTATTAATTTTTAAATAAATGTATTTACATGCAAAGTTTCGTTTTGTAAAAACAGTATTTTTAAGGCGAAGTAAAAGAAATTTTTTTCTGCAGATGGCGCCACGTGCATTTTAATGCGTTTCAAGATTTTTTAATTAATATCGGAATATAAATGGTCAAAACGGATTCCTGGGATCATTCCTGAAATTTTGGTACCTTCTGCTAGTTTCGGCGTCTTGTGGTTCGTGAGAAAATAGGGCGACATCCCATACCTACATAGATACGTTTACCTACGAATTTTAATAGAGTAGATGCTGTAAAGGGTGCTTTTTTATCAATAAGAACAGAGTTCCAATAAAGAAACTAAGTTTCCAAGAATAGTTAAACGGAAATCAAAAATACAGCAAAATATCTTAATTCCCAATACCAGAGATTTGAAACCCTTTTTGAAAAGGGTCCAAAACATTGAAGAAGGGTTTTAGATAGGTCAATATAATTTATAAAATATTATAAAGATTTAAAAATTAGAGCATGAAAATTCTTTAAAAACAAATTAGATTAAGATTTTTTTTTTTTTTTTTTTTTTTTTTTTTTTTTGTATTTTCAATTATTTTAAACTCAGTATAAAAGCAAAAAAGCACATTTATGAAAGCAGGTACATTTTTATTGCACTTTTAAAAGTAAATTTCCGATTAAATTCTTAATATTTTGTACATTCAAAATATATTCAATTTTCTGCCGATTTTTGTTTCTTTTCCTATTACGTAAAAATGAAACACCCGCTTGAATGCTTTTTTTTTTCGGAAAACCACTAAAGACCCGCCGTGTAGGGCAGCGATGCACGCTAAATCTGTCGAGAGCTGAAACGTCCTCCCATTGGTGTGGTGTGGTAGTTAGAAGGGGGTGCCAGCTCAGGTGTCGTCCACGTCACTTGACCATGGTTCAAAATTACGTGGTCCGTCGCCAAAAGCCCTCGTGTAGCTGAAAAGTGCGACGTTAATCTTCACTCACTCGAAACGGAAATTTGTAAGTTGTTTGTAAATATACGAAGAACATTTAGGTGGGTCATAGATTACCCATAACTATCCCATGTCAAAAAGTAGCACTTTCGAAAACTTAATTTTGTAGACATTTGTTTAAAAATAGATATTTATCTCTCAGATGCACAGATTATGGCATTTTGGGTCTGATTAACACAGTGATCGAGAGATCGAACATTAACATAAATTAAAATTTTTCTTCATTTTTAAATATTTTTCTCCTTTTTTGATAAGCAATAATAAGTGGAAATTGTTGCTCAAAATCATACTATATCATAGGATTTTGTAAAAAATCATATCATGCATGTTTTGATGTAAATTTAGACCGGGACAAAAAAAAACTTCAGACCGTAATAATAGGAAAATCAATATGAAAATTGAGTAATCCAATAACTCATTTATTTGTGCCCCATACTTATTTACCAGAACTTTTTGTTTCCAATTTATTGGATTTTGTTTTAAAATTGAACTCCATTGTCTTTGTCCCTAATAAACGAAGCGAATGTGTATATTTCCACGTGAATACATTAAACAGTCCACAATATTCATAGACGACATATTTTGATTATTATAATGTTTAATGAGACACGAACTTTCTGCGATGCAGCTTACTTTCTCATAACAACCCACACTAACAAACTTTTCATTCCAAATGCTGAGGCGCACACACAGCAGCGTCCTCGCAAGGCAAATATTTTGGCACGGTCTTGTATAGAAGTCATGACAAATGCAACGAACCGCAAATTTGTTCAAAGAGCACTCAAAATTCTCAAAAAAAATTTCCATCCCAAATTACATAAAATCACTCACACTAATTTTTTTCTTAAATTATTTCTTATTCTAAGAGAATTTATAAACTTGTGTAGGTATACAGTCCCCCCACACCCCGAAAAGAAAAAGAATTCGAATAAAATTCCCCAAGGTTACTTTGAATCAACTTTAATTCTCTTTTCACAAGCCAAATACCAAATATAAGCATCAACCAAAATACCAAATACCAAACTTAAGCATCATCGCTATTTTGCAAAAATTTTATTCAAAATCTTTTATTTCTAAGATATATCCTGGAAAATGCATTTTTCTAGAAATTTTTCATTCTTTTTACTCAATAGCTGTATCTGTATCAATCGAGGAGAAATGGACATTTTTAAGAATCTTTCCAATGGTACTTCCTTTTGCTTTTATTCTTTTCGGTGTAGCATGTTTTTGGTAAGTATACTTTTTAAAACTATCGTGTAAAGCAGAATTTGATGAAATTTAAATGAAAATTTGAAAAGTTTTTTTTATGTTTTAACATCTTATAAACTGTTTATTTATTTTTGAATCGCAACTGACACATAGCATAGTGAATGAAGTTTCATAATTATCAAGTTGTGAACTCGAGTTTTGTTTTCACCAGAAGTAATTGATTTCTAAGGCCAAAAAAATCGATTGTTTAAACCGATATGTAGCCCTGAATCGATATTTCATCCTAGAAAATCGACATTCTATTATTTCTGTTTTCGTAAAAGCCATAAAATTGGTAAAAACGAAGGATTTAAGGCATATTTGGTAAAAGCGAAGAATTTAAACAGTATTTATCGCAGGCAGTTGTACTCCTGAAGTATAATCCTGCACTTTAATGACAAGAGCAAAAAAACTATTTATCATCACGTTCACTCAATAACCGTGATGTTATGAGTTTCGTGGCAAGTGGCATGTAATTTACGGAGTACCTGTCCCCAAATGAGGGACGTACCTCCTCATCAGAATTAATAAAAATAAGATCTTAATGGATGGGGTGACTTAAAATAAGAGAAGAGAAAAATGAGTATGGTAGGATCATCTGTTCCTTGTAAGCGCCTTTTTTTCGATTGCCGGCAACATCGCAAGTGATGAGTGGAACCCGCTTGGACCCCAGTAGACTTGACAGACTGTTTTAAAAAAAGCTTAGATATTAAGCATTGGGAACTATAAGCTATATTATCTATTTTCTAAACTTTTTAATGTAACAAATACATTTAGAGAAAATAAATTTCTTCTGTTATTCCTGATACTTTGATATGGTAATAAAAATAATTGCAATTGGGTTTGAATTCCTTGAACTAAAAAATTCCATGATTTTACTGATAAGATATCGTTTATATATTATGGTATATTTCTTGTTTTTCATAAAATGGATTTATATTTACATTGTAAATGCAAACTTGGAAAAAATCGATTTTTTTAGAAATCCAATATTTTAATAATCGGTGTCACACAAATAACCCATCATGTGTGTAGGGGAGGAGTGATAATTCTCGCTAAATCAGTTGATACTCAAAGTCTTTACGTTAATAAGGTGTGAAAGTTTGAGGTGCCAGCTCAGGTGTTGTCCTCGTTACTTGACAAATTAAAAATTACAAGGTTCACTGCTAATAGCCCTCGTGTTTCTTTGAAGAATGACGTTAATAAATCTGTCAATCAGTTCTCCTTTTGTAAACAATTCACCTCTACTTATTCTGTCATTCAAATGAGAGGCGCTATAAAAGAGTATCTGGGATTATTTGTTTGTCCCTTTATTTTGTTATAAAATTGTGTGTTATAAATATATTCAATGTTATCTTGAGCATATTGAAATCTAAAAAAATTATATCTCGCATAAATCAACCTACAAAAAATGTTACCTTGATTCATTTTCAAAAATATTTATCTTATTCAAGTATATTTCGCAAACAAATCATCAATATAATAAAGCTCCTAAACATTTTTTATCATGTGTCTATGATAAATATTTTTGTTCACATTAATAAAACGATATAATGAAACTTTTAAGAGTGCTTGTATTTTTAAATTTTCTTTATTTATATCAACTGATAAGATATTTTTAGACGCAATTCAGACAGATTTAGTATCAACAAACTAAAGATGTCGTTTTGCATGATTATATATTTTGATAAAATTAATTATATATATAAAAACTCGCATAAAATATGTATTTTAGAATATCTGCTGAAATGCGAAATTTTTTACTATTTTTTAAAGCGAATATTTCACTATTGATTTATGAAAAAAAAATTCCATTTTGTCCTTCTGACTAAATTTAAAGTGACAGCTTTTGCAAAATGTGCAATTTCTCGAAAATCTCTTTAATTTTAATATGCTATTTATTTTATATTTCTTTTAGTTAGAAAATGGTAGCTTTCCAAACATTATTAGTACTTTGGAGACTGAAACTAATTTTACTCTTGGCGATTTTCAAGTCATTGATGACGTAACGTATTTATCCTCCACAAAAAAATCAGTTCAAACGATTTTTTAAAAATTGGCATTTTTACTTGAAAGCGCGAGATAAGTTTTTGTTCCAAAACTTGCTGAAAATTTAGAACTATTAAAATTTTGTTTTCGTTATATCATTTTCTTCAAAAACTCTACACTTGCACATGGAAATAGATATAGCATAACAAAAGAGAAACATATGAAAACATGAATAGATATTTGTTTAAAATTATTATTACGATAGAAATTTTTCTGTGCTGCATAGTAAAACTTTGTTCTTTTTCTGAAATTCAAGCAATACACTAAAGCTGAAAGAAAAAGTCGAAAAATTTCATACATTAGATAAAACCTAAGTTTATATTTTAATAAGTTTCTAGTTATTTCAAAATAAGTAATTCTTTCAAGCTGCGTTTTTTTTTTTAAATTTTGATGCATGTTCACCGTATAACGCGCACCTCCTTTTTTTACGAAGAAACCTGTAATGTATGTGTGTGCAATGCTCTTACGGTTTGAAGTCCTTTATTCGAGGTATTATCCCGAGCTTTTGAAAAAATAGTTTACTTCTAGACAGAGGCGAAGCTAAATATCCAAAGGTCCTGGTGCAGAAATAAAGGTCCCTATCTTGGTTGGATTTTATCGATCAAAAAAGTTAGAATATATGAATATTTTAAATAATAAAGCTACTTTAACATGAGTTCTTTATTGTGCTCTCCTGAACAAAGGAAAGCACAGTTACATGTATGTGTTTTCTTGTGTGAGAGCTTTAATGATCACTCGAGTTCGATTTCACACTTCCAGAAGAGCTGTGAAGAGTTCAGAAACTGCCGGAACCGGACGACGAGAAGTAACAAAACAGATAATAAAAAAAATTAAACAACGAACAAAATTACAAGTAATAAAATAGGTATTGAAATAAAACGATGTAGATCCACGATATTCAACCTGCGGCCCGAGGGCCACATGTGGCCCACCGGGCTTTTCTGAGTTGCCCGCTCATAGCCCATTGCACTAAAAAATTCAGTTATTTAAGAACTTATTAAAAATGCAGATCAAGAAATCAGATGTACCTACGTTATTGTCGATGTCGTACGGGTACAGATTGCAATATTTTTTCCCTACTTATAACTGTAACGGTTAGTAATAACAAATAACAGTGAAGTAATGAACTGAACTGGAGTAGTGGCTATTTTATGGGTAAAACTGATTTTAAATAAACAAATAATACTGATTTCAGTCTGGAATTTAGTAAAAACTCCGCTTTGCTGCCATTCTGCTCTTGATGAATTAATATTTGAAGACTGTAAACCAGTAGAATGTAAACTAGGAGCTTCACCACATGGATGAAAGGGAACCACAAACTATCCCATAACTCAGTAAAAAATGCATAAAACCGAAAATTTTTTTGCTTGATCACTATAGTAATAATATAGGTAGTAGGTGATCACTATAGTAATAATAAAATGTAAAAGAGAAAAATGCTTTTACATTTTGATCAGTTTTTTACATTTTAAGTGTTCAATATTGTCTTGGTCTTAAAATTTTATTCCCATTAAAGTATCCGACTACGTTTGGAACCGTGATTTTCAAAAGCGTATAAATGGATAATTTTCATAATTAATGTCACTTAGATTGGAATATATGCATAAAAAATATATATATATTGTTTTAAGGACATTTTGACAAAAAAAAAATTATTTAAATACACTATTTTGGCAAACAATTAACTTAGAATAATCTTTTTCCAAATGTTCTCCTTTTGCCAAAATTGCTTCTAATATTATAATAAATATTTTGCCTGTATTTAGCTCAGACCTCTGTAAAGAGGCTCAAGAATTTATGAAATATGTATCTTAGAAGTGGGTTTATTCATATTTTACGACAACAGAGGGGAGCAATTTTAAGAAAAAAAACGCGAATAATTATTTCAATTGGTGGTAACTCTGAAAATAATGTGAATTTTTCAAAAATTCTAGTTGAGCCTCTGTAGAGAGGTCTGAGCTACATACAGGCAAAATATTATAATAGAATCATTTTTCACAAAAGGAGAACATTTGGAAAAAAGATCATTCTAAGTTAATTTTTTGCCAAAATATATTTAAATAAATTGTTTTTATCAAAATGCTATTAAGACAGTTTTATGCATGTATTCTAATCTGAGTGACACTAAATATCATGAAATTATCCATTTATGCGCTTTCTTAAAATCACGGTTCCGAACGTAGTCGGATACCTTAATCCTCATATTGCGGCCCACGTAAAATACACAGCTGGACAATTGCTAAGGACGGATAACACTATCATCCATAGCAACCACAAAATGAAAGGAAGAAAAATGTAGAAAATTAGAATAAGTACGGGATATTAGTAAGAAGTATGAGTATGCAAATTTTTTTTCCACGTCTGTTCATCACGTGATAGCGTTCATAAGAGCTTTAAAGGTTTTGACGTGTGTGGACAGTTGTTGTTTCAAGTCAGTTTTACAGGAAAGATTTAATAGATGAACTTAAAATTTTTGTCATGTCTTCCCGACATCAAATAGATGATTTTATGCGTGGCCGAATTATTGGAAAGATCGAAGAAGGGCGAAAAATAACAGATGTTGCCAATGGAGTTCGACATCGCTCACAGCGTTGTTTCACGGCTGTGGAAGTCATTTAAAACTACTGGAATGTGTAGTAGACGGCACGGGGAGGTCGTGTTAGAAGTACGACGCCTGCAGAAGACAGACATATCGTCCTATCAGCAAAAAGGAACAGGCGCACCACAGCTCAGCAGGTGGCAAATCAGTTTCTTGCTGCCTCAGAAAAGCAAATCTCCCGAAAAACTGTTGCCAGACGTTTGAGGGGAGGAGGACTATACGCACGCAGACCTGTTGTGTGTCCCATTGACCAGACAGCACCGTACTGCCCGTTTGCAATGGTGTCGTGAGCATCACAATTGGACTGAACAGGACTGGGCATGCGTACTATTCTCAGATGACAGTAGGTTCAGTCTGTCATCGGATTGTAGACGCCAACTGATCTGGCGCGAGAGTGGTACTGCTTATCGTCCAGAAAATATCCAGGAAAAGGACCGATATCCGACATGCAGTATCATGGTGTGGGCCGGCATCATGATCAATGGCCGCACGCGCCTACATGTGGTTGCGAATGGGACTATGACGGGCCAACGATACATTGATGAAGTTCTACTTCCTAATGTTCGTCTTTTTCCGTGGTGCTGTCGGTGATAAATTTGTTTTTATGGACGACAACGCAACATGTCATCGAACACTCGCTGTTCAGGATTGTCTAGGCAGCGAGGGTATTCAACGTCTCGTATGGCCAGTACGTTCTCCAGATCTAAACCCAATTGGAAATGTGTGTGCTTTGGGGAGGCAAGTTGCTGGTCGAAACTATCCTCCGACAAACAAGAACACCCTCATCCGTGCACTCACAGAGGAATGGGATCAATTGCCTCAACAGCTGCTGGATAATGTTGTGCAAAGTATGGTACGACGTGCGGAATGTTGCATCACACTCCACGGTGGACATATCCCGTACTGATACCTTTCTTTAAGGTGCCTGCTGACTTTTAGATGCATTGTTCCATTTCTCCGTACGCAGATCAAATGAACATTTTTTTTCTTTCAGATGTTTCACAGCTTTTGTACTTTCCAGAACAATAAATATTCTTTATTCTAATGTCTGAACAGTGTGGCAACTATATTTTATCCTACTAGGCCTCATGTCTCGCTTAATGTTATGCTACATAGCAATTTGTGATCCGCCCTTAGCCATTGTCCAGCAGTGTATTTGCCATATGTGTGCGCCCCGGCGGGAAAAATGGTTGAATGCCCCTGTTGTAGATAAAGAATAAAAGATTTATTATATGAAGGGGGTTGGACTTGCCTATTAAGGCTGTTTTCACCATATGTACAAGAGCATGAACTTAATGCGGAGCACATTTTCGGACAGAAAAAATGAATTAATTTTTATAAAAATTTGTGACATTGTAACTTATGCATTTGTTTATAATAGTGTTTTTAAAATATTTCAAAATATTTTATAAAAAGTCAGTTTTTCTTTTTAACATGTAAAGGGTTAGCTCATTTAGCATTACGGTATAGGAGAAAAAATGCGACACACATTTTATAAAAGAGAAAATGTGTCAAATCGGATAAAAATGAGTAGTACGATAAATTAAGCGATTCTCTACAGGATAGTGAAGCCAAAATAAAATATTAATGTTTGAGTGATTTTATATCTGAAAATGTTTCCGAATTTGGGTCCTATTCCTTAACATTAGCCGAAGACAGCCTTAACTACAAATTAACAATTTCATTTACAATCTTTTCCTAATTTTAGTTTTCACAAAAGTTTCACAAAATCTAGGTTTGATGCGATTTTGTATTCAATTGCTATTATTGAAAGATGCGGAGTCAAGCTTGGCCCATACCATTTCTCAAATAATTTTTAATTTGCTAAGTGAACTTTTTGCTACTGCAGAAGTGCCATGAATTGTGTAGAATAATTTCTGTAAGTACTTCTGTTAGGTCGCATTCTAGCCCTCCATATTTGCTCTATTTCCTTATATAATTGGTGAACAATTCCTGACTCGGTTAAATCAGGGAAAACTAGGCGTTAAATATTAAGAAATTAAAGAAAAAAATTTGGGGCCTATGGTATCAGAATACTTATTTTGGAATTCGTTACACTTTTGTAACAAAGTTATTTCATCTAAAGAGTGTTTTTTTCCAGGTATAGAAGTTTAAGTTGGCATTACTTTCCAAGATGGCGACCGATTTAACAGCTGTCAAGTGATTTATTCTCAGCTTGGTTTAGCAATTCATCATGAATAGACTCACGCCTGAATCGATTCGTCGAATGGGTCCAAAACGAGATTGCCGTTGTTCTCGATTTTCATAAGCGAATTTTGTTTAGCGATGAAGCTCACTTCTGGTTGAATGGCTACGTCAACAAACAAAACTGCCGCATTTGGAGTGAAGCTAATCCACAAGTGTATGTCGAAACACCATTACATCCAGAAAAACTGACTGTTTGGTGCGCTTTATGGGCTGGTGGAATCCTTCTTCAAAAACGATGAAGGCCACAACGTTACTGTCAATGGTGATCGGTATAGAGCCATGATTACTAACTTTTTCATTCCTGAATTGAACAATCATGATGTCCAGGAGCTGTGGTTCCAACAAGACGGCGCAATATATCACACAGATCGTGCCACAATCGATTTATTGAAAGACACGTTTGGTGACCGCCTAATTTCACGTTTTGGACCTGTGAATTGGCCTCCAAGATCTTGTGATTTAACACCGCTAGACTATCTTCTGTGGGGCTATGTAAAGTCATTGGTCTATGCGGATAAGCCACAAACGCTTGACCCTTTGGAAGACAACATTCGCCGTGTTATTGCCGATATACGGCCACAAATGTTGGAAAAAGTCATCGAAAATTGGACGTCCAGATTGGACTACATCCGAGCCAGCCGTGGCAGTCCTATGCCAGAAATCATATTTAAAATGTAATTCCACACGATTACCTTTCGAATAAAAAAAATTCATATCAATCGAATAATTTATCGTTGTTTTATTGCAATTTAAAGTTCTATACCTCTCAAAAAACACCCTTTAAATCTCGTAAAAATGTTGGTCTTAGAAATTTGAATATTTGACAGACTGCACTCATACCAGTAAAAGGTGTATTGAATTGAATTAAAATTGCATCGAGTATACCTTATCGAAAATTGACTTTAAATATTTCTTTCGGGTTTCGAAATCGGTGATCAGAATCTAATTCATCAAAATGGTTTTTTTTTACTTTCTTTTGCCTTTTTTCTAGAAAATGGGGAGCGATACCATATTTTCTTGCAGTTTCACTGTCTTTACACTTGAATGATTCGAACTCGTTTCTGTACATTTGCATCGTCAACGGCGATATCTTTAACTGCAATAACTATCGAATTTCCTTCATAGACTTCTTAAACAGCACTGTAGTGACCATATTATCTAAATCACTATTGACATAAGTTCTTGGGCCAGAATTACTTGTAAAGGGTGTTTTTTTAGAGGTATAGAACTTTAAATTGCAATAAAACAACGATGTATTATTCGATTGACATGAATTTTTTTTATTCGAAAGATAATATTGTGGCATTACATTTTAAATAGGATTTCTGGCATAGGACTGCCACGGCTGGCTCGGATGTAGTCCAATCTGGACGTCCAATTTTCGATGACTTTTTCCAACATTTGTGGCCGTATATCGGCAATAACACGGCGAATGTTGTCTTCCAAAGGGTCAAGCGTTTGTGGCTTATCCGCATAGACCAATGACTTAACATAGCCCCACAGAAGATAGTCTAGCGGTGTTAAATCACAAGATCTTGGAGGCCAATTCACAGGTCCAAAACGTGAAATTAGGCGGTCACCAAACGTGTCTTTCAATAAATCGATTGTGGCACGATCTGTGTGATATATTGCGCCGTCTTGTTGGAACCACAGCTCCTGGACATCATGATTGTTCAATTCAGGAATGAAAAAGTTAGTAATCATGGCTCTATACCGATCACCATTGACAGTAACGTTGTGGCCTTCATCGTTTTTGAAGAAGGATTCCACCAGCCCATAAAGCGCACCAAACAGTCAGTTTTTCTGGATGTAACGGTGTTTCGACATACACTTGAGGATTAGCTTCACTCCAAATGCGGCAGTTTTGTTTGTTGACGTAGCCATTCAACCAGAAGTGCGCTTCGTCGCTAAACAAAATTCGCTTATGAAAATCGGGAACAACGGCAATCTCGTTTTGGGCCCATTCGACGAATCTACGCCTTGCTTGATGATCGTTTGGATGAATTGCCAAACCAAACTGAGAATAAATCACTTGACAGCTGTTAAATCGGTCGCCATCTTGGAAAGTAATGCCAACTTAAACTTCTATACCTGGAAAAAAAACACTCTTTAGAAAGCTAAGAAATGTGTCAATCTTGGGTAATTTTTTTTACGATTTTCTCTTGGCGTTGTTTACGCTTGAGCGCACCACTGGGTTTCGTTTTCTCAATTCCTACTATCAGCTCTCACTCTATCTATATTTATCCATTTATCTATCTTTCTGGAATTTTCAATCGTTAAAAAAATACATTTTAAAGCGCTCAATTAAGCTGAAATTTTATATACATAAGAATTTTGGATGACAATACAATAATTTAATTATAATAAATAAAAATTAATTGATGAAAACTAATTATTCAAAGAACTACAAATACAGCCACTTTGGCATCATTTTTGGCGACTTAGCGACCATTTTAGCGACTTGTATCAAAACTTGAAAAGGTTTTTCTCACGTTTTAAAGCCTTCAGTTGAACTGAAATTTTATAGACACGATTATTTTGGATGACAATACGATACTTTAATGATAATTAATAAAAATTAACTACTACTTAATGTTGTGATTCTGTCCCATGTATATACCTATTTATATTAACTGTAACTATTTAATAAAAAGTAGCTAAAATAAAATTTTTAGTTTTTTTTAATTTATGCGATGAAATTCGAATTTCCTCGAGTACCTACTGACGTTAAAAGGAAGAAGAAAGGTAATGCTTCGTTACAAAACGGGCAGGCTATTTATTTATTCGAAATTACTCACCACAGTTTAAGGCTACAAAATGTGGTTCGCTGAAATGATCAGGAAATGAAACAAAAAATATTCATGAACACATCATTATAATTATTTAAAGAAAACATACTTCTGCAAAAGAGTAGAGGAGGGGGGACAAAATTACATCAGTTTACTGTAGATACAAGTAGATTGTGAAATATTGAAACAGCCAACTAGCTTATAATAAATCATATTGTTATGGAAAATAGAATGTAACCAGAGAGGAAGGAATTGCACCCTGTGTAGAGTTTTTAAGATGTAATGCAAGATTTTTCATGGAACTTGAAGTTTATTTTCAATTAACAGTTTGTAGAAAAATGAAAAAATTGAAATTAATGAAAACTTTTCAATCAGTAAAGATTGCAAAACTTTACAAACAATGGAAAGAATTTAGGAGAATTCCCTACAAGTTCTAAATTACTTTCAACTGAGTTGCCATGATTTTTTGTTGTGTTGCAACCTTTTATATTTATAAAAGTAATTATCGCAAGTTCGACTTGCTTGAGGGTCAGAGTCCAAGGGCCCTGATGCACGGCACCACCTAGCCCATGAATGGCGAACCAATGGCACGTGACACAATATTTTGGGTACGCCACCCATCAAAATGGTTTGCGTTTTAGTTCCAAATAACAATGTTCTCTATGAAGTATTACGAACAAACGCGAGTCATTGGTCGCCGGGCGACGGGGAACACACTCATTTGTTATTGCCTTGCTTTAGTTGCTTGCTGTCCTGTATTTCAATTGCTAATAATATAAAGTTTGTCTACAAAGTTTGCATAGGCATAATTTCGTTGATACAACTATACTTTAAAATTTATTTGCGTCATACTTACGATTTTATGTGTTATATTTCCGTAATCAATTCTTCAATCAAGGACTTTTATGCCAGATTTTCTCAGTTTCATGAATTCTAGGAAGCGTTCAAGTTGTTTTTGTACCTTGATGTGACTTCATTTGACAAACTGGACTTGTCCCCATTCGATTGGATAGAAATTGAAGAATTTAAATCGAAACTGATTGATTTCCAGTCCAATATGGATTCAGAAATTTATTCAAACAAGGAAAAAGTTGTTGATTGAAACACAAAGATTAGCAAGATTTCTAAGTAAAATTTCCAAAAATAATATTTTCGAAACGTGGAAGTGGAATTAGATTCCAGTCACATTTAACTGTTTGGGGAAGCTGGATCATGCTATTTGAATCATATTGTCATCTACCTATGTATGTGAGTCATTATTTTCAGAGATGAATAACATAAAAGACTCTCTTAGAAACCCCATCGGCAGATGACTCCGATTCAGCTTGCATTCTGCTAAAAGTAGTATCCTACAATCCTAATATAAGTTATCGGCTAATCTGCAACAACAGAAGTCACCCTAATGTTACTTTAATTTGAATTACACGTATAACTAAAACATTTATTGATATACAGTGCGAAATGTATTTTTTCGTAGTAAATAGTTTTGAGTTGTTAGTATTAAGTTTTAATATTTTCCCAATAATCACAAGTCAAATTTATTTGACGGCACATCCTATACCTCATCAAACAGTTTTTTAGAAAAAAAAATGGCGCGTTATTCCATAAAGGTTCTTCGTCCCTGATCTAACCCATTGGTACATAGGCCCACTGCTTCTAGATGTTCCACTCTTGAAGTTCATTAGGTATGCCCTCTCTTTAAAATAAACGGTATTTCGATATATGTAGAAGTCTAATTATCTTTTTACTCATCACTTATTATTTTTTTTTATCTTTAAATCTCTCATTTTTATACCCGGTGTTATAACGCGCACCCGTAAATTTTGATCTTATTTCTTGTGTTAAAAGTGCACGTTATACGCCGGATTTTGCGGCACATTAAATCATTCGAGTCTCAAAAAACCTGGTCATAGTAAAGAAAATAAAAATTTAACTTTTGGATATTTTGAAGAATTTAGATCTATAAGAAATATTTTTAAAATTCACTTTCCCGTTGAATCAGCAACGAATTGTTCTTTGAAAAATAAGAAATTTTTTTTTTTTTTAAAAACATTCTCAACATGGCGAAATGCAACAAAAGCCGTACGACAAAATCTTAAAATTATACATTTTTTTGTCTTTTTTTTATTTAAGAAGGGAATAAAATTATTCAACCACTGTTTAAAATGAACTATAATTTTTGTTTATTTAATAAAATTTTTGTTAAAAAAGAAAACTTGTCCAACATTTCAAAGAAAGTTAATTTAAATGTGAAGAACCTTAAGAGTCTGAGACAACTTTCACAGATTCTGTTATTAATTATAACCCTAATCAGAAAAACTTCTAAAATAGATCGTCAAACTAATGTATTTTTATCAATTCCAGAAGAACTTTTCTGGTTTAACGCGATAATTTTAACGTTATCATAACTCCAACTGAAGGTAGTGTCTGTTTAAAATATTTCGTTCTTGTTGGCTGTTTGTTTTTTCTAGCCTCATGAGTTGTTCCGCTCTCCTTGGACACACATTAAATCTGTTGGTAGAATACGTGAAAAGAAGATATTATCACTCAACTCCACACAGAATAACTAGTTTAAGGTAATGAATGATTTATTTACGTACAATTATTTAATTATATGCCTAACGTTTATTTTACTTTAAAAGAAATTTTTAATCGAGATGATAATCTAAAATACTGTGACGTTTTCGCGCCACAGAGCTGAAAAGTCGGATTCTTTTTGGGGATAGGATAACTGCGTTCTAATGCACACGTGCACCCCTAAATATTGTGAGGTCCTGCCTTTTGTCATTACGTCGGCAACTTTTGACACCGTGAGAAAACCCCACTCCTCCCATGAGCCGGATGTAATTCGGCAAATGTAATGTAAAATACCTGCCTATATTATTTTTAACTTAATAGAAAATTAAAATAAATGTAAACGTATTTACTACGTATTTGTTTAGATTACTAGCCGACGATCCCAATCGCTTTTCTTGGTATTGTGTAATAATGTATGGCTGTATAAAAATATATATTATAAATTATTACTATCTAAGTCTTAAGTGTAAAGGGGTTACCACTCCCCGATCCCAAGACCCTTTTGAGGGCAGAGGAAGTCAGTTGGGAAAACATCGAAGAGAACGGTTGTGATCTCCTCCCTCACAACAATCATATTCTGAACCCTAATGAAACAACCAATATTTTGAGCAACTTCAACGTTTTTTTATATATACTGTAATCAATAACTGTGACGTATTAATAAACCAAATATTTAAATTCATAAATCTCACGCTACCATTAAATTTCTGGAATGCGAATATATTCAATTATGTCAGTGTGGAGTTTTGAAAATTAGTCATCATTTAAGAGAAGAACAAAAATATCCACCGTGGGTTTAATCTTCAACATTTTTCGATTTTTTTTTAAATTAGAAACCATTTCTCTAAGTATTTATTGTTAATAACTTCTCTGCTGCTACATTGGCTCCTTTTCGATTGAGAAGCATCTATACATATTAACCGTAAAACATAAAATAAAGTCACTTGTAAAATTTCCTTTTATCTTAGATGCTAAGGAGCTGCACTTTAAAGGTGTAATAAAATACTGAAGTTTCTTTTTCAAAATAATAATACTCCTTCGTAGTAAAGTTAGAAAAATGGTCATATACTCGTACTTCACAATTTGGACAATAACTCTCACAAAGTTTCTCTTTTGACGAAATAAAGCATATTTTTGAGTGCGTGAGGTTGTTCTTTGCTTTATATCCGGAGGTTTAACATTTTTTATAACATTGATGTGTTTTATTTGAACCTGATTTACCGAATGCATGTTTCCACCTGCACATTGTGGCTGTGATAATCTATTGGTCAAGGTAACGGACTCGTAGCCTGCATATCATGAGTTTGATCATAGTACCGCTGAAGACCCACCGTGTAGGGGAGCGATGCATGTTAAATCTATCGAGAGCTCAAACGTCCTCCCGTTGATTCGTTTGGTAGTAATGCGACGCCGGTTTAACTTAAGTTAAATTGATTATATTATTTCGTTAGATCCATTTTAAATAAAACCCGGTTCTATTCTTCTGTTGGCGTCACACTATAGCTTAAGTTTAAACATTAGATCTTTTAAAGACAAATAAACTGTACGTTAAATCAAAAGACATTCTTTAAGTAATTATTAATTTATTTTTAAAACAATAAGATTGAAATTACGTTAAAGCCTATAGAGATACATAACAACTTTACTTAACTGATAGAGATCGAGTGAGAGGAGTCATGGCGCTGCCGGGAGTCCACTAATTGGAAGGGACGTGTCAGACCAAGTAGGTGTGAGAGAAAAGCCTCCGAGCGTGTGTCAATTCGGGGTGCATCCGCTTTTATTCCGCGGCAGTTTTCTCCTGCATTCTGGAGCGGATTATTTACAGAAACTCAATCAATTTATCTGATTGGTCTAGAGTCAGCGGAAGGATATCCTCTCACGGTCAATGACATCCCCCAAGCGCGGGAAATTCCCAATGACACTCCCTATACCGTGATGTAATTTATGAGAACAATGCCCCCTTCCAGGCGTGAGAACGCGTCACCCTTTTCGGTGGGGTAAGAGACGCATTCACCAAATTCCATTTGTTGTAAACAACAACAGGGCAGATGTAAAAACTACAGTTGCAATCCTTAGGGACCGGCGACCTCCCATCAGTAGATAGGAGAGGGTGTGCCGTCTCGTCCTCGTCACTTGACCATGATTCAAAATTACCAGTTCCGCCGCCAAAAGCCCTCGTGTAGCTGGACAATGTGACGTAAATATTCACTTACTTATTCGCTTGCACATAGTAAAAACCGAGGTACATATCGTGCATTTTGCCTTTTAATCCTTCATTTTTCGAATGTTTTTCCGTACTTCTATTTATTTATTTTTATTTATTTATTTATTGATGTGTAACATCTTTCCTCTCGCTTGCTGGATATTTTTGGAGATTTCGTGAAAAGGCACGGAAATTGTTAACAGGAAGTGACGTAAGCTTGCGCTATTTTATTTGACCAATGAGAGCGCACACTAATCCTCAGACCAGTTTTAACGTATGCCGCGCCAATCTGGATGGGGTGGGGGGTTTTGAAAACAAACTATCACTCGCTTCCCATGATTTTTACTGTGAGGAAGCGCTCGCAAACCTCTCGTTATTTTCTGATACTGTTAACTGATCTTTTTCTTTTAATGTTGTTTAGTTTGAATTTGAAACCCCCATGAAGTAAAGTTGAACTGAGATAACCGAAGTAATAATTCTTTGATTACAGTCTTTACAAGATTCGAATTCTTATTCAGGATAAACTTGCTTATTATTTACTGTTAAGCGTCTGACAAAGTTAAATATTCTTAATAAAATACGAGTAATATGGAATTATTCGAATAAATATTTTAGTGCGTATCTTTTTCAGACTTTAAGGTTAATTCCTGTCGCTGTCAATATAACATTTTTAATTGCGATTAAAAAAAGTTTTCTGCATTAAAAATTAAACATTTAACAAGCTAATTAAATTTTCATGATTTTGTGATTTGCAGAGATGGGTAAATCCAGAGCAGAATATATGCGAAAACCAACTCTAGTAGTTGTTTTTTTTATATTGTTAAAGAGTTCGAATTTCAAATGATTCAAATTCTAAAATTCGATTTCGTTTTCTTACTCCACTTCGCAAATACCAGCAAGTCTTATTCAGGATAAACTTAGATCCTTACGCGCTTGATGTGTAACATCTTTCCTCTCGCTTACCGAATATTTGTAGGAGTGATATTTGAGAAAAGGGACAATAAGCAAAAAAAAAACCGAAGAAAAATTAAGCAGGAGTACAGCCGAAAAGAATTTGCAGAGTTAAATATTTTTGATAAAAAAATTGCATTACTACCCTAAATAAAATCTTCAATAAAGATGTAATAGTTCGACAGAAAATTATTTCCAATCATACTCGATTAATTTCTTTCAAGATTTAAGTTACTATTGCGCATTTACCACGATAACATGTCAGATGTTACACATCATATGAGACTAATATAAGGCTCGTTTTTTTTTGTTTTTTGTTTTACTTTTTATATTTAGCCTAAAATGTAGTTAATGGTTACTTGAAGTTATTGTTGTAAGCATAAATTAATTACTGAAAAATAACTATGAAGTATTGTCAAAATATTTACTTATATAAAATTCAGTGTTTGATATTTTATATACGCAGGATATTTAGAAAATTGTTTTCGCAGTTGTATCATAAAATCCGTATCACGGTGTACAAAAAAATTGTTTTATCTTTAATCTTTTTAAATTTGGCATCCAAATTCCGCTTTGTAGTTTTCCTTTACTGCGTGTACGTTGCTCGTTCGTTCATACTAAGTTTATTTTTTATTTTGAGTTTAAATAAATTAAAACATAAGTACTTCATGAATAATAGTAGAATCTTTATTTTATTTATTACTTGTGATGGTATGCATATATCTAATTGCAATCGATTTTTGTTTTTTTCTGGAAAGCCAGGGATTTTAGTAAAGTAAATTTTTCAACAAAAACCGTCAATGAGTTTTTGTTTTAATCTGTTCGTAAGCCCTAATCTCAAAGTATCACTCCAAATATATAATGGTACTTCGTTTAGAGAAAGTTAAAGGTTGTTAGTTCAATAGAGTCGTCACACATTTGAAGGCCGAAGAAGCTTCACTATTGTTGATGCTGTCACAGTTAACGAAAAAATGCTGGAATAATGAAGACTTTAACGTTGAGGACACTACACAGTTTCCCCAAAATATTACATAGCGTGGGACTAAAGACTGTCGAAACCGCCCTTCAGTATTTTGATAAAGGTGCGTTGGTAATGGACTTGACTAACAGGACATTACGCATTTCTTAAAAAGTAGCCAGGTTTTTGCAAAATAGACAACTTAATTTTCATTATAGACATTCTGATGCCTTCATTAAAGTATTTTTCTAATGTGTTTCTGATCAGATAAATTTCGATACATTATGTAATCATTAATTTTTATTTTCGTATAGTAAATTCTCTGCCTTCATAACGTACTTTTTCTTTGTTTAAGGGTATTTAGGCAGTTTATTTTCTGTTGTATTCTCACACAAACAATACATGAAAGTGCAACACAATATTGTTTCGAAGAAACACAGTACTTATTCTTTTTGAATCCCATTCTCGAAAGTACACCATTTTCCCCAAATCGGCCATCCTTCGGTCCACATTAGACCGAGTTTTCGAGACGCTACAGTATTTGACTACTGTATTTGCAAGTGCACAATCATTTTTCCACTTCGAAGAAAGAGTGGTATTTACAAATGTTTCTTATAATGAATAGGACTAGACACAATCTTTAGTGATTGTAACATAATTAGTAACGACAGCGTTGGACTAGCTGTTAGAGAATCGGAGAATAACAGGTTCAAGGTTTGTAATTCCAAAAACCTTCGAGTTGTATTATACTGATCCCAATGTAATAATCCAAAATTACTGTCTACTTAATTTGGACCACTTTTCAAGTTAATCCTAAAATACTTGTTCCTATGTGGGTCTTATGTGAGTATCGGGTATCAGTTCAGGTTTCGACTAATCTTCTGATCGCGGTTCCAAATTACATTTATTTGTATTACGTTTAAATCTTTCGTGGGTCATTTATTTCTTTTTTGAATTTTTAGCAGTTTTTTTTTTGTTTTATTAACATTTAAACAATAACTTTTAAGGTATCGGACTACGTTCGGAACCGTGATTTTGCAAAAGCGCATAAATGGATCATTTTCTTGATATTTAGTGTCACTTAGATTAGAATACATGTATAAAATTGTTTTAAGGACATTTTGATAAAAAAAACCCTATTTGAATACAATATTTTGACAAAAAACTAACTTTTAATCTTTTTTCAAAATGTTCTCCTTTTGTGAAAAATGCTTCTATTATAATATTTTACCTGTATATAACTCAGACCTCTCTACAGAGGCTCAGCTAGAATTTTTGAAATATATAACTTAGAAGTGGGTTTATCCATATTTTACGACAACAGAGGGGAGCAATTTTAACAAAACGCCAATAATTATTTCAATCGGTGGTAACTCTGAGTATATATATATAATGTGAATTTTTCCAAAATTCTAGTTGAGCCTCTGTAGAGAGGTCTGAGCTATATACAGGCAAAATACTATTATAATAGAAGCATTTTAACAAAAGGAGAACATTTTGAAAAAAGATTATTCTAAGTTAATTTTTTGCCAAAATATTATATTTAAATAAATTTTTTTTGTTAAAATGTCCTTAAAACAATTTTATGCATGTATTCTAATCTGAGTGACACTAAATATCTTGAAAATTATTCATTTATGCGCTGTTTTAAAATCACGGTTCCGAACGTAGTCGGATACCTTAAGGAAATATATTTTACTTTGCCGAATCTTATGTTTACATTTAAATTTTAGGAGTTGGAAGAATACTTCCCAAGGAATCATTCACCGTCATAAAGAAAATTAAATTGAGCGATGATTATTTGCCATGAAAAATGAGAAGCATGTTGCAATGCACAAGGGGTCATCACATTCTGCTGATATGTAGCGGGTCCTCTTTTCTTATCGCTTTCTCCAACATTACCAACATCGACGGAAATCATCTTTGGCATATCATTTACCACACTGGCTAAGCGCACATTATCCGGAACTAGACACTTCCTTGCTTGGAAGCTAGCAGGACGTCCTTTTCTTTTTCTTGAGGAATATTCGTCTATTAGCTGACAAGATGCTATACCGAATGTTAGCGGGTCTAAACTTCTATTTCTTTTGTTCACTTGCACAGTTTGAAACTATTTATGATGGCAAAGTCAATAAGAAAATAAGATACGATGCTATCCTTTCACAGATCTTCTTATTTGGTATCTTTCTTTTCTTTGATCAAATTGATCAACCCCTCCCATGACATCGTTATATACAGCGACAACTTTTGGACAAAGTGCTTCTTTAGTATCTTCTTTTGTCCAATTTACAGATACCATAATAACTGCATTATGTGCAGAAGCACAATTGAAGCGGGAATTAGTCTTTCCATCGTTATAATAGCAAGGGTAATATATTTGGTTTTGAGCTTCTCACAGGTGTATTTTGTAAGATCATGTAAGTGGAACGTAATCTACCCAAATACCATGAAAGGGTTAGTAACTGATGGACATTGAATATAAGCTGGATCAGTAGCGCACACAAAAATTTTTCAAGGGGGGAGTCCGGGGTCGAAAGTTCACCATTCTTGCATCATGCTCATTTTGATTTTGTCGATTTTCGGGAACAAAATACAGTAAAACTAATTATTGAATAAACAATTAGCATTAATTAATAAAATTAATCATTAATAACAAATACTTAATCAAATTTTACGTATTATATACATAGATTCATAATCAATCGGAAAAAAATCAAGGGCTTTGGGGGTCCGGACCCCCTTTTGTGTGCCACTGAGCTGGATAATTTTCGATGAAACAGAACTGAGAAATTAAAAGTCTTAAATGAGTTCTAGTTTCGTCGTTCAGAAAACAATCTACAAAAGATTTTATAATATTTTGAAGTCTGCTTTTTTATACGTTTTAATCTTGGGTATAAAAAAACCCCTCAACCATTGTTAAAGTTGAATTATTGAAAATCGAGTAAGTCAAATAACTGAAAATAAGGGCTTTGGAGGACGTAAAAGTTTGTCATGCATAAAGACTGATATTTATTACCCTAATGAATTTTTTTTTATATTTAATCGTTTTAAAAATCAATCGATGTAGAAAAATTCTAAGAAATAAGTTTTAATTATTTCTTATTCCTCATTTTATTTGGTATTAATTACTAGAAAATGCTTACTTGTACGTAAAATAGGGATTCCAATTTGAATGTATAAAATTTCTTTCAGAAAAATGCGAGGAATTTTAAAATAAAGAGTAAAAAATTAATTCACCTTAATGGAATGTCAAAATAATAGATCAACATGGAAAATCTTTAATATCGGAAGTTTTCATTATTATGTTTTTTAAGCTTTCACTTTAGCCTTTGTCTAATAATGTTTATGAATATACTTAAATTTTTCTTTAATTTTTTTTTTAAATTTAAAAATAGAAAAATTGAAATGTATGTAATCTTAATAAATATTTTAAAAATAGTAACAAAAAAGAAATTATTCAAATATTGTGAACAATCATTAATAAATAGAATACAAAGGCAATGAGATCTTTCTGTCAATGCTAAACTTTACAAAGGAAAAAACAACAACCAGAGATCATTTTTATAAGAAAAATTCGACTCAAATGAGCTGTTTCTCATTTTGGATCAGTCTGTTTTCTCGGTTCATTTGATTTTCAAATAGTTAGATTCTGATTCGATATAAAGTGCGTCCAGGTTTTAACCATTACCAGTTAGTTCTATAACCATATTTGTTTTATACCAAACCAACTATCACGCGAGACTAGCTCAAGTACTTTTCATGACGCAAGAATGGAATTGGAAATATATATTTTTTTAGTTTTCTGCAACCGAAGAAAATCGATATTACGATTTAGCAATTCTAAGTTGATCATTTTCTAAAAATGTAAAGAATAATAATTGTTTTGCAGATGAATCGTTCAGTTATATTGTGCTCTAAATTGCCAGGAGTTAAACGCTGGAACTAACGTTTGAGTTCAAATGAAAAATGGAGTGTGAGTTATATTTTAAAGTAATGTATATGTTATCGGCAAAGTATGAAATCCGGCATTCTATAGAATGCCTGAAACTAGTCGGCAATGTATGAAATGATTCTTATTTCACTCATTGCTGAGGCATTCTATAGAATGCCTAATGAGAAACCGGCAAAGTATGAAATACATCTCAGATTCGTTTCGAATATTGTGGCAAGGCACAAGACTTTTAAAGCCTGCCTCAGGCTCAGAATTTGTCAGTTGCCCATTGTGGTTTGTTCGAGAGTGTCTAAATACTCAATTTTACTTAAACTTTTTCAACAAAAAATTGATTTTTTCCTGTGCTGCATTAAAATGGAGAAGCAAGCGTAATGTTGGAGAAATAGTCTTGGTATATAGCAGGGGTCGGCAAACTATGGCCCTCAGCACTACTCAACAAATTTGTCAATTTTTGAATGGATGGAATTTCATAAATTTGTAATCGACCTTATATTTGACAAACATCTCCAGAATTAAAAATAATTAAGGAATTATGAAAAAATTTGAAAGATAAATCTAAAGGTAAATTTACAGCTTTTTATAAGTTATTAAATGCCATAGCTAGAGATATTTAATTGTTAGAAAAGAGAAAATTGCACGCATTCTGCTTTTAGTTCTATATATCGAAGTATAAAATATCCTTCCTCACATGAAAAATATTTAGAGTCCATAAAGAAATTGTTTAACAACTGAGTGCTCAGAATCATGTCAAAGTGAAAGTCACAAATTACATCACATTTTTTGCGATATGAAAATGAAGCAGTACTAGGTTAACATTTAAAATTTTTTATCTTTTTATTTAACTGTAATGAAGGGAAATACTTATATTTTACGTTGTCTATTTCTTATTATAATAAATATGTTTAAAAAGCATAATATGTGTACAATTTCGAGTTTTTTTTATTTTTGTTGAAGAAAGTTATATTTTTTGCTGTTTATTTTTATGTGAAGAAATATTTTTAAAATTGATGCAAAATTAATGTGTGATAAATCTGTAAATCTATTTAATTGAACTCTATTCTGCATACATTATCGCGGGAATGCAACTATTTCAAAAATGCTCTACTGGGTGGCACACTGAATCATAATTGGTAAATTGGTTTCTGACATGCCACAGCTAAAAGGTTGCTGACCCTTGGTCTCTAGGCATGAAACTATTCGAAGCCGTGCTGCCCAAAATTCGAGTTAAAGCTGCGAAAAGAAAAATTAACTGAAATTACTTACTAAAAGTTAATAACTGATGTATAAAAAGCCAAAATGGCTACTAAAAAGGAACCCAGGGCCTATTGGTTGCTGAATAGATATGTGATGTGATGTTTGGTAAAAATAAAGGTAAACTTATGTAACCTGTTAAAGAAGGCGTCAGAATGGTTCTCAACCACCAGTCCGTGAATAAAATGGTATCGGGCCACTCAAGGTGTATTAAATTATTTCTATTTTGATTACTGGGCTGTATTTATCTAGTGTTTGTTTGACTTTCCAAGGAAATCACTTTATATTTCATGTAAAATAACTTTATATTCATTTTTAAGAGTAACTAAATTTTATTCCGAAGGAATGTTTAAATACAATTAAATCAAATTGAGATTTAAAATATAAACATCCCATCCCCACAGTAAAATTATCAACCCGGTCCATGGGGCCACTGGTCCACGGGAATAAAAAGGTTGAGAAACACTTCTATACAGTATTACATCGTGGATTCTAAATTATTTTACGTACTTCATGAAATTCTTTTGGCTATTGAACACGGAGGACGTGATAGAATTCTGAAAGAACTTTCAACCAAATACAAAAACGTTACACGTTATGATATTGAACTAAACAACTACCTTTGTGAAGCTTGCCAGAAAAAAACAAATATTACTTTAAAAAAAGGCATTTTTGCGAATGCCAATATATATTTTTTCTGAATACCAATATATTGGCACTTGAATGAGTGAGAAAGATGTTTTCTATCGATTTGAAAATTTTGAAGGAATTTTAAAGCAAGTATATGCAAAATCAGAATTTACTTTGTGCCCTAAGAACTTGCTTAGAATTAAAGATATTCCTGACAGTGGAATTCCTCTTCTGTCAATTGCAATAGCTCATTCCAATGGAAGTGGCGAATGATTCATCAAGGTTATATGTAAAACAAAATACCAAATAAGAATGGCCTTTGCGTAAAAAATGTATCGAAATGCAATTAATTCAAAATGTCTTTCAAGCCTATCCTGTTGCAATAAATAGGTTAATTTTTAAGTTATTAATTTTTATTTGAAAATTTTTTTTTCTTAATAAAAAAAGACATAAGTTTTGTTTGGTACAACTTTCTTTTTCCTTAACGTATTTTGTACAATTTTTTAATGGCACTCTCGTTATTTGGTCAGAATAACATTTGAATTTTTTAGAAATGTACGTCATTGATATAATAGCCTTATCAATCAATGACCTTATTTTATACTTTGCGTAAGCAGCTTTGGTCATTCTATAGAATGTCTAGGTAAAGTATGAAATTATCATATTTCATACTTTGCCTAAAAACGTCAGGTATTCTATACAATGCCTAGGCATTCTATAGAATGCCGGCATTTCGTACTTTGCCGGTAGCATATACATTGTTACAAATTTGCGTAGGGAAAAACAGCCGGCGACTCAAATTATTTTAATAATGACAGATTTATTACCGTTTCTGATTACGAATGAACTCTACCGACCTTTTTTCGAGTTTCGATTCACGTCATGGGGATATGGATCGTAATGATCCTCCTTCCCCTATCTAACATTAAATGCGCCTTCAAGTGGAAGACCTGACTGAGAGAGTCCTTTCCTGATGAAACGTTGATACTGGGAGTTCTGATTGGATGACAAAGGTGGTATAGGGGTGGCGTCAGAGTCATGGGCGGTTCTTCATGGATTTTGGCGGTTAGTCCAAAGAAAATTTTTTTGCAGGAACTGACTCTACCGATCTTTGTTTCAAAGGTCCTTTATATAGCCTCATGGAGCCTTTTCGATTATTCGCCAAATTCGTCACCAAGGGTAGTAATGTCGCCAATTTTGTATCTCTGGGCACATCTTCTATGGTTGCCATAATCTTATTTTTCAAATTCAAGCTGGGAAGCGAACTTTACTTGTAAAACTCAATTTTCCCGCAAAAAGATAATTGCTGCAGAGAAAATAACATATGTAGCTTGTTTCAATACGCATGGGGGGAGGGGGAAGGATTAAAATACGTTGTAATAAATATTTTTAAAAGGCAATTTTGAGTAATTTCAGCAAATGATGATTTACATCCCTTTAAAATATGTTAATCATGTGACTTTTATCTTGCCAAGATGGAAATTACCGATGCTGTATTATTAACAAGTGTACATGACATCAAGGAGACGATGAACTTTATGAATGTGTACAACTTTCAGATTCAAATATGTAGAATCACTTTTATCTTGTAAAATAATTAGTTTTTTGATGAACCCATCTGTGCAGTAAAAGAAGTTATTCGAACCATAAATATGCTTCATAAAATTAACTTGATTTAAGGCTTTTAAGGTTCATATTATGAGGCTTAAAAGCTTTCTCTTTTATAAAAATGTGTTTCAATAAGTTTTTTCCTTTTAAATTTCTTTCAGGGCTATAATTAAAAAGAAACCAGAAAGTTCTCAAGAAGCGCAGATTTTACCCATATCGATATTTGAGGACCAAATTCAACAGCCGTTTCAGATCCAAATCAATAAACCAGAAGACAGAGAAAATAGAGTTCGCGGGTTGGTGAGTAAATATTTTAACTAATGATCTAGCCTTAAATAGAATTTCATTCCTAAAACCCAAGCTCTAAAAATTAACTTCTACTTTTAGCCATCAAAAATTTTGACTAACATTTCATTCTCAACAATTAAATGTTGAACAGCCTTTTATTTTCGGCTATCAAGTGTTTTACTGTATTTTACTTTAAACGATCAATTGTTGTTTTGCTTTTTATGATATTCGTATATGTAAAAACAAGGTTGTAGTTGTGCAGAAAGTGCGTAATATTTCGATGTTTTTTTTAATTGGTGAGTTTGTTATTTAAAGTGTTTGCCTATCATACTTTAGTAAGCAAAATATTTTTTTTAGATTCATAAATAATAACCCGTAATAATGAAGAATAAGACAATGAATAAGATTTAAGATCACATTTCAAAAATTTGTAATAGTACCACAGACAAAATGGTGATATTTACACTTTTTTGTGATTTAAATAAATAAGATGTTGCCTTACTTTTTTCTGATTCTTTGTATACTATTATAATTTATAAGCTACAAATTATTTCTTGTGATATTTAAACTCTAATAAAATTAGCGAATAAAACAAAGAAACACCCAAGTTTTTTTTTATTTTTCTAAAATTTCTACTACCGGTATTAAAACCCTTATCCCGGTATTAATATCTAAAGAATACCGAATGCAGGTATTGAACTTATGGTCCGATATTGCAATCCATTAATCAATTGGCTCAGCTAGAATATAAATAAAACTAATCAACGATTAATTCATTGTGTTACTCTTAGTCAAATAATATCAAAATAAGTGTATTACGATGTGATTCTAGAACGCGCGCGATATAGCAATCAAATTACATGAAATCGGTTTTTACTGCATGCATTTTTAAAACATTTTTTGAATTTCAAGAAACTTTTTAAAATTCTTTTCAGCTTAATATTCAACTATAAATTAAAGTTTTATCAATTGCACTCGTAATGTTTGAATGGTTTTAAAATTAATTTTGCATTGAATTGTGTTTCTCTTTGCCTTCCACAGAGATTGAGAACTCAAAATAGTTGTAAATTAGAACAACCCAAAAGACTGACTGTGATTTCGTCCTTTGCAGAGGAGGAAATGCCAGGTAAACGTTGATACACTGTTATTCTCTATTTCTGAGTTATAGTACTATCAATGCAAATGTCTAGAAAAAGAAAGCTGTTGCAGCAGCTGGGAAACTGCACGTATCAAATAGCGATGCCAAATAGTAATGGTCATTTTCAAGGCCAAGCTGGTTTTTGAAAGAGGATTTCAGCATTCATTTGTTTACCTGAGTTGCACGTGATAACAACAGCTGAATAGTTTTATTTTAATGCGGAGGTGATTTAGTGTTTTGTAATCTCAATTCTTACAGAAATATGTTTAAACTTAAATCGCATCTGGTTTTGATTTTTCCGCTGAAAAATACTTTTTCACTTATGAAATCAAATCACCATAGTATCAAAACTAAGTTTTCAAATATCTCATTGTTAGGGGTAATTGAAACTGGATACGGCTACGCATAAGACTGCAATTTTGACCAAACTTTGCTTAAATGACTTTGTTAAAGTATATGAAAGTTTAGATTTCGAAAACTACCTTTTAACACTATAATCAGTAAGAATTAAATATCAAAAAATTTTAAGACAATGAATATTTTAACTGGGGTACAGGGGTGTAGCTACCGCTGTATCAGCCGTATCAAGCCCCCAAGCTTTAGGGGCCCCAAAACGTGTAAACAAAAAAATCGCAAAACGTTGAGGGACATCTGGAAAGAGCCCCCGAGGAGCTTTGATACAGGGCCCACTCAGGACTAGATACGCCAATGCTGTGGTAGGAGTGAACTTCAAATGCATTTCTTCAAAACTGTTCTGTTGCATAGTTGAATTTTTTAAAAAAATTTATAAGCTAAAGTTCACTTGCAAAATTCTACAAAATTCAATATAACTTTTGTTTTGCTGGACTGGTCTATAATTTTGGAATAAATGTTTTTACTAGTTTAATGGAATTTTAAAGTTAACATATGAACAACGAAATTTAACTTAAATATTATCATTTTTAATCAGCACATTATGTCTTTACAATATCCAAATATTCATAAATTTCAAGTTCTTAATAATAATTTTTTGATATAATATTGAGATTAAGTTCTGCTTTTGACATAGAAAACTTTAAAGAAATATACTCTAATTGTTCAATATTTGATTAAAAGTTACATAATTTTGTTTTTTAAAAGCTGTTCATACAGTTCTTAATCAGAATCTTTAACTATAAAAAAGTTCAAAATTTTCCTAAAAGTGTGTATGCTCCTTTTTTTTTAAAAAAAAATTTACAGCTAACACTGTTGGATACTTTAAATGATTTCAACTGTAAATTAAAATTTGTTCCAGTTTTACAGTTTAATATTTCTAAACCTGCTAAGTTTAATATTTGAAACATCTGTTTTTAGCTCGGATATATGCTTTTAGAATACTAAATTTATAGCGAGTAAAAAACGTTTTTTAATTCTAATGGAAATTCTAACGGATTTTAATTTTAATGAAAATTCTGAAGGTAAAATTACAAATTTAACAATTGTTCTCGCGTAAAGCTTAGGCATGTCACTATTTACCTATTTTGAGTGAATATTTTTCTAAACCACAAGTTTAAAAGTCTTAAAAGTTGCAGTTATATTTTAGCCGAAAATATTGACCACCCCTCCCCCGGGAAATCGCGAAATATTATTTATTTAGTTACCATAACAACGATCTTCGAAAAATGAATAAAAGGCAGTATTGACACATTTATGGAACATATTCGAGTATAAATGTGACAATAGCTCACACGCATAAGAGAACTACACTTTCTACGAGCATATCAATTACAAGTTTTATGATTGCCATTTCTGCAAAAAGGTAACCGTAAAATCAGGCTTATTACACGCACCGCCGTATAACGCGCACCTATGCTTTCAATCAGTAATTTTTAGGTATATTCGCCGTATAACGCGCACCTATGCTTTCAATCAGTAATTTTTAGGTATATTCGCCGTATAACGCACACCTATGCTTTCAATCAGCAATTTTTAGGTATATTCGCCGTATAACGCACACCTATGCTTTCAATCAGTAATTTTTAGGTATATTCGCCGTATAACGCGCACCTATGCTTTCAATCAGTAATTTTTAGGTATATTCGCCGTATAACGCGCACCTATGCTTTCAATCAGTAATTTTTAGGTTTATTCGCCGTATAACGCGCACCTATGCTTTCAATCAGTAATTTTTAGGTATATTCGCCGTATAACGCACCTATGCATTTCAATCAGTAATTTTTAGGTATATTCGCCGTATAACGCGCACCTATGCTTTCAATCAGTAATTTTTTTAAGGTATATTCGCCGTATAACGCGCACCTATGCTTTCAATCAGTAATTTTTTGGTATATTCGCCGTATAACGCGCACCTATGCTTTCAATCAGTAATTTTCAGGTATATTCGCCGTATAACGCGCACCTGTGCTACAATCAGTAATTTTTATGTATTCGAAGTATAAATAACGCGCATCCTTTTTACGAAGAAAAAGCTGATGTACATGCGTAATGCTATTATGTTTGAAGTCATTTTTTCGAGATATTATACCAAGATTTTGAAAAAAAAATAGTATACTTCTAGAACTACAACCCTTTAAGATCATAAAGAATATAATTTCTCTAAGATGAACAGTATTTAGATGTATGTAGAAGCATGTGATTTTTTTTTTTTTTTTTTTTTTTGCTAATCTTCTATTTGAAGCTCTCATTTTTTATACCCGGAGTCTAACGCTTACCTGTCAATTTCGATCTTATTTTTTATGTTAAAAGAACGCGTTATACACCGGATTTTAAGGTATTTAATATTTTCTCTTTTTAAACTATTTTAAAAAAGTTTCTTCTTTTTAAACTTTTAAAAAGTAATTAAATACTTAATTTTAAACTATAATAGTTTTTATTAAAAATAAAATGGATTGTTCAGAATATTTTTCAGCTTTTGGACATTGCGTGATAAGTGGATAGATAGTTATAAACTACTCTGTTGTGTAAGTTTTAAGCAGGCAGCCATGAAATGATAGAAAAGGGGTTATTGCCATGAGAACACTGAACACACAATTCAGTAGAAAGGTGATACGTATGCAAATGTCAGGAACAAAACATCAGAGGTGACGTGTGTACGCAAAATGCGTGCGGTCGGCGCGCGCAACTCAAGACTACAATAAAAGGAAGAATGAAGGCGCAATTAGATATTCGCAGCAAGTACGAGTTCCTTCCTGAAATATGGTTAGAATAAATAACTTGGGTGACTTCACACGTGGAAGAATGATCAGAAAGCTGGAGGAGGGACGTAGTTTTTGACCAGTGCAGCTGAAGAATTCGGAATCAACGAAAGCATCGTTTCGCGCGCTTGGAAAGCTTTCCAAACTATAGTTACAGCTCTTAGAAAAATTGGTGGTGACCGCCCTAGAAAAAATAACTGCAGTGGATGACCGATATATCGTCCTGCAGGCGAACATATCCCGATACAAGTCAGCAAGCACCATTGCTCAGCAACTATGTACAGCATCAGGGTGACAAGTGTCGCGGTTTATTGTGGCCAGACGCCTTCACAAAAGTGGTCTATTCGCCCACCGTCCTGAACGTTGCATCTAATTAAAACTTGGCCATCAGCGGCATAGTTTGGAGTATCATTTCATATTCTCCAAATTTTGTGTCTGCACATTTGGAGTTTGGAGCAAAATTTTTCAGTTTAATTTAATAGTTGATCTAATCCCAGGTGTAGCATAGTTTGGAGTAATTGGTGTAGCATAGTTTGGAGTAATTGGTGTAGCATAGTTTGGAGTAATTGGTGTAGCATAGTTTGGAGTAATTGGTGTAGCATAGTTTGGAGTAATTGGTGTAGCACAGTTTGGAGTAATTGGTGTAGCATTTTTTTTAGAAAAATGAGTTTGGAGTAATTGGTGTAGCATAGTTTGGAGTAATTGGTGTAGCATAGTTTGGAGTAATTGGTGTAGCATAGTTTGGAGTAATTGGTGTACGTAGCATAAAAACTGGATATCTCATCAATGGAGTCGTGTCTTCACGGATGAGAGTTGTTCCAATGCCACAAGTAATTCTCAACGCCAGTTGATTTAAAGAGGTCGGGGCACGGTTTCTTTTCAGTAAAATCACGGAAACAGACCGTTACGGTGGTCCTGGAGTTGTCGTCTTGGTAGGCATTGTGCTGAACAGGCGGATTGAACTCTACGTTTTCAACACAGGTTCTGTAACCGGACATCAGTATTGTAAGGTAGTGATCCTTCCCTACGGTGCGTCAGTTCAGAGATGCTACTAGGCCAGACTTCGTTTTTATGGATGACAATGCACAGCCACACCAGTTGCTGATATTAAACAGCTGCTGAAAAGGGAAGATATCACTCGAATGGATTGGCCAGCTTTCTCACGTGATGTGAATCCCATAGAACATGTATGGGATACTTTGGGGGCGCTGTTTTGCCGCCGTATTACATCTTCCGGGGAATTCCCACCAACTGAAACAGATACTCATTGAAGAATAGGCACTCTTACCCCAAGAACTGTTGGGCAATCTGGTGCTGAGTATAAGGAGACGGTGCGAAGTAACCATTGCAGTAAGAGGAAAGCATATCCCATACTAAGAAATATCTGCTTGGTGTTCTTCCTCATGGACAGACAACAGTGGCGTAACGTACACCCCCGCATTGCGGGGTGGAGGCAGGGATTATAAGGGGCCCAAAACCTGACTGTCACAAAGTACGTGGCCCCATATACTAACCTTGATATTCTCCGTTACGCCACTGACAGACAATTATATGAAACGATACTATGAGTTCAATAAAGCCTTTTATTATTTGATTCCATTCAAATATGCATTGCATTAATTTTTGCGCAACTATGCTTTCGTCATCGTTTAAGTACAAAATGCTGTTTCTCATTTCTGAATTTCATGTCTCTGAGACTTTTTCTTGTGGCATTAGGACAAAAAAAAAACATCTGTTGGTTAAGTTTTGCACACCAGTGTAGTTTGAGGTATAGGAATGTTAGTCTTACACGTTTCGTTAGTTTTCAAGATTGTATCATGAAAATTTCAACTTAAGGTTTCAGAATTTTTAAATTCTACGATATTTGAATTTTGTATAATATAATTCTTTTTTTTTTCGTAACTACATTTAACAGTTGTTTTATAAAAAAATATTAATTTTTACAATTTTTATTTTGTTCTGGAATTGAAAATTATCTACCTATATAGATTGGGGAAAATATTTTTCAAGCGTTCACTTGAAAAATGTTTATCATTAAATATAAAAGGCACTCGTTTAATTTTAGAAGATCAACATAAACCACAATAAAAAAAATTGAACAGAATTTTATTGAATTTAAGGTTGTTTTTTCAAATTTGTATGCGAAACAAATGTCATCCATCAGTGATAATAAATACTTTTAAACAATTACATAACCGTTACATTAGTTAAAGTAACCCATTAATATCCCAAATTAGTTCCATTTGAACGATGAACAATATTAATTTTGTCAGATGAAGTCAAAATTCTAAGTGTTGCGTTTTATTTTGAATAATGCACATTAGAGGGAGATACGTGAATATAGACTTGAATATAAGTTTTTATAAGTCTGATATTGGCTTATTTAACTTGGTAAAATTTTTATAGTTTATCTAAAATCTTATTTTTCGATGAACCGAAATGTATGAAGGCATTTTTCTCCTTTGTAGGTTGCATAATGAAACCGCAAAGTTTTCGTTTCTGAATTTCCAAAGAATATTTAGTATATATAATATTCTTACTCTTACAATTTTTGCTTTTCTCATGAATTTATGCTCAAAAGTCATGTTCTAAGCCACATTTAAGTTAAATATTTTTGTTATTAAAAGCAGCCAACGTTTATTCCACGAACGCCTTTTATACAGGGTGTCCTGGTTTAAAGTATTCAAAAGTTATGGCTTATTATTACGGAACTACCCATCAGAATGTAATAAACTGTTCATCCGTAGATTGGAAACCCTGTGAGATTTTTTAGGTCTAGTCCGATCGGTGGCACGTGCTCGTATTCGGCAATCGCAGACGATAAACTTGTTATACTGATTTCATCAGCAAAGATGTGGACGCCACAGATAAAGGTGAAGTGCGTACTTTGGTTAACGGAATTTAAATCAGTCGCGCGTGTACAGCGACGTGTTCGAAAAGAATGGAATGTCGATCCTGCGACCTCAAAATCTATCCACCAATGGGAAAGAACTTTAAAGGAGATGGGAACTTTGGTACCTCAAACAGGCAACTATCCTTAAGTTTTCGTGATAGAAGACACTGTTGATCGTGTGCATGATTCATTTTGTAGGAGTCCTGATAAGTCTATTAGGCAAGCCCAGTGGCGACACTCCATTCTGTTCGAAAACGTCGCTGCACACGCGTGGCTGATTTAATTTCAGTTAACCAAAGAACGCACTGCACTCTTTACTGTGGCATCGACATCTTTACTAATGAAGTCAGTGTAACAAGTTGAGCGTCTGTGATTGCCGAATAATATGCGCATGTGCCTCCGATCGGACTAGACCCAAAAATTCTCTGTTTTTTCCAATCCACGGATTAACAGTTTTTTACATTCTGATGAGTAGTTCTGCAATAATAAGCCATAACTTTTGAATACCTTAAGCCCGGACACCCTGTACTTATAATCCCTCAAATGATAAAAAACATCTCCAGATGAATGATAATATCTAGAAAATATACAAAAATTAAATACTTATTAAAGTTCAACCAGCGTCAGTTACGCACTACAATTCTTTTCTTCAATCGAAAAAACAGATTTTGAATAATTACAAGAGTAGCCAGCTTAAGCAACATAACTTTAAAAACAAACGATTATATATCGGCAAGTAAAATAAGTAATCAGATAAATTAGAGTCCCATGGATTATTGAATTAAAGCAGACGATAATAATATGGAAGAAAATTTTCAAACCGAATAATATCTGAAACTACTGTATAATTTAAAAAATCGATCAACAATTAGTTCAAAGTAAAGAAAAGAAATTTCAAAAGAATTAACCCTTTATCTACCGTATTATGATTTACTGTAGTTTTTTTCTTGCAATATTTTTTTAATCTCTACATTGAAAATTAAGGGATATACATAAACAAAATACTCAACTTTGGGAAATTTGATACATTAGATCTAATTAATTAATTAAAGATTGAACTGTAAAATTAATTATATACACTGTTCACTTAAAATGAGAGTCAAATCGTTTCCTATGGTCATCAATAACATACAAAAAAATAAGACACTTATCTTTTGACATTAACTATATATATACTTTTTCTGAACAAAAATAACAATCTTCGCAATCCGTTGAAAACGCCGTAAGCTGAAAATGCGATTTCCATTATAAAATTATTTGCCTTCCCCGCTAAAATACTCATCATAGTACCCATGCTGCTATATATCTTGAAAGAGTGTATATAAAAATATATTCTTGCTAAGTATCGTCACAGTATTCGTAAAAAGGATTATTCTATGTATTTTTAAAGTGAGTGGTACTTATAAGTACCGTCGGTATAAAGGGTTAATGTGAAACAATTTTATTTTTTTATAGATGCAACTACTTGTCCTGAACATCTTATAACGCCACTTCCTGGTGGGGTAGAAGGGCCAAAACGTTACTATCAAAGGAAGCTACCACCAAAAGTGAATTTGTTGAATAGATATTCCAGGAGCGCTGTGTCCACCCCCCGATATGCAAATTTACAAGGACAAGCCCACTGCGCTATAAGACTTTCACGAAGCGAAGACATTGATTCGACGAAAAGGAATCCTGTTGGAGATGGAGCCAAAATTTTCAACTTTGATATCTTAACTAAAGAAGAGTCTGCTAATCAACCTGAGTTAGAGTCATCAGTGTTCTTAAATTCTGCTAGTGGTACACCTGGTTCTGAAGGTTTTGAAGTTTCTATACCTGATTTACCATTCCTAAGTCCAAAAGAGGATAGAACGTTTTAAATGTTCTTTATTGAAACGTATTAAAATATAGTCAAAACTGTAAATAGGAACGTTTTTGATTTCGACAGTTGATGTCGAAGTTATTCGTTCAAATACTTTATGTATTGTAATTTTGTATTCATTTATTCGTATTGTTTCCATAATGTTTTTTGTTTCCGCTTTTAAGCGCTTATACTTTATATGAAATATCATGTTGTTCGTTTTTATATTTGCGATTGTACTTTTTTCCATTATTTTTATAAATTGTATTATATGTCATGCATTAAGATTTAATTCAAAGGCTTTTTAAAAAGTTTTTAAAATTAAATTTTAGTCTTATTTAGAGTTTAATGTTTTTATATATAAAAGCTGTAATGTTTAAATAAAAAGATAAAAACGCTGACATTTGAGTACATACAAATATATTGGAAACATTCGTTTAAATTCAAACATTTTTGAAAGTTTTTTTTTTTTTTTTTTTTTTGTCCAATGCCGCCTCCAACATTTCAATCATAAGTCGACTATACAATGTAGAACGATAAAAATAGTCAACAGACACAGTCAACAATATCTAGAGAAATACAATTAAAACGCCGGGCATATATTGAGGTGATTCCAAATCATGGATACATCATAGTCGTAAAGTGGGCAGGAATCGGAATCTACGATGCCTTGGTACCTCAGATTGGTTGAGGTTGAGATCTCGCTGATTGTTGGGATTCCCGGGGATCCTAATCAAGCATGGATTGAGAAGCCATTAAATCGGACACGAAATGCTTATAAACACGTATTTCACAATACTTTTCTTTTATTAATTTAAGGTGACTGCCTATCTTGAAAATGTCGTTTTTTCATCTAAATAAGGCATTTTTTTTAATTTTAAAATCTTATGGTTTGCACATTTTTCTTTCCAAAACAGTTTTTCTTTTTTCTTTACGCGAAATAGAAATAAAGTTATAGTGGTTTTAAAAAACATCACTCTGTGCAAAAGAACAGTAAGATAAAACTTTAAATGATTTTTTCTCAATTATATTTTCGAAAGTTATGTTACCAGATACACGATATCTGAAGAACCAAACCAGATAACGTTTTGAAATTTTGTGGTAATGTTTGTTGTATTATTTTTCATTAAGTGGACCATAAGTTTTGTTATAGGTTAAATATTTTTTCATTTAGGGTAGTTTTTATAAAGAGAACTTTAAAAATATCAAAATTTTCATACTATGTATAATTGTCTGTAATTTTTTTTTGTATTTTAATATTTCTCTTAAATTTTGATTCATTTTGAAGAGCGCCATAAAATGTATGTTGTCTATAAAGAAAATTATGATAATTGCATTAGAAATTTTTATACAGTATTACGCGTTTTAGTAAAAATTTGGTAAAATTTCCTTGAAAACAACAAATTTTTCTAAAAGTACGATATTTATTTAAATTTTTTATGTATTTACATGTTTTTTATTTTTCTTCCTAAGAACATTCAATCTGTTTCGAAAATTTGTTTTAAACGTTAGAACCTACTACGAAATATTGGGACAAGACAAGCTAAATGGTTAAAAATAATGGATACTTATCTTAATTGGGCCGCAACCTCTCTAACTCGCCTGAGTGAAATCCTTCGATATCTTCTAACTCACTAAAATTCGTGAACTGGTTGGTATGGCAGTTATTGTCTCCCGCATCTTGAATTCTCTATTTCACTGTCTATTTATATGCTGTTTAGTAGCGAGTTTTATTTTTGGAGTAGTTGCTCTAGCTCAAAGGGCCAAATAGACGGGAAAAAACCCCATGTTAAAGGATATACCTCACGGATAGTCTACTTTTACCACCATTCATAGTCTATACAAGTAATCTGGAAAAAGTCGTAACCAGTAGCAAGTCTAAAACAGGCCAAGTTGTCTATTCTAGCCAAGGAACCAGAAATTTTTGTTGACGTCTTCAGAAAGTAGTCTCTCTCTATACAGGTTTGAATGTTTGTATTTAATGGTGTAGAGCAGGGGTGGCGAACCGTTTTGGGTCAACGTGCCATTTTTCTAAAAAAGCGTTTAATGAGTTATAGGCGTACCATCAAATAATTTTGACATGTGATTATTGAAGAACTAATAAAACTAAATGCGAACAAATCAAAATTCTTTATTTAATACGAAAAAATACATTTTGCACTGTATAGTAGTAAATGTTATAGTTATACTTGTAATTTAAATTAAAATAACATTAGTGTGATTTCTGCTGTTGTAGATTAAATGACAAATAACTTATATCAGGATTATAAGATGTTACTTTTAGTAGAATGCATGCTGAATTAGAGTCGTCTGTTAAACGGTTTCTAAGCGAGTCTTTGATGTTATTTATCTCTGAAAATAATGACTCGCAGGCATAGGTTGATGAAAATATAGTTAAAATAACATACACCAACTTTTTCAAACAGTTAAAATGCGTCTGGAATCAAATTCCATGTTTCCAAAATTTCGTTACTGGTATTTTTACTTATATTGCTTGTCAATTTTTCTGCTTCAATCAATTACAACTTTTTCCTTGTTTCAATAAACTTTTGAATCCATATTGAACTAGACTGGAAATCAATCAGTTGCATTTCAAGTTCTTCAATTTCCAACCAATCGAATTGAGACAAGTCCAGTTTATCAAACGAAATCACATCAGGGTACATAATAAATTTATACGTTTCCGATAATTCCTTAAACTGAGAAAATCTCGCTGAAAATTCTTTGATTAAAGAATCCATTATGGAAATAAAATCATCAATAACTTTTTCTTCATTGCGTTTCTCTTGGGCATCTAAATCTTTGATATTTTTTTTCAAGTTTGGGAAGTACTTGTAGTTTTTTGTAATAATATCGTTTCTGAAAACATATAGTTTAGCTTCAAAAGCACGAATGAGATCCATCATGACGATAAATGTTTTATTCGGGCCTTGAAGTTTTATGTTCAATTCATTGAAATGTTGGCATATGTTTGTAAAAAACACCAATTTTAAAGCCACATAATATCCATCAACTGTGGGTATTATTCACATTTTGTAGAAACAGTCCGATTTCTTCCAAGCAATCAACAAATCTTTGAAGTACGTTCCCGCGGCTCAACCAGCGAACATTGTTATACATTATTAAGCCATTATACACTGAATTGACTTCATCCAACAAAGCATCAAACTTTCGTTTATTTAAAGCCTGCGACGATATGAGGTCGACTATTTTTTGTGACTAAAGTAATTACATTGTCAAGAGATGTTAAACCACTTTTTGCACATAAGGCTTGTTGGTGAATAATGCAGTGGCATTCAAGAATCGAATGTCTTACGTCTGTTTTAAATAAAGAAATGGAAACCATTTTTTTTTGCCAACCATATTTGGAGCACCATCAGTTGTTACTGAAACAATTTTTTTCAAATCAATTTCTTTCTCAGCAAGCGAATTTCTTACTGCCGTACAAATATCTGTGCCCTTTGTAGTTGTTAACAACGATGTTATCGCAATTAATTCTTCCTTAATGTTTCCTACACCATATCGAGCAAAGACAGCTAAATGTGCCGATTTAGTAATGTCAATACTTTCGTCAAGACATAGCGATATAAAAAGAGCGGAGTTAATGTCATTTTTTTATTGATCTGTAACATTTTCTGCCAATTTCAAGATTCTTTCATTGTGTTTCTAGATAGAGGAACATCTTTGATGCGCTGAATTATATTATCTTTATTATCAAAATCATCAAAAAGTGAGGGCGCACATACTAACCAAGCTTCCTTCAAAAACTCTCCCTCTTGAAAAGGTCTACCATGCCGAGCAATGGCATTTGCAGCCGAGTAACTTGCCGCACTTGTGTGACAATTTGTGCTTACATATTTAAACATAGACGCCGACTGTTTATTTCTGTCTTTTATTACACTTGCAATTCTTTTTGCTCTGGTTCGCTTTTTTCACAAAAGGATTTGTGATTTGTTTCAAAATGCCGTTTTACAGACGATGTTCTGCATACCACTGTTCCAGAACATAAAACACACACCGCTTTGTCGCCTTTATTGATCATGCCATACTTCTCAACCCACCAAGTTTGAAATTCTCTGCTACACTTAGTATCTTGCACTTTTTGTTTTCTTGTTGAACTAGCCATGTTAAATAGCAGTTAAAAATCGTAAATTTAACACAAAACTTTAAATGTACAGTTGTGTCGATGAAATTGACTTTTCTATGTGCTCTCGCTTGATTCCTCCTCCCCCCACCCGCCAACCCCCCTTTTTTAATGACTGCGCACGACTGCGGGCTCATGGGCAGATTTGTTTTTGGGAAATTGAGTGCTTGTACGAGATTTCAGTAGTGTCTACTCTTTCGCTTTTGTCTCAGGTCATTAAAATTTTTAAAAAAAGCATTGAGAGTTATTTTACTAATTAGACTTACAAGACAAGAATTAGATCACATTAATAAATTAGATGTATACAAGCTGAACTATTAATGTAAACGCTAGAATATGTTTTTTAAACAACTTGAATATATTTAGAAACAGTTACATACACACACTATGCGTAGATAAACTTTGCATCATTAGCAATTTATAATATACGAAGTATTTACGCCAGACATAACAAACGAGTCTGCTCCCCGACTTGTCGGCGTCGCGACGGATCACTGGCGTTTATTCATAATACTTCACAGTAAACTTAATTATTTTAAGCTAAAATGCAAATCGTTTTTGATCGATGGCGTGCCCAAAATATTCTGTCGCGTGCCATCATTGGCACGCGTGCCATTGGTTCGCCATCCCTGGTGCAGAGGAAACATAATGTTTTATATGCTTCAAAGACAAAACAGGATCTGGGGTGGGATCATTTGGGATCCAGTCGTCATATCTGCTCTTTCATTTCCCTGTATTCCACTATGACTTGGATCACTACATTGCAATGCAGTTCTTTATATTCAACAATTTATCTACATATTTTATCCCAGTAGATCCTGGAAATCTCACATCCACAGTAATTGGGGGTAGTTAAGGTCGTATTTGTCGCACTGAAATCATAACGTTAACGTAACAATAGTGTAGTGTCTGAGACTATTGTTGGCGGAAGATTTTGGAATGTTGGCGCGAATTGGCGAGGTTACGGAGGCGGGGTGCTGTGTTTTTAGGGAGAAGTTGGTTGACCCTCGAGTACGAAGGTCAAGGAAGAGAGAATCCCTGGTGTTTTGGGAAGCGTGGAGCGCTTGACCGGGATTTGGTGTTAAGGAAAGCGGGTGAATTTGATTGAGAACCGGTTGCATGGCGAATGGTTTTGCTGTACTAAGAATAGTTTCTTGGGAGTGTTTTAACACGGAGGGCTGTGTTTGATTGTAGGGATAGTCAAGATAATTGTGTTTGAATTGATTGATCTGAGCAGTAGCTTAGAAAATAAATGAGAAGTTATCCCAAACAGCATTTGCTACTTGAAAGTAATCGTAGGTATTTGCAGAATTTTAGTACTTATCGTGTAACTCAATAGCAATAACCGTTAATTTCAGATGTTCAACGTGTATTTTCACATGAACAGCCCCTTTCTTTTTTAAGAGCCTAAGAATCTGTTTATATTTTTGTAACACATTGGACAACTAGATTTTTCATTAATGAATCCATTCTTTATGATAAATTTGTAATTGCAACTTCATTGTCGGTAAAAATGGTCTCGTAAAAATATAGATAGAACGTTCCTTTTTTAAATTTAATTTGAGTAAATGAATAGTCGAACAACTAACGTCTCTCAATAATTCTTTATACCTGATTGAGAATTTGAATGCTTATTTTAGGAACAAAATAATATTAACTGCTGAGTTAAAAACTAACATTTACTGCGATATAAGAGGAATTTCGACGAAATCAAAGAATATCTTTTGAAATGTTATTTTTTATCTTTCTTTTCTGGCTAAATATAAAACAAAACTGAAATATTTATACTAATCTTCATTTCACTAACTTTACCGTAGATAAAGTATTTTTAGAAAATAGTTCAGATTCGACATTGTTCTTCCGTCAGATGTGTTTATTGGCACGGATCTCTGCTAAGAAAAATATTTGTTCTCTACATTGTATTTTCAGTAAATATCTAATAACACAAACTGTAGATAAATACGAACAACCGATATCGGTGTGAAGAGTAGAATGCTCAAGATAAAATCAGATGTGTACAATGCTTCGACTTAGGCGAATCGGAAATTACGCGATTTTCAAATCTCGTCGATTCATCCTTTGTTTGAGGGGAAAAAATTGGTGAAATTGCCAATGTAATTCAAGTTGTCTATCCTGCCAGCCAAATAAATTTAGAAGTGGCTGCAGGATTCTCACAATCAGGAACTGACAATTGATATACTTACAGCAATGAATACTTACAGCAATGCAGCAATGAATACTTACAACAATGATACACTAACAGCAATGCATGGGCAAGAAATAGACATTCAAGAACTCGAGTCTTCAGACTTAGAAAGATCGAATGATGGTTGAGAATTTGACAAAAGGATTCAGTTTAATTGAAAAAGGGTTACACACACAAATTTTAGAAAATATAGATTCCAGCGAAGAGCATATATTTTCAACAAAACAAAAAATAATAATAAAAGAAACGAGTCTTACAGTAGTCGCATATGATGTGAAACATCTGACATGTTGTCGTAGTAAATACGCAATAGTAACTTATATCCTGAAAAAAATGAATGAGTATGACTGGAAATAATTTTCTATCGAATAACTAAATCTTTAACGAAAATTTTATTTAATTAACACAAGGAGTAATTCAATTTTTTTTTTATCAAAAATAATTATTCTTACATTTAAGGAAGATCGGAGTTAATAGACTTATGATAACTAATATATATATATATATATATATGGCACATATACGTGTGATTTCAAAAGTATTTAAAAACCGTTGAAAGACAGCATCAATAACAGTACCACTGTTAGTTGTCGAAACATTTTGATTTGTGTTCATTTCGTGATTGAGTTCGTCCATCAAAAAAGCTATGGGTGGCTCATCTTTTGGCAAACTACTGTTAAAGTTAAAATCATGGAAAGCGAGTGAGTTTTTTTTTTTTTTTAATAAGAGCAGAACCACCTTCTGTATATTCCTTTAAGACCCGAATTATTTTTATCTTTAAATATTAAATTCTTCTGGTTATTAATACTATATGGACCCCAATGACACTGGGAAAAATACTAAAAAAAAATTCCCATCCCCTTCCTCCTGGAACATAGACGGTACACGCACAAGCGTGCGGGTTGGGCGTTATCTGTGAAACAGGTCACTTATGTAATTTTACGAGTTATACATTTTTAGCTCTAAGTCGATGGAAGAAACTATCTTAATTCAACTAAACTTTTACAAATACAGAAATTATGGATGTATAATTAACTCTTTTATTAATTCATTATTTATTTAATGTAAAATCTTTTGTTTTTGGCAAGTATAAATAACCATTGCATTTTTCACAACATGTTTTCGAAATACTTTCATAGTTTTCATACCTGCACTTGAGAGGCCTTGAAATGTCATCAACACACCGAAAATGGCTATACATGTCAAGCCTTTTATCCTGGCCATTCCAGGATAAAAGCCGTGACATGTATAGCAGGTAAATTATAACGCTTCGATCTTTTTGCGAGTGGAATTACAACACTGTTGTCTTCATCATCAGTTAAAAAACTTGTTAGTGGGTGGAGAGGTTCATATTGCTTCAACTATCTCCAACTTAAATTTTAAGCCATCCATTTTGATTTTTTGAGGAATTTTATTTAATATTGCATCTTGTTCGCACAGAAACCAAGAATTTGCAACAGCTGAATCAATGTTTTGAATGTGCTAATAAAAATAAAGTACAAAAAAAGAAAAAAACAGGTAAGAACGTGGAAATTCAAATTTGATCAAGAGAAATAATTTTCAAAGGAAAACTAAAGTGATTTAAAGTAAATTTGAAAGCAGCAAGCTCCCGGGAATAGAACCCGGGACAATTCATTTCAAGTCTGCTTCTCTAATCACTAAGCGACGAGGGCTCGTGAAGAGAGTTAAAGTAAGCTTTTATCATGAGTAAGAATAATGCGAGTGTAGCGGAGAGACAACACCACGCTCTCTCATTGGTCAAATCAAATATCTCGCTTACGTCACTTCCTGTTACCCCCATCCGTCCCTTTTCACGAAATCACTCCGGCAAATATCCAGTAATCGAGAGGAAAGATGTTACACATCAAAAATTTATTAGTATGCAACGAGGAAATTTTGAGGAAGAAAAAAAAAATCTTTGAGCCTACAGAGACTAACTACTTCAGTGATACTCTACCTGCTGCCCACCTAGCCTATTTAAGTGACCCGGTCATGGCACATTGCTCTGAGAAATTTACATACTTTTTAACATTAGATTAAAAATTTGGTGGGAAATTCTCTGTCAAGAGATCAAATACCGGTGTTTCTTAGAGAATATCGGTATTTAACACTTTATATAGTATTCATTACATATTATATATTAGTGTGATTCATACATCGAATGAAAGAGCAACTGAAACAGTTTTGTTTGCTGGCATGTGTGCGTGAAACGGATGCTAATTTCTCCCCTTTCTCCCCGATCAATGCGCTAGTAGAAAAATGGCGACTAGTAAACAGAAAGCGTTTTGCGTTATCCAGTTTGAAAAGACAATCTGTTATTACTGTGCAACGAGCGTTCCGTATTAAGTTCGGTTGTCAACTTCCAAACGATAATAACATTCTTAGGTGGTATCATCAGTTTGAAACAACTGGCTGTCTTTGTAAAGGGAAAAGAACGGGACGACCAAGGCTGTAACTGGTAACCAACCGTAACTGGCTCTGCCTATCTTGATGTTCTACAACTATGGCTATTTTATCAATTGGAAGAAAGTGAACCAAATAACTTCTTTTGGCAGCAAGATGGTGCAACACCTCACTGGCATCGCTCAGTACGTGATTGGTTAAATATCACTGTACCCAACCAATGGATTAGCCGCAAAGAGCCTCCCGATAAAGCTTGCATCACATGACTTCCATGTTCACCCGATCTGACGCTATGTGACATTTATCTGTGGGGGTTCATAACGGATTGTGTATACGTTCCTCCGCTACTAGTTGACCTTCCAGACTTAAGACACATGATTGAAGCTGCTGTTACAAGAATTTCCTTAGACACACTGAAAAATGTTTGGGATGAACTCGCCTAACGAATTGATTTGTGCAGTGTAACGAATGGGACTCACATTGAACATTTGTAAACTTGTACGCAAAACTGTTTCAGTTACGCTTTCATTCAATACATGGATTATACTTGTAACTTATATGTGATAAATACTATAAAACGTTAAAGCTCCGATATTCTTTTAGAAACACCAGGTACATCAATTTTACTTTTGCTGTCAGTGTCGTACAGATACGAATTGATATTCTTTTCCTATTTTGTACGATTACGGTTAGTGATAAAACGGACAACAGTCGTGTAGTGACAATTTTATGGGTGGAACTAATTTTTAACTGTCTTTCATATCTTGCAAGCGAAAAATATTCGAAGAAAATATATCATTTCAAGACGATTGGGAGGTTGACTATTTTGTAGTAAAAAACAAACACGGATCAGTAATTGTTTGATTTGTCACGGAAGTTGCTGTATTTAAAAAATACCAATGAACAGGAATCGTTCAATGACACTTTCACGAATATCTTTCAAGAGGTGATAAATAGGCTTTCATGAATAATTTTTGCAACAGCAACAAAGTGTTTTGTCAGTGGTAATATCACAGCAGTAATAAAGACATCCTGTGAAGTATTTTATGTTATTGGTAATCATATGAAACCGTTTACTGATGCAGAAATTTTGAAGGAGTGTTTCTTAAATGCTTCTAATTTAGTGCTAGTGAAAAAAGTAAAAAATATAAAAAAAGCAAGAAAAGAATAAAATATTTTGACCAATCTTCCTCATTTTAAATTTCCAATGTTATCTTGGTCTTAAAGTATTTCTCCTCCCCCCCCCATTTGGAACTAGTTTGATATACGGGGTAATGGCACTAAGCAGCGCTTCTTGTTGGAATGGAATCCAATATGGCGGCCTAGCGGTACAGTTTAATGATACACAATAATTTTAAAGAATTGTTCTGAAATACATCGAAATGTATTTCAAATGAAGGATATAAGAAGAGATTGAGAATAACCTAGATCAATCAATAAATAATGAATATCAATATAATTTAATATATAAAAAGTATTATGTACCAATAATACTATTATAAACAGCATATAATAATCTTATAATATAATTTTATCATAATTATATACAATATTCATTTAGTACAATTTAATAACATTTAATATAATTTAATAGTAATATAACCAATTCTTATCTTTTCCTTTCCTTTCGTCTTGTATACATATGTACACTCATGTCCATAAATTAAGGATAATTCAGAATCACACAGAAATTGAACTCTAAAATAAAAATTTCACCTGTATAATTATCACACATCTTGAAGAATATGCAACTTACAGGAAACCACCAGATGGCGCGGATAGTACGTCACAATGACGAGAGTGTAAGAGAGGGGTACATAAGCAATGGTGGCAAAGAAGTAACATTGTTCATAAACGCTTTAAAAGAATTTCAGTGCAGTAACCGCATAGTTATGGCACAAAGGAAGCATTTGGATGATTTTTACGAGGTAGAATTATTGGACGGCTGGAATGTGGATATACCCAGCTGGAAGTATCCGAGGAACTTCGAATCGCTCAGACGATTCCAAGATGATGGTAATGTGAGTAGATGTTACAGCACAGGTCGCCCCCGAGTTACAACGCCGAATGAGGACGTTTATATTTGGCAGTTACTGCCAAAAGAAACAGACGGAGCACAGCATCAGACCTGTCTCGTCAGCTCTCTTCAGCTACCGGTACGACAGCTTCAAGACAGACCGTGTACAGACGCTTTGGGCCCATTGGTCTATATGCTCGTAGGCCTGTCAGATGTGTTCTACTTACCGCTACTCACTGTCGCCTGCGATTAACCTGGAGTAGATAGCATGCATTGTGGACACCACAACAGTGGTCTTGTGTGATATTTTCCGACGAGTCCAGGTTTAGTTTGCAGTCTGATTCTCACCGGACTTTAATATGGAGAGCGCCGGGTACCCGTTACCACCAAGAGAACACCATTGAACGATACCGTTACGGTGGTGCAAGATGGCTCGCTTGGGGAGAAATTATTCTTGGTTCCAGAACTGACCTGCATGTTCAGAGTGTAACGATGACAGACCACAACTATCGGGATGTCATTCTGGAACAACATGTACGTTTGTTTCGGGGCCCCATGGGTGCTGAATTTCTGTTTATGGATTACAACGCCCGTCTTCACCATGCAAACATTGTAGACGAATGTCTTCAATCGGAGGATATCACCCGTATGGATTGGACAGCTTACTCATCGGACTTGAATCCAATAGAGCATGTGTGGGATATGCTTGGCCGACGAATTGCAGCCCATCAACCCCCTCCCACCTGTCTATCGGAACTTCGGAGGGCATTGCTTGATGAGTGGTGTAATATTCCCCAAGATCAGATTGATAATTTGATACCCAGCATGCCTAGGCGTTGTAAGGCCTGTATTGCATCGTCCGGGAGACATACTCCGAATTAACCATCATACTAACCATGTTATACTGTTTTTTGTAAATAGGTTCTTTTTTGAAATTTGCTTCAGGGAGTAAAAATCGCAATTTTTATTAATTATGTCAAACATATAGCATCTTTTTTGCTCTTTACCTTTTGTTTAATAATTAGACTTTACAAATAAGTCAAATTTGTTTTGCTTCTGTCTCTTTTTTTGACTGAACTTCATTATTCTTAATTTATGGACATGAGTGTAAAACTTTTTTACTAGGTACAATGTCTTAAATTCATGATGAACCCAAAATAAATGAAATCACATGTTCTAAATTGAATTCAAAACTGACATTAAACTTGTACTAGCTATACTTGTAAAATGAACATGGACGGTTTAAGGCAGGGGCGAACTGGGCCCAGGCAGTGGCGTAGCGTGGGGATGCAGATGGGGTCATGGCCCCGGGAGGCATGCAGAAAGGAGCAGCAGCAAGAACCGCGATTTTTAAATTCAAAAAACATTTCAAACTCCAAATCGCGCCCGCGCGACGAAACTGACAGAAACGAGTGAAAGCTGTAATACATGCACAGTTGCATGAAGTTTATTAGTCACTGTACAATCGCATTCGTTTTTGTTAGTTAAGGCCGTATCACACGTACACGTTTTAAGCAATTTTTCGTCCAATTCGTGCAATTTTTACTCAGTTGCCATATAGCAACCGCTTTAGAAAAATTTCTTGCTAGCGAGCTCAAAAAGTTGTTCCAAATAAAAATTGCTCGAAATTTCAGCCAATGGGATTCTTCGGCGCCCTACGTCATAAACAAGATGGCGGCTTCGGTTTTGTCTAACACTTCAGATATGCCATATAATATTTTAATGGTGTATCATATTTTAACGGCGTATAATATTTTAAATAGAATGTTGCTCTATTTCTTTTTACACCCACCAACAAAAGCGCTAGCGGCATGAAAGAAATAATTTTGTATGTTCGTTTTCCGAAGCAGAAAAATCGGCGGGTAATTTTTCAATGTGGAGATAGAGCGCGGCTGACGTCAGAGCATGTCGTTTTGCTTACGGCAACCCTTCTCCCTCAGATTCGGCCAAAAATTGGACGAAAAATTTGCATGAAAAATTTACGTGTGGTACGGCCTTTAGGCTTCTGGCCCCCAGTACTGTGTGAAGTCAATGATGCTCAAAATTATTTGCAGAAGGACTCAATATCCATCAATGTGCTCAAAAAATACCGTTTTGGAAGCAAAACGAGAGGAAATCGTGGATGACGCTTTAATATATGCTAAAAGTTTATTGACGAGCTTGAAATTTCTTTTGAACCCCCAAAACGAATCAGGAGAAATCATATATTTGGTGACGGAAGTAAAGATGTTGAGTCATCGTACGAAGATGAGTTGAGACGAACAATGTTTTCTTCAATAGACAGAGTTAACTGCTGAAATTCGAGAAAGATTCCAACTGTTGCAGATTCTAGCGCAAAAATATGCTTTTTATAGGCCTGAAGTGATATTGAGCATGGACTAACTTAACTAAGATCAAGCTCATCAAGACATTAATAAAGAAGAATTCCAACTTGAGCGCGTACATCTACAAGTTTTCGTAGCTACAACAGACACAGGCTGTAAAAAAGAACTCATTAGGTCCGGCTCTCTGGGTTTATTAAAATATATTATTGAGTCCAAACTTGAGAATGTATTACCAAACATTATCATAATGTTGAGAATTTTTTTAACATCTGCCATCAGTAATGCATGATCAGTAACTATGAGAGCAGCTTCTCTATATAAGCTAAAATTAATCAAAAATTATCTCAGATCGACTATGTCCACATTAAGGCTAACAAATTTAGCTGTTATGGCAATTGAACATGACATACATATTGATATTGATAACTGTATAGAAGATTTTGCTATGAAAAAACATGAAAAATGCATTTTTAATCAGTAAAAAATTTAAGGTATGCGACTACGTTCGGAACCGTGATTTAAAAAAAAGCGCATAAATGGATAATTTTCATGATATTTAGTGTCACTTAGATTAGACTACATGTATAAAATTGTTTTAAGGACATTATGACAAAAAAATTATTTAAATACATAAAAAATTAACTTAGAATAACCTTTTTTAAAAGTGTTCTCCTTTAGTGAAAAAGGCTTCTATTATAATAATATTTTGCCTGTGTATAGCTCAGACCTCTGTACAGAGGCTCGACTATGATTTTTGAAAAGGTCACATTATTTTCAGAGTTACCACCCTTTGAAATAATTATCGGCGTTTTTTTTCTTAAAATTGCTCCCCTCTGTTGTCCTAAAACATGGATAAACCCACTTTTAAGTTATATATTTCAAAAATTCTAGTTGAGCCTCTGCACAGAGGTCTGAGCTATATGCAGGCGACATATTATTATGCTAGAATTTTTGAAATATATAACTTAGAAGTGGGTTTATCCATATTTTACGACAACAGAGGGGAGCAATTTTAACAAAACGCCAATAATTATTTCAATCGGTGGTAACTCTGTGTAATGTGAATTTTTCCAAAATTCTAGTTGAGTCTCTGTACAGAGGCCTGAGCTATATACAGGCAAAATATTATTATAATAGAAGCATTTTTCACAAAACGAGAACATTTTGAAAATTGGTCATTCTATGCTCATTTTTTTGTCAAAATATTTTACTTAAATAATTTTTTATTGTAATATTATTCTTAAAACAATTTTATATACATTTTCTAAGGTAAGTGACACTAAATATCATAAATATTATCTATTTATACGCTTTTGCAAAATCACGGTTCCGAACGTAGTCGGATACCTCAAAGCTACTTTTTTTTTTACTTTTACAAATTTTCTTAACTAATAATTAAAATAGAGAGGCGACAAATTTCCGGTTGGCCCCAGGCGGCCAAAGCCCACGCTGCGCCACTGGGACCAGGGCCTCATCCACAATGGAGGCCTCGACTCAGCCATAATTAAGATCATGATTCGAATAATTTCCACGGTCAAATGTTATTTCCCTTTGCATTCTCCAAAATCGTGGAAATATAGGACGATATGTCAACTGGCTACATGTGATGATCGTCGTTCACGTACAGACCTATTCCCCCCTACCACCATACTCCTTCATTATCTGTTCTTTCAAAAGGTGGGCAAACGGTCGTGGTGGTTTAGACGGTTGTAAGTCATACACATTTATTTGTTTCGAGATATTGTTTGCACGAGTATTTTACAACACACACGCTATGTACAGTCTACTTTTAAGGGTTATAGGTGGGGCCTATTTTTGCGTAGAGGGCCAGGGCCTCAAGAAATCTTAAGACGCCCTTGAAGAGATGAAGATAAAATTTCAAATTTGACGAAGAAGTGTAAATACTAAGATTCTCCAGAAAGTTTTTGTAATTAAAAAAAATCTTACGAAGAGTCACAAAGAAGTATACATTTTCAATTCTTTATAAATCAAGAGCAATGGAAGATATTTTATATATGTCACCTGTAACGTAATTGAATGGGACTATTTTAAGTTTTGTTAGAGACGGTCATATGTGATATGTGTGAGCCCTTATATATATATATAGTCACACAACACACATCGAGTCATTAATCCATTCCCACCCAAAATGATTTTTGTGTTATCAGGTCCATCAGTTTCAGCTTCTTCTAGAACTTTAACCTTTGCACAAACAACCCGTACTTTTAAATTTTTTATACTATTGTCTGATTGATTTTCTTATTTTCAGTTCTTTTCCGAATCATGATCTAAAACATTGTTACACTGTTTTCTAAATTTAAGAGAACACAAATGGCCTTCTCCACTGCAGACTCCACCATTTTGACTGACTAGTCACATGACAAGCACGTTATCGCCTACGTCACTTCCGTCAGGGGCTAAACACAAACTTTAAAAGTGTATTTGTCGCAGGGAAATGATTAAATTGGGAATTTCATCAAATCCTTAAGAGAGATGATCAATTTACTCAAGATGTTAAAATAAGAACTCCGCAAAGTGATTTACCTAAGGAAAGTGATTTCATGAACTCCCTAATCTGTTTCAGTGAAATGAGGAAATAATACTGTCAAGTGTTTAAAAGTGTTTATTCAGAAAATATGGTGCATTATTAAAAGTAGAGTAATTGATACAACAATAATACTTGAATTACAAATTATTTATTCGAAATTAACCAACAAAATAATTAGATAATAAAGCTGAACTTTTTTTTTAAAAAAAAAGGATATTTGTAATAGAATTTTAAACATTTTTTTTAGATTATACATTAATGTAGTAATTCAGTAATATCCTGCTTTATTTGTAACACATTTTTTTAGTTATTATTTCTCCTTTTAAAATAACTTTTTTTCTTATCAAAAAGCTTTTTTTTATCTATAAAGAGGGCGTGGTTGAATTCCCTAATTTGTTTGCTTTCATTTCTCAATGAAAGTTTTATCCAGTTTCTAATTTTCAGGCATACAAAAGTGCTATATCAATCGAAAGATAATGCAAAGAGAATATAACTAAATAAAACTAAAAAATGATATTTAGGTCATTCTTTTTGGGTGCGTCACGTCAGAAGCCTGGCGCTGCCTGGCATGGACGAGGGGAGGTAAGAGGGAGTGGTAACAATCGAAAACAGAGCTCTACAAATGCTGACTTGTTTATTTCGTCATTTCACTAAAACAGTTCGGGGATTTGATCAAATCACTAATTCACATCAGGGAAATGACCTCAAAGAGACGTTATTTTAATATCTTGCGTGAATTGATCATCGCCCTTAGGGATTTGATGAAAGCCCTAATTACATCCTTTTCCTGCGACTTGTCTACTTTACGGTTCGCTGAGGTGATGATGCCTATTTTTGTCTGTTACTGTTTTACAGCACCTGGAAAAAGTGTATACTTCTTTATGAATCACCCTTTATTATACGTGCATTTTTAAATCAGTTACATTTTCTTTATCTATGTGCGTTTTTATTATTGACGAATACGTACATTTTAAAAGAGTTTCTGTAAAAAGCAAAAACTGGCAACAACGAAGTGCATGCAGTGATCGGCTGAAAACATATGATTGCCTTTATCATACGATAATGACGTCACTTACAGTCATGAACTGATTGCCATTATCATGTGACTATGACGTCACATGAATTTAGTCCACTGGTTACAAGAAAAATGACAAAATTTTGGCGCAGGTTAACTAAATTTGGTCTTGCAGCAGTAAAATCAATCATTTAAAATTAAAATGAAGTACAAAGATAGATTTTATGTATTGAAAACATATTTGTAAATATTTTAAATAAAGCAAAAAAGGAACAAATAGTCACAATCAATGCTTTTTTCCCCTTGAATTGATTTTGAATTTAAAAAAAATTAATTTAACATAACTATTGATGTGTGAGAAACAGTAAAAGATCAATACAGATTCAGTCTTTTTTCTGGGAAAAGGAATGGATCAATACGATTTTCATTAAATGCTTTTCATGTGTGTAATCTATCAAAATACAATACAATATTTATATATAATAACAATACAAAACCCATAACACCATCATTACCTTGAGAGAAATAATTTCTCAACTGGCACTTTTCTAAATTTGATTGATTGTCAATAGAATGTTGTGATCAGAGATGACGTTCAAAAAGAACAGAAAAATAATGAAAACAATTTCTCGCATGATTTTCGATTCTCTTTCTCATTGTGAAAAGCTATAAGCATAAATGTTACTTGATAGACTGCTCTGCTCGACGGATTGCTGTCAGCTTTTTCTCGTCATATTTATGCTACAATAATCTTTATCTCGTCATTGCTCCTCTAATCATATATCGTCATTGTTCTTCTTTAATTATATATTCTAATCTTTTATGATTTTGTACATTTATTTTATCGTCCATTAAGATAAATAGGCTTTGATAATGTGATGCTCAATTCATGTGAAAACTCATAATCGTATGTGTAACATCGTTTAAAAATTTTTTTCAGGAAAAAGAGAAAAAAATAACTTCTTGCTACCTCTTTTTAAAAAATTGGATTTCTAATTGAATTTTAAAAACTATCTCTCAACTATAAAATATCAAGGATATATCCGACTATTATAACTAATTATAATACATATTTTTTTTTATACCGGTGCGTGTGGAAAATGAAGGTATTTTTTTGTGCTCTACCTTTTATCAATGATATGCAAAAATTCACAGAATTCATCAGTTATATTAAAGAAACCTATTAGTTTTATAGCTGTTATTGAAAAATTCGTTTTATATTTATTTACTGAACTCCATGTTGAAGAATTTTTAAAAAAAACATATTTCATTGTTATATTTATCTTTTTTTTCACTTTGATGAGTGGATTGTATATAATATAACTGAAAAATATTTCGCAATACTTTCAAAAATAAATTTAAAGTGTATTAAAAATTATATTTGAGAAAATATATAAGTAAAAGTGTACATCATTTAGAGGAAAAAATTATTTCAGATAATCAAGTTTCAAAGCTCTTAAATATTTTTAAACGATGTATTTAAAATTAATAACTCTTCTCTTCCTTTAATTGGAATTAATACTATTTTAAAGTCTTTGGAAACACAGAAATAAAAAGTTTTATATTATCTACAGTACTATTATCAACATCAACTTCCAGTACTTCTAATAATAACAGATACTCGAATAGAATTCGCCATTGCTCTCTGATATTCGTCCCTAAATTCCTTGATATTCGTCTTCTGAAATTAAAGATTTTGTTCTCGAATTATCTTTGTATAATAAAAAGTCACGGATCATATTATGATAATTCCATCGGAATTTACGATTTTTTTCAAATCTTTTTATTTCGCAGGAGTGATTTTCCCTTTTACGAAGGCGAATACGATGAAAACAAGTACGCTTGAAAAAATGACGAAATCGTTGCTGGAAATAATTTTCATTTTGCTTATAATATTTACCATCTCTATGAGCATACTTTTTGGTCCTAGTTCCGCAATGAGTTGGAAGATAACAGCAAGTATCGTTAATTCTATACTTATTTTTTTAAGAGTCACCCTTATTATGAACAAAACTCAGATAACGAAAACTTTGTCAAAACTCTATGCCTTTTCTATTAGATACCAATCCGTAATGCGAGCTTCCTTACGGAAATACGCTTTCGGCGTTTGCGCAATATGTATTATTTTTCCCTTACTTATGTTTCTGACTTCCACCATAACTTCATTCATCTATATGGAAAGATTTCCACACGTGCAAAAATACTTTATTGTAAGTTCTAAAACTCACGGTACATTTCTGGCTGTAATCATATTCAATACATGCCAACTAGTGTATGTGATACATTTTTTTATGCTTCCTGGATTATTATTGTCCTTAATCGGTTTCATGTATTTATTTTATGTAAAAACTTTTCAGCACCATCTTTTGGCAATACGTTTAACATTACTCGAGGACTTTTCGAAAGAAAACATACAAAAGGCATTGGTTATACTTAAAATAGCGAAGAAGACTCACAATTCTGTTGAAATGACTGTGTCTTTCTTTGCATTCTTGGCTTACGTACTCACTTTTGCAAACATTCTACAACTAGTGTGTCTTTTTATTTCGAATTATTTGGATGACGACAGGAGCACTCGAAGTGGTTATTCTTTAATAATTTTCGTTTGGACTGTAATTTGGTTCATTTGGTTAACTACCTGTGGATCTCAAGTAACCGGGCTTGAACTTTTTATTAAGAATATGAACCAAGAAGTTATTTCCAAAAATTTTGACAAGGATCCAGAAAGACTTAAAGAGTTTGAGTACATGAACCTTTTCAACTCGTGTTCTAAATTCGAGATGAGATTCACTGGTTGGGGAATGTTCACGGTTGACAAGAAATTGTTTCTAACAGTTACAAGTATCATCGTTTCGTATGGAGTTCTGTTTGCATCAAAGCTGGAGTGAATATAAATTATGTGAAACGTATCCGCATTTTTTAGCGAATCAATTCCCTCACAATTATATGATTTTGAATTTAAAAAATAACGAAATACGAGGGACGAGGAGTCATTTTTTTAAAGGGAAGACGGAACACCAAGTGAAAAAAAAACAATCACCACAAGAAACCACATCCGTTTCTGGTTCAACGACGAAAAGAGCGTCAGCGTAGGGAGAATGACGCATGCGCAAATAATTGAAGAAGCGAGAGCAACAGAAGACCAGCATGCTCGAAGTAAAACGAGTTCAAATCATGATGAAAGGCAGATGTGCATTGATAACGTGGTTATCAATGGATGTGCGAGCTGTTATTCAGTAGAAATGATCCCGTGGGACTAGTATGTCCGTAATACATAAACGCCCACAAAATGTGTATGGTGAAGAAGTCAGGTCTTGTTCAAATGGTCTGTTGCTGGTTTTGTATGCTCAGATAAGTAAGGCAGACTGCGAAGGATGAAGATCGAAGTGGGCATCATTCATGACTACATCCATGAATGAAAACTACCAGTGGCGTGACATACACCCCGGAAACCTCCGCATTACAAAAGGATTCAAAGCCTGACAGCCACCAAGTACCTATCTTTTGTAAAATCCAACTTGGGGGTTCAAATGTTCTCCGTTACGCCACTGAAAACAACATTGCACCATCGGATTCTCACGTATTTCCTGAAGAAAGTCGTACTCTCGAGACGTAACTTCCAAAACAGTAATGAGGTGAGGAGGTTGTGTGAAAGTTCCTTGCATAGCAAAGCACCGGGTCTTACCAGGGAGATTTTTTCAAACTGTACGCTGCGAGAAATATCCTAATGTCTTTGGCGACTGTTTCAAAAGTAGTGCAAGATGTATAGTTCTTAACATCCCTTTGAACCCCCTTGTACTTTTTCGAATGGATTAAAAATTCAGAAATTGTGAATTAGTAAATGAATTATGTTCATAAAATTAGAATCCTTTCTGCTATTTTTTGGCAGTAAATTTAACAATGAGTTATAACTTACACCAGTGGTTCTCAAACTTTCAATACTTGCGACCCAATATTCAATCATAATTTTCATCGCGCCCCCTTCATACAATAACAATGTACTAAAATCAATAATACGATACTTTAATGCTAAAGCTACAATAGGATTCAAACTTCTTAAGTTCCACCCGCGCATATAAACGTCTCTTTCAGCTAAAATGTTATTTTCCCCGGACGTATATATACGTCTATCAAAAGTATAATCTTTTCTGTGCACTGCTATCCATAAAATTATTCCTATAGCTTTGGAATGCAATAAGAGGACAGTGTTTGCGAAGGATGTACTTATTTCAGAGGATTTGCTTATTTATTCCTTTCCCCCACCCCTTATACATCACATAAGCCCGCCTACGTGGAAAAAGGTCGCATTGGTGGGCGAATCGAATAACATTTAATCGGCATTTAAGGAATTAATAATAAACCCTACAAAATATCAAGATACGTATTAATTTTTGTATATAGTTTTATATATGACACAACCATGGGATCATTGGTAATTATTACTTGTTCTTAACTTAGTATTGTTGAATTAATAATGACATATATTGTGCAGTACTGATACTTTTATAAGTTTATTATATCAGTGTAAATGTGTATTCTATTGTTTATTATGTCAGAATGTATTTTTTGTTTGTTTACTTTAAAAAAATTATCATTTTTTTTAAAAAAAATCTTTTGTTTTCGACTTTTCAATATGCTCGCACCCCCGTCGTAAAATTATCACGCCCCCCCCCAAGGGAGGCGCGCTCCACAGTTTGAGAAACGCTGACTTACAAATATGATAGAAAAACCTTTATTTCTTGTTTGTTTTACAATCATTCTGTGTTAATACCTAGAGGAGGCTTATAATGTCTAAAGTAATTTATGATGTGTGATATTTTTTTCAATGAGAGTTTTGTTTCAAAGATCTCGTAGCGGCGAGAAAAATCAATATAATCAGATTATAAAATATAATCAAGAATTTGTCTTGTTTATTCTCTTTTTAAATTGCGCGTGTAACGCTTTTTCATACCACTTTAAATTTATCAAAGTGCAAATTTGTGGTAAAATTATATAAAAGACAATTTTAAAAGTTCCCAATAATAATTACGCAGTACAGTATTCACCCTGAATACATTTTTTTCGGCTAATGGTGCAACGAAATAGACTTTGGAGATGACTTGGTGGTGTTCTATTTTTTACACAAGTTAGAGAATTCTTCAAATGTTTTAACCTCAAATATGTCTTACAAAAAGGTTCATACGAAAATTCTAAGTAAAAATAACATTTCCAAATCTTTTGTGATATTTTGTTTTTACTTTTGTCGACAATCACTTGAAGAACGGGAGAAATCTTACTAATAACCAATTAGCATGTATCTTTGCTCTAACGAAAAATGCTATCAAGAGATAAAACAAATCTTACAAATACTTGAGGCCCTCGTCTCTTACGCAAAACTAGTCCCTGAGCCCTTACACAGATGTAGGCCCTGCCTATGACCCTTAAAAGTAGATAGTGTACAACACATACGTTGTCAAATACTAGTACAAACAGTAAACCGAAACAAATAAATGTGCATGACTTACAATCGCGCAAACCAGCTCGACCACCAACTTCCATCGCCTTTTGACTGAATGAGTAATGGTGGTCGGCCTACACGTGGTTATACACAATGGTCATCACATGTAACCACTTGACATATTGTCCAAAATTCCCAGTTTTTCGGAGTATACAACCGGAAAAAAACATTTCACCGTTGAAATTATTCAAATCATGATCTGTTTTAGGCTGAATTGAGAACGAGAAGAATTGTGGTCAGGCCTCGTGCCCAGTTGGCCCATGTCTGAAAACGTCTCTGATACCAGGTCATGATTGAAAGTACGGCTGGAAAAATAGAACTAGTAGTTATATGGGCAAAACAGATCTCATAATGTAGCAACTTTATGAAATGAATTTTCTTCTTTTTCTTCAATGTTGTTGATGTAATAGAAAAAAATAAATCTGTTACATAGTAAAAAGAACACAATATTCTCAGAGCTATCAACTTCTTACAACATACTCGTAACTGAATGATAAACTAATATTTAGTAAATTATTAGTACTTATTAAATTTTGAAATAATTCCTGTCACGCAATTTAAATGCGTGTCAAATAAAGACTGGATTCTCACTAAAGTTTAGTGAATTGTGACCAATATAGGTTAGTTGTAACATGTTATAAATTAAAATGAGTCAATACTTCATTCGAATTAATTCAATTTTATAGATTAATCGTGTCGAAACCTTAAATTCCTCTATGTTTGCAGATGGCGTTCATTTATAGAGCACACTGTATTATTTGGTTAAAATTTCGAAAAGTTCAGATTTTTACAAAATTTATATAGATCTAATTTTTGAAATATCTATCAATATGAAAAATAAAAAAATAAAAAAAAAACACGTGAAGTTGGAATTGTGAGCAAAATTATTCGAATGTAAGATATTTTTGTGCATATGTTGTAAAACGGATAAAGAAACCAATTCTTGCTAAGAAAAAAATAAGTTACGGACTGTAACCTGAACTAACTAAAGTGAGAGAGTTTGATGTAAAAATACACTGCTGGCCACACAAAATGCAAAACCCTGAAGGAAGTATGTAAACCATGTGAAATTTACATCATGCGTTGGCGGCGATGAAATATGCAAATCATTAGGATTATAGCGCAGATGCACATCACGGGCGACCATGGTGCCACCCGCAAACACGAAATAAGGGGAGAACAGATTGGTAATTTGAAGTACAGCACTTGTTTTATTGTGCGTTTTTTTTTTCTTTTTGCTTAAGGTATCTGACTACTTGCGAAAACTTTTTTTTTAAATAATGGATAAATGGAGATTTTTTTTTGTTGTTTTTAGATTTATTTAGTACATTTTAAGAAAAAAAGTCTAAAATTTTAAGAATTGAAAAATAGAAATTATTACTACTAAAATGGGAAAAAATGGGTAAAAATTGACAAAATATTGCATAAACGGGGCCCACTTTGTACAAATAGTAAATGAACAAATTCTCAATTTTTCAATTTTGATGTATTACTTTGCTATTCCTTTTTGAAGTGACCTTCAGGATAAGAGATATTTTAATTTTTACAAAAACTAGAGCACTTTTATCTTAGTTGTTATATGAAATTGCTTAAAAAAACAATGATTACATTCACATAAGGAACTGTCAGTTTTGTAATAAAACAGTGATTGATAAATCTGAAGGTTAAAACACTTTCTACTGTAATACAGAATATACACAAAAAATGTCAGCAAATTATTTTAAAAACTTTTTGAGCAATCTCTGTCCCTGGTCGAGTTTTTCGAGAAAAAAAACACATTTCGAGTAAAACGCAATTTAAAGTTTGACATCATATGTAAAGTTAAGGCATCTGCTTCTACTAAAACACCTGTAATTTTTGTTCTAGTGAATGAAAAATAAAAACCTTGGTATTTTTCTGAAGCTGATAAGATGGCCTATAAAATAAAATCATAAAAAAATGTCCAGTTTTAAAAAAAAAGCATGATTTTAGGGTAGTCGTAAACCTTAAAGTATCCGACTACGTTCGGAACCGTGATTTTGCAAAGCGCATAAATGGATAATTTTCATAAAATTTAGTGTCACTTAGATTAGAATATATGCATAAAGTTGTTTTAAGGACATTTTGACAAAAAAAATTTATTTAAATATAATATTTTGAAAAAAAATTAAATTAGAATAATGTGAAAAATGCTTCTATTATAATAATGTTTTGCCTGTATATAGCTCATACCTCTCTACAGAGGCTCAACCAGAATTTTTGAAATATATAACTTAGAAGTGGGTTTATTCATATTTTACGACAACAGAGGGGAGCAATTTTAAGAAAAAACGCCAATAATTATTTCAGTTGGTGGTAACTCTGAAAATAATGTTAATTTTTCAAAAATTCTAGCTGAGCCTCTCTAGAGAGGTCTGAGCTATTATTCAGGCAAAATATTATTCTAATAGAAGCATTTTTCACAAAAGGAGAACATTTGGAAAAAAGATTATTCTAAGTTAATTTTTTGCCAAAATATTATATTTAAATAAATTTTTTTGTCAAAATCTCTTTAAAACAATTTTATGTATGTATTCTAATCTGAGTGACACTAAATATCATGAAAATTATCCATTTATGCACTTTTTTAAAATCATGGTTCTGAACGTAGTCGGACACCTTAAGCTGTTCACCTATGCCTCGTGGAAGACATCGAGCATCTTTGGACCATGTTTCTGAATTCGACCGAGGAAAAATAGCAGCCTATAGCGATTGCGGATTATCCTTCAAAGAAATCGGTCAACGTGTTGTACTAAAGCAAACAACTGTGATGCGGATCCGTCATCGCTGGATGCAGGGGAAAACGATGGTTCGACTAAACCCGATCGCACACCCACCTCGTTGCACCCCTGCTTATGAAGACAGGTGGATTGTGCGCATGACAGTGATGGATCACGAGCCACATCACGAACCATAGCACAACGGATTCAGAAAGTTACGCAGCATTCGGTGTCCACTCGTACCATTCGACTTCGTTTGCTTCAGAGAGGAATGTCCGCAAGGCGTCCATTGCTTCGTTTACACTTGACTGGAAATAATAGGCGTTTGCGCCGCCAATGGTGAGATGAATGGTGGACATGGACAACGGAATGGAACGACATTGCGTTTATTGACGAATCCCTATTCTGCCTGGAATACTGCGATGGACGGATTCAAGTTTGGAAATACCGTGGTGAGTGAGTGAGTGAATCTGGCTATACTGCGCCAAACATTTGTGAAAATCTGTGATCTAGACGGGAAAAGAAAGAAAGGATAAATTGAATGACAAGAAAGAGGGTCGAAAATAGAGAAGGATCACTAGGGTACCCCAGGTTCGTGAGACCCGTGTTTACCAAAGATAGTAAACCCCTTGGGAAAAGGAAAAGATCACTAGGGTACCTCGGGATTGGGACACCCGTACTCATCTAAAGAAGGTGAGTCCCTGAGGGGATACCGTGGTGAGAGGTTGCTGAAGTGTTGCGTTATGCATCGCTACATTAATCCTGCACCCGGTATCCTAGTTTGGGGTGGTATTGGATTTCACTGTCACACCCCTTTAGTTGCCGGTTGCCTCTATTGCCGGTACACTGAACAGCCAGCGCCACATCTCTGAGGTGTTAGAGCCCGTGTCCCTCCCATACATTCAACACTTGCCATCAGTCATATCCCAACAGGATAATGCGTGACCCCACGTGGCACGCAATGTTCAAGAGTTCTTCTGTACCCATCCGATTTAATTTCTTATTTGGCCTACTTGTTCTCCCGATCTGTCTCCAATCGAAAACGTTTCACCCATGCTTGTACAACGACTGACCCTGGATACTCCAACTGCTGCTACACCAGATCAACTTTGGCAATATGTAGAAGTCGAATAGACTGCTGTACCCCAAGGAAACATCCAAAGCCCCTTTGATTCTATTCTGACTCGTGTGGCAAAGGTTAAAGCCAACAATGGCTGCTGCAGTAACTACTGATTTTTTCATCATTCGCACGTAATAAGTGGCTGTTGTAATTTTAATCGATATCTCTGGTCCTCCTTGGTGTTGCATTTTGTGTAGCCAGCAGTATATAAGATTTTGTAAAATGTTTTCTGAATATATGTTAATATGTTTTCTGTTTTATAATTTAAAATTTTATAATTTTATAATTAATTAGGAAACTAATTAATTATAATTAGTTTTCTCTAATGCGACAACCATTGAATAAATCTCTTTTAATTTTAGGCATTTTAACCATATTCTCGTGATGCTGTATATAGCATACTAAAAGGAAAGATCATGACAAAATATCAACCTCATTTTTTAAAAAAATTGGGAAAAATTACATAGAATTAATCAAGGGCCCTTCTAATTTTTGAATATTTGTACTTGTAAGGATTTATAAAGTATTTCCCTCTTCTAAAAAAATTTTTTTTCACCCGTCAAATTAAGCTTTCTTTGGAGTGTCTTGAGAAATCTTATATGAACCGACCTTTGCATTCATTCTAAATCAATTCAATATCTTACAAATAATTATATTCAAGTAATTTTTATCAGTTGCATAATATTTCAGGAGATAAATCAATATGAAAATAACTATTCGATAAATCAATCAATAAAATAGATTGATTGACGAGTTAAAAAGTTCTCAAAATCAAAATCTAAATTTTTAAAAAAATCTCAAAATTTTTTAAAGAATTTTAACCTTAATCCCACAAACGTTGGCATATAACATTTTTCTTGTTACAGCAAAAGTCTAAAAATAGATGGTATCACTCTAAGAATCTGAGATCTGCAGTTCAAAGACCCGTTCTACTGAATTTACGCGATCTAAGCACAGTATGATGGTAAAAAATGCAACGATTTACAAACCCGTAAACAACGCGTAACCAGATAAGAAGTGATCGATTTCCACTGTTAACGTTGATTGATAGCAATGAAAAACTATATCTACGCAGTTGAAGATAAAATTCTCTATTTTAAGATATCCACAAGACCACAAGTTTCAAAGATCTCTAAATGTTAAAGCAAAATAAACATTTTATCATCATTTTCCCCGCACATACTTATGGTATCATCTTGATCGCTTCTTCCGGAATGCATCCTTGAGAGAAGAGTTGAGATGAAAACTAAATATTTCGGATTCTGGAATAACCCAAGAGGTCGTAGAAAGTGAAAGCATTTTATAAATAATTTGGATTTCCCTTGAAATGATGATAAATTGGATGGAAAATATCAGGAATTCCTTTTTTTCCGTCAGAACATTTTAGCTATTATTTTAAGATCACGTGACCTTTTACGTAATAATTCGTATTGAAGAGCGTCGTTTCATAACAAAAATTAGCAACTATTCCATGAAATACTGATCACTTAAAAATAGAGAAGATTATAAAAAAAGTGAAATAATTACTTAATTTAAAGTTTTTTATGTTCGGAACTGTATTTAAATACCTAGAATATTTTTGTTTATGTGTAATATTTTTTTCTCTTATCTCGTATAATAAATGTTTCCGCCTATGAATGTGCATTTATAATGTATCAAAAAATGCATAAATCATTTTCGGATTTTATCTATACATATAACCATTGTTATTATTTTTATTTTATAAATAAATGTTATTCACAAAAAAGACAAAAGTGTACCTCGAAATTCGTTTCACTGGATATAAGGATAAAACGAAACTTTTTTTTCAGAATTTTATAATCAACCTACGTGGAAAAGATGTTTTCAGGAACATAAATGAAGAGGGGTCGGGAGAGGAAATAAAAAACTAATTTATGTGGTAAATACTGCAATAAGGTAAATGAAATTCAAATATTTGTATTTTTTTATTGTAAAAAGCCAAAGTAATTTTTATTAAAGAAAAATAGGTGCTTTTTAGTATTTTTTTAACATTCATTGCGATAAGATGACACCTACAAAATAGTTATAAGAAAAAAAAAACATAGCAGGTACATCAGTGATTCTCAAACTTTCATTATTGGCGACCCAATTTTCAATCATAATTTTTATCGCCCCCTTATACAATAATAATGCGCTTTGGGCGCTAAAGCTACAATACGATCTTAATTATTAAACCATACAAATTAACAAGATAAAAATTAAATTTTCTATTTGTTACTTTTAAGTAGTATTTTCTTTTCTCTAATTTTTAAATTTGAACAGATTGCAAAATGTTATTTAATTAAAAATTTATTTCCTACATCATCCATTTTTAAAAGTATAAGTGTCATTAGAAAAAAAAGAGTCCAGTCTATGTAGCTCTCTATCATATCCATCACATTTGGCATTAATATTCAAAGCGAGAAGACTACAAAATGTTTTAACCCGGGCGAGCAGGCGTGCACTCGATACTAACGTTAACCCTTTCAGGACGGGGTGATTTTCTGCCAGCCGCTCGCTGGGGACGCCGAATGCGTAAGGACTACTCCCTTCAAAAACTCCCTTTTGTCGCTAAGCCTAACTTAAGAAAAAACCGCATAAATAATTAAATTATAGTCCTAACGTCGTAAATTTTGGTACCCTTTTCGATTATTGCACAAATTGTCAGTTACATTAAAACTAGAATGTAATTACGTTTTCCCTTTAACTTGCATGAAGTTATATAAAAAATATGACTTACTGTAGGGAATAAATTTTGTAAGCACTATTTATTTTTTTCCGAGATTTTCATTGACTAAACACATTAATACACTTTCAAATTAATACAAAAAATGACGACAAAGTTTATTTACAAAAATAAATAGCAAAATTAAAATGAAGATTGAGTGTGGAAAATCTCGAAGCATGGAGAGAAACGCAAAGTCCTACATTGTATGATTTGCAAGCATAAAATGTTTACTTTTTTTTTATTTACACACGGTTTGTGACTATACACTTTTGGCTTTTTTCACCCTTTTTGTTCATATTCAGGTTAGGAAAATGCCTTCAAAACAATCAAATAATAACCTGAAGTCAAGGTTTTTGAAAAATGAAAAGTATACGAAATATATCCGAAACCACAAAATCTTAAGCAGAACTGACGCTAAAACACCGCACACTAGTAAAAAAAAATAAGAAAAAGTATTCGATGAGTTAAAGAAATGCGAATGTTTCATTTCAAGAGGAAAGTTTATGAGCCGAGCTCTGTTTGTTGACCTTTCAATTACCCCCTCCCCTACTCAGATGATGTTCTAAATATCAAATTCAGGCAGAATATAAACTAACTGAAGGTCAGGTTGCAAGGGGACCGTAATATTCTTCGTTTCGCCACTGGTGCCGGGGATTTGATTCCAGACACTTTTAACTATTTAAAGAAGCTGGCTTATGCTATTTTAACCCTGTTTTCATCTCCTTATGCTTATAAGTCATTATTTTCAGAGATGAATAACTTTTAAGTCTCACTTAGAAACCGTTTGGCGAATGACTTCAATTCAGTAAGCATTCTTCTAAAAGTAAAACATCTTACAATCCAAATATAATTTTTTTGACATCTATATAATCTGCAACAAAGAAATCACACTAATGTTACTTTATTTTAAATTTCCCGTATAACTAAAATATTTACTACGATACAGTGCAGAATGTATTTTTTCGTAGTGAATAAAGAGTTTTGAGAGTTACTAGTATTTAGTTTTATTATTTTACCAATAATCACAAGTAAAAAAAAAGTCTTTAGAAAAAAATGGCACGTTGATCCATATAGGTTTGACATCCCAGGTCTATACAATGAGAAAAGTAGCTCACTCTCACTCACTCATCACGAGATTTCGGAAACTGTTAGACCTACAGACTTGAAAATAGTTAATCATGTTACTTTTGTTAACTAGAGAGCCATTAAGAACAGGTTTTGCGGAAATCGATTCCCAAGGGGCCCCGTAGGTAAATATTTCCATTTTCTGAACTATTAGAGCTGTAGATGTGAAATTTGGCAGGTCTTTTCTTTTCATGCAGTGGAGATCAATGACAAAATTTGCGAAAATCAATCCCAAGAGGAACTTCTAGGAGTTAAGTGGGGTGTAATAGGTAAAAATTCCCGTTTTGGACTATTGGACTTGTACAGACTTGGAATTTAGCAAGAATTTTTCTTTTGTTTCGAAATAGCAGGTTTTACGAAAATCGACTCATAAGGGAGTTTGTGGGGGCATTATAGATAAAAAAATTCCCATTTTTAAACTTTCAGGATAACAGTCTTGAATTTTGCAAGCGTGTTTCTTTTGTTCTCGATCGGGTTTTTGCGGAAGTTGATTCCCAAGGGGATGGCAAAGATTTATAAGGGAGGCAGAGGTGACATTTTCCATTTTCGAGCTATCAGGCCCACAGACTTGAAATTTGGTAGTAATTTTCTTTGTTCAATAGCGATCCATGAAGAATGGGTTTTGTGAAAATTGACTCTAAAGGGGTTTATAAGGGTTTACGGGAGCATTTTGTAGATATAAAAAATATGCCATTTTTTTTTGAACTATTAGAACTAAAAATTTGAAATTCTGAAAGCATTTTTCTTTTATTCAGTAGAAATCTGTTAAAAATGGGATTTGAAGAAATCGACTCTTGGGAAGGGGGGGGGGAGTATTGGAGAGTAAAAGATTATTAAAAAAAATATCCATTTTTAGAAATTTAAGTCCTGTTCTTTTTAAATCAAGATGCGAGGGCTGTAAAAATGTTTTTCATTAGAATCGAAATCTCATTGCTTATACAAAGATATCAATATATTAAAAAGAATATATAGTCAAACGACGTCATGTAATATCCAGAGAAATGGGTGGATTATGGCTAGTACAAATATAAGATTGATTTTGGAGAGGTGAATCGATGCAGTGTACATCTGTATATTGATCTATGACACTCTTATACTTTTCTTTGAATAGCTCAATTTTTTATGGACAACAATATGTTATAATAATATTTTTTTAATTTCTTGTTACTTGTATTTTAAAATCTCCCGCCCGGCTGGAGTCGAAAGATTTTCTGGATGCGAAACTCATAGGCACGCATGTCATATGATTATGTGAGATGTAAAAGATTCCTTGAGAACCAATATGGCTCTCGGCAAAACTAAATCACGGCAATATTTAGCATCCGATGAGAGCTTGGGTTAAAATTAATTCAAGCATCGAAATTTGGTAACGAGGGTCGCCACTAGATAGAGCCCCATGAAATGGCTCTCACATTTGGGTACTTGCCGTGTCTACAAAGGCTTAGTTGTCAACGTGCAGCTCGTTAGCAAAAAAAATTTCTTAAAAGTATTTAGAAAATTATAGAAAATCAAATGTTAAAGGAAAAATAAAAAAAATTCATACGTTCTTTATTATTCTGTGCTCTTTTGAATTCACTTTATTGCTTTTACATACATAAAAAATTATAAGTTTGAGAAAGAATGTAAAATTTTTATAGAATTCTGTATGATTAACAACCACTTTACAGACATCAGTGGAAGCATTTGTAGATCATCCCATTGCTAATCATACAATTTATTCGTCAATGCTTTCACGCCGTGAGAATAAAATAACGTAGACCGTTATAACGGTTGTCTTTAAGAACATCACATCGTCCTCAAAGATTGGAACGGCGTCGTAACAAACTAACATAAGTCGTCAAATTGTCGAGTAATTTTCATCGACGAGTCTCGTTTTTAGTTTGGTTCAGATAATCTGCATAACTTGCTTAGTTGTATATTTTTCGAAATATTCATATTTAAACGTCCGGATAACCAAACTTCATTTTCAATATCAGGTACACAAAATTCATCTCTTAATTTTTAATACAATCATCTTTAAATGCTAGAAGTTTCCTACGATGTCTGTATAAGTGCAAAATAGTAGAAGTATGAAACTCTAAGTTGTTAAAAGAAAAATTATGCTCTAAAAATATATTGACTGTTTTTATTAACGTCACTATTTGAAGCTACACGAGGATGATTGATGACGGAACGAGATTGTAACCTTCTCAACAGTCAACACAATTACCTCAATTTTCACTGCAATTAAACAAACACAGTCCGTCGTGTTAAAACCCCTCCTAAAGAACTTTTTTCTTCGTGCAGCAAATCACGCGTTATGCGTCGGTTTCTCACTGAAGGAATTCAATTTCCTTTACCCCCCAAAAAAAATCATCCACCGCTTTCAAAAACGAGGGACTTTCTTTTGCCCTGACCGCCTCGTTCGAGGTTCAATCACCTTTTCTCTAAAACACAGTAACCCGCCTCTGCAGGCACGGTGAATCGCGCCAAAAACATTCCATAATCCACCGCCCCAACACTAGATCAAACACTTCTGAGATATCAAACACTTCTGAGATATTCTGAACCGCGGTCAAGTGACAAGGTCGGCATCTGAGCTGACATTCCAATCTTCAAACTTCCACGCTATGCCAACGTAAGGACTTTGAACTTTTCCGGTTCCAAGGTGCATCATTCTCTCTACACGGTGGGTCTTCATTGGCATCAGGACGCCAACCTGCAGCTCGACAGTATCAGTCATGAGTTTGCAACACGACCACTCCGTTGCCAAGGCCATGCACAAAAATTATTATCGTAACTCAACAATCAGTATGTACTTAGTGGAATATTTTATTGGTCCTTCATTCTCCTCTTTCATCCTTCCACAATACATTTAAGCCTTTTTCTGAAGTTTTTAAAAAAACTGACATGAGACACTATTTTAAGAAAAATGAACATTTTATCTTTTGTAGCCATATTTGATTACGTCATCTGCTGATTTCGCATACCTCCCTTAATCAGTTTCAGAGTTTATATTTGTTCCACATGATGACACTATGGACGGATCAGCTCATAGACAGAGACAAATGCTTTGAGTCATGTCTAACTGCAAAATTGAAAAAGGTTTGTAAATATGATAGCTTACTTTCTCATGGAAAAGTGTATACAATAAACAACTAAACAAAAATATATTGCTTTTTATATGAGTTCAAAGATTAACGGACGGCCGCGGGCTAAGCCTTGTGAACCTTCACTTTTTGTGGACTCTACTTCTTGTGGAAAATGGCAGGGGTCCGATTAGCGGAAAAAGTCTAGGGTCCAAAAGAGAATTCCTCCAACCATTGGCGTAACGGAGAACATTAGGGTCCCCTTGCAAAGTCAGGGTTTGGCCCTTAGCCCGAATACGTACTTGAAGTCAATCAGGCTTTGCCCCCAACACGGGGTTTGCCGGGGTGTACTTTACGCCAGTGCTCCGCAACCTTTTTATCGCTGCGGACTGGTCAACGTTTGATAATTTTACCCAGGCCCACTGAGGATGCGACACGTTTGATTGTCTATAGTTGAGATTGTTTTGATTCAACAATTTTAATTTAGTTACATTTAAATATGCCTTCAGGATAAAATATAGTTACACCAAAAATGAATAAAAGTGATTTAACTTGGAATATAAAGTGATTTACGGGGAGAAAGTTGCGCAAATCCGAGAGAAATGCACCACTTTAAATAAAATGGCAATAGTTTAATGTTCTTTAGACGGCCCGGTACCATTTCATCCATAGACCGGGGGTTGCGGGTTACTGCTTTGAGGTATCCGACTACATTCGGAACCGTTATTTTGCAAAAGCGTATAAATAGATAATATTTATGATATTTAGTGTCACTTAGATTAGAAAATGTATATAAAATAGTTTTAAGAATAGTATTACAATAAACCACTTTAAATAAAATGGCAATAGTTTAGTGTTCTTTAAGCGGCCCGGCATCATTTGATCCATGAACCGGTACCGGTCCGCGGACCGGGGGTGGCGGAGCACTGCTTTACGCCATTGAATCCGAACCTGATGTGTTTTAACCTTCCTCCACTATGATTTCTCACAAACTTTCGAGATCAACTAACTACAAATTTGTTTTGAGTGAAAAAGTTTATTAACGTTTCACTAAAAAGCAACACAAGGACTATTGGCGTCGGACCTCACAATTTTAAACCTCGGTCAAGTGGCAAGGGCGAAACTTGAGCTGGTAACTCCCTCTTCTAACTACTACGCTATAGCATGGGAGGACAGCCTTGATAGAGGCCACCAGCCCTAAGCCGCGGTTCTTCAGAGGCACTAGGTTCGAATTTATGCTATGCCGGCCAAGAGTTCGTGATCATAACCACTTGGTTGCCGTGGTCACCAAATTTTCTTTGAAGATATGCATCTATAACAATTTAGAAAGAACATATTTTTTTTTCAAAGGACCTTTTAGAATAGAATGATTTAAAAAAAATACTTCAATTTTTAGCGCTGAAAGAAAGCGCAAAGGTATACAAATCACTTTTATTAGAAAAAGGCAATAGCAACAGATACTTTAAATGGCTTTTTTTAATCAACGTCCGCTTATCAACCTACACTGCTTAAAAGTGAATTTTCACAATCAACTTAGCAGAATGAATTGCTCAAGGACATTTAGAATGTTTGCAAACAGAAAGTACTTTCAGAGATCAACACGTCATACAGGATTTGTTAAGCTTTTACGTGGAAGGAACTTGACACAGTTTGAAATATTTTACGATGGCATTTTAGGTCACTCAAACCGCATACAAAGATTCCTTTAATTGCCGTTTCGCAATGATTTAGATATCATGAATTATTTTTTGCTCATGACTCTAGAGTAAGATTTATTTTACTAATCTTATAAGACACGTGGGGATGGGGGAAAAAAGAGAAATAAGTTCTGTGTAGAATAGAATGTTAATCTGTCAGCAGAGTAGCTTAATGGATTTGTGGCTTCTGAAAGTTAATAAAGAAATAACGAAATATATTTAATAGTTTTAAAAAGACAGTTAACTTAAAAAAATATCATTATCTATGTTTATGTGACCTTGAAGACTTCTTAGTTGTTTGACATTGACTAAACGACATGAAATATTCATCCGCGAACAAACAAATTTATTTTTCTTTCGGATTAAAAATAAATTCAAATTGTATAAAAAATTGAAATCCCCTAAAATATGCGTTATGATTTTAAAAAAAGAAAACTCTTCTATCTAATGACTTCAATTCAAAATTTATTTGCATTTTCTTCTGTGTGTTGTGTGTGTGTTCTCTTTTTCAATTCCTACTATTATAGTTCAAAATCTGCCTATATATACTGCTCAAAATAATTAAAGGCTATTGCGGTTTTAGGTGGATCTTGTAGCTGGGAAACTTTTTAGCTGATTGATACATGGTCGACAGACGTAGTAGGTTATATGAGAATAAATTACACATGTTTGGCAGAAAAAAAATGCATTTTATTGCGCATTTGTGTACAAAAAGGAAAAAAAAACAATTTGTGCATATGAGAAAAAAAGAATAAGAACGGTGTTTTCTTCAGTAGGGGTATGGTTTCCACGGACGGCCAGCAACGTTAAGCACCTTTGAGGCATGGAGTCAATGAGGCTATTAATCACGAGTTGGGGTATTCTGTCCCACTCTTCCAGAAGAGCTCTTTCCTGTTCTTGGAGAGTTTGTGGGGGTGGTTGGCGGCCAGCAACTCGTCTTCCTAGAGCGTCCCAAACGTGCTCTATTGGATTCATGTCTGGAGAACACGCTGGCCATTCCATTCGTACGATTCCTTCCTCGAAAAGTAAATCCTACACCAGGTTAGCAAGATGTGGCCTGCAGTTATCGTCCATTAAAATGAAGTCATCTCCGATTGCTGCAGCGTAAGGGATTACAATAGGTCTGAGAATCTCACCCCTATATTGGCGAGCAGTCAGAGGTCCATCACGAATGATGTAGAGGTCTGTGCGCCCGTCAATGGAGATGCCACCATACACCAACACTACCCCACCGCCAAATCTGACACTTTCGTGCACGAACGCAGGATTATTCCTACTGCCAGGTCCCTCCAGATGAAAATACGCCTATTATCCGGATGAACAGAAAAACGGGACTCGTCAGAAAAAAGAAGATTGCTCCGTTCATTTCTCCTCCAGTTCACATGCTCTGTTGCCCACTCCCTGCCGTCGCGACGATGCCTTGATGTTAGTCTAACACATACCATCGATCGGCGAGCATACAGACCTACACCATGGAGCCAGTTTCGGACAGTCTGAGTTGAAATCGTGGTGCCAGTAGCCGAGCGAAGGTGTTGTTGGAGAAGAGTAGCGTTCATATTTCGGTGTCTCCGAGCCGTTAACACTAAATAACGATCTTCATTGGGTTTTGTTGCCCGTCTACGACCTTGTCCTGGTCTTCGGCCTGCACTTCCAGTCTCCAAAAAACGGTTCCAGATCCTGGAAATCACACTTTGTGACACTCCAATGGCTTGCGCTATTTCGGCTTAAGTTTGGCCTCCTTCTAACCTACCAACAACTCTCCAAGCTTCTGAATCGGTTAAATGACTTCGCTGAGACATCGTACTCATCGAAACAAAGCAGTCACTGAATGCCGATCATCCTTGTCTTCATTTCAGTTGAAAGTCAAATTTCATTCGCTGCCGCTGAAGCGACGTTTTTGACGTCGAACTCAAAATTAGCATACTTCACAGTTTGAAAATCAGAAAAATTTGCATTTCTCATTCTCTTCTTTCATTTTCGGCAAAAAAATTTCGCTTCTATCTTTATTTTATATAAAACTTACAATATCCTTTAATTGTTTTGAGCAGTATATATATATATATATATATATATATATATATATATATATATATATATATATATATGTGGCATGCAGCCAAAAGCAAAGCCAAGCAGTCTTCGCGCGCAGGCGCAGCTAAAGTGAAACACAAACTAAAACTGTAGAAACTTTTGAACTAGTGAAAGTAAAACCAAAACAAAAAAGAGAGGAGAAAGGAGAACGCGAGAGGTGCGCGAGCAGGCGTTACCTTCTGCATATCATTGTCAAACTTATCTACCTTTTTAATTAATTTTTGTTTAAGTTTTAAAATAAAATAGAAGAAAGACAAACGTCTTGGACCCCTTGTTGTCTCCCACAAATTATGGGGGCTCGGCCGCGATCGATAAAATTTCGATTTTGAACCAAAGTCTGGACAATGAACAAAAGCGTCCGTGAAGGAGACGCTCCGCCATTTTTCGGAAACTTCGTTCAACCTGTGTAGAGGTTTGAACTCAGCATAAATATTCCGCCTGTGTAGAGGTTGGAACTGTTGAATAAAATAACCTGTGTAGAGGTATATTTTTCATCGAACCCTAAATATTCCGCCTGTGTAGAGGTTGGAATTATCGTCGAAAATTCCGCCTGTGTAGAGGCCGGAACTACAATTTCACAAACACCTGCGAAGAGGTGTCAATTCGAACAATTTCAACTATATTACCTGCGAAGAGGTGTCAATTCGAACAATTTCAACTATATTACCTGCGAAGAGGTGAAATCACACACAATGGAAACGACGTTTTTCTTCATTGGATACATCGTACGTGCGAGCAACAAGGGAGCCAGAAAAAAAAGGTAGGATCTTTCCATATTTTTCTAAAATGTATAAAAACGCTCTTAAAGAGGATCTCATAAGAGTTGTTGAGGATCTAGACGGTACTGTGGAGAGTACGGACACCATAGCTAAACTAAAGACTAAAATTGAGAACAGTAGTACATTTGAAAGTGATCCAGATTTCGTTAAAACTTTAATTCAAAACTGTATAGATGAGAGGGTATCGCGAAACGAAAGAGAAGCAACTTTAGAAAAACAGAAAATTGAGCTCGCAAAACTACAGTTAGCAAAGTTAGAAAAAGAAGTCGAACTTCAAACGGCTAAAAATGAAGCATTAAGTTTAAACCCCCTGCAGCTAAAGTCGAAGTGAAACAGTTCGAAACAAACATAGAAAATATGATCAAAAGCATTAAAACTTTATCTCTTCCTGTTCCCACCAGATCGGAAAATTTTTAATCTGTTCTTCCAATCATTAGAACGCGCATTTTTAACTAAGAAAATAAATGACGAATATAAATCTGAAATTTTAATAAATCTTCTGGGCGAAAGAGCTCATAATGTCTTATTGTATATTAAAAAGGAGGAATTAAATGACTATGAAAAACTAAAATCTATAGTACTCAGAGAATTCCAAGTAACCCCTCGCGAGTGTTTAAACTCATTTAAAAATGCTGTAAAATCATCAGGCGAGACATACATCCAATTTGCTGCAAGATTGACGGCAAACTTCCAATATTATTGTTCGTTAAGAAAAGTTAATTCCTTTGAATCTCTATGTGATCTTTTAATTTCTGATAAATTATTTGAAACTTTAAATAAGTAAACCGCAATTCATATTGGCATTCGAGAAGCAGAAGATTGGTTTAGGCCTATTGATTTAGCTAAAGAGTGTGATATTTATATTTCATCTAAAAACGGATCACGTAAGGAAACTCCTATTACTTATGGATATACCCAAGACCCCTTTAAAAATAGATCACGAAACTTTAAACCAGAGATTAAAGAGAACTCTCCCCAATATCTTGAAAGAGAAAATAAAAATTGCTATATATATGCGGTGATTCATCTCATTACGCAAGAGACTGTGAGAAGCGTTTTAAGCTTAAAGAATCTAACAACCACATCCATAATAGAAAAAACGCGAAAACTTTGAAAGTCGAGAGCGAAAAACAAAGCGATGAGTTCGCACAACTCCAATATGTAAACATTTTTGTGGAAAATCAGCCCGTAACAGCCTTGATTGATTCAGGTTGCCAGATCCCAGTTCTAAATTCCTCACTAATTAGAGTGAACAAACCTTCCGAAGAAATGATAACATTAAGCTCATGTTTTGGCGAAAAGCGTATGGTAGAAGTGTCAGCCATAAATATTTCTCTTAATCAACTCTCTCCCGGTTTAAGTGTTCGAACGGCAATATCACCGACCTTGACCGAAGAATTTATTATACATCCCAGTGTATATGCTGAAATAAAGAAACTAGGCCACGCAAAGAGCGATGTTTTATTGAATGAAAGTGAATCCTCTTTAGGTGCTGTTTCTGTTTCAAATGTGATAGAAAACTCGTTATGATTTGCCATATGTTAAAAACTTTAATACTAGAAATGATTTGAGTTCTCTAATTAAGAATTATAAATGTAATAAAATTAAGAGTACTAAGTTAGAAATAGGCATTATAAGAGAAAAATGTTCTGATATAGTATTGTGTAAGAAAGTCAATGGTGCCATGAAAACGAGTTCCGTGGACTCCAAATCCCAGTCAACTACCCCTTCACCTATGAAGAGTAAACATAGACGGTTTGCAATGCTCCGAAAAATCTTTGAACTCTGGCAGTGGAAACGGAGGAAAAAGAGAGATCGTTTTGAACAGACGTCCAGAACTCTAGAGAGGAAAATATCGATGCGTTCAAGCAAAGAAGAGCTTGTTAAAAAAGACGTTCTTATGCCTGATGGAACTGATAAAGACCAAGATAGCAAAATAAATGATTCCGTTCATCTTACCGTACTATCATCATCTCAGAATCATGCCCTGCCTGTGAAACACAATGTTTTCCTGTGGAACCTTCCTGATGTCGAAGAGGTGCCTTCACATGATGGAGAAACTGTCTAGTTCAGCAGAATTATGATATGTTAAATCTTTGTGTATTTGTCGTATAGTCCTTGTCTGTTCCGTCTTTTTTATATGTTTCAGATTCTCCTCTGGTATCCATGGAAAGGAAAAAAGGAATACGTACCGCTGCGGACAGCGTACAGTCAGGTTGGCCGGTTGTGGCATCCAGGAAATCCAATCGTTCTCGAGAAAACCACGCAATCTTCGCGCGCAGGCGCAGCTAAGTGAAACTAAAACTGAAACTTGTGAACTTTTAGAAAAGAGAGAGAAGAAAAACTGAGGTGCGCGAGCAGGCGTTACCGTCATCGCATCATGTAAATCTATCTGTTAGAATAGCTACCTTTTTTAATTAATTTTTGCTAAGTTTAAATAAATGTAAAGAAAGACAAATGTCTTGGACCCCTTGTTGTCTCCCATATATATATATATATATATATATATATATATATATATATATATATATATATATATATATATATATATATATATAAAAGAAATATGTATTATTTAACAAAAACAAGAAATAATAGATAAAGAACATAACAAGAAATAGCGTAATAAAAATATAAAAGCTGAACATGAAGAACAAAATTATAGAGAAATAAAAGAACTACAAAAAAAGAAGAACCTAGCGAGTCAGAAAGCAATTTCGGACTTAGAACCGAATAAGTGGGGTTAAACTAGTTTGAAGGCGCCAACCTTCCCCTTTGCAACTCGGTAGGAAAACCAAATAAAATAAAATAAACGAAACTTCAGAGAAAGTATAACTCAGAGAGCATGATAAAACCAATCACTACTATTATGTAACAAACTCTCAAACTCTTAATGCAGAAAAATCACAAAATCACAAAATAATTATGTAAGAAAAATAGAAAAATATACTAGAACAATTACATAAGAAAAATATTTTTAAAAAAATAATTTAACAAAATTTCTTTACTCACAAAGCTTTTACGAAGAGAAACAAGCATCTTGCCATTAATGAAAGTCAATTATTCACCAAGTTAAAAAATTCGAAAAACATAAACACATCTTTTGAGCTGATTTTTAAACCAGCCAGCAAAGACAAGTATAAATGACGACAATCAAATATGGTAAAATTTGAATTGGTTGATTGTCAAAAATGTAAATTTGCTAGGATTTAATTTGGTTGGTTGTCAACAATGTGTAAGATGTTTAAGATGTGTGTGGAAAAAATGTAAACTGTGATATGAGTGTTATGATATAATCTTCACAGCAAGACCACTAACATGCTGACTTTGAAAACCTATTGTTGTGTGGTGGATTTGGAATTCGAAGTAGCAAGACGGTTAATGTATTTATGATGAATATAAGATCTCAAGAAATTAAAAGGGTATTCATGATCCAAACAACATTGAAATTTTTTTTTATATTATTGTATTTATCTATTTTGTGGGTAGTTAAGTTATCATTTCTAAATAAAAAATTCAAAATGATATTTCTGTAAATTGATATATGAAAATTACTGTTCCATACGGGAATTTTAATTATATGGAACTTAAACGAATCTCTTTTGTCAAAAATGTATATATATATATATATATATATATATATATATATATATATATATATATATATATATATATTAACAGTAGTTATTTAATAAAAAGTGACTAAAATTTTAAATTTTTTTTTTTACCTAAGTAGGAATTGACTTAATTTTTTTTATATTACTTGTTTTAAATAATATAATACCTTTAAAATCAATAATCAGATAAATCAGCAGATCAATATATGCTTTTGGTGATTTGGGGATAGATGTAAAAAGAGAGAGATTATATATTTCAAAAACTTTCAATATAATACTCAATAAATTTATTTCTAAGAAGTTGCTCAACATATTACATTTGCACGCAATATTTTTCATTCTTATTTTAAAATTTATTATAAGATTACCTAATAAAGGTAACAGGAAAATTACTCTTGTTTTGTGTCACTGCAATGTCAACGGAAAATTTTCCACGGCCATTGATAGACCAATATTTATTTCAGGAAGTATGAAATGTAGGATATTGAAACCTTTTGTTTGTTATCACAATCCATTTCAATTGAAAAGAAAGCAATGATTCTTCGTGTGAAGGGAGTTAGTGTATATTAATGTAACACTGTACATCAACACAAGGGCTATTGGCAGCGGAAATTCTGAACCATGATCAAGTACCCAGAATGACATCTGATCTGGCACCCCCTTCTAACTTCCACACCACACTAACGGGAGGATATGTGAGCCACGGCAGATTTAACGTGAATCGGTCTCCTCTACAAGGTGGGTCTTCAGCGGAACAAAGATCGAATTCATGACACACCAGCCATGAGCCCGTGACCTTGACCACTAGGTTACCACGGTCATCTCTTGGTGTGAAACTAAGATACGAGAATGAATATTCGCCTTTAATACATTGTACAGTATTTAAAAAAAGAACAACGTCGTACTTTCGCAACATCAAGGCTATTTGCAATATACCTCGTAATCTTGTGATCATGTGATGGGACGACACCCCCTTTCCAAACTTCCACATCACGTCAATGGGTGGACTTTGAGTCTCAACTGATTTAACATATCTCAGCCTCTCTACACGGTGGCCCTTCATTGATGCTTGCGCTTGAGAACTCACCACCAGGTGTGAGTTCGTGAACATAACCTTAGGCTACGGCGGCTACTTTTTTCGTCAAAATATATGCTTCCCCATTCCTTAAACCCTTGGTTATATGACCAAAATTATTAAATAACTGGGTAAACAAACAAAACACTTTCACAAAATTAAATTCAGCACAACACAAATGCTTCCACGATGAAAGGGAACGTGTAAACGACACGCAAGTTTCCATGTTCTCATCCAAATGGTGGTGGTTATATAAAATCCCCAAATCAGATTCATATATCAATATATACCATAGATATATTTGTGTATCGAGATTTGGTGAATTTTGTATATATCTGTGAACTTGCCAGAAAGTGAGTTGTGTATATTAGCTAGCCATAAAACTGGTTAAAAACCTCTTTTAGAGAAGTTTAAAGGCTGTCCTTAGTCAATTATAGCACTACAGAATCCATCTGTTTATCTTCTCAAAATCTCAATGACATTTTTCATCTTTAGGATTCAAGTAAATCCAGTCTCTCTCAAATAGAGTTAATTAATTATTATATACAATGCTTATCCGAAAAAAAAGGCAAAAAAAATTTAATAACTTTTGTTGTTGTTACCAATGTCATCTGATCGGCAAAAGCCAGATCGAGGCCCACGAAATTCATTATGGCAAAGGGCTAAGTAACGCCTGTCGTTAGCCTTTCAACCGTACAGGTGACAGTACGATTTGGCTCGATTCCGCTCCAATTTAGAGGGAGAACACTCTGGGGGGGGTCAGAGGCCTCCCACCTCTCTTCCCCTTCCACCAACCTCACGAGAGGACTTGCGGCTCCACGGCTATTTAGAGTACCCCCATGACGCGCAGGCACTATACATTTACAAACATCCTTGTCTTCTCCGTGATTCGAACCCAGTCCTTACGGCACAGCAGTCAGCGTCGCTAACCACTATACCGGATGGGCAATTGATTAACTTTTAAATAACATAATGAAAAATAACTATGGACAGAGCATTGAGCATAAACGTGATACTCTTTTATTATATTTTTAGATTATACATTCAGATAGCAATGATGTGTGGTATTGAGTAAAATATTACTTCAATTTTAAATTAAAAGGAATAATTTATTTAACAAATGAGTACTTAAGAAAGAAATTAATATTTTACTCATTATTTTTTTGTATTACAGTAATACCCCGAACTTACGCGATAGGTGAGACTGTGTCAATGGCGTAACGGAGAATATTAGCCCCCCTGCAAACTCAGGTTTTGGGCCCCAAGTCCAAATACGTACTTTGCGTCTGCCAAGCTTTAGGCCCCCTAGAGTCACTGGGTCCCCCCCCTCCGAAATGCGGGGGTGTACGTTACGTCACTGGACTGAGTGATAACCGCGAAGTCGTGGAATAATTTCCCCCTCAGGCAGCTCACCTTCTTTACGTGAATACGGGTTTCACAATCCCGAGGTACCCTAGTGATCTTTTCCTATTTTCCCAAGGGGTTTACTATCTTTGGTAAACACGAGCTTCACGAACCCGGGGTGCCTTAGGGATCCTTCTCTATTTTCGACCCTCTTTCTTGTCATTCTAAATTCATCTTTTCTTCTTTACCCGTCTAGACCACAGATTTAAAGCGTTGTTTGGCGCAGCTTAGCCAAAATTGGCTCTTGCGCCATAAAACTTTACATTCACTCACTCATTCACTCACTCACTGACTCACTCGTGGAATAATTTCGCATGTGAACTATTTTTAGTTGGGGCCAAAGACGAAAGAAAATAAAAATTTAGAAAAAAAAGAATGAAAATATAAAATGTTTAATAAACACAAATATAAGGTCGCAAACCTAAGTTATTTTAATCAAGAAGGTTTCATAAAACCTAACTAAGTAGCCTGCCGTCTCAAAGATTTTTTTTTTATCCCGCAAAATTTCCTCGTAGTACGCTAATAATTTTTTTTTTTTTTATTTCTTGTATTGTCGAAAAAACACTCTCTTCGTTGGAGTCTGAATTTTCTAAAAAATTTGTAACCCTTTTTCAATTAAATTGAGGCTTTCAGTCAAATTTCCAACCGTCATTCGATCTTCTGATTGAACTGGATTCAAAGACTCAAGTTCTTTATCTTGTTCTTGCTTTTCTATGAGCTCATCAATTGTTAGCTGCTGATTGTGGGAATCTAGCAGTTTTTTTAAACGTCATCACTATTCACTTCTAAATTTATTTGCCTGGCATGAGATCGACAACTTCTACAATCACATTACCAATTTTATCAGGCACTGGCACTAATTTCACTTGAGAGAAAGTGACAAAAAAAAGTGTGTGTGTGTACTTATGTACGTACGTAAGAAGTTATACTTCTTCGGCGTAACAAGACAAAAATCTTTCTAAAAAATTTATCCTTCGCGTTGTTTGCAGAAAAAATGACACTAATAATAGAAAAAAGGTATTTAATACATTGAAAGTTTTACTATATATATTACACATTATCTAGTTTAATAAAGTTTATTTAAATTTCATAATAAAGTTATTTCTACATAATTAAAAATATGGACAATTTTTAGCATACAACGTATACATATTTTTTTAATATTTATTATTGATCAATAATTTCATATTCAAGTTCCTTCGGAGAACGAATTTATAAGCAATCAATCCTTATTTATCGCCATAAGCCATTTTGATTCTTTATTAATTCGTTCTCAGAAACAACCACAAGAAAATGCTTTAATGAAAAAAAAATAAAATTTCTAGGACATTATAATAATTTAAGGCTATAAATACACAGCGAGCTACAAAAATTAACCATTTGGCAATAGAAGTAACTATTTCATATTTAAAAAAATAGCGAATTTAAAATAAATTAATATATGTTTATTCCAACAAAAATATTATCTTGAGCTGACGCTTAATAAACGAAAAACTGTCTTTTTTACATTAATAGCTGTCATTTGTGGAAGATAAATTCATTTAATTCATTATTACAATCAATTGTTTCAATAATCAATTGTTGCTTGATCAGAAATCCTTAATTTTAATTTTAAAAAATCTAAATTTTCCATTTATTTAAAACATTACTTTTCAGAATAGAGTTAAAATGATAAATTTATAGTAATTAAAATAATTTATTTGAAAAAAATTAAATTATTATGTTACGTATCCGCAATTTGGACAATGTACATGGAAGTTTTGAGGCAGAAATGCCACATAACAAGAGTTGAAACTTAAATTCCTCTGGTTGTCGTGGTGTGGTAGTTTGGACAGGGGGTGCTAGTACAGGGTCGACTTCGTCATTTTAAAGAAGTTCACAATTACGAAGTCTGTTGTGATAGTTATGTCTGGTTGATATTATGAAATATATATATATATATATATATATATATATATATATATATATATATATATATATTCAACCATAGAAGCATACTACACCTTCGGTTCTCTTACATAAAAATAAAATTAAAAAAAACTCGTTTTATTTAAAAATGCGATGGTTAAAAAGCACATTTACGGTAGTGTAGAATTTATCATCTTGAACAGGATGTATAAAGGATTTTTGTGTATATTATGCAAGTTTTCAGCTTTGAAAAAAAGTAAATACAAATTCCAAAAAATTTAAATTGTCAAAGAGAAAAATTTCTAGTTTATTAATTTTTTTTCTTACATACAACAGTTATTTTTCTGTGTAAACAGCTCAAGCGGAAATCTGACTGCAAAAATATGCTTCAATTCTTTAAAAAAAAAGAACATTCCTATTTTAAAATAATAAATTAAATCGAATTGAAAAAACAATAAATATGGTGCAGTAACATTTTTTATATTTTAAAAAAACTACAATTTTTATAAAAAGTTCAAAACAAATAATGGAATACGAAATGTTCTTAGCACTAAATAAATTTATTTATCGTGCTGGGGCCAATACATACGTTCAATATCCTCACTCTCTAAGAGCTGTTCGGCAGCTACTATGCGATGACATGGTGCATTGTCGTCCATGAAAAGGAACTGCAGACCCATAGCGCCTCTAAAAAGACGCACATATGGAAGAAGAATCTCGTTACAATAACGGGTCCCGTTGACTGAACCTGCGTCGAAGATGTGAAGGTCTGTACGACTACCAAGCATGATACCTCCCCAAACGAGAACACCGCGACCTCCATACCTGTCCCTTTCAATGATGTTTGAGGGAGGATTGCGGCTTCCCCGCTCTCTCCAGATGAGTATGCGATGAGAATCGCTACTCAAACTGAATCTGCTCTCATCTGTAAAGAGTACTCGTCCCCATTCATTGTCTCTCCAATTCCGGTGTTCCCGGCACCACAGAGAACGCCACGGTAAAACGCGATATCGGTCGTCGAGTCGCCTGTGTCGTGTGTCTAGCGATTTCTCCCGCTGTCTGCCGCCTGTTTCTTCTGGCCTATAAGACAATGTACCGGTCATCTGCGGGTGTGGTTCCTCGTGGACGACCACTACTGAACCCCCGGATAGCTGTTCCTGTAGTGTTACGATCATCGATGGTTCAGTTAATCAGTGGTAGAATGCTTTTATATCAATCAACTTTCATATCATCACAATCGTTAGACTCAATTAAATTCAATAAATCATCGAAAACAAGTGTAAGATTAAATAATAAGTTTAATGGAATATGGAGTGCGTCTGCACTCGGTCACGTACACAAGATCTCAGCTGTCAACAACGCATGTTTTTACAAGCAGCGCCCTCTATACTGAGAGGGGTTCTACCATTACTTCCCATTTAAACTCCTGCGGAGTTTACATTAAGATAATTAAAATTCTAAGGTAATTCAAGTAAAATTCATGCAATATGAAATAATAAAAATTAAATCCTGTGAATTCAATTCTCAAATCACATGCATCATCAATAATTCTGACATAAAATTAGCAATTCTTAAATCGCATGCATTATCAATAATTCTGAAATAAAATTAGCAATTCTTAAATCACATGAGTTATCAATAATACTGAAAATCAAATTAGCAATTATGTACATAGAATAATATAACGGTTAAAGTTCAAGAAATTGTAAAATGTTCAAATGTTCTTTTCTACAGATGCAGAATCAACTGGAATAGGTAAAGGCACTACCTTTGTGATGGCTCGTTTTAAAATACCTGTTGAGGTTTTCACATTAACTACTCTTACAAGACCATCACTACCGGGAAATACTTCAAGAATACGCCCCATAGGCCAGTCCAGGGCTTGGTGTTGGGATCCTTTAAAAGAGCGAGCTGATTCTCCATCAGGTTAGGGTTCTGTTCACTCCACTTAGCACGGGTCTGCAGATGGGTCAGATATTCGGTGCTCCAACGGTTCCAAAATTTGTCTCTCAGAGATTGAACGAGTTTCCACCTGGAATGATAGGACAAAGAATCCGAAGCAGTATATGGTTCAGGAAAGGATGAAATTGCACAGTTCGTCAAGAAATGCCCCGGGGTCAAAGGGTTAAGATCATTGGGGTCCGAAGAAAGTGGAGACAAGGGACGTGAATTCAGAACTGCTTCGATTTGTGCCATCAACGTAGTTAACTCTTCGAAGTTCATGATAGCTGATTTCGCTACCCTCAATAAAATGAGTTTTCATGGACTTAATGTTTGCTTCCCACAATCCACCGAAATGGGGAGAAGCGGGTGGAATGAAGTTCCATTCGATTCCCTCTTCCGCGCTGAATAGCTGAATTCTGTTGGACTTGCAAATTTCGTTCCATTCACTAAGAATGTTTCTTGCTCCCTTGAAGTTCGTTGCATTGTCATTCCAAATGAGACATGCTAGGAAGGCTTCTGTGGTCAAGTCGGAAACAACTTCTAAATGAGTGGCTTTTGTACTGAAACAGATGAAAATGGCAATATACGATTTTAAAGTCATTCTTGATCTTTTTAAATTTGGTTTCGTGATTATAGGACCAGCGTAATCCAATCCAACTTTTTCGAAGGGTCTAGAAGGCACAATTCTGTCTCGTGGTAAATCTCCCATCATCTGGTTTATTGTCTGGGTTTTCATGCGAAAACACGTAATACATTTATTTAATATTCTTTTTACACGGTTCTGACCCGATGGGATCCAATAAAACTGTCTTATTAAATATAATGTGGTTTGCAAGCCAGAATGTAATGATTTCTTGTGATAGTGTTCAATTATTAAATCAGTTAAATGATGAGCCTTTGGCAACATCATTTGATGTTTTTGGAATTCAGATAGGGTCGAATGTTTCAATCTACCTCCTGGGTCAAATAATCGACCTGCGGCTTGTAACAAATATATTTTTGTATTAATTCTTTTAGAAAGAAATGTTCCTAAATCGCTGGAATCAAAATAGAATGTATCAGATTTTTCATTCCAACCAACTCCTAAGACCTTTGAAGCTATCAACGTGTTCAATGACTCTTTATGTTCATCTACTTCAAAATTTAAATTTTTTAACCTTTGATTTAGCTCGGAAGAGTTGGTTCTCCATTTCCGAAGATCAATACTTGCATCTTCCAAAATTTGTTTACTTTCTATGCAGGTCGTCAAGGCTGCTTGGACACTGACATTTCCACACAGAAAATCACCAACATACAATGACTGGTTAAGATGGTTAAATGTATCAGGAAAAACATCCACATACTTTTTAAGATGATGCTTTATCGTAGCTGCAAGAAGAAATGGACTTGATTTTACTCCAAATAAAACCCTAGTCATTCGGAAAATATCAAGCCGTTTGTTTTCTAAATCAGTTCCTGGATTTTCATCCCAGAAAAATCTTGTAAAATCCCTTTCACTTTCGTCTATCTCAATCATCAAAAATGCCATTTTTATGTCAGCTACAAATGCAATTGGATTCACTCTAAATTTGATTAATAGAAAAAATAGGTTAGGTATAAAATTTAGCCCTCTGTGTGTAAACAATCGTTCAAAGATAGCTGTGATTTCGCATGTGATGACGCATCAAATACGATTCGCAATTTGCTTGTAGTTTTATCAGTACGTATTACTGCTCTATGTGGTAGATAAAAAATATTATGCTCTAGATTTTCTTCTTCAAATGGAACGCGTTCTATGATTTTCTCAGAAAGATAATTATTTACAACTAATTTGTAATCCTCAAATAAGGAACTGTCATTTTTAAAACGTGATCTTAACTTTAGAAATCTTTTCCTAGCAATTTCTTCATTATTTTCTAACAATGTTTTCATGTTAGGTTTCCAAGGGAATTTAACATTATACCGCTTATTTTGGTATGAAATTCCCGCTTCAAATTCAGACATTATATCATTATCAATATTTTTCTCATCGGACACACTTCTGCTTCTATTCCTAAGTTCTCTAAATTCCAAAATTCACTAAGCTGTTTAGAAATATTGGATTCATTAACAATAACACTCATTGTTAAAATGTCCTCAGATCTGTTTTGATTACTGCTGAAACTATATTATCAGTGTCCCTTTTCATGTCGATTTCGAAAACATATTGAGAAATGGTGGGACCCATTACAAATAGGACACGACTCCTTTTTAACACATTCCATTGCTCTATGACCGGGCGACAAACATAAATAACAACATCTTTTTTTTCTTAAAATTTCTCGCTTTTCGTTAGCACTAAAAGAACGGCAAGCGTCGAGTTCATGATCTTTGTTGCAGTATAAACATTTTCGGTTTCTAGGTTCTACTTTCTCCCAGGGGGTGGGAAATGAATGTGGTCGTAAATGTACTCTATTCGGGGGTGGCTTCATACGTTGTCCGGGGAAATAGGAGCCTTTATTTTTTGTTCTGTCTTGCGGTGGAGGGGAATAATGACATAGTTTATGACTGTTTATTTGAGAAGCTCGTTCCCTACTACGGATTTCAAAGTGTAGGAACTGCAAAAGAGCGCTCAGGTCAAACCCTTCGTCCTTTTGAGAACGATTGAATTCCAAAACGAGTTCCGAGGGTATCTGTTTCAACAGGATGGGTGATAATAAGTTTGAGTAGGATTCTCCTTTAACTCCTAAACTTTCAAGACTCCTTATTTGCGTTTCTGCTCTATCGTACAAATTTCTTAAGCCCACAATATCAGTAGGGTTTCTAACAGGTGTTAAATTTAATAATGAGCGTTAATTAACATGTTTTTATTTCCAAATCTATCTTTTAATAAATCAAGAGCTCTATCATAATTATCATCAGAAACTGGAAATCCATTAATGCAAGCAAGCGCATTACCACACAAATATGATTTTAAATAATTAAATTTATCAACTTTGCTTAGTCTATTGTTATTATGAATAGAGCTTTCAAATAAATTATAAAAATCTAACCATTCAGAATAATTTCCAGAATACTTATTTATATGCAATTTAGATAAATTTATGTTCAACATTCAAAACTTGGATATTTCGAGAAACTGAATCAACCTGGATAGAGTCAGAATTTATTCTCCTAATTTTAAAAGAAAGCTTCGTTTTCCAAAATATAATCTTCTCTTTAATTTCTTCCGAAGCTTCTATATCTTCAGTAATAGTGTCAACAGACAAACGATCTTCAATTAGTATATTTAATAAACTTAAGGTACTCTTTCTTTATCATTTAATTGCTCTATAAAAGCTTCAAATTGATCAACAGATTCATTTTCATTGTTGATCTTTCCTTCAATTTTATTTATCAATTTTGTCAACGAAAAACGTACCGCAGTACGCTTCTTTTTAAATTTTGAGAGATCTTCTGACATTTTTATCTTCTATTCAGGTATAATTCAGTTTCAATAAAAATTCGGCTTACCTGAATTCACTGTCGACGATGATATTTCAACTTCTTGGTCGAGGCTATCAAAAGTGATTCTTTGATCAATTTTCATCAATTTCAGGCCGTTGCACCAATGTTACGATCATCGATGGTTCAGTTAATCAGTGGTAGAATGCTTTTATATCAATCAACTTTCATATCATCACAATCGTTAGACTCAATTAAATTCAATAAATCATTGAAGACAAGTGTAAGATTAAATAATAAGTTTAATGGAATATGGAGTGCGTCTGCACTCGGTCACGTACACAAGATCTCAGCTGTCAACAACGCATGTTTTTACAAGCAGCGCCCTTTATACTGAGAGGGGTTCTACCATGTAGTTTGAAATTGTCTCCAAAGTCGTGAAACGATGCTGTGAGCAATTCCGAACTCTGCAGCCACACTTGTCACACTGCGGCCTTCCTCCAACTTCTCCCAATGATTCGACCTCGGGTAAAAGCATCCAGATGTCGTCTAACAGATTGATTATTCGCCATTTCTCGCTGAGGCAGCAACTCGGTGTGATTTTAACTGCTATACGGTGTGCAATCTCTTTGCCAGAAATACTGACCGACAACATGCTTTATACTACTCAGACACTCCCCCATTACGTCTACCTGCATATCTGCGCATGTGCTACCGTACATCACCTTACTTAATCTCCTGATTGGTCTTTCTGTCCGCTCTGCCTCTTCGTTCAGCTGATATGCTAATTTTTCGACTTCGTCCTTAATTTTTGCACACCAGTGTACTACACATGAGTATTAGTGGGAATGGTGAAATTTTTTCCGGGATGCTAAAATAGCAGACGTTTCTGGCTTTAGATTAGATGTTTCTGACATCAACAGAAGCCTGAGATTATCCCCAGACAAGTTTGTTCTAAAATTGTTCTTCACGTATTTTCATTCTTGAAAATATTTGTCCACAGAAGTTTGTTGTTCCAGGGATTAAAAGGTAATTTGATGTAAAAGTTTTAACATTAGAAAAGTCTTCCTTGGGCAAAAACTGGTAAACCCCCCACTAGTTCTACTTTGAACTTGTCCTTAAGGAGGTCATTTGTTTGCAACTCAATGACCTCCAACTGCAGTTTATTCGGGCAACTGACCACATCTGCTTCAAATGGGTTTCGAAACAGTTTCACTTCTGCATTTGAATCCAAGTAATTAAATCACCCCCGAAGCTTCGGCTGGAAATCTGTGATGATATCGCATACAAATGACGTGAGAAACTCAGCTGTTGCTTCAACCATGAAGACGTAATACTGCTGAAAGTGCGTCAAGCTGTTGGCCTGTACTTGTTCTAAAAACAAGACAAGCTTGGATTTGAAGGCCTTTAGGTGAGTGCTTATATCAGAAACTAGATTTTTCTCTTCTTGTAGTTTTAGGTTCAGAAAATTTAAATGATTACTTATGTTTTCATTAACAACCAATTTCCATACCCACTCTTCCCCCGACAGTAATGGCTGTGGCCTAACTTTATGTTTCAAGAAATCGATTGTTTCCTTTTTTAATTCAGGTACTCTGCTCAGAACTGGCACACAACTTATGCACCTTGCAGCTGTGCGTTATGGTAAATCTTGCGATTATGTGCCTGTATCCTTCAACGTGTCTCCGAATATCAATGGTTGAGTTCGCATGACCTTTTTAAATTCACCATCTCCACCACAGGATTCAGTAAACTGCTAAGGTCAATATATTTAGAGCGCGGAACTTGCTGGTGAATAATACGGTGCAGAAACATTGTTTGAGGGATGTTTTTCTCATTACACATCTGCTTCACTTGTCCAAAAAACCTTTCTTTATGCCACTCTCACACACACACATGTTCTTTCATCCATCATCAGTCAAACAACTTAGGTTAGTCTCGTCCAAGTTATTATCATCAAATGTTAACAACTGGAATTTGAATACTCTTAATGAGTAAATTGCATTAATATTGTTAAAAAAATTCATAAAAATGCAGTGTTTTCTTAAATTGTCTTCACAAAAAGTACCTACAACAAATTATAATCTACTTTCAAGTATTATTTTAAAATATATTCTTTTAAGGTATGTTTAGATTGGGGTTCCCCAAAACACCTTATAGTTCCGAGAGTTACTGCATTATATAATACACCTTTGTTGTTAAGTACAATGATTTGAGCATAATGTTATTATTTACATTGATACTATTATATATAAGATAATTTTTTTAATTTATAATATTTACTCTGTGTGTGTGTGTGTCATAAGTTAACGTAAATTAATTTCCGTAATTTCTGGCCATTTACGATTTTACTACATTATCACATAACTGACACACTCACTGAAAATCATATATTGTAGATTAATAATGCAATAGCCATTAATTCAAAAGGGACTAGTCTTCCTTTAATAAATGGGCTTTCGCGGTATAAAGGCTCATATTTTGTCCAATTACACTAATTCCAGAGAAAAATTAAAATCAGATTTAATTTAGGAATTTAAACAGTTTTTAATTTTTCTACTCTCGTCTTTGTTGCAATGCATTAGATATATAACCCCTCAGAAAGGTTAAATAAGTAAAACTGAGTCATAATGAATTACTCGAAAGTCCACCATCACGATACCCGTAGCGTGATAAACAAAGAGCTTTGGGAAGAAGCTTTCCGCAAGGCAAGGTTTATGATATCAACTGCATCTACTGTGGGTTGTGCAACCAGATGCTGCTGCACGGAAATGAAGGTCGTTTACACAGCTTTGGACATCCGCACTCTGATCTCTCATTACTTTCTCTAGAAGCCGCCATTTCCGAACAATGACGTTGATCGAATTTTTCACTCAACCGCTCTTTCTATTAATAGTTTTATTGTCAAAGGGTTCCTGAACTATTTTTTTTTATTCTTCTAACATCAGAGACAACAAAAATACAAAAATTTTCAAATATGTTTCGAAAGAAATTTTATTGTAATTATCTTTTATTAATATAAGCCATATAGAAATTTATTGTAAAACCTTAACTTTTAAGGTTTGGTCGGATAATTCGATAAAATATTTTATCGAAAAGACGGTACTTAAGGAATTTCACTGCATTCGGAACCGTAATATTGAAAGAGTGTGTAAATCAGTGGTTCCTGAACTTCTTTAACCCATGGACCTACCTCTTCTTAAAGTCAAAACTTTCCCAAGTGAAAAAAGATACATAAATGCATAGCATAAAAATTACAAATTTAACAAAACCAACAACAATTTCTTGAAGAAGTATTTATTGAAATTATAACTTTTGTTTAAGGTATCCGACTACGTTCGAAACCGTGATTTTAAAAAAAGCGCATAAATGGATAATTTTCATATTTAGTGTCACTCAGATTGGAATACATGCATAAAATTGTTTGACAAAAAAAACTAACTTGGAATAATCTTTTTTCTAAATGTTCTCCTTTTGTGAAAAATGGTTCTATTACAATAATATCTTGCTGCATATAGCTCAGACCTCTCTACAGAAGCTCAATTAGAATTTTTGAAAAATTCACATTATTTTCAGAGTTACCACCATTTGAAATAATTATTCACGTTTTTTTCTTAAAATTTCTCCCCTCGGTTGTCGTAAAATATATGAATAAACCCATTTTTAAGTTATGTATTTCAAAAATTCTAGTTGGGCTTCTGTACAGATGTCTGAGCTATATACACACAGGCAAAATATTATTCTAATTGAAGCATTTTTCACAAAAGGAGAAAATTTGGAAAAAAGTTTATTCTACGTTAATTTTTTGCCAAAATATTGTATTTAAATAAATTTTTTTTGTCAAAATGTCCTTAAAACAATTTTATGTATATATTCTAATCTAAGTGACACTAAATATCATGAAAATTATCCATTTATGCGCTTTTGAAAATCACAGTTCCGAACGTAGTCGGATATCTTAAAATAAAATTTAAAAAATTAATGACTTGGATGAACTTGATGAGATGTTATGAATGTATTTATGTCTGTCTCAATGTTTGTGTGAAGCAACCGCAAATCCCCCAAGCACTAGTTTTTTTGACGATTTCTGTTTTTTTGTGATGGGCTTTTTTTACGGCACTGAATCCCCATTCTACCAAATTGAAAGACGGGAAAGTAGTCAACAACTTCTGTACAATAACCCATAATGCAGGATATAAAACTGGGGTCTGTTTTTGTTACCAGAATTTTTAGTATTCTCGATTGGTCCCTCATTTGTTGATATTTCAGTATGCTACTTCTGTATTAGGATGGATTCATCTGCGTTTGGGATTTGAGTTCTCCACACGCAAAAGGATTCAACAACCAGTCGGGAATATCCAAGTGAATTATTGTTATTTAAATAAATTTCTATAAAAATAAAAGTGGCTCAAATTATTTTTATTTTATATTAAACCTTGCACCGACCCCCTGACGTTGTTCAGGGACCACTCAAATCAATTTTAATTTTCCGCGGACCCCCTGAATAATATTGGGGATCCCTTGGGGTCTGTAGGGACTACTTTGGGAACCGCTGGTGTAAATGAATAATTTTTTGATATTTAGTGTCACTGGAACTAAATACGTATATAAAATTATTTTAAGAATATTACTGCAATAAAAAAATTATTTAATAGCGATTTTTTTGGCAAAAAATGAAGAAAGAATTACCTATTTTCAAAGCATTCCCTTTTACGGAAAATGCTTCTTTTATCATAATATTTTGCCTGTATGTAGATAAGACTTCTTTACAAAACCCCCGAACTGGGATTATTGAAATACATGATTTAGAAGTGGATTTATACTCACCTTTTAATACATCAGAGTAGAGAAATTTTAACTAAAAACACATGTTTATTATTTATATTGATAATTACCCTGAAAATAACGAGAGAATTTTTAAAAAAAAACACTAATTCAGGTTTTGTAGAGAAGCTATACATCATCAAAGTATTATTATTGTAGAAACATTTTTTTATGAAAGGAGAGTGTTTTGAAAACACGTCCTTCTACATTTCCTGCCAAAAAATTGCATTTAAATAATTTTTTAGTATAATAATATTCTTAAAAGAATTTACATGTATTTTAATTCAGATGACTCTAAATATATAAACCTAGTCGGATACCTAAATAAATCAAATTTTACAAATTTGCGAATTAGATGTATTGGAATTGTTGCTGTGACGATTCTCGACGTGGGAACTAAGAGCTGTGACGCAACTGTGAATTTCCCGCCACACAGTTATGAATCGGCATCTTCGTAGATCACCGCATGTGCATTTTGCACCTGCAACTTTAAAATTATTGCGTGGTACCATCTTGGATCACCCCGGCAACCTTTGACGCGCCGAGGAACCTTTTTCCAGACTAGCCGGGTATAACTGGAAGAAAAAAAGACGACTGCCGCCGATCCCCGAAGGAAGCGAAGAGTGTGACTGAATATTAACGTCGCACTATTCAGCTACACGAGAGCTTTTGGCGAAGGACTACGTAATTTCGAACCATTTTCAAGTAACGTGGACGGCACCTGAGCTGGCACCCCTCTCTCCTAACCACCACATCAACGGGAGGACGTTTCAGCTCTCGACAGATTTAACGTGCATCGCTCCCCTAGACGGCGGGTCTTTAGTGGTACTGGGCTCGAACTCATGACATGCCTGCCATGATCCGATACCTTGACCACTGGGCTACCGCAGCCCTGAAGCGAAGAGATAGAGATGAGATGGGCTGACAATCTCCGTTGAGAGCGCACCCCCCCCAAAAAAAAAATTCCTCCGTCACAAACCGCATTATTTGAATTCTAATAATGTTTTAATAAGTTTAATAACTTCAATGTATAATCCGTAAATAATAGCTCTGTGACGTAAATAAACTAATATTTAAATTACTCAATATCACGCTACCGTTAGTTATCTCAAACGTCACAGTTGCTAATCGCTGATGCAGCTAGTCCTGAGCTGGCCCCGTATCGGAATCCCTTGGAGGGAAGGCCCTTTTTAGTGGGTTCTCAACATTTTATTCTTGCACATTTTGGTGCCCCTGAAGCTTGGGGGTCCTTTATCATTGATACGGCGGTAGCTATGCTCTTGTTGCTAATATTAAACACACTCGTGATAATTTTTTGGTCTAAGGACCGTATATTTCCGAATATAAGCCGATCCGCTTATAAGCCGAAAGTGCGTTTTCCCCCCTAAAATTTGCTTAACCTTTGAAACCCTTATATAAGCCGAAATAGGGGAGGGGGGATCCTATTATTTTCAAATATACCGCCATGAGGACAGAAATACTACTAACTAATGTACTACTAACGAACGGAATATACGGACGATAGTTTCATTTTGATAATATTGTATGCATCTAAAATATTTTTTTGCTCATTCATTTGTTATCTTGTACACAATCTACGCGAGTCTAATTTTCTGTGCTATTTTTTTGTTCAGAAAATGATCGGGAAGAGAAATTTATATATGGCTAGTGATCGTCGACCTATGTTTCATACCTTGAAGAAAAAACTCACCGATGACGAACATTCGGGCATCCTAAGAGGCAAATGTGAAAAACTCAGATCCTGACACTAACTTTAAAGGATTTATGTGACTCTTCCCCTTCCCCCTTTAGAATAAAGTTCCCCATAAAGTTAAATGTTAAAATTGCTTGTGCCCGATTAACGGGAAATGCTGAAAAAGAAATAATTAACTTTTTTTAAACTACTTTTGTTTCAAAATCAGTAGATCCATGTATAAGCTGACCCCTTTACTTTATATAGCTTTCAGAAAATTCCAAAAACTCACTGCTTATACACGGAAATAAACGGAACATTCAAATGATCAGAATTTACTATTCAGAAAACAGTTTATTGCAACTCTCTTCTGAATGCTTAGAAGAAATATACCAATTAGAACACACGCATCTCTCAGACATTTCTTTCATTTCTCTAAAACTGAAATGAAACATCCAGTTGCCATTACGCAATATAGGATATGCACAGTATTCCGAAAAACAAAGATTAGTTCAAACAAAAACGAACGGCATAAAATCTTTAGCTGAGTGTGTGTGCCAGGAAATAAATTTAAACAAAACTTTAATTTGGAGCATTTTTTTTTCATTTGTAAACATTTTCCAGTTTAGAATCTTTTCGCTTAAGCTCTAAAATTCTGAAAAGTAATTTGGCCGCGATAGCCTAATGGTTAAGGTCGCGGGCCTGCGTCTCATGAATTCGAGCTTAATGCCCCTTAAGACCCATTATGTAGAGAGGCTGATGCACATTAAATCTATTGAAGCTCAATGTCATCCCTTTAACGTGGTGTGGCTGTTTGAAGAGTGAGGTGACATCTCAGGTGTCGTCCTAGTCGCATGACCAAGTTTCAAAATTACGGAATCCATCACCAGTGGCCCTCATGATACCTAAGAGCAGGGATGGCGAACCAGTGGCACGTGTGCCATTGATGGCACGCAACACAATATCTTTGGCACGCCACTGATCAAAAATGGTTTGCATTTTATTTCAAAATTTCATAGTTCACATGAAGTATTACGAACAAACGCGAGTGATAAGGGGTGGAGAGCACACTTGTTTGCCTTAGTTACGTCGTAGACTACAATTGTTTATGGTGCAAAGTTTGTCTACGCATAGCATAGTCAATTCCATTGACACAACTGTATTTTAAAGTTTATCTGTGTTATATTTACGATTTTTAACTGTTATTTAATATGGCTAGTTTAGCAGAATAACAAAAAGCACAAGATAGTAAGTATAACAGATAATTTCAAATCTGATGGACCGAGAAACATGGCATTATATTAGAAAAGGCGACAAAGCAGTGTGTGTCTTATGTTCTGGAATAGTGGTATTCAGAACATCGTCTGTAAAACGGTATTTTGAAAGAAATCGTGAGCCCTGTTGTGAAAAAAAGTGAACCACAGCAAAAATAATTATTTCCTTAGAAACCGTTTGGCAGATGACTCCAATTCAGCATGTATTCTACAAAAAGTAACATCTTACAATCCTAATATAAGTTATTTGTCACACACACAATCTGCAACAACAGAAATCACACTAGTTTTACTTTAATTTGAATTACACGTATAGCTAAAACATTTATAGCTATATAGTTCAAAAGGTATTTTTTCTTAGTAAATAGAGTTTTGTGTTGTTATTATGTAGTTTTATAATTTCCCAATATAATCACAAGTCAAAATTATTTGACGGCACGTCTATACTTCATTAAACATTTCTTTAGAAAAAAATGGCACGTTGATCCATAAGTGTTCGCCACCCCTGCCTTAGAGTGAGTGAGAGTTATATTAACGTCGCACTGCAAAGTAACACGGAAGCTATTGGCGACGGACTTCGTAATTTCGTGTTGCGTTAGAATGTGACTTAATAAATACTCACTTCATTAGGTTGGCGAAACTGGTGAACAATTTTATATTTTCGATAACTAGTTGGCGCATTAGTTAATAATTATATTACGTCATGATTAAATGTAAACAAACCATTATCGTTTGGCGAAGTAGTATATGAACTACTCAACAAGATTAAATGTAAATAAACCATAATCGTTTGGCGAAGTAGTATATAAACTATTCAACAAGATAAAATGTAACATAATGTTTTTAATTTGCTATTCTGTTAATAAATGATTTTATTCGAAGAAAATTAAGGCTTAGTTTGTTTCTCGGTGCAATAAAATTAATTTAAAACGTAACTTAAATACGTAAAAAATTAGTTTGTATCAGCGTATTGTTGATACGCTGTTTGTATCAGCGTATTGTTGATTGTACATTTAAACAAATATGGTTTATTTTTTTTAATTGATCAATGTGTTGCAAAAAAATTTATTTGCTTTGTGGTGTTCTAATATTTCAAATCATTCCAGTTAGGAAAAGTAATAATTAGATAATATTTGTTGCTTTCGCATCAGTTTAACAAAACCCCCAATTTATCAAAACATTTGACACATATCATATGATTTTTACTTCTATTGTTTTTATGTTCTCAGTTATGCCACTTGGAAGGAGTATAGATGATTTCTAGTATATACAGTAGCACACACAGGAATTTTTTTAAGGGGGTCCGGGGTCGAAAGTTCACCATTCTTGTATCATGCTCCTTTTGATTTTGTCGATTTTCGAGAACGAAACACAGTACAAAACTAATTTTTGAATAAATAATTAGCATTAATTAATAAAATTAATAATTAATAACAACTAACTAATTAAATTTTACGTACTATATACTTAGAATTATAATCAATCGGAAAAAATCAAGGGCTTGGGGGTCCGGACCCCCCCCCCCCCCCTTGTGTGCGCCACTGAGCATATACTATATTTTTCACAGTTGTGAAAAGATCTTTGCGTCATAGAAAAAGGTAGGCTTTATTTTTGTGTGTGAAAAAAAAACAGCAATTTCATAAAAGTTATTTATGCTATAAATTCCAGACAATTTTTTAAGTTTAATTTTGTTAGTTGAAACTTCGGAATTTTGAACTTGCAGCGTGTTAAAGAATTCTTATATATATGTTAATAACGAGGTACAATTCTATTAGTATTGGCTATTGTACTACTGTTTTGATTTCGGGTTCACTATTTTCAAATTTGGTTGAGACAGAATGGGACACGAAAGTGGTTACGAATTCATTGTTCCGACCTCTCAGGTGAAACGTGAGCTTTCTCACATACAATCTATTCAACAAAAGAAGGGCAATGACTGACGCTTATATTTCGGCCAATAGAAAACGAAGAAAAAGTATCACAAACCAACCTTCTTTCCAATGACGTCAATGCGGCCTCTTGATGCCGAAAATGTTACATTGAACTGGTTTTCTAAAAAGAAATTAAAAAAAAAGCATTTTTTTTTTAATTTTTAGGTCTTTGATAGAAAAGTTATTAGCTAAAACTATTCTGAAAGTTCTCTTTTCTCTGATAAATATTTTTCGTAATATTACTTTTATATAATGGATAGTATAATATTTATAGCCCTTTTGTACAAGGATGCAAAAATAAATAAAATGGGAAAACAGTCCAAATTCTAATGTAAGATCTGAAAAAAAACTTCTGATAACTAGCTGCATGACTTTTTTGTATTGCAATAAAAGTATTACGAATAAAAATGAACCGAGTTATTCAATAAGGATAGAAAAGAAAATATAATTATCATAGTTAATTTTTCTTAAGACAAATTTATTTAAAGAAAATGTGCACTATACAGAAATAAAAAAGCTTCTATCACAGAATGCATAACACAAGACGAATAGCCAGTACCGCAGAACTATTCATTAACACAATTGGAGTATTAAAAGCAATCAGTCAAAAAATAAAAACACTAACAAATAATATAAAAAATGTTTTTTAAGTCAATTTTTACTTAGATCAACAAAGAAAAATTTAATTTTTGCTACTTTTTATTAATTAGTTACAATTAATATAAATATGTATATACACATGGCAGAATCACAAATTAATTGGTAATTGATTTTTATTAATTATCATTAAAGTATCCTATTGTCATCCAAAACAATAGTGTATAGAAAATTGCAGCTCAAACGAGCGCTTTAAAATGTGAGAAAAAAAAACTTTTTAAAGTTTTGACACATGTCTCCAAAAGGGTCGCTAAGTCGCCAAAAATGATGCCAATGTGGCTGTATTTGTAATTGTTTAAATATTAGTTTTAATCAATTATATTTATATTATTGTATTGACATCCAAAACAATCATGTATATAAAATTTCAGCTCAATTGAGAGCTTTTAAATGTATTTTATTAACGATTGAAAATTCCACGAAGATAAATAAATAAATCTATAGAGAGTGTGAGCTAATAGCAGGAATTGAAAAGCAAAATTGAATACAAAGGCAACACCCAAAAGAATTCTTATAACATTCAGAATAAAAAGTAATGCATGTCAAAAAAAAATTCAAAAGTTGTATATATTTATTTTTAAAAACATTTAAAGAAATATTAATAGCTCAGGTGTCGTCCTCGACACTTGACCGTGGTTCAAAATTACGAGGTTCGTCGCTAAAAAGCCCTCGTGTAGCTGAACAGTGCAACGTTAATATTCACTCGCTCACCGAAAAAACTCTATTTTACACACTACCCATTTCTCTCCCGCATAGCTTGGATTTAACACACACCTTTTTATTATTTATGAAAGCAATCTCTCTCTTTTCCCTTTTAGCCGCGTTAGTAGCGTATATTTAACCAATTAAATGGAATTAAAAATTTCTTTGATAAAAATTATTGAATGTCAAAAAACGCATAGAAAATCAATGTAGATTTTTTCTTATAAAAGTTTGAAAGCGATATTATTTAGAATTTACACTAGGAAATCTATCATAACACGAATTGAAGTAACAAAAAATATTACATAACACAGGTTTTGTTTTAAAAGATACTAAAACATTTGGAACATTATTTTCATTAATTCGCCCCTTTAATTTCCGCAACTTAAAACTTCTTTAAATCCATTTTGCACATTATTTTTATTCCTTTGCATTTAAAATTAAATTTTCTCACTCAATAATGATACACAATATTTAAGTCATGCATAAAAATAAAGTAATACTCATAATCCTTACATAATGACTACAACTTCAATTTCATTTGAATACGTATTGAAGAGAATCATAAAAATGTGTCACCAAGTTTTATGTGATTTGGATTTCTCTCAAATTCTTTCGATTATTCAGTACTGCACGCACGCACACGCACCCCCCCATATATATATATATATATATATATATATATATATATATATATATATATATATAAAATAAGCAATTGAAACAATTCAAATTATTCGAAGTGAGAGAAACAATTTTTTCAGTCTATTTTGCAACATTTTAATCAGCCTATAAAACTGTACATAGTTTCTATAACATTGTAATATCTTCTTCTGGAAATAAAATTTACAAAGTTATAACATGTGCTACAAATAATGCATGCTTATACTATATAACACACACAATAATTTGTTTTTGTTACGGATTTCGTACTTTTTTTAATTAGTGAATTATATATATATATATATATATATATATATATATATATAGTTGGTTACAGATAATTATTTAAGGTATCCGACTAGGTTCGGAGATAAATTTTTCAAAAATTGATTTTCTGAATAATTTTATTGTTTTAAAGAACATAAATAGGCTTAAAAAGTCATAACTATTAAATAACGACAGGGGTAAAAATTCCCCGGTCCCAGTATTAAAAATGTTTCGTCCGCTGCATTTCATTACGCATATTATCCAAGAAATGTAATTAAATATGCTAGCCAGGAATTAACGTGTGATTCTCGTTAAAGGCTGAAACCATCATTTTTTTTTAAAGCAGTAGCTTATTTTTTGAATTACTTCATATCACCAAAATCTTCTTTCAAAGAAGTCTTTATAACAGGTAAGCCAAAAATTTATTCCACTCCTTTAAACAAAGAAGAAATTCGATAGTTTTTCAATTCCAACAATATCCTATCTATAATTAAAATACATTATATTACAGACTTAAATATATTTGTGGCAATAGGTATTTCAGATTCCCAAATAAAAAAAAAATTAGGGGCCTTAGAAAAAAAATTAAATTAAAAAATATGTTCTATTAGTAATAGAATATTGTTTTAAAAATAATTCTTGTTTCCACCATGTAAAGGGTGTTTTTTTTAGAGGTATAGAAGTTTAAATTGCAATAAAACAACGATATATTATTCGATTGACATGAATTTTTTTTTATTCGAAAGATAATCTTGTGGCATTACATTTTAAATATGATCAAGCAAGGCGTAGATTCGTCGAATGGGCCCAAAACGAGATTGCCGTTGTTCCCGATTTTCATAAGCGAATTTTGTTTAGCGATGAAGCGCACTTCTGGTTGAATGGCTACGTCAACAAACAAAACTGCCGCATTTGGAGTGAAGCTAATCCACAAGTGTATGTCGAAGCACCGTTATATCCAGAAAAACTGTCTGTTTGGTGCGCTTTATGGGCTGGTGGAATCCTTCTTCAAAAACGATGAAGACCACAACGTTACAGTCAATGGTGAACGGTATAGAGCCATGATTACTAACTTTTTCATTTCTGAATTGAACAATCATGATGTCCAGGAGCTGTGGTTCCAACAAGACGACGCAACATGTCACACAGCTCGTGCCACAATCGATTTATTGAAAGACACGTTGGGTGACCGCCTAATTTCACGTTTTGGACCTGTGAATTGGCCTCCAAGATCTTGTGATTTAACACCGCTAGACTATTTTCTGTGGGGCTATGTAAAGTCATTGGTCTATGCGGATAAGCCACAAACGCTTGACCATTTGGAAGACAACATTCGCCGTGTTATTGACGATATACGGCCACAAATGTTGGAAAAAGTCATCGAAAATTGGACGTCCAGATTGGACTACATCCGAGCCAGCCGTGGCCGTCATATGCCAGAAATCATATTTGAAATGTAATGCCACAAGATTATCTTTGGAATAAAAAAAATTCATGTCAATCGAATAATACATCGTTGTTTTATTGCAATTTAAAGTTCTATACCTCTAAAAAACACCCTTTATTATGTGCCTTCTTATTTCTCTTGAGTGGGAGGGGGCGGTATCGAAATATTCACTAGAAAAGGGGGCGCCAGTTCAAAAAAGGCTGGGAACCTATGATCTAAACACTATTTTATTAGCAATCCAGACAATTAAAAGTTTTGAAAGTAAAATCGATGTTTTTCTATTCTTATAACTAGAAAATGTGAATATCATGTTTCGGAAACTACAGTAACAACAACCAATGTCATTCACAAGAGATTCTTTTAGGAGCTTTAAACTCCACTCATACACCTGGAGATTTTTATTCTTTCGCATTAAGATTGTGTTTGGTTGCTTTCGTCTACTTGTTTTTAAATGTGAACCCTTCTCATGAAAGTATTGTAGTTTGTACACGCGCTTGACAACAACAACAAAACCTTATTCTTTTCTGATAGGGGAAAGTCTAGTTTTGCTCAAGGTTTTAATTGAATAGAAGCACACCTGTTATTCATCGTGAAAATGTAAGAAGTGAAGCTCTTTTGATATGTACCTGTATTCTTATACTTAGAAATCGTGTGATTCTATTAAACACTGTGCAAATAATAATTTATCCTTGGGGAATTGAGTAATACAGTCTTGTATTATTTTTTTATCTGCTACTTTAATAGAGTTCTTTGAAAGTGTTTTGCTGGATACAAATTGTTCTATTAATAAAAATTACTTGAGTTGAGACACAATGAAACAAAAAAAGTACGATTATCCATGTTTGTAATACACTAATCGTTCAAATTATTTTTCGTAGCTTTTAATTTAGCTCAAAATTATAAAAAAATATTACAACAAAGGGAACATTATATAACAAAATTAGTTTATATAACAACATTAGTTTAGTAAAAACACGAAAAATTATACATATATATATATATAGCAATACTACAACAAAATCTTTAAAAACCTTTTTACTAAAAACCTAACTTAAGACTACACGGTACCCTTTTACAAAAAATTTTTTTCGAGACAGTTACAGTAAAAATAATTGATGTTTTATATTTAGATTATATTATTAAGCTGATTCTGTAAGCAAAAAGTCAGTTTGACCAGCCATTATTTTACAATTTTAAAAAATTAGGAATTTTTGAAGTTTTTTCAAACTCTTATAAAATACTCAATTTTTAAATTTTTTTTAGTAATTTTAAGTTATTTATGATTCTTAGATTATTACAAATATTATTTAGTATACATTTGAAAATCTATTTCCTTGTTGATTTTTAATAATTATTTTTCTAGAAAAACCTGGAAAAAACACGAAATTTTTTAAAATATCAACTTTAGCATTTTTTAGAAAAACAACTAGTGTTCTCAGCCCTAAATCCATACTAAATTTTATAGAACATACATTTGGGAGTATATACAAAAAAATTCAAGGCTCTATCTTGAACAGGAAAAAAGCCCTAGGGATTAGAAAACACGTATACCTTCAAAATCAAATGTCTGAGAAAAACGCATTTAAAGTTTGTAAAGTCATAAAACAAAAACTTATAATGCCCGTAAAACTCTAATTTTTTAATATGTTTTTTTCCAATGTATGTTCTACATTAAAACACTATTTTTATTTAATATGACTGAAAATTATATTTTAAATTCAAAATATATTTTTACATAATATTGATAGCATTTGTTAAGACGTCAGTTTATTGAGCTTTATCTTAACCTAATATTTCACAAAAGTTTTGAAACACGAAGCATTTATATACAAAATAATAGTGATACTAACTTAAGCTAAAAATAGTCAGGTTTGCTCATAAAATTTAATTTTTTTCAGTTTTAAATTGGGGCAGTTTAGGAAGTTTTAGCTCTTGTCGTACGACTTTAAAATACTAAAATATAGAACTACAATATGTTTAGTATAATGTAGTTTGGTACATCAAGGAAGTATTCAGTTATATCTGCAGCATTTGAATTCAGAATACTTGTATTCGGAAGTCTAATTGCAGAATCAGCTGAGGACTGATTTTTAGATACATCATTTTCAGTAGCATTCCATCTCTTCGAAATATTGTTTCTCACAGAAACCCAGAAAGCATTTGCCATGGCATTTTCTCTACAGGAAAAAACTAATGATAAAGCTTTTAAGTGATATAAACTATTTTTAAAGCAAAAATTAGCAATGAAATAATTCTTTATTAATTAATTATGAGAACTCAAAAAACTCAAAACATAATCAAGGAGAAATGATTTTAGTAATGAAAATTGGAATTAATAACCATTTCAAACTAAAAGCTCAAAAATATTCCTAATTAATTCAACTTAAGTGTGAAAAAATGCTTTAAAAGGAAACCGAAACCAAAACCATAGCTCATAAAACTTCAAATATCTTAAAAACTAATTTGCTAACAGATCTGAAATTTCGTGGCAAGCACCTCAATGATATGGGCCACCAAAACATGCAAAAAAAAAAAAAAAAAAAAAAATTCGGTAAAAATGAAATTTTTAGGGTACTGTGTAGTCTTAATCAGTTTATATCAATTGAAAGTTATTTTTTTAAAAAAAACCCTGGATATTTTGATATTCTGATAACTTGGTTATTAAGTCGATCGCGATTGACCGATGGACCTCCAAGACATTTTGAGGGCCCCGCCTGAAGATTAGCAGTTAGTAATTATATACCAAAATATTCAAGATTGACTGACATTATGTAGACTATATAAGTCTTCTATTGACTATAACTACAAGAACTAACTTAAGACAAACATGTTTTGTTTTTTAATGTATTTTGAATTGTTTTATAATACATACATCATTCGATATTATATAATTTGTGGCTTTTATTATTATGCTTGTATCTTGTGTTTTGCTTTAAACGCAGCCTTAAAGATGTTTTTTTATTAGAATAGGTAAATAAATATTCCAAATTAATTATTAATAAATATTGCGTGATTCCCCGCCCACTGGGGGTATCATCTCGTCACCATCCACCCGATCTATGTTTGAGGGAATGAAAGATGGACCACTAAACTCTGCCATAATAAAATTAGTTTATTATGATCTTAATTTATATTGAATAAAACAACACTAGCCTAAGAAGTTTATTATCAGTAGTAACGCGACGTAAACGGTATTTATGACAAAAAGAGCAATAAACCGCTGTATCTACATTTATAACTGATTTCTTAACTTATTAGAATTCGCTCTAGTCTTAAAACTTAAGCATACTGTCTTACCACTATTTCCTCGGCGATCAGCTACAGTCCTTATACCTTCAATTTATTCTTCGATCCAACTTGATCCGGCTAAGGGAATACTCTTCTGGTCTCAGACCTACTTATTAATCAGCTTCACTGACACTACTAGACCGACTCATAGAATACACTAGGACTCTTCTGCCAGAACCTCGCCTAGAGCTTTACCTCACTTCACTTAGCTTTACTTAGTGCTCTCCGTGAATACTAACGCTCAAATATATACAATACCTAATCTGCATAACCACGCTCTCTTCTTGGGTTGGTTGGAAAGAATTACCATTCTAGCGCCAAAGATATCCCAAGAGGATTATTAGAAGAAGTTCCGATAAAGCCCCGTCACAATTATAGACCTTTTTCTTAGCTCACCACACCTACGCCACTGAGTAGACCGCAACATCTTGAAAAATTAGAAGTAGCCCGCACCCTGGAGAAGTTTGCCCAACCCTGTTCTAAAAAATAGCTTATATATATAAGTGTGTGTGTGCATGTATGTGTAAAGAAAGAGAGAGAGTATAAGAAACTAACTAAGCAAGCACAAAATTTTATTAAACCTTAATAATACAAAATGAGGAATTATCTATGCAAATATTTCTGAAGTTATTTCTTAGAAACTCAAAAGAAAAAAAAAGTGAAAAGAATCTAATTTTACGATATTGCTTTCCCAGCTCCCAGGGCAGCCAATTGGAGTCAATGATCACTTTACCAAGCATCCAACCAGAGAGCAGCCTCTAAGCTCTCAGTCATGCCAAAAAACCCGAAAATTTCCCATCCCGACGAAGCACGTTAGCCACGCCTCCCAGATCCCATCTTCCAACCAATTGCCGCCCTGCCACTCAGCAGAATGAAACAACCCACTATCGTCAAGTCCCACATCAAAGTTTTTTCAAGACATGGGATTGAGGACTGTGTTACAGTCCGGATGCCCAAAAGAAAACGCCTATTCAACGATATTGCTTCGAGGAGGTTTATAAACCCATTTCTTTCTTTATTATTTTTTTAAAAACAAAGATTTTATAGAAGGATCTTGGTCTTATGCCAACACACAGTGACACCTGTAATGTCTACTCCTTCAGAGAATTTTATATGTGGAACTTTTTGTTAAATCCAAAGCTAATGAAATTTAAATTTATTTTATATTAAGGTTATTTGAATAAAAAAATAATCGAAAAAATTCATCCATTTATAGAATCGTCGCTTTGAATATTAAATATGTGTTTTAATTTTTTTTTGAAAAATTTAAAATTACACAATAGCTGTAATTATAAGTGGATTAGAGATTTTATATAACTCTGGCAAATCCTTACTCCAATTTTATCACAGAAAAAATTTGTAATAAAATTTTCTAAAATTGATATGTAGTTAATTTTTCATTACAGTCAAAGAAATAAATGGTGGATTTATAAAAGGTCAACCACTCTGAAGTAAAATTCTTTCACGTAATAACATTAATAATGTTATTTTTGAAAATTGTATTGCCGGAGTTCAAGCTGCATTCAGACGCATGGAACGTATTAACGAGTCAATTTAAAACACCCTCAGCCATACATATATTTTACAATAACAGCAGCAAATAAAAGTGCGCGTGTGAATAACAATGCGTGCATATCAATTTCCTAATATATTTCTCGTACATAGTTTTTAAAAATGAAAAGATGCTTTTTTAAAATTTTGTAATTTGAATGTGGTATTATAGTAATTCGCTCAGAAAGCATAAATAACTTGATTTTATAGAAATATTTTTACAGTTGTTATATATCATTAAAATAAATAATCAATAAAGACTGTCGTATATGTCCTTCCCATGAAAAGGGCTGTTAAATTCCATAAAGTATTGATCTGAAATGCGTAATACAGTCAATATTATTCATTTATTTTTGTTAAAAACTCAATGAGCAATTTTTTAAATTACTCGTAAGTAAAATCATAGATGCTTTTTACTGTTGTCTTCTAATTTCTATTCGTAGTAATCGAATAATTTTTTAAGTTACATACAAACAGTAGCGTAACGTACTCCCCCGCAACTCCCACATTTCGGGAGGGGGCAGGAATCTAGGAGGCCCAAGGCCTGACTGACGCCATGTACAGTTTGGCTCAAAATCTAACTTTGCAGGGGGCCTAATATTCTCCGTTACGCCACTCCATACTAGACTACTTAAAAAGAAAAAAATTAATAATTTTGTTGACAGATTTGTATAGATCCGGTTTTTTCAGATTAAAATATTTATCTGAAAAAGTAAACATTTTTCAAACAAGAATGCATTTGAAATATTCCAAAAATCTTTTGGAATAGTTTCAAATGTATCCTAGTACTCATTATATTGCAAAACTAGCTTTTATATCCGTAGCTTCGCTCGCGTTGATGTTTTTAAATAACTACCAAATTCAAAATCATAAGCATTAGAAAGAATCTAAAATTGATATTAGTTTAAAAAATTTAAAACATATTTTTTATAATAACTAACAACAAAAATTCAATAACTTAAAACTATTACCATTTTAAAATGTCTGTGTTGAAATCATCTACGTTTAACATATAATTCCTCTTTAAAAGAGCTCAAAACAGAATATTAGTCTAAGGTGCTACTGTGTATACTATATTATACAGAGGTCGCCAAAGTGGTGGTTCGCAAGAAAATTTCGCTGGTCCCCAGAAAAATGGGGAATATACTTACTCATCACGAAAATTTGCTCGAAAATTCAGGATAATAATTTAAGCATGAATCGCGCGCGAAAAGAAAGCCTCATCGACTTATGGTCTGACGAGAAACTCTCAATTTTAAATTTCATTCATCCTTCTCAAAATCTCAGTTTTGGCTTTCTATAAAAAGTGAATATCCTTTTCTTAGTGAACAGGCAATGAAAATTGTGATTTAATTCTCCACAACTTATTTATGCGAAAAGGCTTTTTCATCTATCACAGCCATCAAAATACAGTACCGATCTCACCTTGAAAAAAAAGTAGTTCTCTGTCTTGCGGTAACAGTGGATCCAAATATCCAGTCTTATTTCAAGTAAGCAGGAACATCCATCACACTAGGAATATATAATGCTAAAATTTTGATATACTTAAACCATTTTTTAATTGTCTTTACAGTTTTTGTTTTTTTAATTATGGTTTGTTAAAAAAGCTTTCATAATTTGGTTCCAATTAATAGTTTCATTTCATTAACTAGGTATACTTTATGTGTTCTTAGATCACAATATATTTTTATAAATATATTTAACACTTAAAAAATCCAATTAGTGGTCCGCGGGATTTAAATTATGAATTTACTGGTCCGTGAGGTCAAAAAGTTTGGCGACCGCTGATATTATATGTTCTTCCGTCAGGTGAAAATATGTGAAGATTTCGGGCATTGGAATCACGCGAACAGGCTACATATAATTGGCCTTGGGAAAAGCATGCCTTTTCCAAATGCACCTCTGCTACCTGCAATGTTTGCCCTTGTTCTTTGTTAATTCCAACAGCAAAACTGAGATTGATTGGAAATTGAACTCGTTTGAAATGAAACAGTAGGTAAGTGGGAATAATTCGATGTTGTGGTATGATAACACTTTCTCCCTTTGAAATTTGGATTAAAATTTCTGGGATTCTCGGAATAGAGATTTTCTTAGCCAACTTCGCGATATTTCTCAAAGTTTGAGTTTGACATTTAATGAACGTAACATAATAAATGTTTGATATTTAATAAAAAAACCATTCAAAAAATTGCTTTTTGTAAAGATGTTAGACTGTTTAAGTTATTTGTAATAAATGTGAGAAAATTGTTATTAAAATTTCCGGTATTGACAAAATGCATAATCATGCGAGAACTTAGCGGGGAGTAAGCAACGCCCCAAGGTTTTAAACCGCATAGTTCCTGTTCCCATAGGAATACAAGAATAAAATATACTCTATGTTACGCGCTGATATTGTAGCTTTCTATTGGGGAAAGAATTTTTAAAATCTATCCAGCCGTTTCAGAGATTAGCCGGAACAAACAGAAAGACAGACCAGGGCCGGCTCTAGCAGTTTTGCCGCCCCGGACAAAAAAGGAAAATGCCACCCATCTCTACTATATGTCGGCTCTCTCTCTGTGTATATATATATATATATATATTGTTTTAAGTTTTAAAAAATTCAAAATAATTCGATATTAAAGACATAATTGCTTGTTATTATTTCAAACGAGGAAATTGTAAGCGAGGGAATCGTTCATTTAAGCAGGTCAATTTCTTCGAAAAATAGTCTACTGATGGTGGGAACCCCAAGCGTTTGTTTTAACTTATAGTAACTACACTCAAGATTAAAATAAAACATCTCATGTGGCTATCTACAGAAATCTCATATTATCCTTGTCCCCTTTTGGATAGCTGAAACCGGACATCGTAAGGATGAAAGGAATGTCCGTTGTGACCTCACTCCAGGAAGGGGAGAAAGTTACTTGTGATAGATGCGTAAAAATATTAAATTTCATGCTTTAACATATACTCCCGCTTCGAAACCTTCAAGTTTCAACATGAAAGGAAACTGTCATTAAATATACAGAGTACAGAGTAAAAAAATAAGATACGTTAAATGAAGTACCAAATTTACACCTAATAATATTTCAGAAAATATATCAAATTTTTTGAAACAAAAAAAAAATGTTTTTCAAATTTGATCCAAATGGCGCCCCGGGCAGGGGTCCGGCCATACAGCCGCCCCTTTATAGACAGACAAAAACTTTAAAAATTGATTTTTTTATAAGTACCGTGTATACTTTTAAAGGCACTTGGTAAAAAGCAGTTAATTTGAAATTACAAACAGATACTTCAATTTTATTTATTTGTATAGGTACATAATAAAAATGATTGAACATTTTAAAACAGAAATTGTGTCGAGAACTAATTAAATGTTTTTTAAATACTTTTAATAAACAATATAATAATTTAATAATAATATATAATATATTTTTCCTTCTTTTTCTTCTGTTATTGTACTAGAAACTGTCACTCCCTACTTTAATAAAAAAATATGAAAAATATTATGCATCAACCCTTTACTGAAGACAAAAATTCCCTTATTATTTCTACATGTTATATTTTTACTAAGGGAACAAAATCCCTAACTTCCTAGTCCTCAAAGAAATTGGCAGAACCTTTTTTCGGCCGTTTCTTCACCTGTGCAATTAGAATGAGCTCATTTGCATGCCTATGAATTAAACTCAACTCAAAAAGAACTAAATCTGACATCGTTATTTTGGCACCAAGCCAGCCTCCAAAAAATTGAAATGACGTAAGATAAGATACAATGCCAAAGTCTACTTCGCACGCAGACATGTCGCAGTAACATCCCCTGTCTCTCCTTGACTGGTTGTAATTGAAGAGAGTTTGAATGAGTAGGTGTCCTGCAATTAACTTTACGGCAAAAGGCAGAAAGGTTCAATGATATCAGGTTTTTTACCCCCATAAGATAGAAAAGATGAAAGTCGCTCAAATTCTAACAAAGAAAATCTTTTAACAAATTAGGTTCTTTTTGTGCAGTAAAATTTGGCTATGTTCTATTTAATGAAATGATTTTTCCCTTCAATTAATTTATACATTGATAAAAAAATGAATACAATTAAAGAAAATCAGCAAAATTAGCTAGAGAAGTATCCCAAAGCTATCTTCAGTCCAATGTCAACGTTTTCTTAGCATTTTTTTTTTTTTTGCTGCGATGATTCGATTTCTTACTGGAATTATTTCAAATACACTCATGTCACAAACATAAAATCTGTGATATATTATTCAATGAGTTTTATTCAATATGTTGCCACGAAATTTGGCACAGAGACGTATTACTAGGTGAGAAAGCAGAAAGCAACATAACAATATAATAAATATTTTAATTTTGAATTAAGATACAAAGTCTTTTCAAAAAGTGTGAAACCATGAATTAAAGGTAGAATTTAACTTGGGAAAAGTCTGTCTAAAGTGGAATGTGGCCGCCGGTGTAGAAGTCTCACAACGAGTTGATTATGTGGGTGTCAATAAAACGCTTTTACAACAAAGCCCCTTCTTCCGAAAGCATGACTTTTAACTTCTGAAGAGTCCCGGGAGGAGGGTTTCCCTGAAAAAATGCATCTTCCTAGGCAATCCCAAAGATGTTCAACCGGATTGAGATCCGGAGATCTCGAGGGCAAATCCATACGATGAAAATTCTCTTCTTCCTGAAATTCATCAACAATAAACTCTGTGTGGCCGCGCATTATCACCCATGAAAATGTAGTCTGGGTCCATAACACTTAGATCAACCTCTCATAGGTTTCAAGAACCTCATCACTTCAGCACTGTGAGTTGACAGTACAAGCATCGAAGACGTACAGTGATGTACGACTACCCTACATTATGCTGCTCCAAACAAGGATTCTTTTGCTACCAAATCTGACGATATTTGTTTCGTAGGAGGAATGAAAACGAGCTCTACTTTCTCTCCAGATAAAGACTCGACGAGAATCACTTTGCCTGGTGAATCTCGACTCATTACTGAAAAAAACACGCCTCCATTCTTGAGATGTCCACGACTGACGTTTTCGGTTCCCCAGTAACCGGTCTTTCCTATTGGATGCAGTCAAAGGGACACTCAAGACTGGACGCCGAGTGTAAGGGCCAGTCTCTGCAAGACTTCTGTAGACTGTTCGCTTGGAAATTCTTCTCCCAGACACAGCAGCAAGGTAACAAGCAAGCTGAAGAACCTTTGTCCGCCTATGTCGTCATGCGCTTAATACCAAGTAGCGATCCTGGGCAGATGTCGGGTGCTCTGGGGCGGCCAAAACCATCCTTTTTTGTCGCAGTACTACTTGTTTGGAATTGATTCCATAAACGAGAGACAATTTGCGGTGCTTCTTGTAGCCATCGACCTCCCCGCTTGAAACTGACCAACTTCAAGCCTGCCAACTATTCTCCCCCTCAAGAAATTGTCCTTTCAATTGTTTTCAAAAATTCACCCCCTTGGTTGTTTGAATTTTCGATACATTAAATTTGATATTAAATTTTGAAATTAATTTTTTTAATTATTTTTCTTCTGATTTCCTTACCAAAGATAATCTTTTCCGCATAGGAAAATTACGATTGATAGTATATTTTTTTTTCTCGACAGAACCATGATCCACCCAAATATACAATAATTACTATAAGTTTATTTTTTTTTACATATCTAATTAATATTTTGTAATAAAATACGGTATGCAAACTTCTAATTTCCTAAATTATAAACGCTTCAGTATGTTGTAAATCAGGGATCTCTCAGCAACCTATTCACACGCCATTTTTTCCATCAGTAGCAATGAATATTTTAGCCATATGATAATAAAATAATTACCAAGGTAATCTTCTAATGCCTTGTTTTATAAACAGTGTTTTTTTCCAGGTATAGAAGTTTAAGTTGGCATTACTTTCCAAGATGGCGACCGATTTAAAAGCTTTCAAGTGATTTATTCTCAGTTTGGTTTGGCAATTCATCCAAACGATCATCAAGCAAGGCGTAGATTCGTCGAATGGGACCAAAACGAGATTGCCGTTGTTCCCGATTTTCATAAGCGAATTTTGTTTAGCGATGAAGCGCACTTCTGGTTGAATGGCTACGTCAACAAACAAAACCGCCGCATTTGGAGTGAAGCTAATCCACAAGTTGACCGCGCAATATTTTAATTTAATCGCTTAAATTCTTAAAATTCTTCAGGTAAAACTTAAAAATTATACTAGACTTACTCTCGACCAATAGGAACAGAGCAAGCCGGCCAATAGCGAAGCGAGCACTGGGATCGCCTCGGCACCCAAACTCAATTCATTGATCGTTGATCGTTGATGAACTGGATGGAGTGCCTAGGCCTGTCGGCCTCTAACCTCCTATCAGGTAATTTTGAGATGCCTTTGACGAGTTCTACCATTGCCCAGAAACTCAATTCCTATTGACACACCCACTTCCTAAGAGTCACCATAGGCTGTCCACTGATTGGACTACACATCCTCAAGCTAATTCACTCAAATACCCGCTCTTTTGGGCGAAATTCAGACGAGGCGGTTCTTCCGACGGTGCGGGTAATCCTGTGCCGAAAGATTCTCCGACCTCCATTTCTTAAAGTCCGCTCTAGTGGACAAGGCTTTAAATTAATTAATCAATCACACATAACAAGACAACACAAATGCATTTAATCAATCACAACACACTTAAATTCTCATTTATACCTACACAAAAGTAAATTATTAATTTTTCATGTTAACACTTTAATTATCCACACAATATTTTTATAATAAAGCAGCAAAGGGCTAAGTGAAAGCTGAACTCATCCAGTTAATCCAGATTGGAGATTGAGCTTCCCTGCGGGAAGCAGGTTCTCCTATTAATCCATCAACTCTAATCCACAAGTGTGTGTCGAAACACCGTTACATCCAGAAAAACTGACTGTTTGGTGCGCTTTATGGGCTGGTGGAATCCTTCTTCAAAAACGATGAAGGCCACAACGTTACACTCAATGGTGATCGGTACAGAGCCATCATTACTAAATTTTTCATTCCTGAATTGAACAATCATGATGTCCAGGAGCTGTGGTTCCAACAAGACGGCGCAACATGTCACACAGCTCGTGCCACAATCGATTTATTGAAAGACACGTTTGGTGACCGCCTATTTTCACGTTTTGGACCTGTGAATTGGCCTCCAAGATCTTTTGATTTAACGCCGCTAGACTATTTTCTGTGGGGCTATGTAAAGTCATTGGTCTATGAGGATAAGCCACAAACGCTTGACCATTTGGAAGACAACATTCGCCGTGTTATTGCCGATATACGACCACAAATGTTGGAAAAAGTCATCGAAAATTGTACGTCCAGATTGGACTACATCCGAGCCAGCCGTGGCCGTCATATGCCAGAAATCATATTTGAAATGTAATGCCACAAGATTATCTTTGGAATAAAAAAAAATTTATGTCAATCGAATAATACATCGTTGTTTTATTGCAATTTAAAGTTCTATACCTTTAAAAAAAACACCCTTTACTAGGTAATCGATCCGTTAAACTTAAGCAGGACATTTAGTTAGGAAAATAATTTTAAAAAATTGTAAAATTATTATTATTTAACATTAGCATATTTTGTTTAACAAAAATTGATTAGGTTTAACGAAACTAATCGTTATAATAATGCAAATGAAATCTTTAAATAAAAAGTTGACCTTCATTCGATTCTATAAATGTAATGAATAGAAAACTCTTATTTATCCTAAATTGTTCTTAGTTTCCATAGAGACATCGAATTTTAATAATAATAATAGTATAAAAGATACGTATTAAAAAATTGAACGTATTGAATCTTTTTAAAACCTAGATCACATATGGTGTTAATCATTGCAACATGATTAAAATGCATTATAAATGAAATAATTTTAACTCCATTTCAGAAGGTGAAAATATTCAACATCTTTTTATTTCGCTCACTTCGTGTATTCTTTTCCCTCTAGCTCAGAGGTGCTCAATCTTTTTTCCCTCTGGGCCACATACACATGGTAGCAATTTCACGGGGACCGAATACACATGGCAATTATTTCATGTGGGCCTCAAAATGCGAATAATGGAAAAAATCTATATATAGTCGAATCTCTAAATAACGATGTCGCTAAATCTCGAAGAAAAGTTCGTTATATGGAAAATTCGTTACATAGAGGTTCATCTTCCAATTTTCTTTATAAACCACATAAAACAAGTATTAAATTAATAAACACTATATATTAAAAAAAGTAATTATTCACACCTTTTTGTAAATATAACATACATTTATTTAATACATCTTACCTATAAAAAAAGGAGAGAAAAACTGAAAGTTTCTTGATGCCTTTATCTTGGAAGAATTAAAAAATTTTTCTTTGACGCTCAAGCACTTAAATTTTGATATTTTCGAGCTACAAGAATCAAAGTTACCAGTACGACTGATCAATACTTCAAATAAACGGAAAGTAGTTCAAGGAAACGAGATTGCACTGAGGGTGAAAAGAGATTTCGAAGATGTTTCCAGTGAACTGAACACAATGGGAGTTAAAGGTTGCAATGCCCAGTCTTGGCCAAGGTTTTGGATGAAATGCACAGAATTCTAGTGCTCTCGGCGAGTTAGGCACCTAATAAAAATTGTTCAAGATTTATGACCACCATAAAATGTGCTAACTCGAAATGTCCAGAAATACTTCAAAAATAGGGAGAAAAAAATTGAATCACAAGAGAAAAAGCTCGTTATATAGAAAACGCACTTCGCTATAGAGAGGTTATTTTACGAAGAAAACCGTGAAATGTTCTTGGTTCCAGGAAAAAGTTCGCTGTATAGAAAAATTCGCAATATAGAGGTTCGTTATATGGAGGTTTGACTGTATATAAAAATGGATTTTTGTATCTGTGAAATCGCACCACTCCAACACCGTACAACTGATCACCATGTAAATTGTCATGTATGTGTTTTTTTGTGGAGAAGGTTTTTGCGCTATCCTCTTTGTTCCAGCTCCCCACCAGGTGGCGCTACAGCATATCAACTTCTACAGCATTCAATCAAATGCCAAGTTGCCAACAGGGTCGCCAAAAATGAAATCACCGTGGCTCTATCGCCAACATTTCGCTGTTTCTATTGAATCGCCATGATTGTGTAAGGAACGGCGTTGCTTGCGAATATTGCATTTTTAACATGAAACAAATGCAACAAAAAGTAATGTTAAAGTATTACACATCCAGATATATATCATTTACACTATTTTAAGCGTTCATTACGCAAAATGTATAACAATGTGTTACTTTTGCTGACCAGAGATCAGCTTAGGAAGGTGTTATCAAAAATCGATCCATTAAAGAGTTAAGGGCATTATAAATAAATAAAAAAAAATCCTTTTTTTATCAGCTATTAGATCTACAGATTTAAAAGTTAACAAATATGGTTTTTTGTTCAGCTGAGATATGCAAAAAGCTCTTATTTATTTATTTTTGTTTAACTCGCAATTCACGTAAAACTAACTCATTAAAAACTTCTTTATCCTTCAATCTGTATTGTTTAATCTTTTAATTCTCCTGTGCGAAAAACGAGTATACCAGCTAGTATACTGTAAGACCAAAGCAACATTGTGGGCAACAAAACAGATCAAAACATTAAAAATTCATTTTTGGCTTTTATTTTAATACAATGTTAACTTTTATATCTAACGCACACAAAAAAGTTTATTTTTACGAATTCTTTACTGAATTATGGGAAAAATTTCTATTTCCTTTCATCTTTGTGAGCAAGCCTCTTGCTTATACTATACAATTAAAAAAAACAAATTGATAGCAAAATTAATATATTAAAGTGCTTAACTGATAAAATTTCTTGTAAAATATTTAGTATGTTGTTCTCCAATAATTGAATTTCTTATTGCAATGAGGTATGATCAGGCCACTCAGAAAAGGCCAGTGGACTGCAGGTTGAGTACACTGCCCTAGCTGGTTCTACCATTCGAAGGCAAATCATTAAATCTATCATCTGATCTTTTCATTACCAGATACAACATGATAAAAGACTATTAATCTGAACTTAAAAATACAGGCATAAATTATTTCTCTGATAAATACATATCCCTAAATACACTACTCCCAACTAAGTTCACGTTGAAAGAGGAATAACATACACAAGCTCCATCTTCGTTTCTTCAGTCCTCATCACCTGTTACTACAAGCACTTATTGTTAGAATAAGGAGTGTATCTGTCTTAAACGTGTTAAATATATAATGGATACCACAGTTGAAAGTTCATGTTGCATAGAAATGAAGGTAGGGGCGTAGATACCACCGTATTTGCCGTATCAATGATACGGAGTCCCTAAGCTACACGAGCCCCAGTAAGTACAGTCTTACTAACAGGGCTCTCAACATGAAATGGGGCCCCGAAGGAATTTTGATACAACGCCCGCTCAGAAATAGCTACGCCAGTGAATGAAGTAGTGCAATCAACGTCGCACGAAAAAACCACATGAGGGCTATTGACGACGTACCTCGTAATTTTGAACCATGGTCAAGTGACGAGGGCGACACCTGAGCTGTCACCTTTCACTCTAAACTACCATACCCCACCAACGGAAGGACGTTTGAGCCTCGACAAACTTAAATTTCCGTGCATGTGATGAAATAATTCATATTATTATGATAGCAAAAGTAAATGTGAGAAAATCGTTAACATGAAACTTTGAATTGAAAGGAAAATTTTCAAATGCTACCTAAAAAATCTTCATCAAGAAAAATATGAAGCGATAAATGTACCACAAGACACACTTCGCCCTGTCAAAAAGACACAAGGAAGAAAAAGTTCAACGTGGTATTTGTCGATCATCAAAGGACAATAAAACTACAATAACTTGAACAAAATATGACAGTTTTCCCTGCAAATAATATTCCTGTAATGTTAGCGAAATGCGTCTGTGTGTGATTTATGTCCTTTATATATATATATTAAAATCACGCATATTTGAAACTTCTTGGTTCAGTTTGAATAAAAATTTTTTCTCAAATTATCAAATAAAAATTGAAAAGTCCTTTAAATTAGGAAAGTATGCTTCGAATTAATTAAATTATTCACTGGAATTACGATTTTAATCGTGTACAATACAAATAATCATAAAAAAAAAAGGTTTGGAGTGACTCAGTCACCCCGCGTGACCATTAACGTTAGTATCAATTGCGTGCCTGCTTTTGGGTTAAGATCGATTTAAATTTGACGATTCTTCAAATAGCTCATTGAAACTTACTCAAATCAAGGATCTAATAATAAACGTCCTTCTATCATTTTGTTTCGTACTCTAGTTGTGGTCAAGATAGCCGAGCAGTCAAGGTCACGAGCTCATAGCTATCTGGCGTTATCGAGTCACTTATGCAAAACCTAGTGCTACAGAAAACCGGTCGTGAAGAACCGATGTACTTGAAGCTCAGAGACTCTCGTTGGTGTGGTGTGGTGTGGAAGTTGGAGATGAAGGTGCCAGCTTAGGTGTCGTACTCGTTACTTGACCATGGTTCAAAATTACGAGATCCGTCTCCAACAGCTCTCGTGTGGCTTCAGTGTGTGACTTTAGTTAAAATCAAATCAAATCAAAACGTACACTAGTATTAAGTGATCTCCTTAAATATTTATTTCGTTTGAATATACTCGTATTAAGGTGGGTGGGAGTACTTAATTCTTTCGAATTCTTATCCCCCACCTCTATCATGAGATTTCAGATGACTTTAGAACGCTTTCAAATTGCCCTTAGAAAGTTAGGTATGTACATATTAACGTTACTGCAGCCAAATTCGCAACACTCGAATAGCGCCATTTTCCACCAAATTCTGATTGATTTTTTTTTCAAACAAAACATGCAAGTCTTTTTTGTTGTTATGGTGTTAATTATTGCACAATGATTAAAATACATTAACAAAATGAATTAATATAACATCCATTTCAGAAGGTGGAAAATATTCATCATTTTCATTACGTTCACTCCGTTCTTATTTTATTTCTCCAAGCTTGTTCTTTTATTGATAAGGCAACTCATTAAATCCATCATCTGATCTTTTCATTGCGAGATACTACAGGATGAAAGACTATTAAATCTGAACTTAAAAAAAAAAAATTAAAATATAGGCATGAATTATTTCTATGACAAATATCACTAAATACACTACTCGCAACTAAGTTCTTGTTGAAAGAGGAATAACATACCAAGCTCATCTCCCTTCCTTCACCCATCAGCACCTGTTACTACATTGTTTTGATATATCGCGATTCGCTTGCCGCAAATTTTGAAGGGGTGACACTAACGTAAGTACAGAAAATTAAAATTAAGCTGTTAAAATACAATCATTGTTGATTAATAAAACATAAAAAATCATTTGTGTGCTGAAAATTTCCTAATTAAAAAAAAAATGGATAAAAACGTCGTGACAGAAAATCTTTGAAAATAGAAACCCAAACCACACAAACTGAAAATGAATGATTTAATTGAAAAGTGTAAGATAACTTTTTTTGAAGAAAATTTCAAAATTAAGGGAATGTAATGTTCGATAAACTTAATTCGTAGGCTGATGAAAATGTCTGTTTGTTTACACTAATTTTATTGAGCCATTTCCCAAAAAAATTTGGCTACTTTCACATAATGCCGAAATTTAAGAGAATCAGCCGCGATACCCAGACTTGCCATCTGACAATCACGTGTTCACTTTTTTTTGCCATGAACGGTTTGTTATTTGGCGCAGTTATCCTATGCTTGGCATCTAAATTGTTTTAAGTGTTTCAAAACATTACTGAGATTTTACATCTGAGATAAATTTAAATAAATGATATGCTCTTCAAGTTCTTTGAACTTGGAATCCTTATTTAAGGAAATTAGTTTTCATGCATCAAGTCAAATAAGAAATCAAATTGAAAACAAATTTAACTCGTTCTCCCTAGTAAATGCTCTGTAAACAATCGAATACTAAATTCGGAGATTAAAAAAAAATTACAGACTAGAAGTAGTAGGAAATTGTATTATTTTTGTTTTTAAACACATATCAAAATTTTTACGTGACAAGAAAAGCAAACTTTATTTGGCAAGATTTTTGGCGACAATTAAAGCTTTTAAATCCGAAACAAACCTTGGAGGCTCTTTTAAGGATGCGTTTGAGCTTCGAACTTATTCGCTGTTTCGCGTGAACAGTGTGATTAAATTTTTGTTATCCCGTTTGTATTTATAAACATCTTTAATTACATTAATTTTCCTGCATTATAGTGAATTAAATCTTTGCGTGTGATGGGGTTTGCCCTTCTTGCTGCACCTTTTCTATATGAAATTAATTTTTGTCTTCCATTGAAATGGAAGTCTGAACACTCTGTTTTGCACTTTTTGGATTTCAGTTCCCGTCATAAAATTTCACTTTTTTAAAAATTCTCTTGGAATATACTGAATTAATACAGTTTCTGTATTGAAGCAATATTTTATATGTCTTTATATTTAAACTTCTGTGATAAGTTTGTAAGTCTTTAATGTGTACTGAATCTCATTTTTTGTCTGAAAATATTTATATCTTTTGTTTTCCTTTATATATATATATATTAAACAGGGATTTTCTAAAATTGTATAAATTAACATGGCATCTCCATTATTTGAAAAAGGAAAAATAGTTGGTACTTTCGGTGCTCGTGTATTTGGTCGATGTATTAGCAATGTTCGTAAAAATCCAAATTCCCGATATTTTCTTCAATGCAAAAATCAAGAAGACTCAAGTCGTGTATTTTTACATCAAGGGCCAGAAATCAATGCTGCTCCGAGAATTCGAACTAGGACAGTTCAGTCGTTTTACAATCAGTCAGCTATAGACATCGCTGCTGCAAAGGTAAGAAATGCCGTATAAAATATTGATAGAAATGTAAATAATTTTGAATTTTCATGATGTCAAACTATTGACTGAAATTTGGAGACTGAAAATTTTATCAATTATATTAACAGTAGTCTTTACTCAGTAAAGTGAATAAATAAACTTATGTTTTTGAAAGAAATTGACATGACTTCATTGAAAAAAAAAATTAATGTTCCATAGATAATGTGTACTCATGCATGCTTTTTTTTTGTTTATATGTTATAAATAAAACTGCTTCTTTTTAAATGTTCATACTGTGTTTCTAATATTTTATAAAAGTTCATTATAAATGTATTATCTGTTCTAATAAAATAAAATTTTCTAAAAGAACGCAAAGGATTTGAATACACAGCTTTCCTCCCTTTGCATAATGTGTTTAGAATTATAAATATAGATGTATTAAATTTTAAGTGCTTCCAAGTAGGTAGTTAGTCTTTTTAAGGTGAACAAAAGTTAATTGTGATTTAATTTGAAATTGCATACAAAATTGCCTATTATAGGGACATTAAAAAGATTCAGCTATGTGTTAAAAATGTCTTGTTTAAATACACAAAACACAAAAAAATTATTTAAAAAATATGGTAGTATTCTTTTAATGTTTTCATATGTTAATGAAAGAATTTGTATGTAGAATTTAGTTAAATGGATTTTATAAATATGTAAATTGTGTTTGTAGCCTTCTGTTCGTTTGACTCCTGCCACTATTCTGTATTCTGGTAAAAGTCCAGATGGCAGTCATATATTGGTAAGTTTCACATTTTAATTGGTTATATCTTTCTAGTAGTCACGGTTGTATGTATAAGACATATGGAGTTTATATATAAATTTATTATTAAAAAATGCTACTTTAAGAAAAGTAGTATTTTTAATAGATGATTCGCATTGCAAGATTTATTCTAGAACTGAAAAAAAAGTTATGCATGCTTGTTTTAAATAGTAGGCATCTTAGAAACTATTTGAATTAACCTGTGTAGGATGAATGATTAATATTTGTACCTAAAAGAATAATCTCTTTAAGGACAGACTTGATAGCAAAATTTGTTGGGATTTCTTCCCCTACTTAAATAGGTTTTGGATACCTTGCAGCCTTCAATCCTTAAGCATTATCATTTATTCGAATCCTTTTGTGTTCAGTAGGAAAGGGCTAAAAATCTTTCCTTCACACTTTTCTAGAAATATCTTTTCATCTTTTTTCTTAGTCCACAAGGGATTAAAACCAATAGAAAAACTTGTGAATCTCTTACTTCCTTCTCTTAAAATTAGTCATATGAACTTATTTCTTATAAAATTAATTTGCTTAAAACCTCCCAATTGCTTATTGAATATTTGAGATTATGTGAGGAAGACTGGATGAAAATTGTGTTTTGAATGATACTGTGCTACTAAAAAAAAAAGTTATGAATATTGTTAGTTCTAGTTGCAGTTTGTGTACTTTTTTTTCTTATCAAAAGTGTATTTGTTAATTAGGTTATGTATTCTATGTTAGTTGTATTGCTGATGTTTAAGAGTCTTAACAACTTTAAATCATGATTAACAAGTGTGAAATGTGTCTTAGTCAAAGGCATAAAGAAATGTGTATTTTTTTTAATGTCCTGTTTCTCGATACTTGTAAGTGGTCATGGTAGCCTAGTGGTTATGGTCATGAACTCGGGACTGTAGTGTTGTGAGTTAGTCCTTATGTGCTACTGAAGACCCACAGTGTAGAGAGGACTGATGCATCCCGAAATCTGTCAACCTCAAAGTCCTCCCATTGTGGTGATGTGATAGTTTAGAGATGGGGTGCCAGCTTGGGTTTTGTCCTTGTCACTTGAGCAAGGCTCAAAATTTCAAAGTCCGTTGCCAATAGTCCTTAAGTTGCTTCATAGTGCCATATTAATATAACTCTTATTCACTCTTTGTACTGGCATTTCAACATTTCTTATTTTGTCATCTTTGAAATTGTAGAAACACAGCATCACGAAACATGCTGCCATTAGATAGCATTTATACACCTATGAACTAGGCAGGATAGAAGATAATATATATATTAATAAAAGAAAGAAGTGTTTGGGGTGGGGGAGGGAGGACATACATACCTTGCACTGTTTCTTGTCAATTTGTCATTTCACAATCAAAGAAACCATTTTTTTTTCAACATATTTTATGTAAAAAGTAAATGTCTCTGGAAATTTTTTTCTTTAACTATCTTTCACTCGGATCCTTGTTGAATGGTGAAATCAAATTTCAACACTTAAAGCACAAAATATCAAAATTTTAAGTACAAACAGGTTGGAATGTCTCATTCTCTTAGAATCAATCCTGTATATTGTTTGAATATTTTAGAATTTCAGGGTAAAACCAATTATACTCAAATTATTAACTTTAGTGATAAATTAAAAATTATATGTTTAATTCTTCTGTTAAGTTTTTGTAATAAAGGTGTAAATCGAATCATAACAACAAAACAGGATTTTTAAAAAGGTTATATGAATAAAAACTTTAATACTAAAATTTTTCTTGTTTTATTTAAGATAAATTTAATGCAATATATTGGCTTCATTGTTAATTTAAAAATAATTCATGTATTTGTTACTTTTAAGGTGTTTTATGTTTGAAGTGTTTTGAATCAGTTCATTATATTTGTTACATTTTATTTAGAGAAGTGCACAGTATTTACACAAAGAGCTTCCTGTTCGTATTGCTCATCGAGTAGCTGGGTTTCGTAGTCTTCCATTTATTGTTGGGTGTAATCCGACCATATTGGCTGTGGTAAGTATAAAAAGATTAGTGTAGTTTTTCTAAATCGCATTAGAAGTTGATTTCTGATAGAATACCCTTGTATATCTTTTACTCCCCCTAGGATACCTGCTTGTGTTTTAGAAGAAATGGCAAAATATAAAATACACCAAAATAAATTTAATTAAAACACCAACACTTATATTTTTCTGACTTTTTTTTTCAAGCAGGAGTAAAATAATTAAAATGTCCAGTTTTAAAAAATTAGGGAAAAAATTAAATGAAAACAAAGCACATTCTATAAACTACTTGTATATTATGTAACTTTTTTCAAAGTTTTGTTTCCATTTTCTTCTATCTAGGACTCGTATTTCTAATGGTTGATCCACAGAATCCCCCTCCCATTTTTTTGCCAATACATAATTTTGATACACTTCTACTGCTAAAAGCTGAATAAACACTTGTCTGATAAGCTTTCTTTTTTTATAAATGATTCAAGCATTTACTCCAGCTAATCTAACATAGCTTATACATTTTTACAGTATCTTCTTGAAAGTATTTTCATCAAATATTCTCTAGCTGTCTAATCAATGTAAATGTCACATTTAATTTGATTAAAAAAATTTGATGATTCCTGTGGTGTATATTGCTTTTAATATCAATGGGCAAGAAACTTGAACACTTCCAAAATCTTTGAAATTTTTGAATGAATAAATTGTACTATTTCTAAAGCATGCAAGAAAACTTGTATCTGCATGCCTTAGAATTAGTACAATTTATTGATTCAAAAAATTTCAAAGATTTTGGAAGTGTTCAATGAATCTATTGTAGATAATAGATATATCATTTAAAACTTATATGTTTTTATCAATATAGAGAGAGATTCTGGGTAGAGACCAAGTCAAAAATCTCTGAACTAATAGAACATTTTTCTTTTTATAGCTTTATTACAAAAGTTTAAACTCGTGAGTTAGACTGTAAAGAATTTACATTCCTTTTATACCATTTATACTTGAACATTTGAAATTTTGATAAAGGTGTGGAGCGTATCTGACATAACTGTTTTATGTATTGGTTTCAATTACCTTGGGGCTTTTTTAAAAATTTGTCATGAAATTTTGTTGTCTACAAATGATATAAAGATTTATAAAGATTTTGGCATGAATAGTTGGATAAGTAGTTCGACAAATGATATTGCTTCTGATATCTCTCAGGACTTCTCTAATTCATGCATATTTTTCATTAAATATCATCACTGGCATAGCTAGTTCTGAGTGGGTCCAGTATCAAAACTCCTTCAGGGCCATTTTGAGAAAAGAAAGCCTTGTTGATGCACATATTGGGGGCCCATATCATTGATACAGCTGATACGGTGGTAGCTTACGCCCCTGTGTATCGTATTCAGCAAGATGAATTTTATCTTAATCAGCAAGATGCAACATTTGGTGTTAGTTCTTAATTTGTTTGAGTATTTCATGGATAAATTATTTTAATTTCTTCCCTTTCTGCTTAGTTTTTTCAAATACCATTAGATTCATTTTCTGAATGCTCTTGTAGAATAGCTGGTGTTAAACCTTTTTCTTTCAACATATTGGTCTCTTTCTACTAAAAACAAATAACTCATTTGCTTAAGTATAAAAACTGAAATGCTAATCAATAAACTTAAAGAACAAAACAGACCATCCTATCAGCAGAGGAACAAAATTGACAATTTCCCTTAACAAGTAGTTGCAGAGAAAAGATCTAAAAATTTACTCTGCTGATTACAATGATAAAGATGATAAATCCCAAGATTAAGAAGTTTAAAATAGGAGAGAGTGCTTTTTTTTGCTATGGAGTATATTTGACTTAATTGGTATTTTGAAGATACTGTGTGTGCCTTTATAATTAATTTACACAAAAAGTAAATCACGAGTTTGTGCATAAATATACACTAAAAGAATAATAATTCTTAGAGAAAAGTAAAATTTTTAAAAGTAGCAGTGATTTAGTAGCACTTGCAGTCAAAGAGACTTCCATCATATCTGTTGTTAAAGTAAATTATATGTGTAAGAACTTCTTAGACATATAAATAAAATATAAGTAAAATTATATCATTTTTTTCATTAATTGAAATAATTTATACTGCTTACTTTGAAAAGGTTATATTTTTATGATCACTATTCTGTGAAAATGTTAAGTTAATTAAAAAAAAATCATTTTTTTGATTTATTACCTGGTTAACATAACATTTTCAGTTTTACAAGCATGGCATTCTTCTAAGTGTTTCAGTAAGCAAAGTAGAAATAGTAAGATATTTATACAAAAATTTTTAACTTTTCCTCATACTCCAAATTTATAAGAAATAAGCTTACTCTTAAAAATTCTGAGAATGACATTTAATAAATAAAAGATTTGATGTATCCTTTTGTTTTACTTCAGTGAAATTGTACTTAAGTAGGATTGTGATTTTTTTTTTTGAATTGTATATTATGTGGAACAGGTTGATCAGTGTAACATAAGACAAAAAAAGTTATAAAACATATTTGTTCTGTATATGAACAAATATACAATATGTGCCATATCCATGCAATTCACTTTCTCTTTTCCTCGGTTATTTTATCCTACTTTGTGCTTTCCTTGGTGATCTGGAGGAGATATCAGTAAATCTGTTATATCTAAATAAATCATACATCTACATGTGTATTAATTACTTTGCTGCACTTTTTTTAAAATTAATATCCTACATAACTGTTTGAAATATGTCAATAATAAATAATATTCATAATTTAATTTGATGTTTACTGTGATGAAAAGAAATTTAATATTTTACATTTTTTTTTACAGCATGAACTTTACATTCGAGCATTTTATATGTTGAATGAATATCCCCAGGTAAAAATAATTATAGTATTTTATTAAAATATATATATAAGATAAAATTTTAAAAGTATGACGATTTTTTAATGATTAAATTGTATATAATAAATAAGCATATTAAATTAAAGCATAGGAACTATTCATAAGCATAGAAACTATTCATTGGGATCTCGAAAAATGTTTAAAACACTTTTGAAGTAGATGTTTAAGAGAACATAAAGTAATTGTATTAAATAAAGAGAATGCTTTTTTAAACACGTTTTTATAAGTTTCACTTGTATGTAATGAAATCTTTGGACTCTATTTTTACCCACGTTAAAAGATTAGATAAATTCGAAATTTTGCACACTTGTCAAGGACTGATGATAATACAATATTTTCAAAATTTTGTTCCATTGTCCTGATTAAAATCGTCAAAAATAACGATTTTAAGGATTTCGAAAATTGGTGACTAATTCATTATATAGTTTCCAGATTTGGCGAATAATTTCATATACCATTTCTAAATTTGGTGACTAGTTCCATACTCCATTTCTAAATTTGGTGACTAAAAGACCCTACGCCTTAAAAAAAGTGCAACCCTAAATATGAAAACGCTTGTTATTAATACAAATAAAGCAAACAAAAAAGTGTTCTTTATGTGAGAAAGGAAAAAAAAAAGACTCGTGCATGTGAATAAAAATTTATGTTCTAACTGCTAAATATTTTTTATTTTTATAAAGCAATACATTTATAAGTGATATGAGTTAACATCATAGCAATACGTTTAAAAGTGAAATAATACGATTGAAATTTAGTATTTCTTAACACTTTTATTAGTTAGACCTGTATCTATAGAGACGGAATCTTTGAAATATAATGACATGGTATTTATCAGAAGCCTTGTAAACAGAGAGAATAAATACCCTTCAGACCCATTAATTAATATTCATTGAAGAGCGAGACTAATTTAAAAACTAAAAAAACAGGCTTTTATTGTAAATCGAACTAAAAAATGAAAGAAAAATTAATTGTTTAAAAAAAAAACTAAAAACACGCTCTTATAGTGAATTGAACTAAAAAGTAAAAAAATAATTCTTAATATAAGAATAAAATGATTAACAAGAAAATCAATGTCGTGGTAAAAGCATGGGGTGCTTTCTGCTACATTTTTACGCTAACTCAGCATTTCGCAATAGAACTAGTAAAAAATTATAACAACTAATATAGAGCACCCCACGCTTTTATCCCAATGACATTAATTTTCTCGTTATTAATTTTATTCTTATATTAAGAATTATTTTTTTACTTTTTAGTTCATTTCACTATAAAAGTGTGTTTTGTAGTGTTTTTTTATAGTTTATTTCATATATATATATTGATGTTATATTTCAAAGTAAAGTCTTTTAAAGAAAGTTATGTGATTTGTATGGATGAAATCTTCCAATTTAAAGAATGAAATATTTTTTTCTCATCTTTTTCAAAAATCAGATAGTAAAAATTGTTGTTCAAGTTACAAAAATAATATGTATGACTCTGATTTTTATCGGTTTCATATATAATTTTACTTCATTGACTCTCTTAAACTTGATTATGGGGAACTATTAAAAAAAAGAAAAAAGAAATAGATTTAAGAGGCATTCCAAAACTGAGGCTCGAATGAAATAATTGAAAAACACTTTGAAAAAGCAAAACATTATGCAACATACGCACACTAAATTAGTTCTCTGTATAGAATCGCAAAATTTTATAAACCTTTGTCAGAATGCAAGACTAATCATTCAGGGCTTTGACATTAGAAATAGGCTTGTTTGTTGTGCCAACATCAAAGAACTGTCTTAACCTAGTCGTCATTGCTGAAATGGTGTCCTCCCAGTTAACTAATCATTTTGCTAAATGCATGAAAATCATAAGTTGTCAGATTGGCTGTATGTGGGATGCTGCCAGACTTTTCTTCTAAACCGTTGAATTAAATTCTGGTTGGAACAATGCTTTGTGAGGTGTTGCATTGTCATGAAGAGGATATTTCTTTAATGTAAATGTTCATGCTTTTTATTTATCATAGCGTTATGTAAAGCTATTAGTATTTCGCTACATGATGCATCATGAATAGTTCTGCTCTCTTCCAAATCAAATATCTGTTGTCATGTCTTCACTTACCAATGAAAATGTATTTTGAATTTTATTTAATAGGGGTGAAAATGTGTGAAGATAAAATGATTCACCTATGTCTTTATTCCTATAATAATGTAAGGAAATGTAGCATTATTTCTGCCAAGTTATGGGTTCGAGTCCTGGTGCCACTGAAAACCTGTGTAGATGAGGCTGATAAACATTCAGTTCTGTTGTGGCTGAAGGTCGTATTAATGTGGTATGGGAGTTCGGAAAGTGAAGTGCCAGCTTGGGTTTTGTTCTCTTCATTTAACTAAAGTTTAAATTTCCTTGGTCCGTCACAAATTTTCCTTGCATTGCTGTAGCATGCAACTTTAAGGATTTTGAATTTTTCAAACAGCTTAGGAAATAATTGCCTGTATAAGCCTAATGTTGGAAGTGTCAAATCTTGCTCTTTCCCCCTCCCCCTTCCAAATTCAATGCACAAGGACCAATTGTGCACAAAATTTGCAATCACCCAGTTTGTGCTGTAGGATCAAATGAGCACTGCTGAAGATATTGCCAATTCCTGTTTAATGTGTATGAGGCTCAATCTGTGTTTACCTGCATGGCTATATCAGCTTGATGGATATTATATATATTAGGACATGTCAAGGGTATTCGATGAATATATATATTTTATCAACAAAATGCTGAATTTTTTGTTGCATAAATATGGCAGAAAATAGGCTTCTATTTTACCTATAAAGATATTTTTGTAAAATGTGCAATATATGCTCAAATGTTCATTAACAAGCATTTAAATTTATACTGTTATAAAGAACTGCTTTTATTTAATTATAAGTATTCTTTTTTATTGTGTGTGCCATGTATTTCAAATCTGTATAAAAATTTTAAAATTTAAAAATTTTGTAAACTTTTTTAATAATTCTTAATGAACTTTTTTCAAAAAATCTCATTTATTATTTTAATTTAAGACTTAACATTTCTCCATGAATTATGTATGCATGAATTTCATGTGCGTAGATTTACATGTTGAGATATTCTATATGCAATATATTTTTGAATTGCATAATTATTTTTAATGAGACTTTTTAATGACATGCAAGACAGTTGGACTGAAATGTTATTTGAGAGAAAAAAAATAGTTAAGTGTAAAATTTGAACATGTTAAAAATTGTACAAAATTTTTTAAGAAATTAATTATATCACAAATTTAATAGTGTACTAAAATTTTTCTTTGTGTAATATCTGGCTGAAAACAAGCAAAATTTGGCATATGAAGTGCACCTATACTTTCAAGCTGCATTTTTTTATTTTAAGGTATATTCGCCTTATAACGTGCACCCGCCTTTTTTACGAAGGAACTTGCAAAGTTCGTTAGCAATGCTATTATGTTAAAGCATTTATTCGATGTATTACACCCAGGATATAGAAGAAATGGTATATTTCTAGAAAAATAACCCTTTAAGTTCATAAGGTGTGACATTTCTTTTAAATAAACAGTATTCTGATCTTAGTAGAAGTCGTTAAGTTTTTTTTTCTGCATATCTTTTTTATTTTTGAAGTTATCATTTTCATATCCGGCGTAGAACATGCACCCATAAATTTTGATCTTTTTGTGTTATAAATGTGTGTTATAAGCCAGATCTTATGGTATTTATTTCCCATTAATATTTGTGTTTAATTCATTTTTGGAGGAGGGAGAGAGAGAGTAGAAAATTGTATTTCATTTGCTAATACCATGTAAGAATTGTTTAAATTTAAGCGTGTGCAATACTAACTACAAACCTTTTTTTCATTTTATTAAGAAAAAATTCTTATATATATGTTGTGAATACTTTTTTAAAAAAAGTAAACCAAGATGTAATTAAGAATTTAAGATAGTTTATTCTGAGAGTCTTATACTTTACTCTTTATTATTGATTTTTAATTCTGAATTTCCTTTCCCCCCAAAAAAAGATAACTGATTTTGATACAGAGAAAGGCTATTGTGAACTCTTGCAAGGCTTGTTAGATGACCACAAGGATGTTGTAACTCAGTTAGCTGCTGGATTCAGAGAATGTCGTAAGCATATTAAGGTATGCTTGCATGTTTAAAATTTTTATGTTTTGATTAATTAAACTTGGAATTCTACGATAAAGGTAGGTAATTGTACAATGTACTAATATATTCTATGTTTATAGAATGAGGAACTAGTACGTAACTTTTTGGATAGGACTCTGACTTCTCGGCTTGGTCTTCGAATGCTTGCTGAACATCATTTGGGTCTTCACAATGATAATTCTAATGGAAATGTATGATATTCATGAGCACTTTTATTTAATAAAAATAAGGGAATTTAGTAGCAATATTAGCATATAATCAGTTTCATTAATTTTCAAGAAAACCTATATTTTTGAAATATTGTGTTGTATATTTAGAAAACAAGTAATTGTGAAAGATTTTGAGTCCTGACTTTTTGTATTTATATTTAATTTCCTCTTTTCTAGGGCAATTTTGTAGGAGTTATTAATGTTTCTATGAAATTGAAGGATATTATTGAAAAATGGGCTGATTTTGTAAGGTAATATAAAATAAAAAAATCTTTTGTTATAAAGATACATAGAGAATCTTTTAAATTTTATTACATTCAATAAATGAATTTCCATTTATTTTTTCTAACCTGATTTTTATTAACAATGTAAAAGATATAATGAAAAATACATGGTCATAATGAAAAATACATGGTCACACACACACACAGGCCATCCTATCTATTATGATTTCAGCTTATTTATAACCGATTCTTGATCTTTTAAACTACTAGTGACTATTTTATATAGGTAATTGACCATGAAATAGATTGATAAATTTGCAAGTTTTTCATTTTTATTGCTTTAAGATCTCTTTTTGCTAGTATATCAAAAATTTGTAGATGCATGATTCTTAAATGTTTATTATTTTTTAATATATTGATTGACAACTTGAAATTTTATCCCTTTTTTTGTGTTAACACATAATCAAAATTTGTTTAAAAATTTTTAGCCTTATTGTTTTAGAAAGTTAAAAAGTGTATTCATTAATTCTAGAAAAGTGTCATCAATATATTACATTCAAAAATTATCATGCAGTTTATGTATTATGTGTACTAAACATTGACTGTTAGAATTGTTTCAAACAAAATATAATAAGTATACATAGCAATAATAATTCCAATTTCTTATTTTCGTTTAGAAATAATAAAATATTGAAGGGAAAATAACATCAATTATTATATATTATACATTTAATTATTTTTATATTCACTTGTAACTTTTAAAACCATGAACATAATCTGTTTTTATTTATTTGATAGCTGAAAAATGATTTTGCAATTAAATTACAAATAAGATAAAGCAGGTATCTTTTTAATGAGTGTTTATCAGAAAAGTCAAACTATTAAACGCTTTTGTGAAATATTTTATATTGTAAAATATAAGGGATTATAAATATACCTAGATAAAGAATCTGTGAAGGCAACATGTTATTCATATGACTGTTAGATATTGTATTGGTTGAAGTATAAAAAAATGTGTATATTTTAATAAATTTTATAATTGGAACTTCAACTGTTTTCAGTTTTGCATATTCAGTAATAAGTTAGTATTCATCACATAGTGATTAAGGGTACATGGCAGATTAAGTTCGTAATGCTTAATTTTTTATTCTAAGTAATGTTAAAAGCATTAAATGTGTGCGAATTTTTTCTACTTTACTACTTTCATTGCATGTTCATCAATGGATGATCTATGTGGCAAAATAGGTTTTCAGAATTTTTTACTGAGGGAAGTTAAAATATAAACTAACATTTTGTATTTTATTATTAAAATATTTCAGTATGGATATTCATTTTTTAATCTTTTTTTTTTGTTTACCTAAGATATGCAATTTAATACAGAAACCTTTTTTGTTATTCCTTATTATATACTGCATCCTATCCTTTTCTATTTGCTTTCATAAGCATAAATTTTAGAAAATATCCTTTGAAGTCACATTTGTATGGATTAAATTAATTTCAATTTCCTATTGCAGGCAAACAGCACTGCACAAATATGGCAAATCACCTGCCATTAAATTAAATGGTCACATTAATGCTGTATTTCCTTACATTCAAGCACCTCTTGATTATATCATTCCAGAACTTCTAAAAAATGCAGTTCGGTAAGTATTTTGATTTATTTTTGTAGTTTTTTTTTTTTTTTTTTTTCAGTTTATAAAGTGTCATATTTTAGGTTTAAAAAAAACATAGGAAACAGCAACTAAATAGAATTATAAAATTTTGAATAAGCACTGTATGCTGATCTAAAGCTGAAGTAAACATTTGTTTTTATTTATCTTCTAAATGGTTAGAATAAACATCAATGGATAAAAATGAATTTAAAAAAATAACTTAAATAATAGTATGAGTTGAATGAAAATAACTGATTTTTAAAAAAATTTGTTTTGCTATAGTGCATTGGAAAGGTACATTTTTGTATAAAGATTTTTTATTTAATATTTAAGCCATTGTTATACTATAAACTTTTTACGTAAAGTTTTTATTTCTCCCATCACTGTCCAATTTGAAAATCTATGAAATAGAGATGGATTAGAAATGATACAATGCATCTTAGTATTTTCCTTAGACCTCTATCTACTTTCTTGGCTCATCATTTTCATTTTATTTAAATTTGAAATTGCAAAACTTGTCCTGTAGTTCCCAGTGCTAATGTAATATGCAGTGTTAATTAAAGAAACTCGTGTGATAATACAAATATTTTACTTCAGTACAATTTAAATGTAAAGAACACACACACATTGGAGATTTTTTTTATCAATGTTTTGTATGTAGATATATTTGAAATTTTCTATGTCTCTTGATTATTTTTTTAGAGCTACTATTGAAACTCATCTTGATGCATGCGAGGACAGTTTACCACCTGTTACCATTACCATTGCAAATAATGATGTAGATTTTATTATCAGGTAATCTTTTTAATAAAGCAATTTATAATTGGCTATTAAAAATTTAATATTATGGAATTTCTAATGTTTGAAAGTTATTACATACCCCTTTTAAAAATATCTGAAATTGTGAAGTACTAAAATTAAAATGAAAAACTTCAGGAAAATGTCAATCTTATTTTTTTTATTTAATCAATGTTTTGATTTGTAGTTTTAATTGTTATTGGATTAATATAAATAATTTTATTCCTTTATTTTTGGTTTTGATGTTTATGTGTAACATGAATTTTGGTATAATTCCTTGATACTTTTTATCTGGTAATTTACAAAAAAAAGATTTTAAAATTTAATTTTTTTTATTTTAAATTAGTACTTTCATGTATTCTTAAACAAGATTTTAAATAAGTATTTTTTTAATTGTAAATATTGAGAAAAATTAATGCAATTAAAAGTTTTTATTTATTAATTTAGGACGTATTGCTTTAAAGTACATTAGAGGTACTATGTCTTCTTTTAGAAATTTAAGAAAAGTATTCTTTTTGTGTAAAATTTCGAAATTAGTCAAAATATCAGCTTTTTAAAAATCTTGCTTCTCTTATACTTAATATGAAAAAAATCCAAACTTTTTTAATGTTTATTAAAGATTTTCATTATTATCATATGTATTTATTGAAATGTTACAGGTATGGACAAAATGAATGTAAAATTTACAGATCATAAAGCATAGTATTTCAAGCTTATAGTACTTCTGTGCTAGAATGCTGTTTGATTTTCATGAAATGTGATTTTGTTTTAGAATCTCGGATAGGGGCTGTGGAATACCTCATCAACTCTTGCCACACATTATGGAATATCATTTTACTACTGCTGGATCAAGCACTGACCATCGCTTAGATGGTGGCCTGTTTGGTCAGATGATGAATGAACCGAATGATGGCCCAGCATCAGGACCTATGCATGGGTAATTTACTTTTTTTCTATGTATTGTTTCTTGATTAGTATTAAGAAAAACTAGATGCTTTTCAATAGTCTATTAACATAAATTGTATCAAATATAAATTTTATTTCATACATGATAAAATTTTGATAATTGTGTAAGGTGTAACTCAAATCAATGTAATACTTACACTTCATGTATAATCTAAATTATCTTGAAATGCATCAGAAAATTATGGTCCAATATGTAAATGCTGATACAATACTGTTGATTTTGCCGTGTGATTTAATTTATTTTTTGGCTGTTCATGTTTGTTTACATTATAATTTGATATTCAAAACTTGCTCATGTTTTTTCATGATATTTAAAGCAAATTGAGTATCGATATACATCATAAATATACATGAGCTTAATATCAATATATACATAAATATATATGAGCAGACTGTAAATGAAAAGTTAAACAATAGCAATGTCTCTGCATTTACTATACCTAATTTGTGGGATATAATTGAACTAGCGGCATGGCCCAGCGTTGCACGGGCTTTCTCTTTCCCTCATGACGCCAGCAATTGTGTGCATTTGTACATGCACATTGTAAGTGATTTCTAAAATTATTTCATTGTTTTTAGTGTAAAATTATTGTTCTCTCTCCCTCACAGATAAGATACAGCTTCAAATTTTGATGTATGACTTATAAAAAACAATATTGCGTTAGTTAAAAAAATTATTAATGTGAAGCAATAAAAAGAAAACTATTCTGATGTTTTAAGAGTAAAACAAAAAAACTTTCATGTTTTTAATAATGGTTAGTTTCTTGGTAACTAAAATAAAAATTTCAGATTTTCATGAATCAATCGTTACATATTTAGTTTAAAAATGTCCCTAAAATGTATTTTTATCCAAAAAATAATAAATGATGTACTTTTTAATTAACAAATAATTAATTTAGTAATGAAATAATAGAAATCTTTTTAAAATATATATATATATATATATATATATTAATTATAAAATACATTTTCTATATGTAAGTAATAAAAGAAAAATTTAAGCTATTGAAACAATTGCTTTTTTTTAATGCATGAATAAACATATATATGCAAATTATTAAAAAAAACCAATATGAGGGAAAGCCTAGATATATATTTACATGTACTGAAAAAAACAATCAAAAAGAAAAAAAACTATCTGATAAAAACATTTTGATATTTTATTTTAAATTCATAGTTTTTCATTCCACTGTGTTTAGTTAATTTACAAAACTAACATATTCATTAGTTTAACAATAAAATCCTTCTTAGGTTTTAAAATAACAAAATTGGTTAAAAATGTTCATTTAGCAAATAATTGTTACATGCCATTTACTTAAGTAGCAGTAAAAGAGAAAATCTCGTGTATAGATATATATTTTATTTATATTATATAGCTGGTATACCCGTTCTTTGCATGGGTGAATTGAAAAATTAAACAATACAGATTGAAGGATAAAGAAGTTTTTAATAAGTTAATTTTATGTGAATTGCAAATTAAAAAAAAAAAGATTTTTGCATATCTCAGCTGAACAAAAAAACATATTTGTTAAATTTTAAGTCAGTAGATCTAATAGCTGATAAAAGGGATTTATATATATATATATATATATATATATATATATATATATATATATATATATATATATATATATATATATTTATAACTCTCCACAACTCTCTTGTCAGTTGATTTTTGAAAGCACCTTCCTAAACTGATCTCTGCTCAGCCAAAGTAACACATTGTTACTTTGTTGAACACTTAAAATAGTGTAAATAATTTATATCTGGAAGTGTCTTTTTGTTGTATTTAAATTTTATGTTAAAATCAGATATATGCTGCCATGGGCTCTTGTGCAGATGGCAGAATTTTGTCCTGCTTTCTTGACAGTTATCGTTATATTTTGGAAACTTAACACTATGTATATAAATTATAGCCTGTGTGTTATTCTGATGTATAAGGTATATTATTAAAAGTCATTAAAATCCATTCAGTTTTTCAGTGAAAGACTACCAAAATCCAAACATACTTTCGCATTTATAATATATATCTTGAGTTTTCTAGTTTGATTGTGTAATGTATGAAGTAGAAAGTTAAATGTGTTATATGATCTCCCTTAGTTTGTTGAAAATTTCATATTTCAAATTTTATTCTTTCAGTAAAGTTGTAAATTCAAAGTTATACAGGGTAATTCATAATGAAGTATACAGTTTTGATGCACTATTAATCAAGGATAATACAAGATATTGAATGTAACCTGTAACAGAATTGTATGGGACTATTTTAAGTTTTGTTAGAGATGATCTGTGTGAACCCTTTGTCACACATCGAGCTGGTAATCCTTTTGTACTCAAACGTATGTTAAGGTATCAACTGCATCGATAGCGGTTGTGATACACTGTTTCAGCCTCATCCAGGACTTTTGCACAAACAACCTGTAATTTTTCCTATCATTGTTGGTTGAATTTCTGAAAAAGGTGGAGGTTCTTTTTTTTTTCTTCTGAATAGTGATCAAAAATCCACAGCAGTTGTGGATTTCATTTGGCTAAATTCAAGAAGCCTCTTCTATTGTAGAGACCAACATTTCAACTTATTAGTCACATGACATGCCTACTATTGTTGATGGCATTTATGTTGGGGGACTTGACACAAACTTTAAAAGTACATCTACACTACACTTTATAGTTTACTGAGGTGGTACCTGTCTGACCATTACTGTTTTACTGCATCAGGAAAGTGTATATTTTATGAGTCACACCCTATATTTTAAGAATCCTTAAAGATAGTTTTCAAGATATTGTCATCTGGACTGAATTTCACTTTCTTACAGCCTTTGCAAGAGAGAAAGTCAGAGTTCAGATGTGGATCTTATTCAACCTTAGATTGCTTGGAATTGTTATTTAAAAATTAATTATATCTGATGTACTTGGTATGAATGCTTGTTATAATCCATAATTGTTGAGTCGACAATTGCTACAGAACCTTGGATAAAATTTAAAACTTGCATCTCAATAACTTTGAGTCGTGAGTTCGCTTTGGAACACATGGGCAAAGCCTTGTCTCTAGTCCTGAATACTAATCCAATTGATTCCTTGAAATCTCGATAAACTTTTTAGCTTGTAAACAAGTGAATCTAATCAACTGTAAAATTTTTAGGAAAAACATGGTTCATGCAAAGCAATTCCCTTCATTTGCAAAATGTAACTGTCTGCATTTCAGGCATAGTTAGATCAAATTGGATTTCTATATTGTTAATTCCTTGAAAGTAAAAAATTAGACATTCTGTACTGACTTCTGTATAGTTCTAGGCTTATTCTGTAATGTTTAAAGATGTTTTTAGATACCAGTGTATTAGTAATATTTTTTCTCTGCAGTGACATTTTTTACACATTAACCCAATTTTCAATATTCACTTCACCAAGAAATAAGAATAGTGACATTTTAACGGAAATTTAAGATTGTTTTGCTTGATGCAAGTTTTTGAAATGAGTCAAGTCACTTTTGTTTTTAAATAGTTGATAAGTATCAGTGATGCACAGTAAACTTTTTAAAAGTATCAATAATAAATTATAATGAAGGTAAAATAAAACATTAATTGGTCATTAATTGTGATGATTAAAATAATTATACTTTCGCATTTATAATATATATCTTGAGTTTTCTAGTTTGATTGTGTAATGTATGAAGTAGAAAGTTAAATGTGTTATATGATCTCCCTTAGTTTGTTGAAAATTTCATATTTCAAATTTTATTCTTTCAGTAAAGTTGTAAATTCAAAGTTATACAGGGTAATTCATAATGAAGTATACAGTTTTGATGCACTATTAATCAAGGATAATACAAGATATTGAATGTAACCTGTAACAGAATTGTATGGGACTATTTTAAGTTTTGTTAGAGATGATCTGTGTGAACCCTTTGTCACACATCGAGCTGGTAATCCTTTTGTACTCAAACGTATGTTAAGGTATCAACTGCATCGATAGCGGTTGTGATACACTGTTTCAGCCTCATCCAGGACTTTTGCACAAACAACCTGTAATTTTTCCTATCATTGTTGGTTGAATTTCTGAAAAAGGTGGAGGTTCTTTTTTTTTTCTTCTGAATAGTGATCAAAAATCCACAGCAGTTGTGGATTTCATTTGGCTAAATTCAAGAAGCCTCTTCTATTGTAGAGACCAACATTTCAACTTATTAGTCACATGACATGCCTACTATTGTTGATGGCATTTATGTTGGGGGACTTGACACAAACTTTAAAAGTACATCTACACTACACTTTATAGTTTACTGAGGTGGTACCTGTCTGACCATTACTGTTTTACTGCATCAGGAAAGTGTATATTTTATGAGTCACACCCTATATTTTAAGAATCCTTAAAGATAGTTTTCAAGATATTGTCATCTGGACTGAATTTCACTTTCTTACAGCCTTTGCAAGAGAGAAAGTCAGAGTTCAGATGTGGATCTTATTCAACCTTAGATTGCTTGGAATTGTTATTTAAAAATTAATTATATCTGATGTACTTGGTATGAATGCTTGTTATAATCCATAATTGTTGAGTCGACAATTGCTACAGAACCTTGGATAAAATTTAAAACTTGCATCTCAATAACTTTGAGTCGTGAGTTCGCTTTGGAACACATGGGCAAAGCCTTGTCTCTAGTCCTGAATACTAATCCAATTGATTCCTTGAAATCTCGATAAACTTTTTAGCTTGTAAACAAGTGAATCTAATCAACTGTAAAATTTTTAGGAAAAACATGGTTCATGCAAAGCAATTCCCTTCATTTGCAAAATGTAACTGTCTGCATTTCAGGCATAGTTAGATCAAATTGGATTTCTATATTGTTAATTCCTTGAAAGTAAAAAATTAGACATTCTGTACTGACTTCTGTATAGTTCTAGGCTTATTCTGTAATGTTTAAAGATGTTTTTAGATACCAGTGTATTAGTAATATTTTTTCTCTGCAGTGACATTTTTTACACATTAACCCAATTTTCAATATTCACTTCACCAAGAAATAAGAATAGTGACATTTTAACGGAAATTTAAGATTGTTTTGCTTGATGCAAGTTTTTGAAATGAGTCAAGTCACTTTTGTTTTTAAATAGTTGATAAGTATCAGTGATGCACAGTAAACTTTTTAAAAGTATCAATAATAAATTATAATGAAGGTAAAATAAAACATTAATTGGTCATTAATTGTGATGATTAAAATAATTATACTTTGAGTCATAATATTTTATAAATAGAACTAGATTTTTTGGTGCAAAATCTTTATATTACCCATTCAAGATTTTTAAATAGTTTTTTTTCAACTGAAGACGGATAACTATTTCAAAGTTTGTAAATTACACATTTGTTAATGTAAATTTTTTAAAGACTACTCTGATATACAATACTGTTGAAGTACAAACATAAGGGATTGTATAGCTGTATGATTTCTTTGATATATACAGAAGGAATGTAATTATAAATCTCTAAAATTTAAAACAATTGAAAATAAATAAAAGTATTTATGCATTTTATAAAATGGTTTTTGTTATATGTATGTGTGGAATATGACAATTGTAGAAAAAATAAAATTTGTTTTAAAAATGCCAAGTTGCATTTTATATACAAATAGATTATTGCAATAACTACAAATCATTGTTTTTATATAGAATATAAAGATTAAACTGCAAGATAGTAATAAGTGTTAATGAGATTAAGTAATAAGTGTTAATGAGATTATAACTTATCTTTTTAGTTTTGGGTTTGGATTGCCTACTTCAAGAGCATATGCTGAATATTTGGGAGGCTCTCTAACCTTGGAAACCATGCAAGGAATTGGCACGGATGTTTATCTGAGACTTCGTCATATCGACGGAAAATTCGAGAGCTTTCGTATATAAATTTTTTTACAGATGTGATAATTGTGTATATCTAGTGTTTTGGTGTTACAAAGATCTGCTCTGAAGTGTGCTAATCTATATATTTTAATATTTTATCATGGTAAATTGCAAGTTGAAGGGATACTTATAGCATTTTGTTTAATGGACAAACTGGTGCACATTTTAACGAAGTTATGCTTTATAGGCATTGTGTTTTAACTAGCCCTTTACATATATATTTTGTCGGTGTATCATTTCAAGAATCTTGTTTTTTTTTTATTTTTGTACATGATATTAAACAGCTGTAATTCATTGCACCCTTAGTATATTTATTTTATTCTTTCATCTCTACTTATCTTTTTATACTTTGTAAACTGTGTTTGGATATGCCTAGTTTGTTAACTGAACATCAGCTTAAGATTGGATGATTCAAAGTAATCATTGAGCATCTTTCAAAGTGTTTACTTTGCAATAATACTGATACATATTAAAGAGTGGTGAATGTTGAGTATATAGATTATAATAAGATTGTTGTGCCACTTTTTGCTTGGAGCTTTGATATTATTGTACTATTTCAAGTGTTTCAAATTTGCATTTATTATAAATATGTCAGAATTTAAAAGTTTCATCACAGGGGATGTGTGCTCATATGATTTGTGAAAATTTTTAAAAATATATCTTCATTTACTCTTATTTAAAGGTAGAAAATGAAAAATATTCTGTTTTTGTTTCAAATAAATTAGTTGGCTTTAATTTCTGCATGCATGTAATTTTACTCTAATTCTAATGTAATATTCATAATGTTAAAGATGTGTATATAAAATTGTTCCCATAACTTTTCTGGTAAGTGCTTATTCTTAATTAGAAAAAGGTTTTAAAAATTGATTAGAAAGGAATTTAAGTATTGTGATTTTCTATGATTTCTCTGTAAGTTGCTTGCTTTTATAGTGCTTATTGGGAAAAGTTACTAGGTATTTCTTTGCAGCTATTTATTTTATTAGAGATTCATGTTTAATTGCTAATAAAGATTATGACAAGCAACTGTGTGCAGTTAATAAAATTTTTAAATAAAATGATCAAACATGTTATTGTGAGGTAATTTTCTTAAATAAGGAGTCCAGTGTTCAATGTTTTTATTTGACTCAAACTCATTAAAAATCTTTCTTAATTCAATTTATAAAATGTAATTACATTTCTTATTACTTCAAAAATTTCATTCAACATATTGTAATTGTTTTCATATTTATTTTTAATTAGTAAGACTGAGAGATATATAAGATTTTTATCTTTGTAAATGCCATATTTTCTTCTGGAAGCCTATTTTTGTATTTACAATGTTGTGTATTGGTAAAAAAATTTCAGTTTAAATACCTATATAAAGAGACAAAATAAAATACATTGTGTCTTGTGATTTATTTCTTGTGTATGCAAAAGATTTGAATTATATTTTTTTTAAGTATTTGTTATAATTTTGTATTTTTTCTCTAAATTTTTATGGCAATTTCTCATGATTCACTATATGATACTAAAGGTTTCGTAATTTCGTCTTTTCAATTTCTGAGCTTTGAGATTCTGTTGCTTTGCAAGAAAGGTGAATCAGTTCAGTAGTTAGTAAATTTCTGATTGTAACATCTAGACTTGATTGCTTAGGATAAAATCTTACTTTATGATTATGTTAAGTTTAGGTCAAGTGTATGAATACTGACTTGACTGAAACATAGAAAACCCAAGATACAGTTAAAGATTCTTCAGGGGTTCTTTTTGTACAAATTGCTTGAAAAAACCCAAACTAAATTGAAAAACTAAACTCCTTTTCACCAAGCATTAATACAATAAACTAATGTATTTTATTTGTAATTTTCTGTGTATCTTGCACAGAGAGAGATGCAAAGACAATATGAAGGACATGGCATCAATTGTTGAATGGTTCTTTGATCCTGCTAAGTGATTTTCTTCTGTATTTTAATCGTTAGTAAGAAATTGGTTTGTCTCTGCTCTTCGCATTTTTTCAACCTTATGTGTGCCATAATCTCAGGAAATTAATATTAGCTAGCTTAAATTATTCATTTGTTGTACATTTGTTTTGAGTTAAAAAATAACTTTCCCATCCCTTTATTTGTGCAAAGGACTCTCTCTCTCCTCTCTCTCTCTCTCACACACACAAATTGTAATACTTTATGAAAACTTAGAGCTTTTTGTATTAAATATTAAAATAGTGGTCATAACCTTTAATTGTTTATTAATATAATTCCATTCAAATGCTTTTGATTATGCAATTTCTTGAAAAAAAAAGAGATTTAGTAAAACAGAATTCACACACACACACATTGGCTTAAAACATGAAAAACATCTTGTGTGTTAAGACACTTTAAATGCAACTTAAATTTTTTTAAATTTTTTCATAGATGGATTATAATCTATTACTAATTTATTACTAGTACATGAAATATAATTACTAATTATTATGTACTAATTGTATTAAGTATTAATAATTACTAATTTATTACTAGTATATAAAAATTATACAATGGATTGCAATAGTAAAAAACTATTCTTAAATTCATGAAAGTTAACATTTTCACTCGCATGATTGTATTTAATCAAACTATCAATAACACTTTAAGATCCTTTGCCAGATAGCTGTATAAAGTCTGCTTCAATTTTGTATTTAAGATTAAAGGTAATATTTTTTTTTTGTGTGTGGATGCAAAAGAGGATGAAAATTGCCTCGGTTTCTCAGCATTAATTGTTGGAAGAAAAGTATTTATTGTTCACATTGGATCGTTGGTAGCTTTGTAAATTCATTCTCTAGTTACAGTGGCTTTTGATTTGGTTACGCAAAAGAATGTTGACCAGAAAAAGAGGTCTGAAGCTGGTTGTGTGTTGAACATACAGCAAAATATTTCAGTAATGTAAAAATTTTGTAAACCAGATATTAATTTAGCTGTTGACTATCATTTGTTCGTTTAAACCAGGGGCACTCAACCTTTTTTTACACCAGGCCGCATACACATGACTAGTATTTCACATGAGAGGCATTTCAGGCGGTACGCAACATGCGGATAATGGAACAAACACACTATAAGACCAACGCAACACTGGACAAAGCAAAATTAATCAAAATAATAAAATGCATTTTTAGCTTTTATTTCAATATCATTAACTTTTTGATTAAACATACACGTAAAAATATTTATTTTTATGCATTTTTTACCGAGTTATGGGATAATTTCTATTTTCTTTCATCTATAACTAAGCCTTTTGCTTACAATCTACCATTAAAAAACAAATTGATACATTTGATTGCTTGATAGAATTTCCCGCCAAATTTTTAGTAAATTATTCTCCAGTAATTGAATTTATTAGTGCTTGGGCCACATGTGACCTGCAGGCTGGGTATCACTGGTTTATATAAAACTGTTATGAAATCCTAATGCCCTCAAATTTGACAAATAAGTATTCCAAGTCTTTCAAAAGTTGTTCAAATGCTCCCGATGGATTGAATATTAACGTCGCACTGTTCAGCTACATGAGGGCTTTTGGCGACGGACCACGTAATTTTGAACCATGGTCAAGTGCCGAGGAGGACACCTGAGTTGGTGACACGCTACATGTGAGTTCGTAAACATAATCACTAGGCTACCGTGGCAAAACGTAGTCGATAGTCATGCTACTTCGAAATGCAACGTTAAATAATGATAAATCAATCAATCGTCTGTATTAGAAATATAATTGTTTTTATCTAACGCTTGACGAAAATTTCTTTTAGTAGAAAAAAAAAATTGGTTCTATTTCTTTTTTTGAAACAAAATCAACAAAAATTAGTTTCATTTCATGCATCTTTGAAATTCGTGTTAATATTGGCATTATTGAGAGAGTGCAATCTTGAATGGTCGTAATTTTGTAACATACTGTATAATGAAATTTTGAGTTGTACAGGTAACTCGAGTGTCTTCTTGATTGATTTCTCATTTTTTGAAGCTACACGAAGGCTATTGAGGACGTACTTCGTAATTGTGAACCACGGTCAAATGACGAGGGGGGCACTTTAGACGGCATTCCACACCAACGTGAGGAATTTGAGCTTTGATTGGTTTAACGTGTATAGAGATAGCGAGTTTGAATTTTTTCCGGTTTCCAGCTGTCATGAGCTCTACGGTCAAATTTTTGTGAAAATAAACCTCCAATAATATAAAAGGGGAAAAAAGGTATACACATCAAAAAGAAAACAGTAGAAAGTACTTTAGGCTAGATGGTGATGTTGCCAATTTGTCCTTGTGAACTTGCTCTTAAAACCAATGTAAACAAATCTTCAGATTTTTTTGTGGTAGGATTAGGAATAAGCTTAAAAAATGGTGATTGTGAAAAGAGCATAACGTATAAGGTAGTCATTTAAAAGAGGAAGTACCAACTCTCTCCTACTTGTTAGTGCATGAAAACTGACATTGTGGTCTCGAAAATTACAACACACCAGATAAAATACATTAAAATTTAATAAATAGGTACATGTCGGCAGCGGTTTCTCTAAAAGAGCTTTTCGTAGTATGAACTTAAAACTAAGTCACATTCGGCATCTTACCCTCTTCGCCAATTTATCTCGGTTTCTGCCACGTACATTTAAAATGGTCTCTTTTAAAACTTTCGTATAATACAGCGACTTCTTAGCTGTTCGTGATTTCATGTAATTGGGAAAATTATACCCCAAGTACAGTCGACCCCGATTTAACGAATTTCGAGATTCAACGAATTTTTTTCTTTCCCCGATTAAAATGATGGCAGAAAATCTATCTAAAGAATAATGAACCTCAAATTAACGAATTATTTCAACAGCCGAAATTTTTGTTATTAGTTTTGTGTTAGAAATTTTTTTTTTTTTTCAAATGGCATCCTTTTTGTCCGGACCAGAAAAGAAATTTCCCTTGTCAGAAATTTCAATGACCAAGGGTGCAGAGCGTTATTAGACTTACAGGTATAGATAAGTCATAAGTGTAGCTTATTGCGAGAGTTTTGAATATGACAAGAAACTCCTTTCTTATCTTATCCCACTCTACTATGCAGGAAAATATTTTAAGATTTTAACTGGTCACGTTACATTTCATGACGGACTGCCTATCTGTGCAACTGAAGCCCAGGAAATTGTTGATTTGTCGGAGCCAATCAATAATGATTCTGATGCGGAAATTGATAATGCTATTCTTATCAAAACTGTTACATTTTGTAAGGCTTTATATTGTTTGGAAACGGCGAAAACATACCTAATGCAGCAGGTTGTAAATGACGCAGTATTTTCTTTGCATAAAATTAAAAAAAAGAACACTTTGAGACCGGAATCAAAAAGATTTTCAATCATCTATCAGTCAGTATTTTAAGAATTTCCAATAAATTGGCGTGTAACAATCCACCAGTAATATTTTTGACTGTTGAATAGAAACTGTAAAATTTATAACTATGGAATTTTTTTTATGTAGCTGCTTATTGTAGAAATCCAAAAGGAATTTACAAAAAATTTGTATTTTTTTGGTCCCTAATAGAACGAATAACCCCGATTTAAGAGGTGTTGGAAAGCTATAACCATATATTTTTTGACAATTTTACATTTTCAAATTGTATAGATTTTAACCTTCCTAAAAATACCTCACCTTAACCTTTAGGGTAATTAGAAGCCCTTAAAACCTATTTTTAAATAGTCGTTGAATTTGGATCACGCCCATTTGAATGGCGAAAAATGTAAACAAAGTACTTCGTTTTTGCTTAGAAGTTGAACGTCTGATATAAACCAGAACATGTATCTTTTATTGTAAATTGAGCCTAATACTTATTTATTTCCTAGCCGATTAGAAGTCTCACTGTATACATTAAAATAAATTTATCTCAAAATGTAAATTTTGATGTTCGATGTACATTTTCTGAGAAACTACTGTTCACAGGTATGTAACTTTTTTATGATATATTTATAATGATAACTAATATATACTGAAATGAGCTTTTTGTTAAAAACTAAAAAAAAAAAAATACTTTTTTCAAATTTTTTATGTGAAAAATGGGTCAAATTCCGCAATGTGTGATAAAAGATTTCATAAATTATTAAAAAATTCAAAATTATATAGCTAAAAGCTCATTTCAGTATAATGAGAAAGGTGTACGTTAATTGTATGAAAATTTTCAAGTATGTACATACAACAGATTTTGAGAAAAGGTACATCGAAAACAGCCAAGTTAACATTGTCAGTATAAATATATAGAGAGAGGTTTCTAACTCCCCTTAACGAGCAAAATATCTGATCCCGGTGAATTCGTTAAATCGGGGTCTGTCTGTATCTAGTCTCGGAGCTAGAATTGTATATAAGTTGAAGTTCAGATTTTACCAATTATCTTTGAAAATAGAAGTTACTCTAAGTTAAATCGAACTGACCTCAAAGTTAGCTGTGACGAGGTATGGAAGTTGAAAGTAGTGATAGTTCAAATTATAATATTGCTGTTGCACGAGATTAATACAGAAATCAATAAACGCAGAGAGACGTTATAGATGATTTAAAAATAAAGATAAAACTTTTATCTATTTATCTATATATATATAAATATATAAAAATCAATCACAACTTAATAATCAATTAAAAAATTGAAATTATATGAATCTTATAATACTAAATCCTATTTCAAAATATCAATGGCGAATATAGAAGATAAACTTCCATCGTTTTCAAACAAAATTATAAAATAAAAATTTATAAAATATCCAAGTGCAACGTCGGACTTAGGACCGATAAGTGGGGTTAAACTAGTTTGATGGCGCCAACCTTCCCCCTATTGCAACTTGGTAAGTTAATCGGAAAATATCCAATTCTCAAAAATTAAAAAAATAAAAGTTAAAATTAAACCATTAAACCTGAAAAATTAAACTATTTGCTATCGCATTCTGAAAGATATTATAACATTAAAATATTAAAATTCTAAAACAAACTAGTGCATATTATAAGTGAACCATCGAAAACCAAAGATGATGCACCCATCTTTAAAATAGTTGCATAGGTAGAAAAAATATCTAAAATCCGAAAGTTCAAATTAAAAACCCAGTATATTCACAAATGAATAGCATAAATCATTAAAAACTCACCAAAGAGTATCCTACCAATAATTCAATCCACAATTATTGAACGATTTCTCATATTTAATACAACAATTACCACTCCTATATTTTGCTCATAACTCCAACTAATGCCATGTCAATCCAAATGATTCATAATCTAACATTAGAGTTGAACTATTTGGTATTAGATGCAAATTAGATTGCATGCAAAAAACTTGCTTGATTGGTCATAAACGTTTGATTGGTCATAAATAACTTTAAAGTGTAGTCGTGTAAATATTGGTCTATGTGTGTGTATTAAAATGTATCCTGTGTGTGGAATGCACATATTCTTCACAGCTGGACCACTAACAAGCTGACTTTGTGGATCTAATGTTGTGTGGTGGATTTATGTATTTATGAGTTTAAAAATATTTTTAAGAAATATTTTTATGATCTATATATTTTCTGAAGAAGTTGATGGGATAATCATTCTGTATGCAACAAAATATAAATTTCTGGATATTCTTGAATTTATCAATATTGTGTGTAGTTAAATTATTATTTCTCATCAAAAAATTTAAAATTATATTTCTAAATATTGATATACGTAGACAACTATTGAAGTTCGGTATCTTTATGACATTGAATTTAAATACTTCCCTTTTATCATATATATATATATATATATAAATATAAAATCGAAGTCTGAACTTAAATTTTATTACATCCTTTTTTATACGGAGAAAATTATTTAAAAATAGATTCAGTCTTTTCCTTAGGCCATTTTCTCAAAATATATTCTCAGCCTTTCGCAATAAATTTCTCAATTATAATGTGACTCTTAAAGTTTTATATATGTCCATTAGAATAAAATTCAAACAACATCTTAACAAAGTCTCAATCAGTAAATTTCCAACACTGAATGCCACTTGAATATACCTGAAGGGACGCCTTTTAATTCCTAAGCCAGTAATAGCGATTCCACAGTAAAATAATCGATACTATCATCACTATTTAAATTTTGATCGTCTTACGTTCAGTCATTAATTGCATTCGACTGTTAAAGATCTTCCCCAAATTTTCATCCTATCGCTTTAAATCTCTGAATAATTAGCTGCCCTAGGGCAGTTTCCATCAGAAAATAAGATCCACATTCCACCCGATTTAGTCATGTCTTAAAAGACTTGGGTATCAAACTTTCCCGCCTTCGAATTATGCGGGATAGAATTAAAGAATTTATGAGCGCACCGGCTACTATACCGCTCTCGATGCCAAAAATGAAAAATGTTTCTCTTCCATTTAGTCAGCATTGCTTTGATCGATCGCAGACTGGCTGAAATCAGAGCAAGGGGCCTAAATATCAAGCTAGGAGATTAGGCATATTCTTTTTTTCAATTCCTAATATTAGTTCACTCTCTCCCTATACTTATATATATATATATATATATATATATATCCAAATATATATATATAATCCAATCGTTAATAAATTGTGCTTAGAATACTTTCTATTCCTCCATTCAAGTTCTAATACATTTTTTAAAAAATTGTATTAGATTAGACATATTCTTTTTTTCAATTCCTACTATTAGTTACTCTCTCCCTAAACATATATATATATATATATATATATATATATATATATATATATATATATATATATATATATATATATATAGCAGTTAATAAATATAAATTTGGTACAGATAATAAAATATTTTTTAATAATATTAAAAATCAGATTAAAAAATTGCAAAATAAATTTATTATTATAGTTTATGTTGATAAAGTGCCAGGAAGTTTTTCCTTCATATGTAAATACTATTATAATTTAATGATCAACAATTATTTTGATAATAATACAGCTGTTATTAAATCACCTGTTTGTGATAGAGAAATAAATAATCGAATTTTGGCTTTTCATAAACAATTAAGAATTCAAATTAATAATAATTTTAAATTTCTACATATATTTCTTACTCCCAAATTTCATAAAGATCCAGTCAAATTTAGGACACTTACAAATGGATTTAATACATATATTAGCAAATCAGGCAAAATTCTCCATGAGAGAGAGAGAGAAATATTACATGATACAATAAATAATCTTAAATCCACAGCCATTCTTAAAAATAGTAAATCACAGTGAAAAAAAATAGTGTTCATTTATTGAACAAATGAAGGATAAAAAGATTTATTCAATCTATAGTTTAGATTTTGAAGATCTTTTTAACTCTATTGATATTGATGATTTGATTAATATACTTGTAAATTTACATAAAGATAATTTATTTAATTATATTAATTATGATAGATTTGGTTCACTACTTAGGTTTGTACTTAAAGAGAACTATATATATATATCATAAAGGTAACTGTTATCTACAGATTAAAGGTTTGCCACAAGGTGGCCCTGTGAGCAACTATCTTGCCAATTTATACTTACATTATTTTGAAAAAGTAGTTACATTAATAATTCTAAATATTATACTTATCGTTATATAGATGACATAATCAATTTTGGCTAACAAGTCAATTTTATACCTAACATTAATTTTTATCCACAATATCTTAATTTAATACAGACAAATAGTAGCAACAATGAAGCAAACTTTCTTGACATACATATCAAATTAAAAGATATTGTAATAGTTTCTAATATTTATGATAAAAGAGAAGATTTTAATTTCAATGTTATAAAAGTTCCTCATTGGGAGAGTAATGTACATGTTTCTATATTCAGAAAAATTACTATTAATTATATACAACGCAATAAATTTCTGGTGTCAAAAAATCTGAAATAATAAATAACTATAAACATTTTACTAAACATTGCTTAAATCAGAAATACCCAATTAATTTTATTAATAGTTATATGATTAAAGCTATTCAAAATAGTAAGGATTAAAAATTCTGAGATTGATAATAGTTTATTACTTAGTTAAGTTATAGTTACCTCCAAATTCTAATATTAGATAAAATTACTTATTATTATTTTATTCATATACTCTAGTGTTACTAAAGTTATGGTAATTTGTAACTATTATTAATTTTTATTTCCATTCTTTTTACACTTTTGTTATGTGCTGCATTTCAGCCATTCACATGATTTAAATCTGCATTAGAGTCCCGAATCTGGCAATAACTTATTTCACTCAGATTTCGCGCGGGTTCTGCATTTTTAAGTGCAATTTTTGTTGCAGAAATACTATGCAGTAGGAATTAAAGATTTATTAAGTAAATAAGATTCTAAGAACGAAGCACACAGCAAGCGTTACAGTAGAAAGGTAAACACTAAAGGTGTTGCCAGATGTTTAACTAGCAATACATCCAAACGATTACGATTAATTTGATTATTACAATACTCTCCCTAAATCAAAATAATCTGACAATATTAAAAAAAAAGGTACATATACATACATGTAAATACACTAATAAAACCAATCACTTAGAATACACATGCTACAAGAAAATAAAATAACACATTATTAAATACACAATAGCAATGTTAATAGTACAATATATGTATGCATGCACTAATTAATTTCCAAAATTATACATTCCTAGCATTAACTCTTTAGTTTTAAAAATCTATCTTTAGTAAGAGGTTTAGTGAGTATATCAGCAGCCTGAACTTCACTACTACAATTTTTGACATTAAGTTGCTTATTTTCATATTGTTCTCTTATAAATTTGTAGCGGATGTCAATATGTTTGGTCCTATTATGGAACTCAGGATTTTTCACTAAACGGATGGCACTTTGATTATCTATTTGAAGACTTGGAACAGAAGTCACACAGCACAATTCTTTTAAAAGATTGTTCAACCAAATTGCTTGTTTTGAAGCTTGGCTTGCTGCAATAAATTTTGCTTCAGTTGTGGAAAGAGCAATACAACTCTGTCGTTGACTTCTCCAGGCTATAGCTCCTCCATTGTACTTGAACACCATTCCTGATGTTGATCTCCTGGTTAATGGATCCCCAGCATAATCTGAGTCACTATATGACTAAAGGCTAGCACTAGAAACACTCAGATACACAATGCCATACTGTTTAATTCCATTAAGATACCTCAGGATCTTTTTCACCATGGCCCAGTGTATCTGTTGAGGTTTATCCAAAACCTGAGAAAGCACTCCCACTGCATATGCTATGTTGGGTCTGGTGACAATAGCGGTACATCAGCTGAAAGAGATACTGAATCATCTGTAGACATAGCACCCTTTTCAATAGGAGTGCAAACATGATTTGAATTAATCATATCAAAGCAAGATAGGATCTTCCTACAATAAGCTTCTTGGTGTATAAAAATTTTACCACATTCTCAAGATGCCCAATTTGCATATCAAGAAAATAATTAGCTTCACCATAGTTTCAAAGGAAGATTTGCAGCATAAATTATAGATCTTGCACATTCTACAATAGTTCTATTTTCACGTTCTGCAGCTCCATTTTGTTGAGGTGTCTAAGCCATTGACATACGAGAAGAGATTCCAAATTTTTCAAGAATACTCTTCACTGTTGTTGAATTTATAACCTCTCCTCCACCATCACTTAGCACCTCCTTGACCATATGCCCAGCATTTTTCGCTTCATTAAGAAACGTTTCAAGGCAGAAACTTCACTCTTGGACTGCATAAAAAATACCCGACGGTATTTGGTGAAATCATCTTTGAAACAAACATAGAATTTAACACCACCTAGAGACTGTTGCTGCATTGGACCACATACATCTTTATTTATCAATTCTCCTGGTGTTGTAGCCCTTTGTTTCCTTGTTCCAAAGGGACGACGACATTGTTTGCCATAACAACATCCATCACATATTTTGCTGTCTTTCACATCGCTTTTTATTTGATATTTGCTCAGTAAATCCCTAACATGAATCTTGTTTTGATGACACAGTCTTTCATGCCACAATTGTAAGGATTGGTCTGCTGAGGTAACAAATACTTCAGCAGATACTTTTGGATGAAGAACACGCATTTCTAATGCATATAATCCCTGCACAGTTCTTACACCTTTCATGCACACTCTGTGATCTCTCAAGAGGGAGCACTCATCTTTTGATGCTTGGAACTTGAAACCCTTTTTTAAGGTTTGGCTGATGGAAAATAGATTTCTACTAATGTCAGAAACATACCACACTTCTGTCAGATGATGCCTCTCCCATTTGTTATTGATCCTTATTTCAATATTTACAGTTACAAGTCCATAAGCCATAATTGCATGACTATTTCTCACATATGCTGGCTTAGGTGAGTTGAATTGAGTGAAGTCCACAAAATAATTTTTGTGGTTTGTCATGTGAGCTGATGCTCCACTTTCGTTAATCCACACTTCACTTCCTGGAACACCTTCCACAGTGCACACAAAAGCATCACCATCAACTTTTGGTTTGCTTTCTTTCTTCTAACAGTCCTTGGCAAGATAACCCGGTTTACGACACACGTAACACTTCCTCTCACGTTTCTTGAAAATATTTTTCCTAGTAGCAACCAGGACTGTGGAATCAGCTGATTCGGACGGTAGCCTCATTTCAATAAGTCAAAGTCTTTCAGTCAATTTATTGACTGATCTCTCCTCTATTGGCACCGACTCCCACACACTCTTAAACTCGAAGTATTCTGAGGGCAGTGTGGACATGATTCTGCTCATCAGCCGGAGATCCGGCAATGTTGTCTTAGCAACACGCCTTAGCTCGTCATTTAACTCACTGAAGTTTATCTGCAGCTTTGCAATATGGTTTACAATATCGTCCTCCAATTCTTTATCATTGCGGAAAAACTTCTCCATTAAACGATCCAGCCGTTGCCCAGAACTCTGCTCATACACCGACACCAACTTTTATCACACACACTTAGCTGTGTCACATATCGCTGTCAATTCGGCGCTACTGTTCAGTTAGAACAGTACTGTTAGAATCAGTTGGGCAAGGGAGTCGCCCGTAATAAAAGCTTTCTGCTCTTTCTCATGCGTGGCAACCGCTTCAGCTGAAGCCTCGGCCGATAAGCTTGGGCATTTCCGATCTCCACATACAACATCATGCACATCGTGATGTCGCAACAAAAGTTCGATTTGCCGCTTCCATTTGCTCCAGTTGGCAGCTCCTACAAGCTTTTCAATATGAGCTTTAAATTTCATCTCAGTCTGTACAAGTGCTTAGGCCTAACAAATACACGCGGTATTTTACTTATAATTTTTTTTTTAAAAAAACTTTTCACGAAGACACTTAACAAATGTTAGCGATTCCTGGGCCCATAACCTGTTGCAGAAATACTATGCAGTAGGAATTAAAGATTTATTAAGTAAATAAGATTCTAAGCACGAAGCACACAGCAAGCGCTACATTAGAAAGGTAAACACTAAAGGTGTTGCCAGATCTTTAACTAGCAATACCAATACGACAAAAAGATTACGATTAGTTTGATTATTACAATAATTCTTAGGTAAGTTACCTCTATCTTGTAATTGATTTAGATATTCCTATCCATTTCTTTCAATAAGTTTTTCTCAGTATTTTTTACATAAAGGGGGAAGGTTGGCTGGCCAAAAAACATGTTCAACCCCACTTTTATATAAATTACTTTATATATTAGCTGTCCTAAGTCAGCAATGTTTAAAATACTGCAGCATCCATTTTTTAATTTTTTATCTCGGTTATTCATGTGTCCTTCATTGTATGATTCTCCTACTGTCTATGTGTTTTTCGAATGTGATTGTTTGTAGAGAATAAGACTATATATAAATGTTACAAATTGGCCGAGTGTGGTATTTGTCGAGTGGCTTCAAGAAAGCATCTTCAGTGGACGTTCATCTTTTTATTCACACACACATCACGTAGGTGGACAATTCACAGTTGTATTTCATAGATATTTGATAAGAACACGAAAACAGACACATATAACAGAAGCGACAAGACGAACACCAAGACAGAGAGAGCGATTACACAAAATTTTCGCCTTTATACCGTCAGTGACTATTTTCTAATAGTAGTTCTAAAATGGATAGAATGGGCGGGACAGGGATTTCGGACCAGCCGATTACGATTAAGATTACAGTGTTATTTTTAAACCAAAAAAATTAAAGTGTGTTTAAATATTAGTACAAAGAGTTAACAAAAAGGATACAAGAGGGAATTATTACACACACACACACACACACACACACACACACACACACACACACACACACACACACACACACACACACACACACACACACACACACACACACACACACACACACACACACACACACACACACACACACACACACACACACACACACACACACACACACACACACACACACACACACACACACACACACACACACACACACACACACACACACACACACACACACACACACACACACACACACACACACACACACACACACACACACACACACACACACACACACACACACACACACACACACACACACACACACACACACACACACACACACACACACACACACACACACACACACACACACACACACACACACACACACACACACACACACACACACACACACACACACACACACACACACACACACACACACAGCTGGCCACCGTAAATGCAACACCCTGAAGGAAGCATGCAAATAAATGAAATTTACAACATGCATTAGCGGAGATGAGTATGCAAATGATTAGAATTTCAGTGCAGACACACATCACGCGCGTCTGTCGCGCCACCTCAAAGCGTTATTTAAGGCTTGGAGATTTCAACGATTTCAAGTTCGGCAATTGTGTTTTTTTGTGAAAAGTCTCAATCTTTTTTTTTTCATTTTTATATTTGTTAATGCTGAAATTTTGAATTCGCTCAAATTTGTAGAAAATTGTAACAATATTTTTAAAGCCTTTTTTATAACTATTATGTGAGATCTAATAGTCTCTAATTTTAATCCTAAATGAATTATATGACTTCCAAATATTTTGAAATTAAATTTAGATTATTTAAGAGCGAAATTAGTTTTTCCTTTTCATTCGAAGTTAATTCATATGCAGATGTATCCGTATTTCAAATGGATTACAAACCCAATCAAATTTTTTTTACATCCTTCTATTCACGTCATATAAGTCGATTAGATCATTGTTATTTTATTTCTACGAAACAACTAAATGATTTCCTTTCGGATTTTATTTTTCTTCTAAGATTATAAATAATAATTTAAAAAAAAATTTGGCAGCGTACTTCAAGAATTTGGCGACACACAAAAGTGCCGCGGCACTGCGGTTGAGGAGAATCACTGATCTATACACAAATCAAAATTTATCAAATGTAAAATTTTTAAAAAAAGTTCTACTCACACCATTTATAGTTTTACAAATCAGAAAATATGTTAATAGTGCATTTTTTTCTTTTGCTTTCCTCTTGCAAAAATATGTAGGAAAAAAATAGTGATTGGGAATTCAATTTTTACGTAACTGTTTTATTTTCATCAATCTGTAAACTTTACATTTAGTGTAACAATATATCAGAGCACCTTTGGAAAAGAATTTTTGAAAATATTTAAATTTTATGTCGAAATGCGTATCTTATGGTTTTATAATATACATATATTTAAAATAGCGAAAAAATATCTAGCCTTTCCAGCACTTTTGTTTGATTAATTTTTTTCTATGTGTGATGAGGATATTTTATTCAAAAATAAGTAAGAATGTAGGTTTTTCCTCAAAATATGTTTAAGTAAAAGTAAATAAATATATTGACAATTTGTAAGCCGATCAATGCGGGTAATTATTTTCTTTAGGAAATTGACTATTATTTTAAAAAAATCACGATTTTCATTTAATCCTTTATCGGCCGACGGTATTTATAAGCAACACTCACTTTAAAATTGCATAGAATAGCCATTTTTATGAATACTCTGACGATACTTAGCAGAAATATTCTTTTAAATCCACTCTTCTAAGATATATGGCAGCATGGTTTCTACGATGAGCATTTTAGCGGGGAAAACGAATAGTTTTACAGCAGAAATTGCGTTTGCAGCTGACGGCGTTTTTAGCGGATTGCGAAGATAATCATTTTTGTTCCGAAAAAAGTAGTTAATGTCAAAAGATAAGAGTTATTTTTTTTTGTATGTTGGTGAAGACCTTAGGAAACAATTTGACTATTTATTTTAAGGAAACAGTGTACATAATTAATTTTACAGTTGTACATTTTAAATTAATTAATTAGCTCTAACGAATTAAATTTCCCAACGTTGAGTATATTTTTATGTACATCCCTTAATTTTCAATGTAGCGATTCAAGAAAAAAATATTGTCTGAAAAAACCTGCAGTAAATCGTAATGCGGTAGATAAAGTCATTGTAATTTCCACTTTCAAACAATACGTAGTTGTAATGTAAAAATGCGCTTTTGCTAATTATGATAAAAATAATTCTACTATTAGTTCAGAAATTAAGATTTTTTTATAATTAATAAGAGGGTACCCCTATCCGCCCAAGGTGGACAACCCTAATTGGGCAAATTATACAACTGTTCACATTAATTGAGGAAATTTATATGTTTTAAGTAGTTCTAAAGTGTTTGTAACTAAGAATAAATCTATTTTAAAAAATAACCTAGTGCCATCTCTTGCAGCTAATATAAACTACTTCAAAAATTTATGACAGCATCACGAAGAACTTTTTTTTGGATTTTGAGAGAAATAAATGTTGGAATGACACGTTATTTCATTAGACTACAATTTGATAATTTGTTAATCTTTTTTTTTCTAGTTATTTTAGAAGTATATTTGGGTAAAATTGAGTACCGATTCCGCATGTATTTGCCTTGCTCGATCAAAATTAAACCAGCTTATATAATATCCAAAGCTTAATGCACATAACAGAGAGAGATAGAGATTTGGGAATGCAACACTGTTATGACAATGCCAATAAACTGCTGCAAAATGCATAGAGAGATAGAACTTGACAATAACTTGGATATCATGTGTCGCAGACAATGTACGTAATATATGCATAGAGCGTATGAAGTATTGCTTAGATTTAAATTTTATATATTTCTTTCTCTCAATTCATCTAAAGATCTCGCACCATTAACATTTTGAATATACATTCTGAAATATAATGCATAGTTTTATATATATATATATATATATATATATATATATATATATATATATATATATATAAATCTCATAATAGAATACCTCATAATAGAATACTCATAATAGAATACCTTTTCTTTAAAAGTTATTTTTATAAAAAAAACTGTAATTAATTTCACTTTATTTTTATTTTCAAAACTTTTCATTGAAATCGCAGTTGTAAATTCATTTCAATAAATATTCACGTCCCAGACAGATAGGATTTTGTCTGTTTTACAGAATGGAATTGCTTACGAATACAATAGTTTTAAAATAATTCCCATAACGGATTTTTTTAAATGAATTTTAATAATTTTCAAGATCTTTTTACAAACTCAATCACTAAATAATTATAAACAATTAATAATGCATATATATATGAATATCATTGAAATTATATATATGCATACTCGTATATATATATATCCTGTTTATTAAACAAAAAAATTAAAAAATTCTATCTAAAAATTGAATGAAAATACTTTGATATCAACTTGAATTAATTACGCATTTCAATACCTCCTATTTTTCCATACAATCGTATCTAAGAATAAACTTTGAAATTAAAGTATTTTATGAAATTTTAAAAATTTTACAATTCACACATTTTTTTCTTTCATATTGTATGTAAGATGAAAATTTCTTCGAATTTTCAACTTTCCCCCCAAAAAAACGTGTTTAAAAAGTGACAAAACTGTATTTTAAACTAAGTTCGTAGTTTTAATTCTTCCGCTGGAAAACTTTGGAACTATTTCCACGTGAGCTGCAATATTCTTGTCATTCAACATTTCAAGAGCGTCTTCATCCATAAAAATATGCTAAATGCCTTATGATGTTAATTTAATTGTGTTTAATGCCATTTTCAAAGCACCCAATACATTTAACTTAATTTTAATGTCAATTTTAATTGTAGCATTATGTGAAGACACTAATTTAAAATTTGATATTCGATATTATTCATAAAGCGACTAAGTTTCGACTGTGTCTATTTGAAACTGCTGTTAATTGAATAAGATTTTCATCCTCAAAGACTCAAACCTGAAATTTTGTTATCTGCTGAAATTTAAGACAGAATATTTAAAATTATTTCCTGTTAATGGATGATGGAAATGATAAGCACGATGTAAGTTGCCAGATGCCTATACTTTTCAAATATTAAGTATAGAATCAGACGATTTTTTCCAAATAAAAGGAAAGAACAAATTTATATTAAAGTAAATAAATGAGTTTTCTTGAAAAACACTTATATTTAATCTTTTCGAACTAACGCAGTCTGAATATAAATTAATGAGTTTTCGATGCCGTATATGTAAATTTTGCTTTAGAAACGGAATGATTACCAGCATTTTTCTTCTTCTTTGGTCTGAAATACTTTTTTTCAAAGAATGCACAACAATTTTTTCGAATGCGAAAGCTATTTTACTTTATCTCTTTTATCTAATTAAAGAATTTTTTTAACTTCATAATACAAGGGAATATTTGTATTCGTGAAACACTTTTCTTTCAAAACTAAAAAAATCTAAGAGTGGAACAAAAGACTCCGAAATACGAATAGAGTTTTTCGTAAAATGAGAAAGAAGTTTTAATTTTATTAAACTTAACTTTATTTATATTTTTATTTTTTGAAAAATTATTGAGAATTCACTGTTTTGATATTATTATGAGAAAATTTTATCCCAGTTTAATATCTGGTATTTTGCATAAGAATTACTACAATATTTATTTCGAAACTCTAAAAGTACAACAAAAGGTGATTTTGTACTAGTTTAAAAAAAGAAATGTAAACTTCGGAATTTTCTCCATTGTCAACTACGTGATGAGTAAATTAACCCACACAAATGTCTTTCGGTTTTTTAAAAAATAGAAAAATTGATAGGAATCACAAATCTTATTTATATTAATGCAAAATCGCTAGAATATAATTATAAAAATATGAATTTTAGACCTAAATTATAATAATTTCGCAAAAGTTATTTTAATAGTTCATAAAATTCTGTTATACGGAGCTAGACTTTAGCAGGTTGAAAAACGAGAAAATGAGCTTTCCAGTAGAAAAAAAAAATATAGCTGGGTTTTTGAGAGAACGAATGTAGGCATTTTTTGACAATTTTTCAAATAATAACAATAATAATAATGTAGTGATAAAATTAACATTTGTAAGTCGATTTTTTAAAAAAGCTAGCAGCAGACAGTACTAGACACACAGGTGTTTTTTGAATTCATAATAAAAATCATATAGTAGAGCTTGGAAATGTCCGAACACTTGCAATTTTCTATAAAATTTAATGTTTTCAACTAACAAAAATTAATGCATCGGAATTGTAATTTCTTATATCTGCAACTTGTTCTTATTTAAATGACATAACAAATTTTTAAGACATAGTATAACTATTAATTTTAAAAAATAATAATAAACAAAAACTACAAAAAATTACGCGAGAAAAGTCTTCATACGCTTGTGATATTCAAAAAATTCCCGCACATACACACAACATTGACGGAAAATTAATTAATTGGGCTGTAGCCAATTCAACATTTTTGGTTTCGATGGATGTACAATAGTTTGGAGAGTTAAAAATGAAGAATTCTCAAGAATTTAGTTGAAACAGCGAAGCATATATGGAGGTAAAGGTGTTCTACTGTGTGTGTGCAAATCGACTTCCGGTTTAGGTAATTTGGTATTTTTGATCGCATCGTGAATAATTAGCTTTTTTTAAATATTTTAATAAATAATTTGAAATTATCCGTTCAAAATCAGAGCATAGTTGACGACTTCATTTTTTAACAAGGTAATGACCCCTAGCCCACTGCTCTCAACGTACACCTCTGGTGTCTCTATAATTTTCCCCAAACTCTAAAAACACCTCCTAAATCACCTGATTTAAGCCCAGTAAAACATATTTGGGGAGAAATTGAATTTAAGGTAAGAAAACATGACATATAAAAACAAAATATGAAGTAAAAACAATGATCACAGAAGAATGGTGGAACATCGATGCAGAAGTTACAAAAAACTGATGAAATCTATACCAAGATATTTAAAAGTTGTTTTGAACACTAAAATATATCATGCTGTGCTAAATTAAGAAAAAAATCAATATTTAAGGCTATATTGAGATTATTTTTAAGAGTATGAAGACTTTTGTAGCGTAATTTTTTAGGAGTTTGTGTATTACTAATTTTAAAAATAATAGTTATATTACGTCATAAAAATTTATTATGTACAAAGAAAAAAGATAACAACAAGTTGCAGATATTAGAAACACCGTTACATCCAGAAAAACTGACTGTTTGGTGCGCTTTATGGGCTGGTGGAATCATTGGTCCGTACTTCTTCAAAAACGATGAAGGCCACAACGTTACAGTCAATGGTGATCGGTATAGAGCCATGATTACTAACTTTTTCATTCCTGAATTGAACAATCATGATGTCCAGGAGCTGTGGTTCCAACAAGACAACGCAACATGTCACACAGCTCGTGCCACAATCGATTTATTGAAAGACACGTTTGGTGACCACCTAATTTCACGTTTTGGACCTGTGAATTGGCCTCCAAGATCTTGTGATTTAACACCGCTAGACTATTTTCTGTGGGGCTATGTAAAGTCATTGGTCTATGCGGATGAGCCACAAACGCTTGGCCATTTGGAAGACAACATTCGCCGTGTTATTGCCGATATACGGCCACAAATGTTGGAAAAAGTCATCGAAAATTGGACGTCCAGATTGGACTACATCCGAGCCAGCCGGGGCAGTCCTATGCCAGAAATCATATTTAAAATGTAATACCACAAGATTATCTTTTGAATAAAAAAAATTCATGTCAATCGAATAATATATCGTTGTTTTATTGCAATTTAAATTTCTATACCTCTAAAAAAAACACCCTTTAGAATGGTTTGGCAAGCCACCGCTAAAAGGCTCTCGACACCTGGTCAAAACCATAAGTCGTTGTCATTTGCTTGTACTGAATTTATCGGAGTCAACTTCAAAATATAATAATCTGTTTAAGGGTGACGAGACAAAGTGATCACAAACCTGTCAGAAGACTGTTACTGGCTTATGAAGACACCACCACAGTACTCCCCCACCAATGAATCGGTGATAGGTGAACGATTTTTTGTTATGGTAAGCGTGTGAGTTGTTGCTGTTAATTGGTGGTGTTGCATCAAGTGAGTATGACGACTTTGGTTGATGCATCAAGTAGATCTGACGACTTTGATTGCTCTTGTTGCGGGTATATGGAGCCACGACATATCAGAAGGTTGTGGTTTTCCTAATTCAGCCAAGATCCCAATGTGGAAATGCTTATCCAAGGACGGAACTCACGATGCTAGGGTCCATAGCCACGTAGCATAACCGCGAGACAAAAGTGATTACCCCTGTCCGGAGGCTTTTATTGGTTTATGAAGATACCACCATAGTATTCCATCACCCCCAAACAATATTGACAAAAATAACAGGCAAAGAACATGGACGGTGGTTTTCCAAAGCAACCACATTCTCTCCTCATCTGGTATCTACAGAAGATTAGTGATCGCTAGAGGGCGCTTCTGCTGCTTAGGACTGTTAGTTACAGTTATTATAAGAATGCTGGTTACATCTGGACTTTTCTCTGAAAATATTTTCCAGATTGTTAGTTTAGATCTTCCATACTATATCTAACAGCTAACCCACATCTTCCAATATTTTTTTTATAAATTCATCAAGAGAGGAAGGAAAAGAACTTTATGACTGATGTTAAAACCAGATTCATTTCAGAAAAGATTCTATGAGATCCCCAAATACTTCTTGCAGGTTCTATATTTAATTTTTTTTGTAGATGCATTTAAAACGATACTTTTTCAGCAATCGCTCTGCCATCCTTTTGGCTGTGCTGAAAATTTCTTGATTTTTATTCCATGTTGTATAAATTTGAAACATATTCAGCAAAACACTTATGACTAAAATAGTTACTAATATTTATTCCGTTTATTCTTTTTCTTTCTATTTAACACGAGAGAAGCTTAAGTGTGACGTAAATAGTAAGGGTTTATTAACTTCACATTATATAAAGCAACACGAGTGTTGTTGGCGATCGTCCTCGTAAATTTGAACCACGGTCAAGTGACGAGGACAAAACCTGAACTGATGCCCCCTCTCCAAAATACTACACTACACCGAAGTGAGGACTTGGAGCCAAGATAGATTTAACCCGGGAGCAGGCGCGCACTCGATACTAACGTTAATGGTCACGCGGGGGTGGGGGGGGAGGACTGAGTCGCTCCAATCCTTTTTTCATAATTATTTTTTATTGTACACGATAATTGTTGTAATTCCAGAGAATACTTTAACTAATATAAAGTATACTTACCTGCTTTTAAGGACTTTTCATTTTTCGTCTATAATTTCAGAAAAAATATCAATCAAACTGTGTAACGGGTCTATCCGCGAACCTTTCAATAATCCTCTTGGGCAAATTTACTTCTTTTAAATGTTGTTCTATTAAAAACTTCCTCCCGTAGATAAATGAAGACTTATATTTAAGTGGTAACTTTTAGGTACGAGAGAGATACATAAAGATTATAGAAGTTGGTGATTAACGTAAAGTAGCGGAAAACTAGTCGAGAGTGACTCGAAGATTAATTACTTAATATTTAAAATTGACAATTGACGATTTATATAGTCAATAAATTATATTTGAATAATAAAGACCAGAGGTCGAATAGTTGAGAAAGGAATACGGTAATTCAAGCAGTAAGTAATCAAAGATTGCTAAACGTAAGTTAATTAAATCTTTATAAATTATTAAGTATCCTTTCTTCCGTGTGGTTGCTCCTATACTTTATAGTAGCGAGCCTTTCCTAACCTGGGTTGCTGAGATTTAGTAAAGGATTAATAAATTATATTTGCTCTCACTATGGCTGATCCTCATTCTAACTCCCAAACATTAATGAACGGGGTGGCCCCTTCCTTACAACTGAAGTAAGAAGTTTCAAATGTGCGTGACTTTAATAAAGGACACAAATCAAAGAGACTTTTCGCTAAAATTACAGGAATGTTATTTGCAGGAAAAAGTGTCATATTTTGTTCAAGTTGTTTTAGTTTTATTATCCTTTTATGATCGACAAATAGCATGCTGAACTTTTGCTTGCTTGTGTCTTTTTGACAGGGCGAAATACGTCTTGTGCTACACTTATAGCTTCATATTTTTCTTGATGGAGTTCTTTTGATAGCATTTGAAAATTTTCTTTCAACTCATGTTCATCGCTTTTTTCAAATTTACTTTCGTTATTATGATTAATATGCATTATTTCAGCAGGTTCTTCCCTTGCCTGATCATTTTCCCCGTCCTTTAATAGAGATCGCAAATTCCTATTTCTTTTTTTATATTCTCTGCTAATTTACAATTACAAACCATAATAAGTCGTACAACACAGCAATCAATACCACTAAGTTGTTCACAGAGCGGAAATGTAGCATGTTCATAGAAAATATTTGGATCAAAAGTGGTCGCGCAGGGAACTCAGTCAAAATAAGTACCTTAAGATTTGGAAAAAAACGCGCGTTTGCCACTTCAAAAAAAGAGGGAGATATGTGACAGATACATTTTAGTTCCCATGAAGACTGTCATATACGAGGATACTGAAAAGAGTTCATGGGTAACAAATAAACAGTTTTCCCAGAAAGATTGCTAAACATAAGATTTAAAGATTTGGTGAGCCTGGGTTGATTCTGTGCCTTGCGCGCCCTCTTCCGGATGAACGTGCGTCAGCCCCTCTACAGAAGGCGTGTCTTCATTGGCACTAAGACTCAAGTTCATGACACGCCGGACACGATTTCTAGACCATGACCACAAGGCTACCACGGCTGCAACGTAGATAGTAACTGTTCTTATGAAATCATTGTAGAAGTTCGAGAAATACGCCTTCATTTAAAATATATAAATAATATCAAGGGGGGAGATGAGATGAAAGAGAAACAGGTTTCAAGTTCTGATCTGAAAATGTAATGTAAATCATCAAAATTTTTGAAATATAAAGTTTCTTTAAAATTATTTAATGACAAACGTTTCATTCAATTTGCTTAAGAATATCCCCAGAAGTATTTAAAGTGACTGACTACGTTCAGAAACGTAATTTTCAAAAATAATGATGATGTGTTTGGTGTCAGTTGAATTAGAATATACATGTAAAATTGTTTAAAGATTATTACTACAAGAAAAAAAAATTTAAATTAATTTTTTGGCAAGAAGGGAAGAAAGAATGATACATTTCCAAAACATTGTCCTATAAAAAATATTTCCGTTGCGCAATAATATTATTTTGCCTATATATAGCTAAGACTTCTATATCACAGTTGAACTAAAAGTTTTGAAAAATTCACGTTATTTTCAGAGTTGCGATTCAATGAAGTAATATAACGGGTATTTTATGTTGAAATTTCTCTATTCTGATATGATAAAATATGAATAAATCCACTTATAAATTATATACACACTCATGTCCATAAATTAAGGATAATGAAGTTCAGGCAAAGAAAGAGACAGAAGCAAAACAAATTTGACTTATTCGTAAAGTCCATTTATTAAACAAAAGGTAAAGAGAAATAGATGCTATATGTTTGACATAATTAATAAAAATTGCGATTTTTACTCCCTGGAGCAAATTTAAAAAAAAAAAAAAAAAGAACCTATTTACAAAAAACAGTATAACAGGGTTAGTATGATGGTTAATACGAAGTATGTCTCCCGGACGATGCAATACAGGCCTTACAACGCCTAGGCATGCTGAGTATCAAATCTGATCTTGGGGAATATTACACCACTCATCAAGCAATGCCCTCTGAAGTTCTGGTAGACAGGTGGGAGGGGGTTGAAGGTCTGCAATTCATCGGCCAAGCATATCCCATACATGCTCTATTGGATTCAAGTCCGGTGAGTATGCTGGCCAATCCATACGGGTGATATTCTCCGATTGAAGGCATTCGTTTACAATGTTTGCATGGTGAGAACGGGCGTTGTCATCCATAACCAGAAATTCAGCACCCATGGCGCCCCGAAACAAACGTACATGTTGTTCCAGAATGACATCCCGATAGATATGGCCTCTCATCATTACACTCTGAACATGCTGGTCAGTTCTGGAACCAAGAATAGTTCCTCCCCAAACTAGCCATCCTGCATCACCGTAACGGTGTCGTTCAATGGTGCTCTCTTGGTGGTAACGGGTACCTGGCACTCTCCATATTAAAGTCCGACGAGAATTAGACTGAAAACTAAACCTGGACTCGTCGGAAAACATCACACAAAGACCACTGTTGTGGTGTCCACAATGCATGCTCTCTACTCCAGGTTAATCGCAGGCGACAGTGAGTTGCGGTAAGTGGAACACATCTGACAGGCCAACGAGCATATAGACCAAAGTGCCCTAAGCGTCTGTACACGGTCTGCCTTGAAACTGTCGTATCGGTAGCTGAAGAGAGCTGACGAGACAGGTCTGATGCTGTGCTCCGTCTGTTTCTTTAGTCAGTAATTGCCAAATAAACGTCCTCATTCGGAGTTGTAACTCGGGGGCGACCTGTGCTGTAACATCTACTCACATTACCATCACCTTGGAATCGTTGCCATAGCCTGAAGATGACACTCTGTGTGATTCCAAGTTCCTCGGATACTTCCTGCTGGGTACGTCCACATTCCAGTCGTCAGATAATTCTACCACGAAAAATAATCATCCAAATGCTTCCTTTGTGCCATAACTGTGCGGTTATTGCAGTGAAAGGCTTTTACAGCGCTTGTGAACAATTTTACTTCTTTGCCACCATTCCTTATATACCCCTCTCTTACACTCTCGTCATTGTGACGTACTATCCGCGCCATCTGGTGGTTTCCTGTAATTTGCATATTCTTCTTCAAGATGTGTGTGATATATCTATTGGTGAAATTTTTATTTTAGAGTTCAATTTCTGTGGGATTCTGAATTATCCTTAATTTATGGACATGAGTGTATTTCAAAAATTTTAGTTCAGTCCTGATATAGAAATCTTTGCTATGTACACAGGTACTGTTATCGAAGTATTTTTCATAAATGGAGAATGTTTTACAAATACATCATTCTCTTTTCATTTTTGGCTAAAAAATTGCCTTTAACTAATATTTTCTCGCAATAATATTCTTAAAACAATTTTATGTGTATATTTTATTACAAATATACAAAAAAGTTAGCCATTTACGTAACGATTTTCAGTTCAGTTCAGTACAGTGAAATCACTGTAATAGTGGAGACGTGGCTAACGCCTTATGCTCCGATAAAATTTTGATTAGTTTTTAAGCATACGATTTTCCAAAATTATGGTTTCCAAACGATAGTTACGGTTTTACGGAAACTGTGTATTTTAATTGCAAGTGAAAATTATTTTAATGATCTGTGTGCACAAATACAACCTATATATTGATAAATATCATATTCTTATTCTCTAAAGAGAATATAGCTGTAATCCCAAGTCATTTGTCGAAGCTGTCAACAATGAATTCAAACGACAGAATAGTTACATTCTTACGACTAGACAAATTCGACATTGCACAACTACTCATTGTATGCATTATCTTGATTCTTACGTGAAACAGGATACCTTCAGCACGTGAAATTCGCTTTTATTTTAATGACCATACCATTGTTCCAAAGATTCCGGCCCTTCGACATATATAAATAGCGATTAACATTTCATCGATAATCGATATCAACTAAGAGATAATCTCTAACCAAAGTAAATGCATTCCTCTTGTATGTGTTGTCACTCTATAGAAGGTCCACACAAAGTTGATGATGTTACTGCAAGCCTTATCAGAGTTGGTATATTTTTATCACTCCACAGCTATTAGGGAAAGTGTTTGTATAGCTTTTTGAATCAACTAATCATGCTATTGTAAATAATGGAACTTCCAGGTATTAAAATCAGTGCAGAGTATTGTGTGAGTTTATGGGAGTAGCAAGATAAGGCCTTAACAAAAGGTCCCCTCTGAATCTGACAAGCTTTGCAAAGGAAATGCCAGGCAGAAAGAGCTTAAATGTCAGAAACATCAAGTTTCTTTGGTCTTTGTGATCAATTTTCAATCAGGAAGTAAGAATGTTTTATGAACAAAAGAAAACAATGAAAAATATCATGATTCAGCAGGATGAAGGTGCGGTTTTTATGAACGAGATTTTGCTTTGAATTCTTTGATATAATTTTATCTCTGTATTATCTATCTTTCCATCCGTATACCTTTCACGGTTATTGCTCAGATGTTCTGATTTATTACAGAATTATTTTAAGTAACTCAAATAGTGTAAGAGAAAACTTTAAAAAAATTATCTCGCGAATACGGATGAAGAAATTATTTTGGAAAATTGAGCGCATTTCATTTAATATCTTTTTGTATGATGTTTATTGTTTCAGAAACAGATTTTATATTCGCCAAAAGGCTCAATTATCATGACGGTCATGTGATAAAGGCATACACGTGATCTCCATTGAATTCAAAACAGGCATCAAACTAATTGTACTTGTTGTTCTATTTTTGTAAAACTTTAGTAAAATTTCAAATTTCATAATTGGACAAAGATGTTCAAATGATATAGATAAGAATTTCTTCAAAAGATTTTAAATTAAAAGTAAAATCTTATTTTATACATGTTTTTTTAAATAAAATACATTTTGTCTTCCTGCGCGTGCGTTATTTTTGTTCACAAATCTGTACTTTTAAAGAGAAAGTTTCTGAAAAGATAAAAAGTTGGCAACATCTAAGTGCATAAACTGATTAGTTGGAAACACATGATAGCTTTTATCGTGTGACTATGATGTTACATGAGGTTTTGAGCTGATTGGCTGAAAACATTTGATTATCATTATCACGTGATTATGATGTCACATGAATTGATCCCATTACAATAGTGTCACCTGTGATCTTCCTTAAATGAATTTAAGAGTATCAGGTCATACCCGAAGGAGATAAATATCAAAATTTAGACTATTTTTTGTAATATGTATCGTTTAATATTTCTTACAGAACCCAGAACTTCTTGTATAACTAATAATGATATTTTAATTATTTTGTAGAAATATAACATTACATTTTTGTTCAAAAGGTTTTTTTTTTGTTGAATGTTAGTTTCGAGAAAATTTATTATTGATCAAAATTTACCTATCCGGAAACTATGTTCTACGTTAGGAGAAAATAATTTAAAAAATAATTTCAGATTTCAATATTGCTACAAAGGGGTTGAATTTTTGAAAACGTGGAGAAAGACTTAATATTGATTAAATGAGATTTCAAATCTAATTATTTTTTATTTTACAAAATAGTTACCATATTTACTTGAATCTAAGCCACCATTGATTCTAAGCTGCATCCCCAATTCACTACATGTTTTTGAGAAAAAATAAATTCAGTGTAAAAGGTTCATCAATATCCGATACTTCAGAATGAGAAATAATGTTAATAATTAATTTATTTAACCAGCGTTAAAAATTTTCAAATATATACATAAACCTATAATTACTTTAAACGTCAGTATCATATATCGAAAATGATTTGTCACACTTTACTTCGGAATTGCTCTCAGCTTCGCTATTTTGGCACAAATGCATTGGATGGCACGGAAGACATCCGTGCCATCCAATGCATTTGTTACGCAACATTTTTTTTAAAGAATGTAAAAGAATTATTAAAGATTGTTTAAAGCTTACGAGGTCAATAATTATATGATTCTGTTTACGTCATCGACGTATATTTGTTTCATCCGTGTCAAATTTTCAGTGGCTGCTGCTTTGTTTCCATTTTTTTTCTGTTATAAAATTGCCTTACTTTTCATATTTGCGTCATATTCAACTCGTCTCGATGCTATTTTCGATACATTTGATATTTTGGGAATTAAAATAAAGTGTACACAAAAACATTTTCTAAATAATACCAAACAATAATGTTTAGAATAGATTGAATTCTGGCGATAAATTGCGGAAGGGAATAAGTCATAGATGCAAGCATCCAGAATGAACGGTAGCATTTTCCTTTTGAAATGGATTGAAATTAGTCCGATTCTAAGCCATATTCAAGTTTCAGTAGCATTAACACTGAAAGAATAGTGTGGCTTATATTCGAATAAATACGGTAACTAAAAGGGACGATTACTAGTAAGTGAGTACTGAGTAGTACAATGTATATTGCAACTTTTCATAATCCAGCTCTCTCTCTCCACCATCGAATCAATCTGATCCAAGCTTTTTTTTCCTTCTTCGTTTTATTGTGCACTGTAATTTTGACGGTACTTTTTTTTAAAAATTTGAATCTCGATTATAATTTATCTCCAAAGTCTCTTTCCGTCCAAAATGTCCTCTCAAATATTTCCAATTGTTGAAAGAGGAAGAATATACTAATAAGAGCTTTCGTAAATATTCTTTATAATGTTTTCTGATGAAACAATTATCATTTACTCACAAAAAAAATAAGAAAAAAAAAGTGTAGCTACAAGTTTCTCAAAATAAAATAAAAAAAAAAACACTTTGAAATTCTTAACTGTTTCATAATATCTTGCATGAAGCTATTTATACATTTTGTAACGTTTAATGAAATTGTAAGGAACACAAACAGATTCCTGCGAAACTCTTGATATTACTAAAATATGGAGAACTCTATTTATTTTAATGAGAGGCAATTTGAAGTTTATTTCCAAAAGATTTAATGGTTACACTTCAAAGCATGTTATACAGACCTTACTTTTTTTTTAAAATTGGAACATGTTTGCATGCTCTTTTAATATAAAAGCATTTACTGTGTGAGTCTGAGTAATATTATATGATAATCTCAACAATTTCAGATATGTACTGGAACGTATTTACTAAATTTAAAAAGAGTTTCTTTTTGAAAAAAGTAATTTGTGTTTGAGAAGTATTTGGATAGTATTTAAGATAATATGTGCTTTGAATCGTTCCACAGTTTTACTTTAATAAAGATTTAAAGTACACAATTCATGTCTAAAAGTAAGAAATGATACCCTATCGCGAAAATTGTTCAAAATTATGAAAAGATTTTTTTAGATAGTTAAATTATAAGCAAAGAAAAAAAAAGGTTCTGAAAAACAGCCATTATATATATATATATATATATATATATATATATATATATAACATTTTGTACTGGTTAAAAAAACAATGTCTCTAAAAGGAAAAAAAAATTGTTTTTTGATAATTTATTAGGATGAAGTTGCGTAGTTGAAAAAGCTTTCTTACATAGTTAAAAGTAGTCTTTTAATTATTTACTGTAAAGTTTTCAATGCATCTGCTCTTCAGATATCTAGCGGGTGTAAATTCAAGTTTTGCTTCATCATTGTTTTAAGTACTTAGGTTACATTATTCCTCCTTTAAGTAAGATTTTATTTATTTACTTTTCTGTTGTATTTTATTAAGTTTTATTCACTTCAAAACAAAGAATTATGTTGCAAATATTCATTCATATTTTGAAAACCACTTAATTTTTTTTAATATTTAAACCCACTTCTGAAATAATATAAATATTTAGTAAGAATGATACGAATTTTTTAAAAAAAGTTCTCTTGAAACAATACATTTTTCAAGGCAAGGAATTTTTACTATAAGTAGCTCAGTGTGTCGATTTTTCTGAAACTAGATTTTTAAATTGTGTTTTGATTTAATGCTGGGAGTATGCAGTGAGGATTTTTTGAAACTGTTGAAAAAAAGTGCCGATAAAAACAGTCAGTATTTCTATCATCACAGACAATATTGAGGATATGACAACAGCTTGGTCGGGGAACATCAAGGTTGGTTGTTTTTAAATTGATTCTCAAGTTAATGATGAGGTACATAGGTTGAGGTTGACGGACCTCGCATCAAACGGAAAAATAAAGGCAATTACATTTGTCCTGACATAGTACGCCTAAAATTCCAGGTTCGGCCCCGTCCCAAATCGGTGGATTTTCATGATGCAGAAAATCGACAGCGGCCATGTCACGTGATTATGCGGCTTGACAAAGACCCTTTGAGTTGAGTGCTCTTGGCAAAAATAAAATCCCAAAAACGTTTCGCATCACCAGAGCTCAGGTGCCTCCCTCTGGGGAGGAAACTTGGCGTCAAATGTACCTGCGGCGATTGGTATCCGCCTTTAAGGTGCTGCACTAAAAAAGAGATACCAGCTTCCGGGGAAATGTACACTAGATATGCGATGGTAAAACACCAATCAGCAGCCCATTAGAAATAAAAAAAACATTCATTAAGAAAACAAAAGGTTTCATTATTGTGAATTATTGTAATTTTTCACTGTTGCCGGATATCAGGTACTCGAGTTACATTGTAATGGTCCCTATGGACCTCACTTTGAGAACTATAATAATTAGGAGACGTAAATGAACCAGTAGTCATTTTTATAAATAACTTTCTTTATTTAGATATCTTTCCCAAATAGAATCAAAGACTTATTAGCAACAACAAGACAGATATTATGAGGTTTTAAACATAATATCCTTAAATTTAACTCAATTAATTAATAATCTAATTAATCAATTCATTAAATAACGATCACGCAGAAATTACCACGATAAGAGATCCCAGAATTATATTTAATAATGTTCTTAATGAACATTTAACTTTAATCCGATTCTTAAAGTTTTAATGAGACTTTAAATACAATTTTATATTTACCACTCGTAGTCTCAATTCTTCTTGAGATTAAATTATCAACAATATTCCAATTCAAAATTACTATAACTCTATGTCACAATGTCTATCTCCTACTGTTCTAACTTTACTATTTCGTTTGACTTAAATACTGAATCTAATCTGCATAATAAGGAATCCTGTCCGCTTTTTGGAGTTGATTGGAAATAGGTAGGGAATTAAATTTCCCTAAAAGGTCGGTTCAGAAGGTTAGTGATAAAGTTCCGTATAGATTCGTCACAACCCCCAAAAAGAAAACGGGATTTATTCGAAGGACTCAAATGTCCTAAAAATAAATTACGTAAATCCTATCTTTGTCTTACAGTATCGACGATATTAATTTCTAACTGTATATTATTGAAACATCTTCCGTAATGAAAAAGGATAAAATTACGATTTAGAATTAATTGACAAACCTCATAATATTTTACAAGTTTAAATTAATCCCTGCACTCTATCCATTCGGCAAGGGGGCGTGGGAAAAACCACCCTAGTGGTGGCAAAAAAACCAGCCCCATAGAGTATGATTTATATACTATACAAAAAAAATACAATACAATCTTCTTTGGCACTGGAACATCGAAGACTTCAGGGTCAGCTACCCTGAAAGATTGATATCCATTTGAGAAGTAGGTAAAAGTATACATGAAGTTATACATTTGTTACATGAATGTCATACAATAAATATCTGGTTCCTTTGCCTTCTCATTCGAAAAACTTGATGCGCTAGTTAGTGTTAATGGTTAATCCTATCTAACTTCGCCGTGCAATAAGGCACCAGATGTGAAACAAAACATACATAGAAACATACATAGCATATAATAATAATCATTTTGTAATAAATAAATAACACAAACAACCAAATGAATTGTCGCATCTTAGCGAAGTCATACATCGAAGTAAACAAATGCAAAATTTACAGATGTTTTCTCCAAAATACAAAAGTAACACAAAAGTCGTTTTTTTTTCTGTTATAGAAAAAAACACACACAATGTAGTGTCCACTTTTGTCAGTCTTCTTAATTTTAGAGTCCGCCCGTGACTTGCTTTAATTGCAAAAAATTCTTCATTTGTTCGTACCGCGAAGATAATGAAACAATACAACCTGGATTTTGTCTGTTAAATCCTATGGACTGGATCTCCATTCATCGCTTCCATACTGAGGCTTCTTCTGCGGAATATGCTGCCAGGTATGCCGTTGATTTCGATGTTGTTGAGGTTCTCATGGATTCTGTCTTTTTCTGGTATACGGCTCCGTAGATAGTATGGGCAAGGTCTTCTTGTATTGGTTTGATTTGACGGGACTGTTTTCTCCGCTTGTTCGTTGTGTCTTCTCGTTGTCGCTCTGGTTTGACGGGTCTGGTTATCACGTCCACTAACTTCCATTCGGGATCCACTTGTAGTCGTAGCATTCCTGCGATCAGGCAACTTTGATGGACCTGCAATGGACTGTATTCCTGGTGAAGAGGTATTAGGTCTCTTACATTTGAAATTTCTGGACGAGATCGAGGAAGGGATCGATCTCTTGACTCCTTGCCTTTGTTCAGGAGCGTGTCTTTTCCGGTCCTGATGATCAGATCCTTGTCGTGATCTTTTCCTACATATCTTTGATCTTTTTATAGTTGGGTCTTTCGACGTAGTACTATTAATTTTACGTTTATTTCTGGGGATCTCCCGTGTGGTGTTACTCTGCCGTGATCTACACCTCTCACTTTCCTGACTAGAGGTTTTCCTATGCTCTTTAAACTGTCCTTGATTTGATCTATTTGACCCATGACTAACTTCTTGTTCGTCATATAGAGTTTCTATCGGACTATCTGAACTAATCGTGTCTGACTGACGAGGTCGGTACACTCGAACCTGATCAATATTAACAGTTATATTTCTTCCGTTTTTCCAAATAACTAAATTATTTCCTTTTATTTCTAAAACCTTATAGGGACCTTCAAACTTAGGCATAAATTTTCCCACCTGTTTCTTACTCGCAGCACTTAAGTAATGTGTTTGAAGTAAAACCAAATCGTTCACTTTGATGTGAACATCCCTCCTTCTGAGATTGTAATGTTTTCCCAATATTTATGCTGTTTTTGCATATTTCGTCTTGCCTCATCGAATAATCTTTCGATGTTATTGCCAACATATTTCGCATCCTTCTTAAATTTATGAACTTGCTAAACGGAGTTATGATTTTCCTTCCTAAAAACAACTCAGCCGGAGTTTTATTTGTCGTCTCATTTACCGCCGTGCGTAATGCGAAAGCGAACTCGTGTAGAAATTGGTCCCAGTTTTCATGATTTTCTTCAACAAAAGAAGCTATCATTTGAACTAAATTTCTATTCACTCTCTCCGTGAGATTAGACTGTGGTCGGTACGTTACCGTTTTCATATGTTTGATGTCCAACCTGTGACTGAGATGTTCAAACACGTCAGAAATAAATTGGGGGCCGTTATCACTTATCAAAGAAATCGGAGCTCCGTAACGCGCTATATAGTTATTAAAAAAGGCATTAGCTATTGTCTGGGCTGAAGCTTTACGAAGAGGAATCAGCTCACACCACTTAGTGAAGTGGTCAGTTATAACTAATATGAATTTATATCTCTCGGGTCGGGATGCGGGGTAGGGGCCTACTAAGTCTAGCGTTACAATTTCATTTGGATATTTCGAAACTATAGGCATTAAACGACCAGCTGGTAGCGCGTTTTTATAATTAAACTTTTGACACCGGTCACAGGTTGAAACATATTCAAATATATATTTTCTCATAAATGGAAAATAGCACGTGTCACGAAGTTTAAGATATGTCTTCCTCTTTCCGAGATGTCCTGCTAATGGCAGATCATGGAATTCTTTCATTATATCTTTTCGAAGAGAACCAGGAATATAAACTCTTAGTTCTCCTAGAGTAGAAAAATACTTCGCGTAAAAGAGGAGACCATTTATTAACTTGAAGTCCTGGGACCAACTCTCGCATATCGTCGCATTAACAGAACCGTCATCAGGGTTTTCTAAGTATCGATAAATATGTCCTAATTCAGGATCTTCCCTCTGTTCCTTAATGAATTGTTCACGGGAATTTATTGCGAGGGCTCTAAGAGTTGCGCACGAAATTTGTGATCCCTCGACACTGTCTACTGGATTTCTTGATAAAAGGTCTGCGACCACGTTTTGAACACCAGGTCTGTGCTCCCATTCTATGTTAAACTCTGACAATTTCAATGCCCATCGGATCATCCTACTTGATAAATTCTTACCATTGGTTAACTTCGTTAACGCTGCGTGATCTGTAATCACTTTCACAGGTAGGGGTCCAAAATAAGTTTTAAACTTATTTAGAGCCCAAATTACCGCCAAACATTCTCTTTCGGTAACCGTATAATTACGTTCTGCTTTATTAAGGGTTCGAGACGCGAAAAGCAATAGGTTTTTGATTTTGTTGAAGTACAGCACCAATTCCGACCCCACTAGCATCAGTGAATAAATTGAACTGTTCAGAAAAATTTGGTAATTGCAAAAATCGGTGCCTCCGTTAGTGTGCGTTTGATCTGATCAAAAGAATCCTGTGCTTCTCCCGACCAGTTAAACTTCGCCCCCTTTTTCTTTAATTGGTACAATGGTTCGCATATATCTGCGTATCGCGGAATAAATTTTTGGTACCAACCCGTCATCCCCAAAATTTTGACACTTCTCTATTATTTTTGGGAGGTTTCATTTCCGTAATTGCCTGAATTTTCTTATTGTCAGTTTCGATTCCTTCTTTACTAATAATCAGGCCTAAATATTTGAGTTTGTCACGAGCGAAGTGACATTTTTCTTTATTTAATGTTAGCCCTGCGTCTCGTAATAAGGTAAAACCCGAGTTAAATGATCTAGATGGTCTTTAAACGATGGAGATGTAATAATAACATCATCCATATAAACGACACGAAACGCCCAATAACAGGTTGGAGGATTATATCGATAGCTCTTTGGAAATTAGGCGCCCCAGAAAGACCAAAAGGCATGCGTAGGAATGCAAAAGTGCCATTGCGAGTGATAAACGCGGTTTTCTATGTCCTTTGGACTAATCGCCAACTGAAAATAGCCACTTCTGAGATCTAGAGTGGACATAACGTTGGTGTGAGGAGGTATATGGTGAGTAAGTCATCAATAACCGGTAATGGATATCGAGGATATTTGGTAATTGCATTTAGTTTCCGATAATCGATCGCGAAACGATACGTCTCGGGAGAATCTGGAGGAAGGTCATTGTTCATTCGAGTTAATACGACTGGAGATGCATAGGGCGAATTAATAGGACAAATTGTACCATCCCGTAACATTTTATCTATGTGATAATCGATGATGCCTTGTTTGACCCGGTCGTACTTGTATGGTCTCGACACTACCGGTCCTTTATCTCCAGTATCTATCTCATGATATACAACATGCGTTAATCCCGGTTGATCGGAAAATAACCCTTTAAAATTATTAAATAAGGCTTTTAATTGTCTCTGTTGCTCGTCATCAAGTTTCGATTCTGTGAGATCAATATCAACGAGTTTCGGCTCTTTAGGCGTTTGTTTGATCAGATGATCGGGAATGATTAAGGATTTCTAAAATCTAATGTTAATCGCGACGCCTTCATAAAATCAATCCTAGAATGCACTGATACTGCATGTTATCAAGTATATGGAATTCAGGGTTTCTGAAATTCCCTGATTCTAATTTGTAATTCGACTCTACCCAAATGATTGCACGGGGCTCCTTGTGCTGTCACGACTCTGTCTTTCGTCTTTTGACGAGGTCGGTATGAAAAATAATTGCGGTATACCTCCTCCGAAATAAAAGATTTCTCCGCTCCCGTGTCCCATAGTGCGGTAATAAAGGTTTCATTTAATAGAATAGGGACATACGGTACTGACTGGGGTCATTCTTATAGAGGATACTTTGATAAGCCGATGATCCCAAACTGGAGATTTTCTGGCGATCGATTACCTCCATATTCACATCGATCGCTTAAAAGTTTAAATTTCTATTTCGTTCATCTTGACCTCGAAATGAACTATTTCTCGACCCGCTTTGTCGACCGCCTTGACTGTGGAATGGTTGATCCGATTGTCCATTTTGGCGTCTACCCTCGAATCTGCGATTATTTGTGAAACCTTGGTTTTCGAACCGATTAAATTCTCTTTGTGGTCGGCTATTATTGGCGTATCTCTCATTATTTCTGTTTTCCCTCCAATTTTCCTGTCTATGCCGGGTATTAAAACATTGTTTTCATGAGGGCCTGAACTTCTAAATCCCTCACTCAAACATCTGATTTGCCTATGCATAAAACGTTCTTCGTATTTATCAACGATTTGTAGGAGATTGGCAGTATTTCGTGGATGTCTAACTTCGACATAATCAAAATTTGGGGTTCTAATCGACTGATGACGTGATCTATTAATTTTTCCTCCGACATTTCTAGTTTAAGTATTTTATGAATTTTCAACAATTCATAAATAAAGTCCGAAGGCTGTTGATCTCGTCTTTGTGATGAGGAATAAAATCGCGTTTCTAGTTCTGACCTGTTTCTGACCACGGGAAATTGTTCTGACAATGCCTGTTTTAAGTGCGCGTAGTCTGTTGTCTTATCTTCAATGACTCTATAACCTAGAACTTCGAACCAGTCGAGTGCTCGACCTTTGAGATGACCTTTCAAGTAAGCACATGCCAGTTGTGCTGGTATCTCATAATACGCGAGATTATGATCAATATTCTCCAAAAAAATCATCTATGTTCTCAATTCCCGAAAATATTGTTCCGGAATGATTCTAAAACTGGATCCGACTCTATTCTCGGGATTTATACGTTGGGCGCCATTGTAATGGTCCCTATGGACCTCACTTTGAGAACTATAATAATTAGGAGACGTAAATGAACCAGTAGTCATTTTTATAAATAACTTTCTTTATTTAGATATCTTTCCCAAATAGAATCAAAGACTTATTAGCAACAATAAGACAGATATTATGAGGTTTTAAACATAATATCCTTAAATTTAACTTAATTAATAATCTAATTAATCAATTCATTAAATAACGATCACGCAGAAATTACCACGATAAGAGATCCCAGAATTATATTTAATAATGTTCTTAATGAACATTTAAAATCCGATTCTTAAAGTTTTAATGAGACTTTAAATACAATTTTATATTTACCACTGCAATAGTCTCAATTCTTCTTGAGATTAAATTATCAACAATATTCCAATTCAAAATTACTATAACTCTATGTCACAATGTCTATCTCCTACTGTTCTAACTTTACTATTTCGTTTGACTTAAATACTGAATCTAATCTGCATAATAAGGAATCCTGTCCGCTTTTTGGAGTTGATTGAAATAGGTAGGGAATTAAATTTCCCTAAAAGGTCGGTTCAGAAGGTTAGTGATAAAGTTCCGTATAGATTCGTCACAACATGATTTATTTATTGATCTATTATCATTGCAATTTGAAGTAACATGAGAACGTCGTAACCGTGAGCCCCGATCAAATGATTTAACTGGTACTTGGCATGATAACTAACTGGAACTATACCTAACTGGCACACTCTTTAACCGATGTGATGCCTCTCTAATTGCACACCATTCTCCAAATTTCTACACTATGCTAAAGTCAAAACTTCGAGCGTTGGTCTATTTAATGTGCATTAGACTCTCTACATGGAAGATCTTTAATGTGTTTCCAGAGCTTGAACTCACTACCCGATAGTTGTCATAACCATCCGGCTATCCAGAGCTTATAGAATGAAGATGTTCAAGTACAGTCATTAGACGTACGAGATGTGTCACCAATAGTCCCCACGTTTCATCAAGAAACTAATAATTAGAAACGAAAAACAATACTAAAATAATTGATAATAATGATATTAAAAGGATTCATAATTAAAATATAAATCTACTAATTCAGTGACCTGGAATAAGGTAATGAGAGAAAGAGTGGTTGAGTCTTGGAATTAAGAACGTATCAGTTCATAAAAAGGAAGCTTAACTACGAAATTTTTTCATTCCATCAATGTGAGACTATCATACCATCATTTTTTGTTTACTTATTACAAAAATGATCGAATTTCTCTTTGGTCATAGTGACTTTAAAAGTTATCCGTGCGTATTTCAATTTGGTTCTACCGTCTTCCTGCGACTGTAGAGTTGGCGGTAAGGATAATATTGAACATGGGCTCCTTCTGTGTTCTAAGTTTATCCGTGAAAGAAAATTCCCAAGACATGCACTTGAGGTATGTGACTACCTACGGAGCACTTTTTTTTGACATACATAAATTTTCAACTAAATAAGCCCTTTTTTATTTAAAATGGGGCATAAAACTAAGAATTCAAATACAAAATTTTCACAAAATTAAAAATAATTTCGGATATATTGGATATTTTGAGCGAAATTTTAGTAAAAAATTGCTGTTACGGTAAGACTTGTATTGAAAATTCTAATTAATATATTCGATTAATATTTATACCGTACATACATAACACAACTATCTGTGCTTAAAGTTATAAAATTTGTAATACTGTTGAAAGTTTTAAAAAAATATTTTTTTTTTTATGCAGGAACTCAATTTTTTACAAAAAACTAATGTTTTCTCACAAAAAGTGCAATAAAATACATAAATATATACACATAGATTAGATAATAGTCTAGAATACAGATAAAACTAAATGAAACATTTTCTGAAAATTTCAGTTTAATATTTTAAAAAGAAATCCTGTAGTGAACGTTACCGTGAAGCCAAAAATTGAAAACATAGTTTCTCAGAAAATGCATTTAAAGATTTTAATACAGTATAAAAAATTTTCTACTTATTGTACTTTTTTTAAACTAACCACGTATTTATAGGTCAAACTCTCTTTTGCTTCATATATAACCAATTCGGTTTCTTTTTAAACACATGCTGTTTTCAGGAGAGTTTTATAGACTATAACAATTATTGTTTTTAGTGAAATTTTGATGAAAAATTGCAGATACACAAAATTTTAATAAATGTATTCCAATAATATTTATACAGTGCGTGTATAACATCTTTATGAGTTAAGAATTAAAAAAGTTTTTAAATATGCCAAATTTTATGCAAAAATACGATTTTTTAAAAAATTAATGAACTTTTTTTCATAAAAATGAACTAAAGTACATAAATATATACACAGATATTAGATTTTTATTCATAACACAGATAGAAGCAAATAAAACATGCTCTAAAAATTTCAATTCAATATCTTAATAATATTCTGTTTAGGAATCTACTTCCGGTTTTGTAAACTCCATTTCCGGTTTACTAATTATGCTATAACTTTGCTTCTAAATATCGTAGAAACAAAAATAGAGTGTTTTTGGAATTTTAAACTTATGGACTATAAAATAAAACATAAAAGAAATTTCGAAAATTCTCATCAAAACGGCGAATTTTGGTAGTCACATATCTTAAAGACATTAATATACTGGCACAAGATTTTCACCAGAAGTGCTTTTGACCCCTTTCATAAATTCATTGCATATATCAATAACTTTTGAATTTCCTTTTTTATTCCTTTTATAATGTGTTTCATACTTGTTATAAGCCCCGTGTGATACTTTATGGTATATGATAAATTGTAAATATTATCAATAAAAAATAAACGTACATAAAAACGTAAAGTGTATCATCTATCGAAATTTATATTCAATTTTATCTTGAGACAATTTTTCTGAAGTTGCTTAAAAATTAGATTTAAGTTTCAAAATGTCAACACATACAATTAATATACATCAGATCTTTTTTATTCACTTGCGTTATCTGTATTCTGAAGGATAAAGCCAAATAATGTGTCCCTTTTATGATACATGTATTATGACACATCGCACATTTAAGGCAAAACGTCATCCAAGCTTAAACTCTCATATTTTTTTCTGTAGATATACAAATATCTCCGAAAACATTTATCGATCTCACGTCAAACTAATGGGGATCTATAAGTCAATGTTCTTTTGTTAGAGTGAACAGAGAAGTCATTCAAAAGCCAGTGAAATCTCAGAAAAAGAGGAAAGGGGGAGTTTTTTTTATTTATAGTTGGAAAAGAGATTTATAATGGGCAGTAAGAAGAAATACACAGAAATCCGGTATTTCGAGATAATCTTTTGAGTCAACTTTCCAATCGCTTGAAAGCTATAGAAAAATTTTTCAGCCCTGCTTGTAGCGTGTTTACAAATACACAATGGGAGTATAGCCTTCACATAAAAATGAAAAAATATTTTACATCGTTTGAAAAGTACTTTGAATTGTAAAAAATGGAATAAGAAATTGAGATAAAAAGGAGAAATTTATTGGAACTAATGCTCAAGAGATTTCTTATTTAAAAAAATATTTTTTTCTAAATAATTTGGTATTAATTTATAGTGATTTGAGTGTAGTGTAACTAACATTAAATCTCGAGAGCCGATCACTCAACAACTTTTTGATTTACTGAAATATCCCATTTGAGTGAAATTACTATAGATATTGGAAAAAAACAAAGCTTAGGAAATGAGATTACACTTTTTTCAACTTCACATCTTTCTAAAACTCTTTTAAATAAACTCTCTTTTTGTGGCTTTGTATTTAAAGCATTTTCAAGCCTTTTCGATTACTTTTCTTTAAATTTGAAGTCCTTAAAGACTTATCTGAGAAAATCTCTACGCAATTTTCAGGGAAATTTAAATATTTTTAAAAGATAGATATTAGTTATTTTAGAGGGAATCTTCACGAGAAAAAAAACTTACAGAGAATTCGCCGGTGTTGCCACTCGGCATCGAAAAAGATAATCTAGACATTTTTTCTATCTTTAAATTGTGTTCTCACGGATATTAAAGCCTCAATCATGCATAATGCAAAACAGTATTTTTTAACTGTGGGAAAAGTTTGTGGGTAGGTATTTGACATTTCAGAAGCGATAAAATAAAATCTATTTAGGTAAATATTCAGCAAAATTATTATTATTTGGTACTAAATTTATTGCATGTAATACCAAATTTCAATTCTTACTTAGCTTAGTACATATAATCATAAGGTATAACTAAAAAGCTTTTTTTACTAGTAATGAATAACCAGATGATAATAAAAAATTTCCTTAAAATGTTTCATTCAATGGTTATCAAAAACATTTTCTTTGAAATTTCTTTGATTCATAGCTTGGCTAAAATGTCATCCCAAAATACGATGATTTCCGAAAAAAAAGAAGATATGAGCAGAAATTGGTATTTTTCGTTGAAGCTTCTTATTTTCCTGTCTCATTTGTAACATGCAATCATTCAGTTTTTGTTTTGAGAAGAGGTGATTTGAAAATGTAATAATAGTGTAATACCCCGGAATCTATGACTTGGCGAATTATCCGAAGAGTTAATCCGGGCAGACTCAATGAGGTGTAACGGTCTCCATTCAAGTGGCAAGAAATGTCATTTCAAGCCTGAGAAATTGATTACAAGAAATAGGAAAAGTTAGACAACGACCAAGAACAAGTCGTCCATAGCAAATGATGATCAGTATCTCCTCTTGACAGCTGGTAGAGACAGAAAAAGCAATGTTCTTCAGCTGCAAAACAGTTGTTTTTAAGAACAAGATGGATTGTGTTAAGCCAAACACTCCGAAACAGGCTTTACAGGGTATAGTATTTAGCCATGTAGGTTAACGTTGAGTATTTCGTAGACTTCAAGATACCGTGTGAACTGAAGAAGATGGGCTGCTGAAATTAGATGCAATGGGATTGGAGTCAGTGGCTATTTACTGACGTGTCCCAATTTAGTCTGGAGTGTGATATGCGACGGGAAAAGGACACTCAAAAACCTATGCTTGTTCGTGAAAGATCCCAGTACAAACGAAGTGAGGTGATGATATGAGTAGGAATTACAATTGTGGAACATATGGACCTGCATATTTGTAGGATCGGTAATTTGATAGCTCAAAGGTATGCAGATGAGAAACTGAGACTTTGTGTCGTACTTTACTCTGCATCGATTTGCAACAGGGGTGTAGCTACCGTCGTATCTGCCGTATCAATGACACTGGGCTCCCAAGCTACAAAGATCCCAACATGTGTAACCACAGTATCACTAAGTGGGTTTTCGTTTCCAAAATAAGACCCCGAAGGAGTTTTGATACGAGGCCCACTCAGTAGCTACGTCAGTGATTTGCTATTCCTTTTTTAATGCAAGAAATTGCCAGATCTCATACAGCACGACTTATGAGGAAAACTAGTGACGCTGAAGCAGAACAGCTTATGAAATATCAACATGTTTTCTGACCAAAATGCAATCGAGCGTATTTGGGAAATACTCGGACACGCATTTCAGAGATACCGTACCCACCTTTTACTTTTAGGGACTTAGAAATTGCACATCTTGAAGAGGGAACTGTATTCCCTAAAGTTTTATCAATAACCGCATTATATGTATGGAAACAAAGGTGCAGGTGTCGAGGGGACGATACACCATATTTAATATGGTATGTCATCCCTTAAATTTTGCATTATGTCTACATTTTGAATTCATTCAAACAATATTTTTTCCATAAGTACAACGAATTGAAGCTCTCAACATTTTTTTGCGTCTTTGTTCTTGTACTGTGTTGGAAATAGCACTATGTACAAAATTTGTCGTCACCCAACCGGTATAGTGGTTAGCGACGCTGACTGCGGTGTCGTATGTACTGGGTTTGAATCTCAGAGAAGACATGGATGTTTGTAAATGTATAGTGCCTTTGTGGCATGGAGGAACTCTAAATAGCTGTCGAGCCGCAAGTCTTCTCGTAAGGTTCGTGGGAGGGGAACAGATGTGGGAGGCCCCTGACCATCCCCAGGGTTTTCTCCCTCTAAATTCGTGTGGAACCGAGCAAAATCGTACTGCCACCTGCATGGTACTCAAAGCTAAGACTAACGACTGGTGTAAAAATTCTAGCCCTTAGCCACAATGAATTTCGCTGGCCTCGATCTGATTTCGTCAGGCAGGTGGCATTAGTAACAACAACCACAAAATTTGTCCTTCCATTCGCGGGCATCCAAGAATGCCGTTGCATACTTAACTAAGAAAATGAATTCACATCAGCTAAATGCACAGTGACATGGGAAACTTCCTGAAATACATATTGTATCATTGAAGAAGTATACTTATTAGAAGAGGAGATAATTTACACACAAAATCGTAAAATAAAAACTTTCAAAGAACTTCTCACAGTAAAAAAGCACACTGAAATAAAATTAATTTTTACCTTTTAAAAATCGCGGGAAAAAATGTATCTCAGTATTAATAATATATAGCTTCTAGATGTTTCATTTAAAGTTAAATCCAAAAAATAGTCCAAAAATTTCTTTTTTCTATTATTCCAGTAGTATAATTAGCCATTTTTTTTCTCTCTCGTTCCAAAACACTTATGAAAAACCTCTCATCCTCTCTGTTATTGTTTTTTCCAAATAAATCTGTTTGAAAAGGTTAAAAATAACATGAAAGGCAAAACATGTAGACTTTCAGCTTCCAATATGCCGAAGAAAAGATTGAATTTTAAGCGAACTCAAAACTGTATGCTCCATTTAATTTCGTCATTAAGTAGGCTTAATCTAATTTAATAAGAAGCCAGGGTAAGTGTACGTGCGCAAGCAATTTTTTCCTGATTTTTATGGACAATTTATTCTACGCAAGAATGAAAGGTGAATCTCGACGTTACCCTATTTTTTTCTTAATACAGTTCTTTACATAAACAGCTTTTTTAAATAAGAAGATAAACTGCAAGTGCCTTAAAACCTATATATAATTTAATTTCATTATTTTGTTGAAGGCATAAAAGTTGATTTAAATTTGATTGATAAGAAATTTGGTTAAAACTTGTATTTTAATTAAATAGGAAATGTATGGTAAAGTTTATGTTGAAAAAAAATCAATAATGAAAAATACGATTCTTTATAGTTCGTTATATAAAGTAGTAGTTTAAAAAAGATATTAAATTTGAATCTAATAATTAATAAAGTTATGATATATTATTAAATATATGATGAATAATTCTTAATCAGATTTTTAATTTTTTTAAAAAAATGAGCTATACGACTTATAGCAAATTATTCTTGAATTTCATACAGCTCAGAAATTCTATGAAATAATGTATTATGGAAAAATAAGTGAAAACTTCACTTGCCAAATTGATTGAATCTATTTTTTGAATCTTATTAAATTTTAATATCAAAGCACTTGATTGGCTCCTAACTGTATATATTCAAGACAAATTTCTCTAATAATAAGTATTAACACCACTAAATGAAAATTTTTTTTAGACATTGAATAATTGATTTTGATTAACTCCATACTATAATGTATTTATATCGTAATAAAAATCTTCTTAACCTACTACACTCTTTTACTTTCATCTACTATAGAGAAACAGATATATTAAAACTATTTTAAGTTTATTGAAACTGTTTCAAAGTACAGAAATACAAGCTGAATCAATTGAAATGAAATTTCTAGTAAGTTGACATAGTTACTTGCCTAATGATTCACAATTTACTATTATCGAATCTCAAGCTAAAAAAGTCGAGAACATTTTTTTGTCAGATAATTGGTGTAATATAATAAAAATCTGTAAAAAAAAAAAGATTGAAGACTTCCTCCCGTCTATTTTAAGGGGGCACGGTTTACACAGTTATTTTATTTATATATTTATATGAAAATGCGGTACTTACGTATTATCGCAACTTATTGGCGACTTTATATAAAACCAAGCACGTGATTGCCAATTCAGAGCATACGACACACGCGAAATAGGGGCTGCCAACTTGCCGAGTTATCTTGAACATTGGCGATTGTTGCGATAATACGTAAGGATCGAAACTGTTTATATGTATCTTATTTAAACACACATGAAATATACATTTCAAAAGAAAAACGCCTTTTTTAAACAAATAATTATTTTTTAAAATTTAAAAACTTCTGCAATTTTTTATACATTTTAATATTTTTGAACTACCTTTTTTCTAATTTTCTTCGAAACGTTTCTCACAATTCTGTGTAAGTGATTGGTATAACGAGATAGGCTTTTATTAGTACACTTTTAAAAGCAGTAAAAAATTAACTCTATGTCTATTTTTTAAAACATAATCTTTCACCTAAATTCTTATTTCATGCACAGAATCATCAAATACATATTATATAAAACAAAAAAAAGTTTCAAAACTTTATATTGAATTTTGAATTAGCATTTTAAGTACAAAATTATCATGAAAAATAAAAATCTGAGAAAAAGTCATTTAAAGTTTTAAAGATCAGTAAAGTAAACGAAAGTGTTAAAATATGTTATTAATTCTTGTATATATTAAAATTCACGTCATATTAAGTATTTTAAGAGAAAAATCCATCCTAAATTATTAGTAAAAAAATCCCAGCTATACATAACTTTGATGGTTTTAATAAAATAACTTCCCCTCAAAAATCCTTATTCCATGCAGATAAATATCAAATATATTATACAAAACAACCAAAATCAATTTCAAAACTATATACTGATTATTAAAAAGGCCTTAGTGTTTTGAGTACATAATCATTATGAATATTTTCGGCTTTCACTTCGACATACTATTTAAATAAGTAAAATAACTGTCTAAATAATGTAGATAGCGCTATGAAATTTTGTAAACGTATTTAAAAAGTCGTAAAATCAAAATGAGACAGTAAACAATTCGATATTTTGATTATTTTTAGGGTAATATTCACCCTTAAACAGATTATTATATTTGAAGTTGACTCCGATAAATTCAGTACAAGCAAATGACAACGACTTATGGTTTTGACCAGGTGTCGAGAGCCTTTTAGCTGTGGCTTGCCAAACCATTCTAAAGGGTGTTTTTTAGAGGTATAGAACTTTAAATTGCAATAAAACAACGATGTATTATTCGATTAATATGAATTTTTTTTATTCGAAAGATAATCTTGTGGCATTACATTTTAAATATGATTTCTGGCATAGGACTGCCACGGCTGGCTCGGATGTAGTCCAATCTGGACGTCCTATTTTCGATGACTTTTTCCAACATTTGTGGCCGTATATCGGCAATAACACGGCGAATGTTGTCTTCCAAATGGCCAAGCGTTTGTGGCTCATCCGCATAGACCAATGACTTTACATAGCCCCACAGAAAATAGTCTAGCGGTGTTAAATCACAAGATCTCGGAGGCCAATTCACAGGTCCAAAACGTGAAATTAGGCGGTCACCAAACGTGTCTTTCAATAAATCGATTGTGGCACGAGCTGTGTGACATGTTGCGCCGTCTTGTTGGAACCACAGCTCCTGGACATCATGATTGTTCAATTCAGGAATGAAAAAGTTAGTAATCATGGCTCTATACCGATCACCATTGACTGTAACGTTGTGGCCTTCATCGTTTTTGAAGGAGGATTCCACCAGCCAATAAAGCGCACAAAACAGTCAGTTTTTCTGGGTGTAACGGTGTTTCGACATACGCTTGTGGATTAGCTTCACTCCAAATGCGGCAGTTTTGTTTGTTGACGTAGCTATTCAACCAGAAGTGCGCTTCATCGCTAAACAAAATTCGCTTAGAAAATCGGGAACAACGGCAATCTTGTTTTGGGCCCATTCGACGAATCTATGCATTGCTTGATGATCGTTTTGATGAATTGCCAAACCAAACTGAGAATAAATCACTTGACAGCTGTTAAATCGGTCGCCATCTTGGAAAGTAATGCCAACTTAAACTTCTATACCTGGAAAAAAAACACTCTTTACTAATACGATTCAAAGTGTCACACCGTAAGGCATTTTTGAAACAATTTGACTTCCACTAAAATGCATTCAGAATTAGAGAACAGAAGTCAATAATATAGATTTACAGTTTTATTATATATATTAATTTTGGCCCATTTAAAGATTTAACAATAAATAAATAGTATAATATGGTATAAAATGAAATTATTTCTTCCACAGAAATGGAAAAATGTATTTCTAAGCATATTTATTAAAATAAGAAATAAACGTAAAATACAAGTACTTCTCTTCATTATAGTTAAATAAAAAGCTAAGTAAAAATTTTAATGCTAACCAAGTGCTTGCACCAGTCTGCTTTAATATTTCAAAATCAGTGGTATAGTTTGTGACTCTCAATTTAACATGACTTTGAGCAGTGTTAAACCATTTCTTAACGAACTTGAAATATTTTTCATTTGAGGAAAGATGTTCGTCTTAGATATGTAGAACCAAAAGCGGAAAGCAAAGTATATATAAGCGCACAATTTTCTCCCTTCCAACAGTTACCGGAAAATCCGGCGAATAACGCGCACTTTTAACGCAAAAAACAAAGTCAAAATTTATGGGTGCACGTTATACGCAGGGTATAAAAATGTAAGCTTTGAAAATAAGAAAAAGGATTAACATAAAAATTTTGACTTCAACGTACTTCGAAATGCTATTTATTTAAAAGAAGTGACATGCCTTATGAACCAAAAAAAGGTCGTGGTTCTAAAAGTATGCTATTTTTTTCTTAATATTACTTTAATACCTCGAATAAATGACTTCAGAACATAAGAGCATTGTGCACGTATATTTCGGGTTTCTTCGTAAAAAGGAGATGCGCGTTATACGGCGAATATACCTAAAAATTTAAAATTGCAACTTGAAAGCATAGGTGTGCATTATACGTCGGATTTTATGGTAAATCTCTCCAGAAACGACATTCAGTAACTTTCAAAATAGCTGTAAATTTATCTCTAGAGATATCTTTCAGATTTCGTAATGTGGCCGTGGTAGCAGAGTGGTATAGGTATCGGATCGTGGCTGGCTTTGTCACGAGTTCGAGCCCAGTACCACTAAAGACTCGCCGTGTAAGGTAGAGATGCATGCTAAATCTGTCGAGAGCTGAAACGTCCTCCCGTTGGTGTGTTGTAGTAGGGATGCCAGCTCAGGTGTCGTCCACGTCACTTGACCGTGGTTCAAAATTACGTGTTCCAAAATTACGTGCGACTTTAATATTCAATTACTCACTCACTCACAGATTTCGTAATTCCACAAATGTCCATGATCCTGAAGATGTTTATCAAATAAGGTCCATTACAAATTTATCAACTTCCATCCACTCAAAAAATTAACAAATATTCAGCATAGTGCAGAGTGCTACTGAGAATTGTACCGCGTGCAATAGGCTGCCGACCCCTGTTTTTGACAATGACTGTTGGAAAAAAGCGAATTTCTTCAATGTGTTACATTAACATTCAATAGACTGCTGCTTCAGAAACCAGTCTACAAATATAATCAATGAGAAAAAAAAGCATACATTTGTGTGATTGGTAGAAGATTCAGTGTAAGTGTGATTTCCTTTTATTGATACAATTTTATTCGAACAGGAAAGCACAAAGCAGGAAGTTTAATGGTTGTCGAGAATCAGTCATGGTCTGTTTTCTCGTCCTATAAGTGGTACAAGTTGCAGTTCAATGTTACTCATTCATTGTTACTCAACGGAAAAGCTTCAAATATTAATGGGTACATCGAGAGTTAGTCCTGGTATCGAAAATATATCAATAATATTCCTTGTACTTTGTAAGCTTATGTGCATAGAGACAAAGTAAATAATACATCGATCGTATTGGGAGGAGGAGATAATCTTGAAAATGGGTGTTACGTAATTTTTTGTGAGTTTCAGGATTTCTGCAGAATACGCGTAAATTGGATTGTTTATATCATTCAATGTGTCGTAGATGATCGTGTCTTATGATTTTACGCGGAATTTAATGATTGGAAGAAATATTATTTAAAAAAAACAATGCAAAGTAAAAGATGTAACGTTCTACTTCAATTTTAGTAAATTAAATGTTTTATTCGGGACTTCAAACCGTAATTTTTTCATTACGGGTTTCGTTCTTCCTTTTCAACTAAAAAAAATACAGTAATATCCCAATCTAACGCGATATGAGGGATGAAGTGATAACCGCGTAAGTCGAATTCGCGTAAGTCGGGGTATAATTTTGCGTAGAAATACATATAAATTATTTTTAGTTGGGGCTGGTACTTAGAAAAAAAAATGTTTAATAAAATCTTAGATAACACAAATATAAAATCACAACACAAAGTTATTTTGATGTAAAAGGTTTCATAACATCTAGTAAGTAGTTTGCCGGCTCAAAGATTTTTTTTCTGCCGCAAAATTTCCTCGTAGCATGCTAATATTTTTATTCCTTGTTATGTTGAAAAAATACTCTCTACGCGTTGGAGTATGCATTTTCTAAAATTTGTACTGTTTTCCGACTAAACGGAGGCTTTCTGTCAAATTACCAACTGTCATTTAATCTTCTGACTGAACTGGGTCTACAGACTCAAGTTCTTCAATGTCTTGCTCTTGCTTATGCTCTTCTATGAGATCATGAATTGTCATTTCCTGATTGTGGAAATGCAGCAGTTCTTGAATGTCATTACTGTCCACTTTTAAAGTTATTTGCCTGGCAAGATTGACAACTTCTCCATTCAAATTACCAATTTTATCAGGTGGCACTAATTCCACCTGAGTTTCAGTGATGCAAAAAGAAAAGAAAAAAAAAGACGACTCGACGAGATTTGGAAATTACGTAATCCCGAATTCGCTAAGTCGAGGTATTACTGTATATAGGTTCAGTTCCAGTTTTTGTTCCAATAAAATTAACAGTTTTTGGCGTAGTTCCGATTGAATAATTTTGTTTTATGTATGTAAGGATAATTAAATTAGATTTAAAATTAAATTCAATACATAGCACTTAACTTTGATTTTTCATTACATCTTCAAGTATTAAATTAATCACCTAACTATTTCTCCGAAACATATGTCCTAACCGCTCCAACATCTCTGATCCCATATCATTATATTTAATAGCTCTATATGTCAGCATTTACTTTCAAGTACATATCATAAAATACGAGATACTTCACACAGCTGCCTTAAGTGGTAAAAAACTTAGATTTCACTGTGGCGTTCTTTTTTTTGTATCTGCTTCTTAGCGTCATATGATGTCGAGAATTCATTGAATTAAATTCCTTTTTTCAAGTTAAGTCTGATTCATATATTCTATATTCATATATTCTGAATATACATGTCATGTATATTCTTATCTTCAATCATCTATAGTTCTGGTCATTTAATTGAATTAAATCTGCTTTCTACAAGTAGTTTCGAGCGAAACTGAAGCAGAAATGTACTAGTGAACATCAAAACAGGAAAACGAGATGCAATGTGCATGTAATGATGATAATTAAAAGTTTGACGTTAAATTAGAAGATATCATTAAGTTGTGGTAACAGTAACAAAATGATTGAAATATATCGAACCGATATAAACCGATATTCTTTTTCGGCTCAATTTCGGTTTTCGTTCCGACGAAAATAACGGTTTTTCTGGTTTTCGGTTCGAAGCCCTGGTTTTATTTCTCCTTTCTTATTTTTTGCTCTTTTCAAATAAAAACTGTTTGTCAATATTCCGGAAAAACATATATATAGCTTCTGCATTCATAAATTAAAAAAGACTCTTAGACGAGAATGCATAATTCAAATGCGGTTAACTTTAGTTTACTTGTAGTGAAAAAGATTTTTTTAATTGATAATTATGATTTTTCCCTCTAAATACTTTTATTTAATAATTTGAAATGTGATTATTAAACAATTAAAAAATGTTACCCCAAAAGTAAAATTATATCTTACAGTATTACTAAAATTTTTTTTTTCATTTTAAAATTGTTTTATTCTTGCTTTATATAAATGAGAGAAGTGACTCACTCACTCACCACGAGATCTCCAGAATTATTAAACCTAAAGACTTGAAATTTGGCAGGCATGTTCCTTTCATGGATTAGACATCCGCGAAGAATGGGGTTTTCGGAAATAGACTCTCAAGGGGGAAGGGAGTTACGGGGCATATTGATAAAAATTTTCTCTTTTTAAGCTGTTTTATTTGAAACTTCGCAAGTATGTTTATTTTGTTGAGTTCACAAAAAAAAAGGGTTTTGCGGAAATCCACTTAAGCGAAAAGGTTACGGAAGCGCAAAGGATAATTCTCTTCAGTTTTATAAATTCATGACCTGTTAGCTTCAACTTACCAAATTGTTATAATTGTGAAAAAGAAAACAGATGAAATTCATTTTATTAACAAAATTGTTGTTAAAATACAAAAACGTGTTTCTGTTACTCAGCCAATTAATGAAATTTTACTCAAGTAAGCTTATAAACTAAATGGTAACAATACTTTCTTTTCAATTTGAGTGATTTTATTTCTTTACTTGTCACCACAGTGAATCGTAACTTCCTAAATCGAATGAGAGGTTTAATGCTTATTTTTTTTTTTGGTGGAATTCTTTGAAGATCCTCGAGGGTGAACAGTGCAATACTTCCCCTGAAACTTTGTAACTCAATATTTTTCAAAGATATGACACTTTCTCTGACTTGTATATATATATAAAAAGATAATAAACAGTTCTCGGGATAAGAAAAGGTAAAAAGTTATGACACGTGTTTTTTACATAGAAAACTTATTGAACCAAAAAGTTCGTATCAGATTGATATAGATATAAATATAATCATATTTTCCCAGTCTTTCGAAAATTTTTATTTAGTTTAAAACTTTCTTTCTAATGGAACAAAAAAAAAAAAGTGAAATTACATAAGTTTTAAGGTATCCGACTACGTTCGGAACCGTGATTTTAAAAAAAACCGCATAAATGAATAATTTTCATGATATTTAGTGTCACTTAGATTAGAATACATGTATAAGATTGTTTTAAGGACATTTTGACAAAAAAAATTATTTAAATAAAATATTTCGGCAAAAAATTAACTTAGAATAATCTTTTTTCAAAATGTTTTCCTATTGTGAAAAATGCTTCTATTATAATAATATTTTGCCTGTTAGTAGCTCAGAATTCTGTATTGAGGTTCAACTGTGAGTTGTGAAAAATTCACATTATTTTCAGTGTTACAGCCAATTGAAATAATTATCGGCGTTTTTTTCTTAAAATTTCTCCTCTCTGTTGTCGTAAAACATGGATAAACCCACTTCTAAGTTATATATTTCAAAAATTCTAGTTGAGCCTCTGTACAGAGGTCTGAGTTATATACAGGCAAAATATTATTATAATAGAAGCATTTTTCACAAAAGGAGAATATTGTGAAAATTGGCCATTCTACGTTCATTTTTTTTGGCAAAATATTGTACTGAAATAATTTTTTATTGTAATACTATTCTTAAAACTATTTTATATACATTTTCTAATCTAAGTGACACTAAATATCATAAATATTATCTATTTATACGCTTTTGCAAAATAACGGTTCCGAATGTAGTCGGATACCTCAAAGCAGTAACCCGCAACCCCCGGTCTATGGATGAAATGGTGCCGGGCCGTCTAAAGAACATTAAACTATTGCCATTTTATTTAACTGGTGCATTTCTCTCGGATTTGCGCAACTTTCCCCGTAAATCACTTTATATTCCAAGTTAAATCACTTTTATTCATTTTTGGTGTAACTATATTTTATCCTGAAGGCATATTTAAATGTAACTAAATTAAAATTGTTGAATCAAAACAATCTCAAATTATCAAACGTTGACCAGTCCGCAGCGATAAAAAGGTTGCGGAGCACTGCCTTATAGTACACTTATCTCTTCACATAGTCTTTAGTTCCAAAATTATTATTATATAACTTTGAGATACTTATATATTACATAATTTACTTTAACTTATATACTTATATACTTACTACAACTTTGAGAAAAATACTTTTCCTTTCAATGAACACACATTGTATCAGAAGAATAGCTTTTCACACTGCTTCTTTTTGAGTCCCAAATTCATCTTTATAAGTATCAACGGATTTGTGAATGGCCAAGAAAGAAATCTTTTGCGATTTTTCGTCTCATTTCTGGTCATGAATGTCTCCTCAAGCACCTCCGCCTCATCAATGATGTATCAAAGTCTCTCTGCTCTCTATGCAATCTAAGAGAGGAAACGGACATCTTGCACCTCCGTAAGTGCCCTGCGCTTCCTTGCATTTCGATTTGGGAGCAATATTGGGTGGCGAGGACTACCCTGAGCTTATAGATTTACTGGTGTTATTGTTTCCTTGTCTTATGTTTGTTATGATAATTTGCGATTTGAAATATAAAAAGAAGTTATTAGATGAACATCATGAGCGACACACCAACCAATAAAATCTCAGAAATGCTCTCTACGGAATATATCTGATGAATTGGCAGACAAATGAAGATGCTGAATCAGCTGTACCAAAATTAAGCTTAAACATTATTAGCAATATATTTAACAGGGCAAGCTTTGTTCTGTTGAAATACAATTACAGGAATGCAATGAAAAAAAGGGTATGATTTCAGGCTCTACAATTTATCTGATATATGTATTGTTGTTAAGATTATCCATAATGGGCTAAATTCCTGTGACGTCATATTCACATCCTAATTGAAATCGCCTATTTTCAGCCAATCAATTCATAAATTCATGCAACATCATTGTCATTGGCTGGCAATCATGTTTTACCAGCCAATCAGTTCATGAGCTTTACTGATACCAACTTTTGCCTTTTACATAAACTTTGTTTTAAAAAGCATATATTTGTCAATAAAATAACGCACACAAGTAAACAAAAGGAACTTCATTTAAAAGTACACTTATGATATAAGATTTTCTTTATGTTGTAAAACAATTTGGAAAATCTTAATATTCGAAAATATTTACCTAATTACTAGTTTTAAATTTTGTGTACATTTTACAAGCAGAACAACAAGTACAAGTCTAATGTCCATTTTGAATTCAATGAAAAACCCGTGGTTACATTCATCATTTGACCGTCATGACTTTGGCGCATTCGTAGCAGTTTCAATCGTCCCTGATACTGGAGCCCTAATCACCCCGTTCAACTGTCGTCCATTTGATGGCCCCGGTAGCCTAGTGGTTAAGGTAACGGACTCGTGGCCGCCGTGTCATGATTCGAGCCTAGTACCGATGAAGACCCGCCGTGTAGGGGAGCGATGCACGGTAAATCTGTCGAGAGCTCAAACGTCTTCCCGGTGGTGTAGTAAAGGGTGTTTTTTTAGAAGTATAGAACTTTAAATTGCAATAAAACAACGATGTATTATTCGATTGACATGAATTTTTTTTATTCGAAAGATAATCTTGTGGCATTACATTTTAAATATGATTTCTGGCATAGGACTGCCACGGCTGGCTGGGATGCAGTCCAATCTGGACGTCCAATTTTCGATGACTTTTTCCAACATTTGTGACCGTATATTGGCAATAACACGGCGAATGTTGTCTTCCAAATGGCCATGCGTTTGTGGCTTATCCGCATAGACCAATGACTTTACATAGCCCCACAGAAAATAGTCTAGCGGTGTTAAATCACAAGATCTTGGAGGCCAATTCACAGGTCCAAAATTTGAAATTAGGCGGTCACCAAACGTGTCTTTCCATAAATTGATTGTGGCACGAGCTGTGTGACATGTTGCGCCGTCTTGTTGGAACCACAGCTCCTGGACATCATGATTGTTCAATTCAGGAATGAAAAAGTTAGTAATCATGGCTCTATACCGATCACCATTGACTGTAACGTTGTGGCCTTCATCGTTTTTGAAGAAGGATTCCACCAGCCCATAAAGCGCATCAAACAGTCAGTTTTTCTGGGTGTAACGGTGTTTCGACATACACTTGAGGATTAGCTTCATTTCAAATGCGGCAGTTTTGTTTGTTGACGTAGCCATTCAACCAGAAGTGCGCTTCATCGCTAAACAAAATTCGCTTATGAAAATCGGGAACAACGACAATCTCGTTTTGGGCCCATTCGACGAATCTACGCCTTGCTTGATGATCGTTTTGATGAATTGCCAAACCAAACTGAGAATAAATCACTTGACAGCTGTTAAATCGGTCGCTATCTTGGAAAGTAATGCCAACTTAAACTTCTATACCTGGAAAAAAACACTCTTTAGTTAGGAGAGGGGTGTCAACTCAGGTGTCGTCCTCTTCACTGGACCTTGGTTCAAAATTACGAGGTCCTTCGCCAAAAGCCCTCGTGTAGCTGAACCATGCGACGTTAATATTCACTCACTCACTCATCCGTTCGTTTAATGTTGGATAATGTTCTCTGGAAGATGGCATTCACCGGAACAGTGACTAATGCGAAAGCTGCCATTGCAAAAAGAAAAAAAATCCCTGACTACACGATAGGTCCTATGTCGAAGAGCAATTTAATCACTATTAAGGCAGTAAATGTTGAGCAATTTAGCGAAAGGGTTTTTTTGTACAATGGAACTCTTGTACCTAATTCACAGTGCAGCACACAATGGCACTGGAAGGTGGCTCCAATGTTCGGCTAACTATCCAGATGAAATTGTACGTTAGATTATTGCCATAAGACTGAGAGAGGTGTCTATTACCCCTTGCTGACACAACCTTCAGTCATATACTCGACGAATTTATTTATCACACTGCTTCCATACTTTTATTATTAACGTTGCGTTACGCATCTTACAAACTAAATCAGCAGCATAAAATGTGCTCATCAGTGGGGTGGCGACAGCCTAATGGTTACGGTTACGAAGTTGTGGTCCGCGTGTCATAAGTTCGAGACTTAGTGCTACTGAAGACCTGCCGAGTAAAGGGGCTGATGCACGTTGAAACTGTCTTCCTAATGACGTGGTGTGGTAGTTTGGAGAGAGAGGTACCAACTGCAGCAAGTGTGTCAAACTCAAGGGCTAACTTGGGCCAAACAAACAAGATTTAATTTTAGGTGAGCCGCAAACAAAATCAGCATTCATAGCAACAGATATAAAAGAAGAAAAACGAACTTAATGTTTACATCCTGATATTTGACGTCTTTTCTCTTCCGCCATTCTTTCCTATTTCGGGAGAAATTTTGATGTTTTTTTAGGGTACATTATTGTGTGCCGATATATTGGACAGATCGCAAAAACGTCCGTTCTAAGCCACGAGTTTGACACCTCTGAACTGTGGTGACGTTTTTGTCACTTGACAGAGGTTCAAAGTTACAAGACCCGTCACCAATAGCCCTCGTGTTGCTTTATAGCTTGACATTAATAATCACTCACACTCATTAGCGCACACAGGAATTTTTCAAGTGGGGAGGGGGGGGGGTCCGGGGTCGAAAGTTCGCCATTATTGTATCTCATGCTCCTTTTGATTTTGTCGATTTTCGGGAACAAAAGGCAGTAAAAACTAATTATTGAATAAATAATTAGCATTAATTAATAAAATTAATCATTAATAACAAATAATTAAATTTTACGTACCATATACTTAGAATTATAATAAATCGGAAAATAATCAAGGGCTTTGGGGGGTCCAAACTCCCAGCACCCCCCTTTGTGTGCGCCACTGCTCACGCTACTTCTCAGCACACATTGTAACAATTCCCGCGAATCGGCTTCTTTGTGGATCACCACACGTGCATTGGCACCTGCAACTTTATAATAATTGCGCAGTCTTGTCTTGGATCGCCCCGGCAATTTTTGACAACACGAGGGACCCCTTTCCTCCCATTAACCGGATGTAATTGGATGCTGAAGACGCCAGCCTCTGTCATCCCCGAAGCTAGAGAGGGCAGAGAGAGAGAGAAAGGGAGATGGTCTGAAAACTTCGCTACGAACGGACCCCAAAGAAGCTCCTCCCTCACAAACCCCATCATTTGAACTCTAAGAATCTCTTTAATAAGTTTAATAACTTCAATATATAATCTGTAAATAATGACTGTGACGTAAGTCAACAAAATATTTAAAATGCTCCCTATCACGCTACCGTTATTTATCTCAAACGTCACAACATATGTATTGTAATTCTGAAATTCTAATAATTTGTAAAGAATGTACACTAATTTATATTTTTATCAGTTTGAACTCAACTTCGTGATTCTATCATGATGTTGTAATATACTCATAGAAATGAACATAGTAACAATATTACGAAGTATCAATTAATTATTCTAATTTTATGCATATAATTTATAAAAAAAGTGACAAAAAATTAGGATAATGAAATTTAATCGAAACTATTTAAGTTGTGTTCTCTTATTGTCTTAGCGATAATGATTTTTCTTTTGTTTTAAACTCCTGATTGCTCTAAAAATTCGCCACGCGGAACAGTGGGAGTTGATGCATTAATGGAAGTTAAGAATCAGAACCCTCGTATAGAGTGATGTGGTAGACAGGAGAGTGAAGAAACAGCTAAAGTATCCACGTCACTTGATAAAGGCTTAGAATTATGAGGTATTTCTCAAGAGTCTTCATATTACCCGAATGCTATATTCATTTAAAATGCTCTAATTTTCCTCATATTACCCGAATGCGATTTTCATTTAAAATGCTCCAATTTTATCCTTTCATGTATTAATTACAAAACATTAAATCATACATATTACTCTAAACCAGTGGTCTTCAAATTGTGTTCCACGGAACCCTGGGGTTCCTCGAAACACACCCTGGGGTTCCATGAGTCACAATAAAAAAACCGAAGAGAACATTCAAAATGTGTACGAAAAATGCATTCACATTCTCTATGAAGTTTGTATAAACATAAATATCTAAAACTTTTCCCAGTCAATAATAAAAAAAAACTAAAATTTTTATTTATACATGATCTTATTTTGAAATACTTTTTTTTTTAACTTGTATAATAATGTAACAAAAAAATATTAAAGTTTGTTTGATGTTTATTTGTGCTACCTACTAGATTGTGAGCATTCTAATGTTTACCACCCCAGGTTTAACACGAAATAATTTTATACTCACAGCTATAAACATTTTAATGCCATTCAAAACAATGGATTTAAGTGAAAAGCATTTCTTTCGACGTATGTGACAGCAAAATCAAAATATAAAAAAAATAATAAACAAATGCAGAATATAAAATGCGATCGCAGATAATTTCAACAGACCCAGACTTAGACAGTTTGCGTACAAAAAAGCAAGCACATATCCCAGTTGCTAAATATAATGCATGGGTATTTTTAATACTTGGATCATAAATTAATGTTATTACTACGCGCGTAAACTATATTAAAATTACAATAATTTTTTTTTAATGAATAATACAATATTTTTTAAAAAAAATTGTCTTTACATAAAATACCTATAATGTATGTTAATCTATTTTAAGATATATTCTTATAAGAGTGGAATGGGGCTCCACGAAAACATTTTATAGTTCTAAGGGTTTCGCGGCTCGAAAAAGTTTGAAGACCACTGCTCTAAACTATAATTCGCATTCTAAATTGAAACTTTGTTATTATTTAAATCACAATTATTAAGGTATCCGACTACGTTCGGAACCGTGATTTTAAAAAAGCGCATAAATGGATAATTTTCATGATATTTAATGTCACTTAGATTAGAATACATGTATAAGATTGTTTTAAGGACTTTTTGACAAAAAAAATTAATTTAAATACAATATTTCGGTAAAAAATTAACTTAGAATAACCTTTTTTCAAAATGTTCTCCTTTTGTGAAAAATGCTTCTATTGTAATAATATTTTGCTTGTATATAGCTCAGACCTTTGTACAGAGGATCAACTATGAGGTTTGAAAAATTCACATTATTTTTAGTGTTAAAACCCATTGAAATAATTATCGGCGTTTTATTCTTAAAATTTACCCCCTCTGTCTGTTGTCGTAAATAATGGATAAACCCACTTCTAAGTTATATATTTCAAAAATTGTAGCTGAGCCTCTGTACATAGGTCTCAGCTATATACAGGCAAAATATTATTATAATTGAAGCATTTTTCACAAAAGGAGAATATTTTGAAAATGGACCATTCTATGTTCCATTTTTGTCAAAATATTGTATTTAAATAAATTTTTTTTGTCAAAATGTTCTTAAAATAATTTAATGCATATATTCTAATCTAAGTGACGCTAAATATCATAAATATTATCCATTTACTCGCTTTTGCGAAATCACGGTTCCGAACGTAGTCGGATACCTTAAGGTATCTAATGAAAAATATAATTACAATTATTTTTATTTCACCTTGATAATAAAGAATGACTTCTCTTTTGTCGTTTCTTAAATTGAAAATATTCAGTAAAAAAAGTAATAAAATCTCAATTCAAAATAGAAACCATGTATCTTTGTTAATGTAATAAGAGAATCAGCTGCCATTAATGACACCAAACTTGAACCTTTATTCCAAGTCGAACACGTGCATTCACTTAGCTGGAAAATTTAAAAGACAAGCAAAAGAAAGCCATGTCTCTTTATGCAAACCCCTCTCCTTTTCCCTTCCATGTTGAAACCTGGTTGCAAAATCCCTAGCTAATTATCTTAGCCGTAATCAGTTGTCCCCAGTGGTTGTGAAGAAACTGTCGGAGCATAAAATACAATTAGCAACGGAATACTGAAAGCGCGGTAGACAAATCTCAACATTTCCAAGATTAAGTTGGGTTAATGTGACAATGGGGATTTCCCATCACAGTGACTCTTTGTTTTTAAGGACCTTTTCCCCTACGCGGAGGGAAAACTGGAGTTTTAATTCCTCAGAATTAAAATTTCGGCCGAATACTATATGGAATGTGACAAGTGCACAAGTGCTTAGTACTGATCGATTGGTTAAAGGGGAAGGCAAGAGCCTCTGTGCTGTGATTAATGGTTTAATATTGTGCAATTATGCAAAACCACAGGATTAAAATTTTCAGTTCCACACTTTGGTAATCTGAGTGAAGTACAGACACATTTTTTAAATTTATTTAAGGTGAAATGCGTTTGAAACCTTTCTAGGATTCTGTCCCAGCTTTGATGGGAAATTAGAATATTGCCCTTAACAAATGGCGAATGCGAAAGTGTGAAAATGTGTCGCCTTTCGTTAATATGCTTAGAAGGCTTGATGGAAGTACCCCTACTGTAACCGTAACCTGTTTAATTCATTATTCAGTTTCTTAGTGTTTGGAATGTTTATAGCAATTAGCTCAAATTTTAAATACAGGAAGAAAAAAGAACTGCCTTTAAGTGACACGAAATAGTTAATATGGCTCTCTTTTATCGCCTCTTCAGCCAATTAAGTGCTTTCACTTGACATAATAAAGAAAATACGTAATAAAGAAAATTCTATTTTAAACAAGAAGCAGAGTCGCGTGATTTAAGAAAACAACTCCAAGAAGAAGATATAAAAATCGGAAATAATTACGTGCCTTACATATATAAATGCCAGTTATCATTATTAAAACGATCTTATTAAGGTAATTTAGATTTCAAAATGAGAAGAAGCAAATTCACCTGAAGTAAATGAAAAACTAAGAATAATAAACATTTTCAAACAATTAGATTTTTTTGAGAATATTTAATTATTGCACGTTTAAATAAGAACCCATTTTATTGTGAATGTAAATACGAAAAATATTTTTGTTTGGTATTGCTTCTAAATTTAATTTATTAAAATTTTTTATACCATATTATCTGCCGTATAACATGCACTTTTAACACATAAAATAAGATCGGAGTTTCCGGGCGCGCTGTTCGCCAGATATAAAAATGATACCTTTAAAAATAAAGATTAAACATCAAAGAGAGCATTAAAAAATTAGATTTCTATACATATGTAAATACTATTTATTTAAAGGAAATGACATACCTTATGAACTTTTATTATTGGATATCATGAAAAGTTTGTCATATCTACGCGTCTTCGGTTATTCCTGTAAGTACATCAACGAATGTTCCTAAAAACTAAAAAAATGCAGTTTTAAAATTTAGGTGCACGTTATATACGTCAGTATGCGTAATACGCCAGAATATATACATTATATCTGTACGATAATTTTTGAAACCTTGAATATAGTTAATATACATAAATTTTTAATATCCAATTAATAAATTTTGTACTCTAAATTTAAAAGACATAGACGAAACCACAGATAATTGTCATTTTAAATGTTAAAGTTATTTTTACAAAGTACGATTCTAAAATCAGTTATTTGTGCATTACGTGAAACCTTAAATCAACCTCTATACCAAAGAAAAAAAAAGAACAATGTATTAAATAATGATTATAAAGAACTTAATTACAAAAACCATGTGACTAACTTGTAAAACTGTTAGGGAAGAAACCCATTTAACATGGTAAATTTATGAATTTTTTTGCATCTTTGAGCATCCTGTTTACTTCAAACTTTTAGCTCAATTTTTTAGTAAATACTAGAAACCGGAGTCAAGTGAACATAAGCCTTAAAGAAGCTTCACTATAACTGCCCAAATTTCATTATGAATTATTTTTATTATGGTTGAGTTACATAAAAGGGTAATCTTGATATGCTATTTACTACTACAGAAACTATGTATTAAATCGAAATATTTCTTGTTTATATTTATACTTTTCTTACCTTGTAGCAATTGTCTCTGTAGAAATTTCTTTTTTTTACAGAATTTTGTATTTTGAACAATTAACATAAATCTTAAACAGTGCCGATTTAATCTCATTTCGTTGCCTAGGCGCAGAAGATCTATGGGCTCCCTTCGCGCTGGCAGATCAGAATTTATTACCAGTAAACCTGGTTAAGTCCAGCTTATCCGGGTCTTTTCGCACCCTTCCGGAACCTCGGGCCCCTTTGCGCCCGCCCCAAAGTGCCCAATGGATAAACCGTCACTGGTCTTAAAACAAGAGTCTTAGAAAATCGAAAGGTCTCTCACTGCAAGATTGTATTCTAAAAAATGTCCGATATCATTTGCCATGTCTAAAAGTGATTTAAATTCTTTCTTTGTTGCTTATTATTATTTTATTTTTACCCAAAGAAAATAATATATATAGTATATAGAGCATCCCAGGATTACCGGAACAAACTTCAAGGAGAGGTGGGGGACATTAAGAGGATTCAGAATTGCATAGCAACCCATGGTCAGAAACGTCATGGGAAAGTAGTATGGCAGTACAAGAAACAAACAAATGACTGAGATCATCTGAAACTTTGGTCAGAAATGGGTCATGCTGGGAGTTCGAGTCACTGGTGTCCCCCCCTCACTGTGCCTATTTCCTCGTAATGATCCACATTCACACAAATTGTGACATCCGGTTCTCGTGCATTTCCTTTTGCCAATCTGTAAATAAGGTGCATATTTGCCAGCTCGGTGTTCGTAAAATGTTCCATACTACTCTGCGATGACAGCTTAAATGACTGCGGTAATGCAAGTCTGTTTCCTCCGATGCTCTTGTGAAGAACACTGCCATCTAGAGCCGAACGAAGACATTTCCGACCATGGGTTGCAGTGCAAATCTGAATCTTTGTGATGTCTCTTACCTCCCCATTAAGTTTGTCCCAATAATTCTGGGACACCCTGTGTAACACTTAAAGAAAAAATTTTAACAAATTGCTAAATTCAGCATTTCTTCTGAGAGTAAAATGCCTTTGTTCGTCCAAGGCTTTGCTGGCGTGTTTTTAGTGCTATCGCTGTCACCTATATGTTTAATGAATATCAACGCGGTTTCTTGCAATCTGTCGCCTCCAAAATGTCATCGTCAATCAATAAACCGTTGTATGCTTTAAATATTTTCCTGAATTGTTTTGACTCGATTGCATCAAAACTGACATTCAAGTTACCCGAGACTTTTCATATGTAATTGTAATACTCATTAACTCTTTATCTATCGCATTATGATTTATCGCAGAGTTTTTTCATGCAATACTTTTTTTTAAATCACTTCATTGAAAATTAAGGAATATACATAAACAAAATACTCAACTTTGGGAAATTTAGTTAGAGCTAATTAATTAAAAATATTCAACTGTAAAATTAATTATACACACTGTTCACTTAAAATAAATAGTCCAATCGTTTTCTAAGGTCTTTATTAAAATACAAAAAATAAGACACTTATCTTTTGACATTAACTATTATTTCGGAACCAAAATGGTAATTTTCGCAATCAGCTGAAAACTCAGTTTCTGGTGTAAAACTGTTCGCCTTCCGCGCTAAAATACTCATCATAGAACCCGTGCTGCCATAAATCTCGGAAGAGGGGATTTAAAAGAATATTCCTGCTAAGTATCGCCAGAATATTCGTAAAAATAGTTATTCTATGTAATTTTAAAGTGAGTGGTATTTATAAGTACCGTCGGTAGATAAAGGATCAAACAACAATATTACTGATTTTATTATGATTTAAAAATTTTAAAAGAAATACAATAAAAGTAACTGGTGCAATAAGCTTGTGCGTGGAAACTTTTATCAGACAAAAATTGTCAAGTTGATCATAGCAATAAACAAAATTAAACGCAAGTAGTTATTAGAATCGCAAAAGTAGAGAGACATACGTCTTACTCTTGAAAGATTGGCATTTTAAATTCAAAATTCAATACACATGACGAATCAGTAAACTAATCAACATTTAATAACAGAATAGAATTCGTAATCTTCGATTAGTATCAATTATAAATAATAATGTGTTTTTAATTATTCCGGCACATAGAAAAAAGTATAATACAATTTCATCCTTTTGTGGAAATAGTAAATATATTTATTTAAAAAAAATTTGGATTAGACGATGCTACTTTCTTACAATTTTCATTTTAGCAAGTCTTATATGAACTCGTTACTATAAAAACAGGTAAAATTACTTGTAAATATCTTTTAGAAGTTAATTAAAAATCCCGCATCGATTAGGTATTAATCTGTTTTCATTCAAGCATGATCAAACTAACTCATTAATTCACTTCAAATATTTAATATTGCTATGATAAAATAAAGATTTCCTATTATTTGTGAATTTAAGTTAGGATCTCTGTATAAAGTACTAAGATGAATTATCAGTTAAGTTGCCTTCGATTTGTTGTGAACTTATGCAAATGAAGCAATTAAAATATATTTTAAAGGACTGGTTATTGGGTTTATTACGTATAATTTTTAAAAGAAAATAAAAAGGCTGTGTCTGTGTGCACAGATGGTTTTGAAAAATGATGTATTTCATGAAAGAGAAAAAGAGAGGAAAAATGGATAGGTCGGTGGCTAGTGAAAATTATCAAAACATTTAAATTATATACATTTTTTTGACTGATAATATAGCTTAGATTATTTAATTAAAATATTAGCTTCTGTTATACAAGAAGAAAAATATTTTAGTTAAATAATTTTATACAAATAAATTTGAATGTTTGTGTATTTATTTGGGAGGAAGTTTAAAAAGGTGGAGCCGTAATCCTCTCTATTTCCGTCACACACACTAGTTAATTTTCTTTGAAGCCCCCTGCTTCGGAAATTCGTTAGTGCATGTGCAAAGTTGACAAAATATATGATACGCAGCTAACAGTAATAATTGCTCAGGTTTAGAAAACAATTACTACAGTGCTTCTCAAACTTTCAATATTTTCGACCCAGTGTTCAATCATAATTTCCTTGCCCCCATACAATAACAGTGGATTTAATACAATAATAATGCCCGATGCCCTCCGAGTACACACGGAGTACGTGCTCGTTAAATCAGTGGGTCCGAAAGCCTTGCGGGTTGAATCACGAGTGCAGGGGACTGGAGAATATTTCCCTCCTCTTCAGTTCCCTACCAAAATTGTGGATGTGAAGATAGGTGGTGTCGCCCTCTATCGTCCCTTCGGGGAATTTCGCCGAGCTAATTCGTACTGTCACCTGTATGGTGATCAAGGCCTAGGATAACGACAGGCTACTTCTAGCCCCTTGCCACGATGAATTTCGTGGGCCTCGTTCTGACTACGTAAGGTGGCATTAGCCACCACAACAACATAATGTACTATAATGCTAAAGCTATAATGCGACCTTAATTAGAAACCGTACAAATTATAGAAATAAGTATTAAATTTTTATATGTTACTTTTAAGTAATAGATGTTTTAAGTAAGTTAGTTTTAAGTAATTGTGTAAGTATATGATGTTGTTTTTCCTGTTTAATTTTTAAATTGGAATATATTACAATAAATATGCAACATGTATTTAACTTTTTATTATGTCAGAATGTATTTGTTTTGCTTCCTTTCAGTAAATTAATAATTTTTTAAAAAATAAGCTTGTATTTTCTATATTTCAATATACTCGCGCCCTCCACGTAGGGAATCTTTTGATTTAGCAACGTTTTAGGACTCGTTACGGGTGAATCCAGTCCCAAGGGTATTTATTGGGTGCTGAGGCGTTTTAGATAAAAATTCCTGTTTTTGAACTGTTTGACCTACATACATTAAATTTAATTGACGAGTTTCTTTTGTTGGACAGAGATATGCTATGAATGGTTTTGCGGAAACCAACTACTAAGGAGGTAATTGCGGTGGTGTTATGAATAAAAAATCCCCACTTTTGAAAGAGTATACTTATAAATTTGAAATTTGGCAAGCATAATTCTGTTGTTGAGTACAAACTCATTAAAAAACGGTTTTGTGGAAATCGACTCCCAAGGAGTGGGGTTACGAGGGCGTAAAAGATTAACATATCCGTTTCAGAAATTCAAGGCATTTTCTTTTTAAATCAAGAGATAAGGGCTTACTTATACATACTTGAATACCATGGAAAGCTTAATTAACACTGAAAAAGAACGTATATGCATACAACATCCCGAAATACCCTGCGAAGCGGTGGTAACGGCTAGTTAAATATAAGCTTCGTTAAAAAAATTGTAATAAAATTGAATTCTATGATTATATTCTTTTAAGGTATCCGACTACGTTCAGAACCGTGATTTTTCAAATGTGTACAAGCGAATATTTTTTCATATTTAGGGGCACTTAGATTAGAATACCCGAATGAAATTGTTCTAAGAATATTATTATAATTAAAAATGATTTAAATGCAATATTTTGGCGATAAATAAATATAAAATTATTCATTTTCCAAATATTCTTCTTTTATGGAAAATGCTCCTGTAATAATAATATTTTGCATGTTTATAGCTCAGAATTCTATAGTCTGAACTAGGATTTTTGATGTATATAATTTTAAAGTGGATGTTTATATATTTTAATACATCAGAGTGGAGAAATTTACCAGGAAAACACTGATAATTATTTCAATTGGTAATAACTCTGAAAATAATGTGAATTTTTCAAAAGTCGTAGTTCAGGCCCTCTGTAGACGTCTTTGCTACATATAAGCAAAATATTATTATTATCGAAGCATTTTTCATCAAAGTAGAATGTTTTGAAAAAAAAAGCAATTCTGAATTCATTTTGTGCCAAAATATTGCATTTAAATAATTTTTCATTGTAATAATATTCTTAAAACAATTTTATAGTTGTATTCTAATCTAAGTTACATTAAATATAAAAAAAATTCGTTTGTACGCTTTTGCAAAATCACGGTTTCGAACGTAGTCGGATACCTTAATAGCATTAAATAGTACTTTAAGAATTTATAATTATTTTGAAATTGACGCAAATGTTTCACTCAACCTAGATGTTTAAAGTAGATGATTAAAATTATTGAATTAGGTTCTTTTTAAAGGATTATTTAAGAGCTACAATCGTAGGTTAGATTTTATACTTTTACAAAATAAATAAATAGGAAGAAATAATTTCTTCGTGAATTCCAAAAAGATCAAAAGACACCCAGAAAAAATTTCTATTTAAACCTGTACTTTAAACTTTATCTCAGCTAACTGTAAACTAAACACATAATCCAGCTAAAGCACAGTTCATTGTGTACTACGCCTCCGTATGGAAACAAATACAAAGGCTCAATCGCACAATATTTGTGGAGGTTTACGTAAATGTGAGACTATTATCGATGGGTGATCTTTCGAATGGAAGCAGTTTTATGAAGTTCTTGAATGTTTTTTTTTTCTTAAGGTGAAGTTCTTAAATGCTTTTCAGTCGATATGAAACCACTTTGTAGTAATTTCAGTCGGTAATGATCTTTTCTTTGGAAGTGTGGGAGTTGGAAAGTGGCTTAAATCTCAACATATAAAATTTTATTGTCATTTAAACCTAAGACGTAGGATAAAGATTTTGAAAGTTTTTCCTTTTTTGGTATGTTCAGATTCGCAACCTTATCGGTTCAATAAATGAAAGGAGAGATATTAAACTGTACTAAAACATAAAAATACTTTATTCTGATATCAACATCTGTGAATTTTTTTAAAAAAAGACTTTTGTGAGGATTTGTGATGGGAAATATTTAAGAGAGAAAGGAAAAGCTTTTCATTTTTAAGAACAGGTTTATACAAAGGAAGTTTCATACGTATATCATTAAGTGCTTTAAAAAATTAATTATATTAGAAGAGAAGTTGGATCCCCATACTAATTAAACTTTAATAATTTCAGAAGTACCTTTAAGTAATGATAAAATTGTTTTTAAATTTGACCCAATGCGTGGAATTAAACATTTATACTTGTAAACTAACTAAAAATATCAGATATAGGTTTAAATATGTAATATACTCATTTAACGCACATGGATATCTTTTACTTATTATATTTATCTGTGCATATATATTAAACATGTAATATATCAGAAAGGTTCCAGTTCGGGGATAAAAGCTTAAAATTATACTTCAGTGAAATATAAATTAAAAAATCAAAAATCATTAACAGAAAAAAAATATTTAGAAGTGAAAAAATGTGGCTGAGAATCAGATGAATTTTTTTTAAGGGGATGGGAAAAAAGATTTTTTTTATTATGTTAACTCATACAAGGGCTGTTTTTAAAGTAAGGTCTGTTAGCGCGTATATTTCCCTAGTTTGCGCGTGCATCGTAACTAGTCTCTGCGTCATATACCAGCATCCTTTGCGAACACACATGCATAATTTCCTGATTTGTAGCAGTCGTGTAAGATTAGCTGTGCATCTTTAAAATGTTTAAGGTGATTGAATCACCCGCCAAGTGTGAGATACGGTCTGTTAACCATTTTTTTTACTGCAAGTAACATGTCGGCTGCTGACATTCATCCCCAGATAACAGAAGTTTATGGCACAGAAGCAATGAGTGACAGCAAATTTCGAAAATGGGTCAGGAAGTTTAAAGATGGGTGAACAAACGTCCATGACAAAGAACGCTCAGGTCGGCCCTCTGTAATCACTGATGATTTGATGCACGCAGTTGAAACAAAAATTCGTGAGAACAGAAGATTCACGATAACCACTCTTTCATTCGAGTTTCCCTACGTAACTTTGTCGGTGGTGTACAAAATTGTGACTGAAGACCTCAACTTTAAGAAATTGTGTTCTCGGTGGGTACCCAGACTACTCACAGTGGAACACAAAGAGAAGAGGTTTGCCATTTCATTGGATTTTTTTGATTCATTACGAGTAAGAAGGGGATGACATGTTCAGTCGAATCGTTACTGGAGATGAAACATGGATATACCATATCACGGCGGAATAAAAGCAACAGTCTATGGCAGGGATGGCGAACCAAAGCCACGCGACACAATATTTTGGGCACTCCAGCGATCAAAACGATTTGCATATTAGTTCAAAATAACAAAGTTCACTACGAAGTATTACGATCAAACGTGAGTGATTGGTTCACGATGCAGCCCACACTCGTTTGTTATTGTCTTGATTTAGTTACGTAGTGGACTGCAAATGCTAATGATACGAAGTTTGTCTACGCATAGCATAGTAAATTTCATTGACACTACTGTATTTTAAAGTTTATTTGTGTTTTATTTGAGGTTTCTAAACGTTATTTAACGTGACTAGTTCAGCAAAAAAAATCAATAAGTGCAAGATAGTTAGTGTAATAGATAATTTCATACTTGGTGGACCGAAACATATGGCATGATTAGTAATGGCAACAAAGTGCTATGTGTTTTATGTTCTGGAACAGTGGCATGCCGAACATCGTCTGTAAAACAGATTCCAGACACATTTGACTGTTTTAAGAAGCTGGAGGCTATTTTAACCATATTTTTATTTACCTATGCTTGCAAGCCATTATTTTCAGAGATGAATAACATAAAATTACGCTTAGAAAACATTCGGCAGATGATTCCAATTCAGCAGGCACTATACTAAAAGTAACATGTTACGAATCTAATATGTTATTTCTTCTCTAATCTGCAACAACAGAAGTCACGCTAATGATACTTTATTTTGAATTGCACATATAACTAAAACATTTACTTCTATACGGGGAAAAATGTATTCTTTTTGTACTAAATATAAATAAAGAGTTTTGAGTTGTTAGAGTGTTTAGTTTTATTATTTTCCCAATAATCACAAGTCAAAATTATTTGATGGCACGTCTATTACTCATTAAAGATTTCTTTTGAAAAAAATGGCATGCTGATCTATAAAGTTTCGCCACCCCTGGTCTATGGAATGGTGACACACATCCTCTCCCTTCAAGGTCAAAGCCAAACAAACGCAGTCAAAGCACAAGATTATGGCATCCGTGTTCTGGGACCGGCGAGGTGTTTTGCTTGTGGACTTTTTTCCACAAGGAACAACCATCAACTCAGGTGCCTACTGCCCAACTCTACGGAAGCTCCGAAGAGTATTACAAAACAAATGGCACGGCATGCTGTCAAAAGGTGTTTTGCTCCTCCACGATAACGCAATGCCTCACATTTCTCGAACGACTCTGGAGTTAATCGAATGTTTTGGCGGAGAGGTTTTGGACCATGCTCCATACAGGCCCAACCTTGCTCTGAGCGATGTCCATCTTTTCCGGTACCTCAAACACAGCTTTGACAGAAAGCGTCTCAGTGACAACTAAAAAATGAGAGGCCGTGAATTGGCTGTCCAATCAGGCAGCAGACTTCTTTGAAGAGGGTTTTCAAAACATAGTTCTAAGGTATGACATGTGCATCAATAAACTCGGCAATTATGTAGAAAATAGGCAAAAGTATGTACAATCCTAAAATAAATGTTTTTTTAAACAAAATATTGTCATTATTATTTTAAAAACAAACGAACCTTATTTAAAAAACAACCTTTATATACATATATATATATATATATATATATATATATATATATATATTTAAATTAAATAAATTTAAATTAAAGAAACGTTGCCTTAAAAACTAATTGTCTTTACTCTTGTAAGTGTTAATGCAAGTTTTTGCTCCCCAAGTTTGACATTTTGGATGGACATCTTTTGTTAATGTAATTGTAGTGCATCACAAAATGAAAAAAAAAATATTGATTATGATAAGTCACTGCAAAATAAACTAAATTCTATTTCACTAATTTATTCCAAGATGCAGATAGCTGAAAGAATTGAAAGCTGCCAGTAGATCGATATGTTTCTCAAAAAGAAAAAAAAATATTTTCTCGTTTTTTCAGAGTTTTGTTGACTAATAACAATATGAAGTGATAATGAATTTTTAAGAATTGTGTAAGAGATATTAGAATTATATTATAAGGTTGTTCTATATAATTTTTAAAATTCTTTATTTTTAATATTTACTGAATTATCTGCTTTTTTCCTAGCTAAAATCAAAACTATTTTTGTCTCTAGTCAATCTCTCCACTAAGACTTCTCTAGGAGCATGATATTTATATCTTTTTAAAAAATATTATTAAATTTCATACTCATACCTCTTATCCATATACTAAGTAAGCTGATTTTAGTTCAGATGTTTTTATATTTCTTAAAAAAACTTATAAACATCAATATTAAGAGTTTAAAAAATTATCTTTAGTTCGAATGTCTGTTGCATCATTTCATAATTACATTATATAATCGGAAAATTGATTAATAACAATTAGTGTGCTCAATAAAGTTCAAACATCAAAACGGTTTTTTTTTAAATTTTTAAATAATAACACTGTGTGTGCTTTAGATTAATTTATCTAAAAATTTTTTTGCCTTTTTTTTCTTTTTTTTACGAAAAGACTGAGTTGAGCCTTTTTTAAAGTAAAAAAATAAATAAATAAAAAGATATGGAATTAGTAATTAATAGGTTTAAATTATATTTAGACAATGAATTCTTAAAGAATTAATGTTGGATTTAATTTCAATTAAAAAAAAGTAGATAATTGAGTGAATTCATGGACCATGAAATCTTAACTGATTTTATACCTTCTTCTAAGCCATTCATTACACAAACTCTTACTAAAAAATATAATAGAATTTACTGGAAAAACTACATTTCAAGATAAAATAGTTTAAATTATTAGTGGATTAAATTATTCGAAAAGGATTTATAATTTCCTATTCAATATCATATTCTTTGACAATAAAATTAAATCGAATCTATTTTAAGTAAAAGCATAATTTTAATGAATTTTTCTTTTGTACTTAAAATAATAAATCTAACACGCCTTTTAAGAAATTAAGTTGCCTTTATTACTCTTAAGATTTCTCTGAGAGATTTTTGAAAGAAAAAAATTGCACAGAAAACAGATTTTGTTAAATATTCTTAATTAATTTCAGTTCGAGGATTTTTCTTTCCCCTGTATTTTCCATAAATCTAATTAAATTAAGGAAAAAAAAATTTTTTTTATTTTTGAAGGTTGATATTATATTTTTAAATAATGCTTTTGTCTTTCAGACTATTGAATTGTTATTCAATGAGCTGAATTTTATTCTGTATTTCAATTTAAGAGGTGCAATTAGTTAATTAATTAAACTTATTTTTTCGTAAGATGAAAATGTTCACCTTATCAATATTTGAAACTTTTGAGAAAATTATCAAAATGCTTCATGCTCTAAAATAAAGCGATGTTATAGGCTCAAATTTTGCTAATATTCATTTAGTGAATTATATATAAAATTACTATAAACTTGCTTAAATTTTGATAATTTCTCAGTTTTAAATGAATGGAATAATCTATTTTTAACGGGATATAATGTGTTTATAGATTTAGTACAAAAAAAAAAAAAATCTGCAATGAAATCTACGACATTGCAGCTATTAAACATGTTATGGACGTAGAAAACTTTTTCACCAAATAAGTTGCTCTAATTGTGATGATATTATTCTCATTTATAATACATTTAGAGTCAATTATTGAGTACGTTAAATTAAAATTAGTCAAAATATATAATTACGAATACAAATTTTCGGAGTCAAATGCTCAGAAGGAATTGTTGTAATTTTATAAAAAAATAAGAATGAGGCTCGTTGACAAGATTTCCTTCTAGAAATTTTCAAAATCCTTCTCAGTGGCGTAACGGAGAACTTTTGGGTCCCCCTGAAAAGTCAGGTTTGGGGCCCCCATGTTGAATTTTACAAAGGGTAGGCACTTGCGTCAGTCAGGCTTTGGTCCCCTTTAGAACTCTGCACGTTACGCCACTGATCCTTCTTCAAATGAAATTTTGGCTTCGATTCCATTCTCGTTAGAGATCTGCTGGAAAGGGTTACTAAGTGTCAAACGGAATTGAATCTTTAATTCTTTATATGATATATTGATCATGTCATAATAGTGAGATACCAATTCAGGTGTATTTTAACCGGTATTCGAATTACTATAGAGCAGGAGTGTCGAACCATTATGGATCAACGTGCCATTTTTTTCTTAAGAAGTGTATGATGAGGTATAGATAGACGTGCAGTCAAATAATTTTGACATGTGATTATTGTTAAAATAATAAAACTAAATAAAGAAACTCAAAACTCTTTATTTATTATGAAAAAATACTTTTTGTACTGTATAGTTGTAAAAGTTTTAGTTATATGTATAGTTCAAATTAAAGTAACATTAGTATGACTTCTGTTGTTGCAGATTGGTTGACAAATAACTTATATTATGGTTGTAAGATGTTACTTTTAATAAAATTCATGTTGAATTAGAGTCATCGGCAAAATGGTTTCTAAGCGATTAATTATTTTTGCTGTGGTTCACTTTTTGGACAAGAGGATTTGTGATTTGTTTTAGAATGCCGTTTTACAGATGATGCTCTGCGTAGCACTGTTCCAGAACATAAAACACACACCACTTTGAGTCCTTTAATAATAATGCCATATTTCTAGATTCACCAAGTTTGAAATTCTCTTTTACACTTACTACCTTGCACTTTGTATTCTTTTGCTGAACTAGCCATTTTAAATAAGTTTAAAATCGTGAATATAACAAAAATAAACATTAAAATAAGTTGTGTCAACGAAATTGACTATGTTATGTGTAGACAAATTATGCATCACAAGCAACTTTAGTACATGACGAAACTAAGGCTAGACAGTAACAAGCGAACGTGCTCACCACCGCCTCGGGACTGATCACTCGCGTTTGTTCGTAATACTTCATAGTCATAGTGAACTTTGTTATTTTGAAATAAAAAGCAAACAATTTTGATCACTGGCTTGCCCAAAATATTGTGTTGCGTGCCATTGACGGCACGCGTGCCACTGGTTCGCCATCCCTGCTCTAGAAAGCCAAAAATAAAAGTTATTCAAGGTAGTTATACTCACGTTGGACATTTGTGATATTTTTAGTACAGAAAATCATTGGTTATTTTGAATCATTCTACCAACGTAGCACGTACTTTTCTGGACCTAGACAAAAGACGCTGAATTCACATCGATACCACAGAGAACAGAATATCAAATACTTTAAAAATATGAACGGTTTCATGTCTATTGATTCAATTTATTTTTCTCAATATTTTGCTTTATGGGTGAAAAATTAATGTATCTCTCCAAGCATGTGAATTATAAGGAAAGAGAACTGGAATATAAGTCTTTGACAAAAAAACCAATTTCATTTACCATAGAAAGTTTAAAGGGACTTTATACCTTCGTACCTTAAAAAAAATCAATTTTTCAAGAATATTTTAAAAAAAAATGTTTGGAATATTAAGATCACTTTAAAACAAACCCCGTCGATATCTGCCTATTATTATGCCCAAGCAATAAAAAAAAGTGCAACCCCCAAAAGTGACTTGCTCTTTAATTGCAATGTAAATAAACCCCACAAAAACAATTCCAAAGCTTCAAAGTATTTTGCCAGATAATTTGGAGAATGTTGAGTGTATTGTTCATGTTTGAAAAAACATGGCAACCAGATTTTTTAAATTAGAAATTATGAATTGCGGCTAGAAGTTTTCATATGGCAGAAGTATAAGTGGGAAAAATTGCCTGATAGATAAAATGACAAGCAAACTTACAGCCTATACGAGAGAATAACATAGGTCTGAGTAAAGCCGTATGGGCTGTTTACTGCCATTATTGTTTAAGAAATGAAAAACCGATCCATTTGGATTTAGCTCGTGCGTAATTACCAAAGGGTAAAATAAACTGAAAATGCTTCATACACAAACTTGTTGTTGTTCTCGTGTCCATGAATAAATGCAGTAGATTACACTAAATTCCGTCGAAAGTCTTGATCACTGCCTCTGCTATTCTGGGAGCATCAGGGCTGTACAGGAGCTCCCGCAAAGAGTCCTTCAGAGGAACCATTCCCATTTTTAGTAACTTTGTTGCGACGGTTGGGCATTCCAAAATGTGATTGGGCGTCAGTTGAAGATCTGGGCAGTGTTTGCATTGAACATAAGATCTTGTCTTGTCTGGGTGTACACAAACTTAAAAATATTGTGTGTGTGTGTGCCTACCACTGTTCTGGATTTAACAAAAACCTATATTTGCAGAGTTCACCCAAATCATTGAAAACTGTGTTTAAATGGAAAGATTCAGAATATAAATAAATTTTTCAACTCTGCGCTTTAGAAGTACAGCTCCAAAAGAGAATATTCATGTCATTATCATTCAACTTAGTGCCACTGTTGTTCAACAGATGAAAAACCAATCCAGTGCTTCTGCTTTTTTACTATTACACCTCATGATTTAATAATCCAAGGGTGAAATGAGTTGAAAATGCTCCATATAAACATAATTATGTCTATCACTGTTATGGATTCAACAAAACCCATATTTCAAAAGTTTTAAATAATTGAAAAAGTGTTTAAGTGGAAATATTCAGAATTCAAATAAGTTTTTCAATTCTACGGCTTAGATGTACTACCCCAAAACAGAATCTTCCTAAACAATAGTTGATATCACTTTAAATGAAGCAACGATCATATACGATAATAGAATGGATGGTTGCCTAAACTAAATGTTTGGTCTTTAATTAGGATATTTTCTCTCTCCCTTACGTTTTCCAGGCGGACAGTGCACGGATAAGGGAAGCAGAAACGATTTGTAGGTTCAACATTATATGCCATAGAGTTTTGAGAATTTAAAAATAAGCTATACATGAGAAAATTGTAGAATAGCAGCTCCAATATATGAGTATGGTGCATTTTAAGTGGAAAATAAACGTACTGCAATTTAGATAATTGAAAATCAAACTTTAAACTTGATTTTCTCGTTTTCTAATCTTCACATTTTCCTAAAAATTTGAAAAAAGAAATTTTGGATTTTAAGGTTTATAATATTTTGCGTGCGAAATTGTAAACCTGGATTTTATTAATGATACCAAAATATTTGATTTTATAGGGTGATAAATACTAAAAAAAAGTTACTAATTTGAAATTGCATGATTTTTTAAGTATGAAAGAAAGAAATTTAAAATTGGAAGATCACACATAATAAAGACATTATTTAGCTTTAATTTTCCATTAGATTGTGAATTCTACTGTTCATTCTTCAAATGTTATTTTACGGGTAAAAGAAAGTAAGCTATTTTTTTTATTTTGGGGTTCATATTTTTTGTGGTTTTTAGAAATATATCAGTTAATAGCAACGATTTTTATTAAGTATTTTAAACTTTATACATTAGTATAAATTTGTACAAGAATCATATTAAAATAAAAAAAAGTCCTGATTTATGATGAACTGGAAAAGTATGTAAAACTAATCCATTTTTGGTTTCGAAAGTTACTAAATCTCATTAAAGAAGCCTTTAAAAATTCCGAGTGTATAACAAAGTGCTGAGTAACTGCAAACTCTTTCTCTTAATTCGTGGACTTAATTTCAGCATATTTTCGTGTCCTTTATCCCTCTCGCTACGTATCCTGAGATTTCTACAGGTATGCATTTTTCCCGATTATTTACTGTGCAACCCGTACTGTTCCTGTTTATGTTTTAATTTATGCTTTTACGTTCATATTTGTATGATCTATTTCTATTTTTTAAACTAAAAACTCTTTTACAATGATTTTTTTGTATATTTTAACTCTACAATGTAGATTTGAAATACGCAATAAAAAACTACGCAGTGAGAGGTTTGTATATTAGAAGGAAATATATTTTTAGTCATATATATAAAGACCACGTATTTTATATTTCTTACTATAACTACGATAATTTATGCGAAGTAGGATTTTAACAAAATGAAACAGAGAAATAACAGTTCCTTCAAAATAATATATCTTATAAAGAGGAAAAAAAATTTAATAGGTACAGTGGGTGATCGGTTAACGAACATAATCCGTTCCAAGACTATGTTCGCTATCCGAATTGTTCGTTTACCGATCATCGATTCACCATAGACTTCTATGTGAAATCGATTAATTCGTTCTGGAGACCCTGAAAATTAAATTTTAAAAAATGTGTAATTTCTTAGTAAGTTTTTAAAAAAATAATACATACATATAGTCTTGTATATTAATCAGTCCTTTTCATTTTTTGCTTATGGGGCGTTGAAGAGCATGTCCAATGTCGATTGCTTCTCTATCTTTTTCAGGATTTTCCGGAAGTAATTAATAGCATTGTCGTTGTAAAGATCCCCAATCCTACAAACATCGGCTTGGTATGGGTGCCATTCTAAGACCATTGCTCTGACATCCTCCCACTTTTTCAAAAGATCTTTAATGGCAGATGTCGGCATTGGTCCTCTTTCGTCTTCCTCTTGTTCAGAAGGAGACACATTTCCCTGTGTTTCTTGGTGTTCTTCATTCAAAATTTCTTGGAGTTCTTCTGTCGTCAGTTCATCTTCATGTTCCATTATGAGCTCTTCTATATCACCCTCGATCACATCCAATTCCAGATCTCTAGCAGTTGTCAAAATTTCATCCATAATTTCAGGGGTGTATCCCTGATCACTTCCGAGTATCTGTTCGTTGTCCAAACACAAAAAATCTTTCTTAAAAGTGTTCGTTATCCGAATATGTGTTCGTTATCCGAACACAAAAATCTTGTGTGAAAATGTTCGTTAATCGATCACCCACTGTATTAAGAAACTTTTATCTCCTGAAATCATCATCTCGGTGAATAATTTAAATTTCTTTTTTAAAGTGTCTTTTGATAAATAAATATATAACTGTATTCCTTTAATATTTATGTTTCGACCATTTAATTGCATTAAACTATAAGAAATAATATATTTATATTCAAAAGAAACTTAAAAATATTTATTTAACCATATTTTAGGGGTATAACTTACCTTTGCAAAAGTTTATACCAAAATTTCAAAAGGAAAAAAAAAGGGGCTAAAAATAGTTTTTTTTTTTTAAAAAAAATTAACAAATAAATATCTAAGCTGTAATTTTGTGAATGCGTTGCGCGATCGATAATTAGAAAATTGTACGAAGTTTCGTAAGAAAAAGTGGATCGAAATTTTTTTTACAGAATTTCAAAACCTACCTATACGGAAAAAATGTTCTCTTGAATATAGCAATGTTCTCTGATATATAGTTTACAAGAAAAATAAAATAAAAAATAAATTTTTATGTTAAGTACAAGGGGATTGGAGTTTAGGGATTTCAGCTTTTTTAAGAGGGTTAATTATGCGACGGCCTGTTTTTTAAGCATTTTTAGGAAATTGTTTTGATGATCAGTAAAATGATAGAACTTAAAGTTTTTTTTATCTTTTATTTATGTGTATCTTAAGAGTATGTATATAAATATTTAGCCAAAAATATCCAATAGAACGTGAGTTATAGCGCATTGAATACATCCACTCGAAAAATGGAGGCTCACTTTCTCCACGAATCCGGCTGATTGGTTTATCTGAAAAAAAAAAGTAACGGCGTTTTTTTTAATCTATAAGCTTAAATGCACCGAATGAACTATACTTAATTGAAAATATCAAAAATCGGATTTTGGGTATGCCTTTGAAGAAACTGTTTCGAATTTCATGGTTTATTTGTAATGTTTTTGCTATAAAAAGTAGAAATGTTATGAATTTTGGAATGATCGTAGTTCATTTGGTGTGTATATATGTGCTAAAGTTTAAAGAAGCTCAGTTTTGAGAAAAACGCGTTTAAAGTTTCAAGTCCGATTAAAACAATGAAAATCTTAACTTAGCGCTCCAAACAGCTGCTCTTCTAACACCTGCTTCTTTACAACGAATTTTAAAATATCACTTTACCACTGTGTTCTAGACATGTTAAAAATGCAATTTATGAATTTTTTTTTAATTTTATTTTTTTGAACACATGACATGAGTGAATCCCCCTTAATGGTAAAATGTCAAAGTAGTTTTTGTTACAGAAAAATAAAGATTTTAGTACTTTCCAACGTTAATTGCAAGGAGAAGACACCTATTTAATAATTACAGGAAAAAACATCAAGTACATTTAACAGCTTCTTAGAATTAATTTAAAACGAAAAACCTACTGTCGAAATTGCAGTGCGCAATAAAGCGGAAGACGGGAAAAAAACTTGGATTGAACTGATTCGACGGTGCGGGGAGATAAAGCTGGAGCTGCGAAATGCTGCAATGTACATTGTACTATTTACTATGAAGAGATCATTTATCAATAATCATCGCTTTTGGTTATTTTTATTGTAGAAAAATAATTTTCCCCATGCAGTGGATACCTGCACGTGTCACGAATCGAAGGCAATGAAGTAGCTGATGAACTGACTAAAGAGGCAAGAGACTTAAACAACAACTCCATAAGCAATGGTACACTCAACGACGTAAACGCCATTGCCCAATATAGAGACTTAAAGAGAAAACTATATTAAGGCGAATCAACAAATATGCGAGATTGATTCCAACATAGGAATCACAAAGGCAATTACACGATTGAGAACATAGCACTTCGATGGGAGGAAAATAAATGTACAAGGACATATATAAAATGTAGAAATTGTCCTGAAAAAGAACTCTCTCAAAGCCATATTTTCAATTGTCCAGCAATTCGAGCATCTCTCCAGAACATTGGAGAATACCCATTTGATGGCGATTTGTACAAAGAGAATATAGTCAAGCTGGTGAAAGTCGTCACTGTCAGTTACGGATCCGTTTGACTTTCTGGACACGACACCAACCAACTAAAAATAATTTTATTTTGAGGCTAAAATCATCAAACCAAACTTAATTTTTTTCAAAAACTCAACTTCTTTGCGGCAATGTTAAAGTTTGAAATTTTTTTAAAAATTATTTTCTCCTAATATCCATACCATAGAACATCTTTTCCGCATAGGTATGTGCAGATTAATAATTTTTTTCTTTATAGAATCGCGCTATCCATCATATTATACAATACGCAAGTATTCGAAAACTAGATGAATTTAAACCATAGCTAACAATTCTTATTTTGCATCTCAATACATGCTTATTCAATGAGAGAGGAAGAAGATAAAGAATGTTGCAAACTTTGTACATTGAAATACCTATATCTATTCTGAAAGCAATTTCTCTCTCTCTCTCTCTGTTCTAAAGCGTGACAGAAAAGCAACCCAGGAGAAAATCTAGAAAGATACATCTTTTGCATATAATGACTCGCACTGACATGTTTACATTGGATAATTTTTTTAGCCATATATTATAATCAACGGTAACGTTGTAAGTCCATCGCATAAATAAGGGTAGAATGCATGCAAATGAATTTTCGCACAAACATCAACCCTTTTTGAAGTATTGGGGATTTGTTTTGTGATATTTCTAATAATAGAGACATTTATAAGGATACAAAATATGGTTAGAATGAAATACAGGTAGATGCTCCAAAATTAAAACGATAGAAGTATAGCCATTTAATACATAAAAGAGTTAATGAAAAAAAAACAGTTTCATGAAAACAATGTGGGGGGGAACATTAGATCAATAGAGGTTATTTTGCAATAAATAGAAAAATGTATAATAGAAACTCATATTAATAGTACTTGTAGAATTTCAAATTATATGAGCCATTTTAAATCAAACAAGATTTAAAATATTTTTTTTATATCTCAACATTTTTTACTAATAATAATTGCATCTCAACTTTTTACATCAAATCTCAGAAAAATTCTGAGAAATCTATGTAGTAATTACGGAGCATAATTCAAAAGGAAAATTTTATTTTATTGCAAAAAATTATTCCAGAACAATCTATAATTAATTTTAATTTGATAGCTAACCTGGATATTTTCAGTACATTAAGCATAAAAAACGCCAAAATAACGATGGAGTATAGAAATTAAGAGAGCGTGTTTATTAACCTTCAACGGTCGGGTAGTTTTAGGAAGAAGCTATTCTACAGTATGAGACTTTCGGCTGAGTTGCTTTCTTCTTTTCTTTGTCAATGTTTGACACTACCATGTGTTGACAAATGAGAGTAATATAACGTGCTATTCACCTACTGAGCAGTGAGGATCTTTGTGGTAAAAAAAAAAGGTACAAAAAGTGTAATCCCTCTCATCTGGAAACAAGACAGTTTGTTTAAATGTCGATGTTTATGAATTTTGACAGATCACATGATGCTTATGAAGAAACTAAGAGAAAAAACTGCTTTTTTAGATTTTTGAAACCATTTTTAGATCAAATATCAACTACCTGTCCCGAGAAGGTTAAATTTCATTCGTAAAAACACTAATGAATATAGTTTTTTTAATAAATAGGTATAAGAGATACACTCATGTCCAAAACTAAGGTCACAGACTTAATTCTGTGGAAACTGATAAACTATTCGCTGCGTTGCTCCAAAATTTGGCACAGAGACATATTACAATGTAAGAGAGAATATATAAACATAAGGATATGAAAAAGATTTTAATTGTAAATTAAGGTACAAGTCATATCAAAAACTGCGAAATCGTGAATCAGAGCTAAAGCATTTACCTCGGAAAAAGTCTATCCAATATGGAGTGTGACCACTATAAAATGCTATGCAAGCCTCACAACTAGCTGCCATACTGTTTAGGAGGGTGTCAGTAAGTATTTATGGTAATAAACATCATTTTCCCACAAAAGAGGGATTTTTAATTCCTGGGGAGTTCTGGGAGGGGAGCTACGCTGAGAAATGACTTTTCCTGGACCATCCCAAACATATTCAATCTAACTGTGATCCTGAGACCTGGAGCATCAATCCATAAGGCAAATATCCATTTCTTCATGAAATTAATCAACAATGTGAGTTCTGTGTAGCTGCACATCCTAGTCCATAAAAATGTAGTCCAGGCCTTTAGTACCCATAAAAACCTCACATAAAGTCCCAGGATCTCATCCCTATAATGCTGTGAGTTGACAGTACCTGTATCGAAAACGTACAGTGGTGTAACCCAACATTATACGACCACACACAAGGATTCCCTTACCACCAAATCTGTCGATTTTTGTTACGTAAGAAGGATGAAAGCAAGCTGAATTTTCTTCCCAGGTGACTTGACAAGAATCAGTTTCATTGATGCATTTCGACTCATCACTGAAAAAAACACGTCCCAATTCTTGTGGTGTCTCCTATTGTTGTATTCAGCCTCTCAATATCCGGTCTTTCCTGCTGGATGCAGTCAAAGAGATGCACCAGACTGGACGAGCGTAAGGGAGGCGGCTGTAGACTGCTTGCCTGGAAATTCTTCTTCTAGACACAGCAGCAAGATCACGAGCAAGCTGAGACACCGTTGACCACCTATGTCGTTGTGCGCTGCATGCCAAATAGCGATCCTATGCAGATGTCGATACTTTGTGGAGATCTTGGTAACTTCCACTTCCTGGTGACAGTACCACTTGTTTGGTATTAATTCCATAGACGTAGACTGCTTTTGGACCACTCGTAACCATCAAGCCACCTCCGCTTGAGACTAGCCAGTTTAAATCTTGCCAAAGGCTCTTCATTTCAAGGAATCTTTTAAACGATTACGAGAAGTCATTCACACTGCATACAGACTAGCTTGTTTGTTTTAATACAATATTCATAACACTGGAGGCAAACTTTCTACTTGCATGAACGGTCTCAATCCAGTAGTTCTATTACAAAAACTAACACTAAACAGCATCTTTTCCTAAATTGAAGGTTGGTATTGTGCTACACGTTCTTCAAAATATATAAAATACAAATTCTATTAAATTTATTGGAGGTATTTTAAAATTATGAAGGAAAACATGTCTGTGACCTTAATTTTGGACATAATTACAAAAATTTAACATTTATGCACTTTATAAAACTATTTTCTGAAAATTTTTACTTTATTTTTGAAGAATGTCGAAATCCTTAGGGATGTAATTAAAATTATAGGTAAGCAATAATTTTACCGTTAAATAATAATAAGCACTATGTTTTCCCGATAGAATAAGACGCGATGAGGGGTGTGTCTTATGTTAATTTTTTTTTCACGAAAGATGCATTTGATCTTATATTCAAAGAAAGTCTTACGTTTGTTTTACGAATGATGAAGAATCACATTTATTCATAGATTCATGCTGAAAATGTTTCACTTATTCAAATATACCCGTTTGTAGTCTTCTTCTGGTATATTTTTAAGAAATCTTATTACACATCTAATTGCTGAAGAAAGCCTTCCATCCAGTGTTTTGGTGCTTTGAATTCCGCTGGAGAATCATCTAGCTCTTTAAAATCACGGTATGAACAAATGTTTTAATATAATCCCTATTAAAGAAACAGATTCTTCACTTTTCTGTAACCAATCCATTCATATATGATGTCATCCACCTAAAGTAGCATGAAACACCCAACGATTCTAACTCGACAACATCCCAACGTTGTATGGATTCATGTTGTAAAGCATTAGCCCGTGGCTGATGCCTTACTTCTAAATTATCTTCGTGTCCTAGGGGCGTGGGAGTGAATAAAGAACCAGGCGTTGACATAATCTTAATATCTCCTTATTAACCCTCTAAGCGGATAGCACGGAAAATTCCGTCAGTGTAAAGATGCTTCGAAAATGGACTGCACTAATTTTTCTGCCTTCAAGTAACGTTTTCAAAAGCGGATTAGCCGCACTTTTCTGAAATCCTTTCCCCCTTTTAAAGGTTTAACATCTTGAAAGATAATTGGGGACGGTGGAAGAACACAGCAGGACACTGATAGGAAGTTTTATGGCTCGCAGGAAACCCCGTGTTTTGACCCTGGGGCAATCGTAAAAAATCGGGGGGAAATTTCTTTAGACCCCAGGAAGTGTTTGTTTGTTACCTTGTATTTTAAAAGTTTTGAAAAGTCCCAACGCATAAGTAAAATATGTTACAATTCCCTTTTGGTTTCATATTAATTTGAAACTGTAACAAGTTGGGGCGTGTCAGTGCAATCTGCTATTTTATATAGTTAGACAAATTATCTTTTTTTAAGTATATTCTATCGCTTCATTTTTCTTATTTTAATCAAAGCTTTCAGTTTTTGAAACATGATTATTTTATTATAAGATACCAAAAAAATTAATAAAACACCAAACTCTTTAAAATTTGAAACCTTTTCAATTTTCCAACCACTAAAAATGAATAAATTTAAACTTCCTCAAATCATTTGAAACATTTTCTTACACTTTGATAAAAATAATAACGAAAAAAAAACTAATTAAGATTTATTAGTTTTTTTTTTTTTTTAGATTTCAAAGCCCAAGTGTTCAGGGAAGTTTAAGTACAGTGCCTAGTTATATATTGTTAAAATACACCGAATTATATTTGAATTTTAAGTGCTTGAACTTCAGTTTACATCAAAGACAACATGAATGAAGATTTTCACACATTTTTTTTAACTTGAATGTTTGAATTAATGGTAATCAAAAATATACGGAAACATTTACAGTAGACATTTATGCATATAAATAAACATAAAAATCAATTTTAAATTCGAGCTATTCAAAAACATTCGAATTATTGTTCAAAAATATCTATTTATACAAAATACCTCAACATTTATCTTTTTTAAAGGCTACCTGAATAAGTAATTAAAATCTGGATATTTTTTGAAATCTCGACCGTATAAAGCTAGAAATTTTATGTTAGAAATTCCATTTGAAATTTCGAAAAAAAAATGCATCGCGCAGTTAAAAATTATTTACCATAAGTTTTAGCAATTGTTTGAGTATAATAAAAATTTCAAATTTTATTATATAGCTTATTTGGTATCTTTTAATATATTTCGAAGATTTCATACAATTCAGTTGAAAACTGTATTCTAAGAGCAAAAAATATACTAAAAAAATTGATGAATATACAATTACAATAAATTCTTACATAGAAGCAAAACTGAGAAGCTAAAGCGTAGGAATGAAAAATTTTGAGTATATCTGAAGTAGTTTTCGAAATATTTATTTTAAAGTTCAGAAAATTTGTGTGCGTTATGTTATACTTAATATTAATTAAATGGTTAAAATAATATGTTAATAATAGTCATGCAATCGTTTGATGACACATTCATATACTAATAAAAATTATCATGGTCATTGATGCGAATGTCAAGAATTTTATGTAATTTTAAATTCAGACATTAAGATATTGATGTAGAAAATATAAAACGACCATCTAAAATACATGAAAAATGCAGTCTGCTATAAAATGATCTTGACAAACGAAATCCGGCATTTTCACTTACCATGGCAGAGCCGGCTTAGTCAGGGGCGATCTGGAAAACAGAGAGAGAACCGCGGTTTTGATGGATTCCGCTCTAGCTTTTAAAGTTCCCAGGAAAAATTATATATATATAAATTACAAATGCAAAAATAAATCTTGTAATTTTTCATACATTTTTATAACAACGAATTGTGAAATTGGCTTCCAATACATTGTTGTGTTTGACAATATGTAAGGTAACCAACCCTACTTTAGATAGATTTGTACTACTTTTTCGTAACCGTATTCCTTTTAAAATTAATTCGTGCAGCCGAAATACACCTTTTGCACCCTTAAAAATTTATGTAAACTATAACGGTTAATTTTAATTTATGCAACTTGTGAAATGCTCATAATTAACCATTTCCGTCTAAGCAGTTTACATGAAAAAAAAAGTTTGGACTCCCTCAATCATTAGGGATTTATATAAGATTCTAACATTAAATTTTATTTTTCACCGAATAGGATCGAGTGGTAGTGTATAGTGCTTCCACACCACAGATCTGGGGTTCTATAAATGGGCTGGGCAAGGTCGGCTCTGCCTTTCATCCCCGCTACATTGGGTCGATAAATGAGTACCAAGCTTGCTTCGGGTCTTAAACTCTGAGGGTCTCTCTTTAGACAAACCACCAAATCGGGACATCTGTTCATGTACCTCAGCGTCCAATGGTCACGTGTATTATGATGGGCACAGTATTTCCTGGCCCTCATGGATTGTTGTGCCACTGAGTTTGAGTCTTAAGTTTGAGGATTGCCTCACTTTGGGGATACCCCTTAGATAAACATGTATTTCCACTCATTTGCAATTAAACATTTTTCTTTCAATTACGTTTATTTCAGAAGGAAGTTTGATTTTTCAAATGTATTTGCTTAATAACATGTATATTTGTGTATTATATTAAACATTTTATCAATCCAAAATTACATGTTTTTTGCTCCTCTAAAAGCTTTTAGGATTTTACAACTGATCTTACAATCCATATACGTTTTATAGTAGTATATTTAAAAATGATAAATACATTTTTACGACTGTGTGAGCTTTTATGCCTCGTTTATAAATATAAAAAATTGCATTCAGCACAGTTTTTAAATGTACTGAAATAAGTGGAGGAATAGGATACTTACATATTATGAATATTTTTGACTACAGTAAGATATATTTATATTTCAGTTTCTTTACAATTTGAATAGAAGTTGTAAGCCATTTTGCGAATAGTTTGATATTGAGTATAAACCCATAGGCTGTTTAATATTGTAAAGTGTTTTACTTTGATACCAGCACACATTAAAATAAGGCTCATTTGCAGTTATATGATCAGCTTCAGTGATATTTAAATTTTAAAAAATAGTCTACACGTACGAAAACATTCTTTCACAACCGCACACCACATCTCATACTATATCTTCCCTACAGCAGGAAATATTTGTGTATACTGAAAAATTTAATACAGGATACATTTCCAAGTGTTAAATTTGTTTTTAAAATTTGGTATGAATACATTGTGGAACTGTCGGTTAACTTCGCTGAACAAAATTGTTTTAAGTGTACTGTTTTGAAAGACCAAATTAATTAGGGAGAACTTTTCTCAGAATAGAATTTGTAATGACTGAATTGTGTGAAAATGTAGTTATCGATGTGTGACATTTTTCCTTGTAATAAAAGAAACAGAAAGATAAGAAATTTAACTTGAGTAGAAAATGGTTAGAAGTACTGTCATGCGCATTTGAAGAAGTATATTCCCCATTAAAATTAAAAATTATTGACTGAATGTGTGTTATGTCCATCACTAATGCCGATGAAGAAAAGGAATTTTTATTTAATACAAGAAGTGTTCGAAAAGGAGAACACTAGGAAGGAAAATTTAGATTTTTTCCGAAAAATATTCAGTGAACATAAAAATATCTTTTTATATGATTTTAATTAAAATAAATTAAAAGTATTGAAATCCTTTTTATGCTATTTTAAATTAAAAATATAACTGAATAGAGGAAGATCGGTTTTATTTCATAAATATAATCATCGTATGTATATCACCGAATGCACCATTTATTGTCTTTTTTGTTTAAAAAATGAGATAGGGCCTTTGCTCTTTTTTACCTCATTACTTTTTTAAAAAACAGGAAAGTGAGAGAGCGTTTTCTTACTCTCATATTCAAAAATGAATACAGGATGCTTTTTTTCTGGTTCAAATCGCAATACCAAATATATATATATATATATATATATATATATATATATATATATATATATATATATATATATATATTATATATATAAAAATATATTAATTTTAAAATGACAGAAAAATAAATATTTTGTTTGAAGAAAATATAATTATTTTTCAACTTCTAACATACTATTTATTTCATTTTTTCCTTTTTTTTACCCTTTATTTTGTTTTAATTTTACTGTGAGTGAACATATAGGAGAAAGAAACACCGAGTTCCACTACAGCTTTCATACAAGATTGCCCAAGGCAACGTAACAGCTAGCTGTAAACGATTTATCTCTTGGTTCTTACTTGACAAAGGAACCAAACTAGGTCATAAAATTATCCCCGTTCGACCTCCCAAGTTTTAAAAGGGGGAAAGGAAAGAAGTCTGTTGCATTTTTAAAGCGAACTTCAAAATAAGAGTAAACGCTTTCGGGATAACTTTTCAGGAGGAAGGTAACCATTCAGAGGGTTAAGATCTTAACTTAAACACTAACAATGATAATATTTATATTTTAACTTAGTGGATCGGAGGTGAGGAACACACAATACGTAGTATCAAATAAGCTCGACCTTAATCACTATGTTTGACTTAACGCCTATTTCTAATCTCAGTTTATACACAGATCCAAATATTAACTTAAATGATCCTACTTCTATATCCTAGGTAGCAGCAACACTCCCAAATCTTCAATGTAATTTCCTTATCTTGTGTGGAATGGTATCCACCTTGCTTGAACGCACTTTCACGGATAGCTGACACTGGAATATCGGCTTACTTCAGCTTATACGTTTAAACTCCGACAAGCATAATCACTTCCCAAAAGGCCACCCCGCTTACGATAAACTTCTGCTATTTAAAAGGTTCCTATTTGAATAATCACCCTTTGCTTCTGGATTTGGTTGGAAAGGATTTGCCTTTTTCGGTCCCCAAAGAACCCAAGAGAAAATTAATAGAATGCGCGATGAGCCCGTCACCGTCCCTGCCAAGAAGCAAAACGGGATTTATTCGAGGGTCTTAATGACCCTTAAGAAATTACGTGCATAAACTTTATCTTTCCCAATTTATCTCAAATTTTATCTTTCAAAATTCTTCTCAAGTTTTAACCTTCAATATTCCTCCTAACTTTAATTTTCAATAGCCACAATAATTTTACTCAAATAATTATACCAAAATTACCTGTTTTGTTTTTAAATCACCTGAGATTCACTTTTACATATTTATTAGGGTGTATCCCATTCGGGTAACAGACCCGGAGAAAAAAAACCCACAGAGCTTCTGGTTAAAAAAACCAGGGCCATACACATACCGAACTTAACATATTTAAATATAATTAAAACTATTTCACTTTTCATCTGTACAATGTATTTTTATGGTTGCCTCTAGGGCTTACAATTCAGACCTAAAAAAAATCAGCGCTTCTGCAATCATCAGGGTCAGCCAGCCTGAAAGAAAAACTCTTTAAATATCACACCATACAATTACATTTTACAAATTCCATACTTTACATACAATACATACATAATACAACTATTTTTCATATATATACCTCATCTGGTTTTCTAAATAAAATTCCCCTCTAATCGCGCAGCGCTGTTAGTGTTATTGTTAATACTCTGTCTACGCCGCGCTCGCAAAACCAGATGCATTTTAATATAATCAATACAACAATATATATATATATATATATATATATATATATATATATATATATATAGTGTATATATATAAGTAGTGATATATGAGAGCTGGACCAAGACCCCAAACAGGGCGACAAGAACAAATTTGACGCACCCCCAAAAATGTAATGACACCTCATCGATCCCTCTCATCGTTATAAAACAATGGCGTGGACTTCCTAGGGACCCCCCCTCGAGAGAGCTGGACCAACCCCGTAAGCAGGGGGACGCGTCCGACCCGATTTCAAAATAATAGTTTAAAAAATAGCCATCGCTTGTCTCCCCCACTTTTAAAAAACCTCTTGCCAAACCCCGTTCAAAAGAATGGAACAAAAATATTTTATTTCTCACTCTTCTCATTTTGAATCGCATAGTGACCAAGCGCCAAAGTGTGTACTCTATCTGGTAATATGTGCCGCTTGTCGTCCTTACCAGAAAGAGCAATCTTATTAACTTGTATAGAATGAATCTCATGTTTTGTGCTTCTGATGAGATTCATGGTTCTGTACTGTAGTTTTTGTGAGAATAGGCAGTCCTTATAATCCTCGAAGGTGATCCTATTTTTTACGACACACTTCTTAACACCTTTGGATTTTTTCACCATGCTTTCCTCAGTTTTGCAGGCATACATTTTGGACCTTAGCCCAACGAACTCTTCGAAAATTTTCCCTGCATGTTCATCCTTCATTTTACCAAGAACCTTTTTGTTTACCCTCTGTAGACCATATCTATTATTTTCCTGATAATCCGACGTATCAAAGTAGTTGATCATCTCTTTCATATCTGCATAGAAATCTTCTGTCTTTATATCGTAAATGAAGCTATCAGTATCCATATATAGTAACTTAATATTCTTACCGTACTTGGGTATCATCACATTATAGTGAAAGTCATACATTAGGTGCTTGGACAGATCTAAGATGCTCATTCCAACATATATGGGCTTATCAAACTTAACTTTAGTCTTGTTCATGTGTATAGCAGCTAAGTTTTCGCTGAAAATGTTTCTTCCCCTGAAGTTTGGTTTGGCGATGAGTTTCTCAACCTTTTTGGCATCACAGCACAGTCTGATATCAAGCCTCTTCCTGATGTTCTCCATCGTTTTCCCAAACACTGAATTGTTCATTAACTTGAAAAAGTCTTTTTCAAAGTCATTGCTGGCCTTGGTTCTCATCTCAGTGTTCAAGTCAATATACTTCTTCAGCCAAGGAGATTGATAGAACTCTAAAACTCGGTGCACTTTTTTCAGCTTAAGACCCTTTTGCAAGTATTGTTTCAAAACTATGTAATGAACCACATAATGTTCTTTATGGTGTAGGGTTGTCAGTAACTTTGCATGCTTTGAGCCGTCGGGGATTCGGTTCTCAGGGGCTAGAGGTAGGTCTGAATGGAGATCATGCAAATATTCAGGATACTCTAAATCACATTCGATAATGCAACCGACAACTGCGTCATCTGGAATTTTCGTTACATCTATGTCATTATCTCCCCACCTGAACCCTCCATAAGGCAAACATTGGCTCATGGCCCAACCATACAGATTGTTGGCGTCTAGATACATTAGATAGTTCGATTCTTTACTTTCATTGTAGTCGTTCATATATTTATTATTCGCTTTGCCGTATCTGTTACAACACTGAGAGATGCCTCCTCTGGTGCCTTTTTCTAACATGAGTATCATGTCATAGTCATCCAACAATTCTAATCTAACTTTTGTGGTCTTTAGCATAGCATCCCACGATAGTCCAGGAGCAGAAAAGTACCATGCGGGATCTAAATTATAGGTATCCATGCAGACATCCCTGAAATGTTCCATGACATCGGCTAAAATGAGTACATCAGTCTTCACATACAGATTAGAGTATTCACCTAAATTTTTAATATCGAAGGCCTTCCATACTGTTTTAGCGTGTTCATAGTCCTCATCTGATATGTCTACCTCATTCAGTTTGCTATAAAATTCCTTTTGTTGGGCAATCTAGTTTCTTCATATTTTTCCCAAGAGTCCATGTAGTCATACGGGTACACACCTTTTTTTCGGGTAACGAGGTCCAGTTTGTCTTTTGGAAAGTACTTGGCTGTTTCTCTGAATTCTTTGACATTTTTGGCTAAACTGTCGAGGCTAGAGTTCATGAACCGAAACGAGTCTACGAATCTCAATTTTATTCCAGGTATCTTTACATTCTTCCCCGCGACTACTACCGTTTTGGAACCGACTTCTTTGCTGAATGAGATATACTTTTTGTCAGTGCTTGGGATGACATCGATAGGCTCATTATCAGCACCTAACTCTCTTATGAATAAGTGTGCATCGTAGCCGGACATGTTATGAATAAAGACTGTAATGAAGGATGGTTCTTGGTAATTTATGTTGCATAGCATATGGGCAGGACCTCTATAATTTGATGCATATTTTGACGGGTCCAATAGATGGTCATGATCTCTTACCTTTTCAAAGTCTACATGTTCTTTGCTCGAATATGGTGAGGGATATTTACTGATGTCCCACTTGCATATATGACATTTATCAGTCCTTTGGAAGTGAGCCTCATCTTCAGCGGTCATTTTGATTGGATATACGTGGTCATAAATTTTCTTTATCTCTAGGGCTTCACGTCGTAGCATGTCATAAAATACTTTGGTTGCATTGGGTCCTATGTACTCAACAGGTGGTTTATAATCACCATGCTTGTATTTGATGTACAGAGAGAAATTCGTTGATTCATGCTTTTGATACTTTTGCGTAAAGGAAACATTCTCTTCCGGTTGACATGTATCTATCTTTGTGGTTAGACATTCAAAATCTGCATACATTACAAAAGCTGCTCGTAGGGATTTCTTGTAATTTTTAAATTTCAAAGTGCTATCTGTAGAGGGCATTACTATTTTGACAGGTGTATTTTTCCGACAATCCGTTTCATGACTTTGCAAATCTTTCTCAGAGTGGAAGAATAGCAAACATCGTTCACAAGGGTATATTCTCCCATTATGATCAGTTAATTGACTGCTTAATAATTTAGACAAATCTTTGATCCAACAGTAATGACTATTCGTCGTATGTTTTATGTACAGCAAATTGATGTGCTTATCTACTCTATTTTGCGTTATCCTCAATGGATATATGTCCTTATCATAGCTATATATATTTACAGATATGTTGTTCATCCTTTCAAACTTGTTAATAACTCTATTCTCCATTTTCACTGGAAATTCAATGCCTTCAAAATTTAACTCATTTTCAAATGGTTTATATTTAGAGACTCTATCTACATGATCGCCAGCTGGGTGAAGAGCAGCTAGTATTGACCACATGAAGCACTTGTTATCTTCATTTTTTACGTTGATGACCGCCTTTTTAGCCTTAATCTTTTTTGGCAGATCAATGTAGGATGAACCTCTCAATGGGTTATATTTATTGATTCTAAGCTCCAAGTGCTTTATTTGGACAAGTCGCCATCCTGACCCTCGTGCTTCAAACTCTTCCATCTCCCTCTTCAATTTGTCGACGACTTCATCATAACATTCGTTCAGATCGGTAGATTTCAAAACGATCTGATTTTGAGTTTTGAATGAAAACTCCTGAATCTCTTCCATTTTTTGATAATCGCAATATAACTGAAGATTAACTTTCACTCCTAACCGCTGAGACAACTTCTCAATAACCATTGTTCTGCAATGTTCTAGAAATGCAGTCGGATCTTTAAAATTTCTAATGTTTCGTATAACCCATGTTTGAAGTCTACTGTGAAAAGATGTTTCAACCAGCGACATTTCCTCTATATGGTCAAAGTCGAAGGCTTGTTCAGTTGGCTCTGATGTCTTCTCTGGAAATAGCCAATTACTGAAGGTCTTATTGAATGATTTCACCTGATCCATTAACCAACTTTTCAAAGACTGATAGGTAGATTTCTTGGTTTCGGAGGCTTTGGGTTCGAGGGCTTTAGGTGTAGGGTCCACTGCTCGCCTGTGTACGATAGATCGAAGGTGATGACCTTTTAGAGCAGGTTTGTAGTATGTCCCGCAGTCACTACACTTGATTTGAGGTGTTCTTGCCTTCTTGGGTTTGGGAAATAGGCTTGCATCAAAGGAGAACGCATTAGCTTTTTCATATGTTTGATGTTTCTTTGATTGCAAGTGTTTTGCCATGTATGACTGTTTGTAGTACTGACCACAACACTTGACTTTAGCTTCTCTCTCCTTCTTCGGCTCACTGAACAAGTCATCATGGAACTGAAAGACGCTCTCTGAGGTCCTCTGCTGTTGAATAAGCTCAATCAGTTCCGACTTTCTAAGTTTCGAGTAACCTCGAATATTATTTTCCCGACAGTAGTCGTGCAACTGTCGAACTGTTTTTGTTTCCATCTTTATATAACAATTGTTTTTCTTTAAATCCTTTTAATATTGAGGGGGCTATATTTTTTACCATTCAATTTTAATGATCATATCACCATTAAAACTTAGTGGACTAGTTTATCGAGTGCGCTAAGCACTTCATCTAAATCTTCTAAACCCTCTTCTCGTACATCATCGTTTTCTTCCCTAAACACTATATCAAACATTTGTTCAAGGAACGCAATGAAAACACCCCTCACAACAGCGAAAATTTCAGGTTGATCGTTTCCAAGACCTTCTAGGATTGGTGCTAAATTTTCACACACATAAGCTAATGAACACATTTTAGTGCCTGAATTAGAATACAGAGCTTGAAGGTTATCTAAATGCGTGTAAATACTTTGATAAACTGAAAGTTGCATCTTCTTTTTTATATATGAATAGTTTTCTTTAAGTTCTAAAAATACTGAAGGGGTATTTTGATGGTTTTATACCATTAAAACATAATCTAAACTAGACGTCCCGCTTCTCATCATTTATGGCTTTCATGGCTTTTACTAACTCTTCTTCCTTCACGGCAGAGTCAGCCAAAGAAATGGCACATATATTAAAAGTGACTCCCTTTTTCTTCAATTCAGCTCTAATTCTCTCATAGAGAGTTTTTGAGTTGGGGTGACAGCTGAGATCCAAAAGAATAGAGACCTCCTTATAACAGGAGCTTTGCTTTTTTAACGCAGTTTTAGCATGGGCGTTTTGAGCTCTTATTGCGTAGTATGGGTAGGTTTCGTCGTTGCGTTTAAGAAGAACAAACCTTTCACGCTTACTCTTCTTGGCAGGCTGTGGGGCACGATCTTCCACTGAGACTTCCAGCTTGTGTTGGATAGTGCTAACTTTCTCTGCCTGATCGTTAATCTCTTTGTCTTTCTCTTTCATTTTATCCTCGATCTCTCGAAGCTTCCCCTCAAACTCGTTCTTATCCATCGTCTTATACTCGTTTACAAAGTAGTTGAGGATGACTCTGTTGCACCTGACGTAGAACTCGACCGATATCCAGGATGCAATGTCAAGTATTAGCTCTTGCCGGACATATTGACCTGTTATCTGCTTGTTGAGAGCGTCATTGTTATCTCCTTTAACCTCGTAAACGCCGCTCCTCACATCTGAGGGGCGGCTTTTAGTTTCAAAATATTTCATTAAGTTTTTGGATCTTTCAAGACGAGTCCAATTGTAAAATTGCTTGCCGTCGAGTTGACAAAGCTTTGTCGCGTTAAAGCACCCCGTGTTCTTATCGATGACCAGTCGAAAGTCCCCAAACAACCCATAGTAAAAGTTATCTTTAATCTGCTCGTAGCAAATATCGTTCAATGACATTTTTCTCGTTTATCTTATTTATATAATACATCGTTCTCTTTAAGTTCTAAAATTATTGAAGAGGTTTATTCATTTTAATGATTGATAAAACCATTAAAACTCCGTAGCTTTAGTTCTCATAATCATAAGGCTCCAACATACATTCTTCTGATTCAAAGGCTTCTTTTATGGTATCTAAGTCACATTTAAAAAAATCCCCCTCGGCTCTATACACGTTTAGTTTTCTGTGAATAGAGGTTTCAAGTGCCCTTGCGTCTGAGGTTGAATAAAGGGCAACAAAGTAGTATTGAGGTTCAATCGGATGACGATCTTCATTGAGTTCGTCAAGTATTTCTGTAATGTTTTTAGTGTGATTGATATAATAAATGTTAATTGACTTGAGGTAAGAGGTTGTGACAACATATACAAACCCTTCCTCGACTTCGATTTTCTCTTTCAAAGATACCATCTTATTTATATACTAAATATATTTCTTTAAATGATTTTAATATTCCTGGGGTTAAAGAGAAAGATCCTTTAAAAATAAATGAAGAATGTAAGCACTATGACGTAACGAAAGATGATTATGGTTGGTATGTTTGTTGGGCATGTCATGAAGAACTACGATATGACCCCAATAAACGTCCGATCAGCCATTACGACTTGTATGCAAGCGTAAAAAGCCAACAAAGGATAAAACACAGAGTAAAGAATCTGACGCAATGGATAGAGAAGTATAATCTACCTTTTGGAGAAGAACTTTTGTTTGACTTTTTCTCTTTTATCCATAAATTTGAAGAATTTTTTCCAGAGCGGAAAAATTTAATCAGCAAAGAGTATATTTTATTTCATCTGCTACGGAAAAGAGGTTATCAGACCCCACTTAAGTTGCCTAAAATGAAGAAAACGCTTACCCAAAACGAAGAAATCTGCAGAGTTATTTTCAAAGCCTTAAATTGGACTTACTAGGCGAGAGTGATTTTTTATCCATAAATAAAGAAGATGAAAACTGGATGTAAACATGAATATGTGATACAAAATGATGAGGGGTGGTACATTTGCCAGTATAGTGGCGAGGAGCTTAGGTATGACCCCAATAAGTAGCGGCTCCCAATAAGTAAATTTTTAATAGCTTTGCTGCTATTAAAAATTAGCTAAAGTACAAAATCTTTTTTATCAATCCAGGTACTCTCGGGATAGCCCAACCATTTCACCAGATACTTATCCCCTTTCTTTTTGATGATTTTTTCAATCTTGTAGATACTGTCCTTTTTATCGTATTTTACCAGTTCATTTTCATAAAACGTGCCTTTAACCTCCTCATTGTTTAAATCTTTGATTCTATAGGTAATGGGATCAGTTTTTAATACTTCAGAAATGACAAATATTTCTTCGGTGAAGGTTGCTTGATAACCTCTTCTGAAAGTTGATTTATGAATGGATATCCTAACTTTGTCCCCTACTTGAAATTTAGGTTTATGTATGACTTTCTCTTTATACAAGTTACGGTACACTGTATCACTGTTCTCTTTCAAACTGGCTTCAACAGGTGTCATTTTTATACTGTTGTGTTTGGAGTTGTTGTAATTTTGGACTAATTTATCCAAGACATCTATGTATTTTTCGGTGTTGTTTTCAGATAAATAGAGTTTTATTTTATTGCCAAGAGTAAGATTGAATCTTTCAACCATTGCTGCTTTTATTTCAACATTTTCGGTTGTAAACCATTGGATATTATTTTCTCTAAAAAGTTTTTGAGTTGTTTGACCGACAAACTCTAAACCTTTATCTGTTTGAATCTTCTCTGGGATTCTTTCTTTAAAAACCTTTTAAATGCATGAGTTACTTCATTTGAGGATTTATCTTTAATGGGAATAGCCCATGCATATTTGCTGAAACAGTCAATAACAGTTAATAAATATTTGGTACCTTCATTGTACTTACTTTTTGCAAATTTATAGACAAACAGTAAATCAGCTTGCCACTGGTCGTCAATATGCGAGACGTAAATTCTCCTTCTTTTGAACTTACGGACAAGAGGTTTATGTTTTGTGTAAACGTCTTGTTGGTGTAAGAAGTCTGAAATTTCTTTTTGACTTAAACCAGTTTTTCTCTTTAGTTCGTTCATCCCACAAAATCCTGTTTCGGGATCATAAAAAACTTTTTCGGGGCAACCTTTCTTAGTTACCCCTTCAGTGGTAAAAAACGGCACTTCTTAGAGCCACAATCTAGACACATTCCCTTCATCATAGGCCTACCGTTTTTAGAGGTGTCATGCTCGACATTTTTGCTATCAGTGTGAGTTTTACATTTTAGACAATATATTTTTGAACCCATTCCAAATGTTTTCTTTGCTTTGATAATAGGCTTCACAACTGCTCTCTCCAACCTCTCCCGAATAGTCGGATTAGGTATGTCATCCAACTCTTTAATCATGTCTGAGTCACACACTTCGTTTCTCGTTTTCGTATCTTTATTTTTAATGTAACATACATCGTGTTTATAAGCAGCTCCATCGACCCTATTAATGGGTTTGCTCCATTCTTTATGCGTTAAGTCTGGGTTTAATCTAGTTTTACCTTTAAGCAGTTGAGTTCCTGGACCAGTAAACTGATGTCCTGGTAGATGCATTTCAAACGGTAAATTATTGATCGCTGTGTTAACAACACCTTTCCCTTTCTTTTTTCAATTTATCTCGACACATTTATTTATATGCTAAAAATTATTTGCTTACGTATGCATATCCATTGAGTAGGGTTTGTTTCATGTACTTTTCCCTTGGTAGGTGAACTAAGTTATTAACGAAATCTTCCTCTCGCTTGTACACCTCTTCTTCTGATATCTCGCGAGCTTTGTACAGATTTAGCAACTGTTTGTAAAACTTGTAAGACTGTTTGTGCTCTTCTTTCCTTTCCACAATATTCAAGGCTTTATCAATAACTTCCACAATACCGACGCTTAAGCTCAGAGCAGCTAAAGGAACCATTACAAAAGCTGATAAACCCAATGAACTCAAGACGAACTTGCTAACGGTCATAGTGATGTTAATTTTATGATAGTGGTGGTAGCTTTTTCTGTATACGTAAATTTTCTTCTGCAAATACTCTTCCATCTTTATTTATAGGGATGAAATATTTCTTTCTATATCTCAGAGCTGGATTAACTAAATCAAGCATAAAGAAATCATACGGTTGTTGCATGCACTTTTTATACAACCTACTGAATTCTTCTTTTGTCAAACTACCATCAATCTCTCTTATAATCTGCTGAATCTCCCTCTGTTGGAGATTAAAAATATCAAATAATTGCAGTTTCTTCTGATGATAATAGGTGTTCTGTAATAAGATTGAGAAAGGTATATGATTGTTGCATTTTTCTTCCTACCTCTGACGAAAAAATCTTCTATGCTCCTCTGGTCTTTATCTGTCATACAATCATCAAACACAACTACATTTTTACAAGATGGATCTAAGTCGTCCACCGTTATAAATTCCTTTGTATCGGAGGAGAATAAAGTTCCTTTCTTGCCAAATTTTTCAAATAATTCTAGCATAATTTTCTTCTTCTTTTTAGGATACTTAACTAATATTTTATCAAAATCCACGCCATCAAACATAGTGTACTTCTCTTTGAGTTTAGCATATTTGGGCTCATACATATCTTTTGCACAAACGAATAAATTATCAAATTCGAGATAGTCATAGATGAAATTTAACAACAAATTTGTTTTACCAGTACCTGAAGCTCCAGCAATTAAAAGTCTAAAAGGGTGTTTTGGTAATAAATAGTGCTGATTTGAGTCAGAAAATTCTTCAACTTCTGTGTAATCTTCAATTGGAATCATCTTTATTTAATATCTAAAAATTTGCTTCCAGTAAAACCCTATTTTGCTTCCAGTAAAACCCTATTTTGCTTCCAGTAAAACACTTTTTTTGCGTAATAATAAATGAATGCTATACAAAAAGAGCGAAGTAAGAAGTTGAGAGACGAAGTTAAAAATGACTTGAAAGTTTTCAAGCTTCAGGCGGAAATTAGACGAAACAACGAACACCATCTGGAACAAGAATTAGGTTTCCAGAAATCATTGTCTGACTTCCACAAACCTGTAACTGAACAACTTCAACAACAAGAACTTAGTAGAAAAGAGCATTTTAAGACTATTACGGATGCTATTGATAACATTCCTCTAGCAATTGAAAACATACCTCCAGCCATTGAACATCCTCCTGCAGAAATCTATAATTTTGACAATGAACTAGATGTGGAGTTTTTAGAAAAAACAATTTTCCGAGACCCTCCAAATTGTACTATGAGCCCAAGGACACATTGCGAGAAGTAATTGCAAGAGTAAATAATACTTACATAAAAATGGCTCGTCAAAAGGAAACGTTATGAGTCAGCTTGCTCGAATGACTAGAAAAGATGAGGAAAGAGAAGATGCGTTGTTAAGTAAGGCCGATTACTTACGAGAGCATATGCGTACGCTAGAGGATTATCGAGATCGACTAAGGGACTTACAAAGAAAAGAAATATATATTGGTAAAGGTGTGGAAGATAAATTAGAAATTTTGTCTCGATTCACTGACATGTTATGCAATGGAAGCAGAAGTAAGAAACTACGCACTCAAGTCGCTGATTTATTGGACGCGCTGATGAAAGAAGGAACTATGACCAAGGACCAAGTAAAACTATACTACAAAAATTTTTTATTAAATAAATGAGCAATTACGTAAAAACAAAAATACATTTAAGCGATCATCAGATCGCAAAGTTAAAATCTGCGTACCGGAAAGGCGAAGAGGTATCTCTGCAAATAGATAAGACAAAAACCCCTAACTATGATATGCATTTGACTCCAACTCAAATAACTCAAATCGGGAAGGGAAAGCGTATTACTATCTCTAAGACTCAACTCAAGAAAACAGGCGGTTTTCTCCCCTTTCTAGCTCCTTTCCTTCCTGCATTAATTGCTGGAGCTAAAGCTTTAGCGTTAGGTGCTGCAAGTGGAGCGGCCGGGTGGGGAGCCAAGAAAGCTTTAGATAAAATTTCAGGATCTGGTTGTAAAAAAATCCCTTTGGAAAGGGAGTTTATCAAAATTGGGAATATCCGACGAAGTAATTGAACAAAATATGAAGCATGAAAAAGGGTTTAGAGGCGTCTTTACTTCGGATTTGTTACCTAAAAAGATGAGACAGTTTGAAAACGGCATTATTAATCTGGACATAGCAACAGGACCGGGAACGCACTGGGTGTGTTACTATAACGATCCTAAAAACAATTTTGTTGAGTATTTTGACCCTTTTGGAGATTATGTGTACAAAATCCTTCCTAACATTAAAAGGTACCTATTGAGTTCTGGAAAAAAAAAATCGGATACAACTCAAGCTTTTACAACACCCTGCTTCCGTCAAGTGTGGTTACTTTTGCATGAAATACATTAGTGAGAGAAACAAAGGTAAATCAGTTGTAGATGTGTTATATTCTTTCACTCAAGAACCCAGTGCCTACAATGAAAAAAATGTCCTCTATAAATAAATGGTGTTATTAATATTAGATTCGAAAACCGCCGAAAAATCAGAAGATTTTACGATTGAATATGCCCGCCCCTTTAGTTTCAAGCAGATAGCCCTTCAGTCTTTTTCGATGTATGTTTCTTGGGAAAATATCAAGGATGAGCAGTTTTCTTACTATGATGGTAGTCAGTGGTTAAATTTGTCTATACCAGATGGAAATTATACAATCAAAGGACTGAATCGGTATATGGTAAAATTTTTCGGAAACGATCCACCAATTCTATTTGGTATAATCGAGGAACGACAACGAACTGCTATTAAGTTAAAAGACCAGTACAAAATAGATTTAACGAAAACTAAGAACCTGCATAAGCTTTTAGGTTTTGAGCCTAAAGTATATGCAGAGCCTGAACAAATTGGAAAGTACATTGCTGACTTATCTGGAGGAAATGATAACATTTATATACATTGCGATATTATCGAAGGGGCCTATATCAACGGCTTCAACTCTTCGGACGTCATCTATTCCTTCACAAATAGTAATCGTCCAGGCAGTCAAATCATTAAGTCATTCGACAAACCTCTTTTCTTCCCTGTTAGAATGGACAGTGTTTACAGGATCAGAATGAGAATAACAAATCACAGGAATGAATTAATTCCGCTAAATAAGCAAGAAGTACAGTATAATTTTATTACGCTCTAAATAAAGAAATGAATAAACATAGACTTCAAAGAAAGAGTAAGAAGATACAAGGAAGAGGGTTCTTTTCCAACGTAATATCTGCTATCGGACCTGCCTCAAAAGAAAAAGCTCTTAATTTTCTACATGATCAGTTAAATAGCTCCGTATTAGAAGGTCGAGCTAAAACATTTGTGCATGATAAATTAAACGAAATTTTTTTCAAAGAAGAAAAAACATGGAACAGGACTAAAGTTTCTCTAAATTTGATTTAATAGCAATATTGCTATTAAATTGAGAAGATGCAAGAAAATTTTTTCTTTAGTAATAAATAAACAAAATGAATAAAATATTCGAATTAGACAACACGGATTATCATTACGATGATGACATCGAAAGTTTTGAGTATAGAGAAGTGAGGCATGAAAATAGTGATAATTCTATGGAAAATGCCACTTATAATTTCTTCATTCAAGACACCAACGCCAATATTTTATACTCTAATGGATATGTACAACAAAAACTAAGGATTGTTAATGATAATGGTACTGCAATAGCGGAAGATAATGTAGCTCTCGTGAATGGAGGTGGTTTGATCAATGCTAACAGGTTTACATTAGGAACCACCGAAATCGAATCGAACATTAATTATTCCGCACTCATGCTACAAGTGTTGGGATTAATACACTTTACACCTGATTATTCTTCGTCGGAAGCCACCAATATGTTCTTCTACATGGATACGTCAGACAATGCTGATAGAAGGCCCTTGAAATTTCATGGAACTTTGACAGATGCGACTAAAATAACTGATTTTTTTAAAAACCTAGTAACCAATGAGAAGTATAATCAGGGCTTTACGGAAAGGCGCGAGTTTACTAAAAATAGCAAAACAGTTACTATATGGATCCCTTTAAAATATGTATTTGATTTCTTCCGCGAATATAAGAAAGTAATTACGGGGATGCAAGTCAAATTTGAATTTCAGAGAAATAATAGCAAGAATATGGTGTATACAGACGAAAACAAAGACTATAAAGTTGTTGTGGAGGATTTATCTCTCTGGCTTCCTTATGTTAGGTTTAAAAACTCCGCTGCCACAAAATTTAATGAATTAAGGCTGTCGGATAAGAATGTGGAAATAAACTGGAACCAACACAGCATTGTTAAATCTAATATTTTCTTGAAAAATTCTAGCGGGTCTTATACCATTAAAGCTACTTCAGATGAAGTCCTATCCTTGTACGTGATTCCTCAGTACACTGATAGATATGAAAATGCAAAAGAGAACAATATGTTGTTTGACAATTTGGATATGACTGAATGCTACCTTATGATTAACAATATAAAGGTTCCGACTGTTAGTTATATGATGGACTTTGAGAAAGAGGATTATAATCGAATATACGCATCTCTTTTAGAATCTGGACTCAACACCATCACATCGGAAACAGGCTGCATGGTCAACTATTCCAATTTCGGTAAATTATACCCTATCATTTGCTTTAATCTAGCGCATCATCAAAACTATACAGATACGAATAATTTAACCATTGAATTCAACTGGCGGTTAAGAAACAATCCCGCCAAGAACTACGTTTTCTATTTCATCTTACAGGAGCGTAAGAAGTGCTACTTGAATATCAAAAATCAAGATATTACCATGATCAAAACATTAAAACTCTAAATTGTATAGAGCCATTTTTAAGTTTCTATAGTCGTCGGACTATAAAAATTTAATTTTGTTAAAATAAAGAAATGACTGCATATTATCCAGTTTTTGACGATGAAATTGAACAAGGACCTCCTGGAATGCCAGGAATAGGGTTCAAATTAACGAATGATGGGAATTATGACATGGAAGGAAAGGTTTTAAGAAATGTTTTAGATCCTGAAGAATTAACTGATTGTGCGACAAAAAATTATTTTGATAAAAAATTGAAGGAAAGAACTTTAACTTTAAAAAATGATTTTTTCGATGCTAAACATAAAATTATAAGAAATCAGGGGCATCCCGAAGAAGCTTCTGATTCAGCTACCAAAATATATGTAGATGAGACAGTTGAAGAGCTGAAAAAAATTAGTTTAATTAACCATGATGCAAAAGGAGAAAATATTCATAATCTTAAGGATCCTGAAAATGCTAAACATGCCGTAAATAAACAATATTTTGAGAATAATGCTTTAATTTTAAGTGGTGGAAGTTATGATGCAAGAAATAAAAACATTTCAAATGTAAAAGAACCGGAAAACCCAAATGATGTCGTTATTAAAAACACCTAGATTATTATTGCATTCTGTGGGATACAGTTAATAAAAGCTATTTTGCTCACAACCAAAGAATTTCAAGTGTAAAATGGCCAAAGAAAGAAACAGATTGTACTAATAAATATTATGTGGATATGAAAACCTTTTGCGCTACCACAGATAGACTTGTACAATTTACAGGTGTGGGTTATCAAGCTTTTCAATTCAATGAATTTACTTCCAAACTGTTAGATTCAAACTTAAAACTATCGCAAAATATGTTTATGAAAATTACCATTTTCTTAGCCTGTGATAAAATAGATGAAAGTCCATTGATACGTTTAGATAAAGGGAAAGAGCTCCTTCTTAATAAAGCAATAAGAGTCAACGAAGAATCAATAACTATGTTTGCGTATGGTAAATTGAACGAAATTTTGTTATTATCTGTACTATCAGGTGGAAAGTGTAAATTAAAGCCTTATTTACATATTGAGAAGATTGAGTTTTCTTTCAAAACATGAGTAACTTATTGGACAAATAAATTTTGCTCGTTAAATAAATGGAAAAACTTAATTCTATAAGCATCAGTAAAGAGGAAACACAGTCATTAAGAAAGAAACAAATCAAAGCTTCAATTAAAGGGCACTACTTGGTATTTTCAGAAGCTTACCTCTTCAACAATAAAAACATTTAAAGAAATGATTTCGTTTATAAAAATAAAAAGATGGAACTGTTAAATAAACTAAACGCATTTAGTACATTCGATACTTTCAAAAGCATGTCTGACCTAGACATTGATAAAAAATACCCCATCTCTGAAATCAAACGATTATCAACGAAATATGGAGAAAAAATAATCGTTGAACTAGAAGATGGCTCTGTTATCAGCTTACCCCAGCGGTGTGTGAACAGGGCATCCGATTATTTGAAACTTAACGATATAATACCTTTGTATTTTGTGTATTTGGGTAGCAAAGATACTGGTAAGTCTTGTCCAGCTCATATGTTTAAATTTGAAAAGTAACTTTTTTTAATAATTGTAGAATTATTAAAAAAACTATCCATTTATAAGTTTCACAATTTTTTCAAACTGATTCTGTAAGTTTCTTAATGACTCTCTTATATCTGAGATGTTTTGTGCGTCGCTGCTTAAAACATCCAACTGCAGATACTGCAGAAGAATTTTGTAGCGAAAGATTTCGGTTTCAATATCATTCATGTTTATTAAGAAGGAAAGTTTTCTTTAACTCAATTCAATTCCCGTACCACTTCCTTAACAGAGCAAGCTATCATATTCCGGTCTTCCGCCTTTGGCAGCGTGACGTAGGATGAAAAAACACTTTTCTAATGACGTACGTAAAATAATTAAATTTAGCCGTCAGATGTCACCATGAACTGGACACTTTACTTAAGAATGAATGAATGCGTATTTCTTAGTTATTTTTAAGTTTACTCATTTTTGCAATGTTTTAATCGAATAAAATACACGGTTTGAAATTGTATTGATCTGTAATATTATAATTGAAAAATGACTCGCGTAAAGTTATGTATTTAAGCTTTTTAGTCATGAGTTTACAGCATAAATAACTTAGAAGTTCCTTTTACAGTGGGTACCCATGGCTGAACGGTTTGCGCGCAGGGATCGTAACATCAAGGTCCCGGGTTCTAATCCCGACCTCTCCCGGGTTTTTCCAACTCGGGTTGATGGTTGTGGAACCTTTACCTAGCCAAAAATAAGACATGTCAGCTGCTTTATGAAGTGGCATTCGTCGGTAATTAAGTGGTGGGTTGAGACTTGTGGTCCTATGTCCTGGATGTTTGTAGTGTCCTTATTGTCCATGTCGGCCGGTGGGCCGGGTCAGTGATGCTGGAACTCTGGTTCTAGAATTCGAAAACAGCTGTTGGAATCGGAGTTACAGTATCACTGACCTGGTGGGCCATTTTGCCATTTTTTTCAATGCAGCAAAAAAAGATGCGTCGAATTTTTAATGATAAAATAAGTTTTTGTTCCATTCTTTTCCTTCCATTTTGAACGGGGTTTGGCAAGAGGTTTTTTAAAAGTGGGGGAGACAAGCGATGGCTATTTTTTAAACTATTATTTTGAAATCGGGTCGGACGCGTCCCCCTGCTTACGGGGTTGGTCCAGCTCTCTCGAGGGGGGTCCCTAGGAAGTCCACGTCATTGTTTTATAACGATGAGAGGGATCGATGAGGTGTCATTACATTTTTGGGGGTGCGTCAAATTTGTTCTTGTCGCCCTGTTTGGGGTCTTGGTCCAGCTCTCTCATATATACACTACTTATATATATATATATATATATATATATATATATATATATATATATATATATATATATATATATATATATGTATTATACAATTACAAACATTTTTTCAATAATCAATTAAAACAAACAACCTAAGGAATAATCGCATCTCAGCGAAGTCATACAAAGCAGTAAACAAATGTACACATACAGTTGTTTTCTCCACAAAAAATTTTGAAAAATTTTAGAAGATCAAAAGTTTATTTTTCAATCTTCTAGAAAAATGCACCCATTGTAGTGTCAACTTTTGCCTTTTTTTTAAAAAAAAACTTTAAATAACCAAAATGACTTGCGTTTTGTAAAAATTCTTCTGACTGACTGTCAGAAAAATATATAATGAAACCATGCAACCTGATTTTTATGTCCTCTAGTTGACGTCTCCTACTAGGATTTCAAGTGATTGGGATTTGTGACTGATAGCTCCTCTTGTCCTCTCCTGGCAATATTGTTGCTGATCTCTTCTCTGCTTCTGGTATTCCTGCTGCTTGACTCTCTTTGCTCCTCGGCATAGGTGCTGTGCTGTTGTTTCTCTCTGCTTCTTCTGGATCGAACTGGTACTGCTTGTTGTGTCCTCTTCTCATTGGATGGTCGAGACTTCACCTTTGCTCCTCCTCTTGGTCGCAAGTTGTAGCCACTGTTGCTTGGCATCATTGTTTCCTCTGTTCGGAATCTCTTTCTAAATTGGGGTAAATCATTACTATTGGTCAAAGATAATGTTCTTTTATCAACTTTATGTCCTGTACCCATTCTATTCTTCCTCTCTGGTCCTCCAGACCCAGACTTGAAAGATCGCTTTTATGCGAGAGTTTCCTTTCTACCCTTTTTAACCTTTCTATTTGGTTCTGACCAAGAGTCAGGGGGTGGTCTGACAAGTGGTCTGCGATTACTGGCAATACTCGTGTGCCTCTCACCCTGATCCTTCTTAAGAGACCCGTTCCTTTTCCCTCTAACTCATGCCTTTTGCCTGACCCATTCTTCCTACTATACTGCGACTCATTTAATCTAGGTTGCATACCTTCAAAATTATTTGAATCATCACGCTTCGCTTCTGGATTTGGTTGGAAAGGATTTGCCTTTTTTGGTCCCAAAGTACCCAAGAGGAAAATTAATAGAAAGCGTGATGAGCCCGTCACAATGTATTCTTATTTTTTCCCTATGGCCCTGGTTTTTCCTTCTCAAAAAGTAATATCAGAGTGCATAGAGCACGTTTGTCAAGGATTTTATATATCATGTGCATACCCTTTCATGGCCCTCCTGCTTCCCAAGTCTTTCACCACATATTATATCTGGGATAAAATGAAACGCGACCTGCCCCGTATTCGAGATTTAGAAAGTCCAAAATAGGAGAAGGCAAATTTCTCCCAGGAAAATATCAAGTTGTACTTGATTTATTGCCGTATCATATTGCAGTCTAAATTACAGCATGCTGTCGTGCAATGCTCTATTGAAGATATCTGGTCTAACATTCACGACTAGGGATTGCAATTTCGGACCAAAAGGTCAACATCGGTATTCGGTATTTTTTTATCTTAATACCGGGTTACCGGTTTTAATACCGGTAGTAGAAATTTTAGAAAAGGAAAGAAAACACATTTGTTTCTTTGTTTTATTTGCCAGTTTTATTAGAGAGAACTAATATCACAAAAAAATGATTTGTAACTTATAAATTATAACAGTATATGAAGAATCACAAAAAAAAGTAAAGGAACATCTTATTTATTTAAATCACAAAAACGAGTGTAAATATCTCTATTCAGTCGGTTGTACTATTACAAATTTATGATTTTTTTTATATATTTTCTGTTAAGTTATTCTCTTTTTCATTATTATGGGTTATTATTTATGAGTATATATACACTCATGAACATTGAAAATAGCGACCCAAGAAGAAAGCATCGGATTGAAATAAAATTTAATACACATAATGACACAGATGAGAGATTCACTTGATCTCAAAAACAAGACAATTCAACAAATACAGGGTGTGCAACGACACAAATACTGGGAAACTTCAAGAGCGCGTTGGACCACATCCAGCTGCAATACATGCCACCACACTGTACGGCATTGAGTTGATTACACACCTTATGTTGTCCTGAGGCAGATGGGCCCACAATTCTTGAACAGCCAGCTCTAAATCATGTACAGAGTGACACGATGGCATCTGCCGTTTTAGCTAATCCCTCACGTGCTCTACAGGGTACAAATCGGGGGAGCGGGCCGGCCATGGAAGAGTCTGAAAATGAATTAGGAAGTCTTGAGCAACTCTTGCTGTATGCGGACGAGCATTATCTTGCTGTAAAATTGCCCCTGGGAGACCATTTAGGAAAGGCCCTACATGGGGTCGAAGAATATCATCAACGCAACGTTGGTCCGTTAAGGTTCCACGCATCACAATTAAAGTGGACCGGCTATCATAGACTATGGCCCCCCAGACCTTTACACCAGCTGTGCGGGCAGTGTGACGTAGAACAGTGTGGGGGTTCATTGTACCGCTCACCAGGACGCCTCCACACTTGTACACGGTTATCATCTGTCCCCAAAACAAACCGGGATTCATCACTAAACACAACCTTTTGCCAATCTGTGACATACCACATTGATCTGGCTTGGAACCACTGTAGACGCATTTGCCGATGTTCCGGTATTAAAGGGGAGTGCACGGAAAGGGCGCTTGGATTTAAGATTTGCTTCTGCAAAGTGTCTGGAAATTGTTTGTGGAACAATTGCTACGCCTACGTCTGCTCGTATCGTTGAACGAGTCACTGTGGGGTCCACAAGTGCTTGCCACACGATCCTTCGATCCTCTCTCCTCCCTGGTTCCTGGTCGCTCCAGACACGGGTTTCCACTCGTGGGTACCTTCTCGTGTCCACTGCTCTCAACAATTTCTAACGGCCTACTCCGAACGATCCACCTGGACAGCAACACGGCACGTCGACCTGCCTGCAGTTTTCATCCCGATGATCAGGCTTCTCTCAAACTTGCTTAACTGTGAGAAATGTCTTCTAGCACGTTTACGTGGCATGTTTCGCTTACCAAAGTCTTCCTACAATCGGCGGGTAATCGTCACGTTTATGAATCTTCGAATTTGTGCTGGCTTATATAGCACCCTCTTCCAGATTGTAGCGCCACCTCGGCGTGTATGAGCATGCGCATTGGTACAAAACTTGGATCATTTGCATATCACATTACGCTGTACTTATTTGCAAAGTTTCGCGATTGTACTTCGCTTCCTTCTTGGGTCGCTGTTTTCAATGTTCCTGAGTGTATAATGAATCAGAAAATATTATTTCGATCCCTAAAGTATGATTTGAAAATACAATGTGAATATCAAACTCACCAATTAAAAAAATATCGACATATTATGCACTTTCCTCACAACTACAACCTTGTTTTCACAGATACGAATATCAGACTACGACACGTTTGCAGTATCGCTCTGAGCTGTAATAGGATAATTTTGGCCCATCTCCTTGGATGATTTACATATTTTATCACTTCTCTTGATTGTACGATGCAACTTTATATTCACAGTCTAATTAATTTCGCCCGTTAGTGAGTCATAAAAACAAAAACGTATACTATTTTGCTATTTTGACGATCCCTGAACATATAGTAGAGTCAATTGAAAAAACTTTCTTGTAAATACCGAAAAAACGGTATTTAAATTTGTGAATACCGGTATTACAAAATTGTAGAAATGGCTCAAAATACCGGTATTTGGTATCTCGGTATACCGATATAGCAATCTCTAATCACGATTGCTTCATTCATTATTCTATGACCTTGATTTTTGCCCTCACTCGAATCATTTCCAAGTATCTTTGCCTTAAATTTCATTTGTATTAAATGTATCCTTCTTGTGTTGCACTATTTTCAATGACTGGGAATATCTATCCACCCATTTTTAAGAAGAAAAAACGCTTAACGTTTTACATTTAAAAAATCGTTCTGTTAAAAAAAAGAAAGCTTACTTTTTTATACGGGCTCATTTGTATAAAAAGAGTGAATGATAATTCACCGAAATGATCTCAACGAAATTCTTCTGAAGTAATAATGTAATATCATATTCACAGATAGCTATTTAACTCCAAGATCTGATTATTCTTGAAACGAACTTTCAAAAATAGCTGAACGAAATCTTTCTCCCGATTTGTGCCCCTTCGACAGAATGAATACCTTAATGTTCTTTTTAGAACTCAAAAATCGGAAAGTTATCTGATAATATGTGAAGTTGGCGATGAAACTTGAGTTTTACGCGTTTCAAATTTATATAAAATAGCAGCCAAACTGTTCCATCGTCTATGTATATTATTCGAATTTGAGAAAAGTATTTTTAAAATTTTTTAAGTGTTCTGTTATTATCTTAAGAGAAATACTTTTCACCTGACTTTTTATTCTCTTTGGCAGTTAACATTTTAAATTTACTAGAAAAAGTTATGTTTGAAGTATATAACAAATGATTTGCAATCACATATGAGATTTTCTGTAGTTAATGTTTGCAATAATCAAGAAGTTATTGATTATTGTCTTACCATTCAAAAGAGAGGGCACTATTATTGTCAGTTCATATATTTTTAAAAAATAATGCCAGTTTTAAGAATTGTGGTTTATGTTTGGAATTACTTCTGTACTATTTTTACCATGTATTAAATCAAATTAAAAATTTCAAATTCTTCAATTCAAATCTTTCTTTATTAGAATATTCTAAATAATTCATTTCAGTGTCACAAATAACAAATATTTTAAGAAAAAAATATTGTTTTTCTATAAGGTATTAATTGAAATGTCTTTAAAAAAGAACACAAAATATTTAAAACTTCAGTTTCAATCTCCGGCGTTAATTTATTAAAAAAAATTATGCATATACTTTCCATGTTAATTTAAACACAAATTACGTATTATCTGGTTTCGAAAATCCCAACTAGTTTTCTTTAGAAATAAAATTGTCATCTTCAAAAAAGCTGTAAGACTGAAGCAAAATAATTAGATTATTTGTTAAAATATCATAGTAAAAGATAATTTGATAGTAAAATAGATGTAAATAAATAATAGAAAATATTTATAATATAAATGAAAACCATGTTTCATAATTAAGTTTAGTGTTTAGTTCGAACACAATTTTTTTACCGAACACATATAACCACTATTTTAAATTTCGTTTTAAGATATGTAGCATAAGTAATGTCGAAGGAAATATTGCGAAAACTACTGAGAATATAAAAATATCTAATTTCTATATATACGGTTTAAGTTTTTTTAAAGAATAAACTAAGAAATTGGATTGTTTAATGAGAGAATCCTTAAAGCACACAAAAAATGAATATGTGTGTCAACTAATTTCCAAAATTCTAAGTATGCCGTCTTGTGAAAAAAAAAAACTGATTTGTGAAAAAAAGTGCATATTTAATATTGCAAGAAATAAGCATTCAAATTTCAGAATAATATAGTTAATATAGTTTGACATTATTTTAATATTTTTTTACAAATCATTTGGTTGTTATAATAAATTTGTTTAAATAAATCGTTTGTTGTTACCGTATGAATTTAAACTGTTTCCGTAACTGATTTGTATGGTAGAATTCATTATAAAAATTCTGATTTCACAGTTCGAGTTTTATCTTAAAATTAAAAGCTGTGGTTACTGATCTGAATCATATTACAGTAGAGTGTTTGTTTGATAAACACTATTTTTAGTTTATAAAAATATTCTCGGAGAAAAAGTTAAAAAAACATTAGTCAATATTCTTCGTGAGATTCGTGAAGAGTCTACGCAGTCGAAGAAGTTCATCGAGAGAAAATGCGATTGATTCAAAGAATATATGAAAGGGTAAGAAAGTATTTTTAGTATTTATATTATTGTTAGTTTCTTTATTAGCTAAAGGTATACATTATTGTTTTTTTAAAAAAATATTCCTCAAGAGGCTAAAAGTATCTCCAACTTATTCACACAGTAATTTTTATTGGTCCTGTTTTTTCGATGAAATTATTTATTAGAAAAAGACCATTACGCTCCTTTAATGTTTTATCTTTAAGAATAGTATACACCCTGGTCGATAACGATGCACAATGTAGTAGTAGGACATAAATCCGCTTACATTGGGATTATTTCCCGTCCAAAGGCAAAAATATGTGGCTTTTGAAGCTCTAAAAGTTTCGATAGGGAAAAGCTTCGCCATATGTTGAAAATAGCTGTGTAGTTGACTATTCAAGCTTTCTTACGAAACCACTTAATGTTAAGTTTAGATTTTTTATAAGTCTGATTTGAATTACGTTGATAGTGTTTTTTAAATTTAATTACCAATAAGTTTGGATAGATTTTTTTTTATAAAGAGGACGTTGTCTATATTTGTCTAAACATATGGGACAAATTAATAAGTAAGTACACTTGAAAGTTTGTAAATATGTGTGATATATTCCTTTTCAGATATTTTTTAAAAAAGAACAGAGATTAGAAAACATTGAAGTGTAAAAGTTTTGTTCCCTGTCTTCCAAGATAGAAGAAATACACTTTTTTAATTTCCTGTGCTTCTATTTTTTTACTTTATGTATATGAAATTGTAGATATGTTCTTGAATTTGTGTGTTTCCTATACTTGAGTGTATCTACAACTGCTACTGTTTCCTTTTAAAAATAGTCATTCATATTAGTTGAAGTGTTTAATAGCTTAACGTTTGTTTACAGGATGTGTTAATTTTAGGCTTTAATGTTTTTCCATCATGGTTTCTTTTCTTCATTTTTTGCCAAGTACTATTATCAGTGCCGGTTTATCCACTGGACGCTTCGGGAGGGTGCCCAGGGTCCCGGATAAGCTGGACTTTCTGGTAAAGTTCCTGGTTATAAATTTCGATCCGCCAGTCCCAAGGGAGCCTTTGGATCATTTGCACCCAGGGACCGAAATAAGCTCAAATAGGCACTGATATATGAGTCTTATGCTGAAGAGGAAGGTTAGGATCCTATAAAGCAAGCTTAACCCTGCTTTAGAGCCCTAAGTCAGCGACAGGTTTAGAAATCACTATAGTTTTCCATTTCGGACGATTGAGTTTTCTTCATGTATTAAGTTTCTATTTAATAATTTACGCTTTCTCTGTGTAGTAGGATATTTAATTTATCCCTCATTTATTATTATATGGATATATACACATTGGTCGATATTCCTAATAAATCTATCAAAAATTTAAATAAACAATAATTAAATTTTCAAAACAGGCACAGGAATAATTAATTCAAATTATAAAGAAATAAGAATTTTTGATAAAAAACACACCTGTAAATGCTTTTTATGTCATTGAATTATTTTCGAGATAATTTACAATTTTCAGCAGTAATTCCGAGTTCCTAAAAAAGCAATTTTTGAATTCAAGTGAAAAAGTACTGAAGTTATCTGGTTTCTAAGGATTTGACAAAGTAATGTATGTGGTGGTCAATGGGACAGATTCTAGCAAGAGGGAGTTACATGTTAAACATGGTTCCTTTACTCTTAGTGTGACGTGGACATTTTGGAGGAAAAGAAAGGATCGGCTAAAAAATATGTATCTGAAATAATAATGTATTTTTATGATGTAACAAAGCATTATGTGTATGAAATCAAACGTTGGTAATGGTATTTGTCTTTCGTAATGTAACTTTTTTATTTTTTGTTAATCTGGCCTTTTCTTTGATTAGAAGAATAATGATTCCAAACAAATATGCAAAGGAATTATAATTTATATAATTATGAACAACACTAAATGCATTATTGTAACTTAACCCTGCACTTTTTGAAATATATAAAACAATCTGCAAAAAATTTATGTTTTTACTTAAACGATTTAATATAGATTTAATCTTGTATTTCAGTACAAATTTATACATTTCTTTTTTCAAATGGGCTGCATTTTATTACAAGCTTTTTATTAACTTACAATGTAAAATGTTCGGGTGGAATCTTGCAACGCAATTTTGAATCTGATGCCTTCTACCGACTGAGTTTACATTTTATATACATGTTTAGTTTGGATGACAATGCACGCTTTGATTACTTATATTCTAATATCGCAATTAGTTAAAAAGATATTAATTAAAAACCTTTTACCCCTGTTAGATTTTTATTCCGCTGATCAGCTTATCGGATTGAGCTTAAAAAAGTTCCTATTTTTCGACCTTTTTACAAAACCATCTGATTCTTTCTGTCAAACTAAGACACAAAATAATTACATAATCGGAAAGATCGTTCATTTTGCCACGATACGGTATAAATCTCCAAAAAAAATATTGATAATTTCTATTTTTTACGATTTTTTCTAAAACGAGGAAAAATCGATGCGTTTTCATGAAAATCATTTCTAAATCGTTCCGTATGAATTTCTTTTTTGTTTTTTTTTCGTGTTAATGAATCAATACTCGGCACTTGGAAAGTTCTGGCATTTATCTTTTAGAATCAGTCATTTAAAAAATAAAATGACGAAAACTTTTCTTTTTACGACTTTTAAAAAAATACTAAATTTTTTAATAAAACATTTTAAAACTTCGTTATTTTTAAAGATAACCGCACGAAGCCTTTTTTCGTTTGTAAAATCCTATGTTTGTAGAATTTCATTTGCATCCAAATTCTGCACAAGGATTGAAAAAATTGGTCTACAATTACGGAGTTAAAAATTTTTCTTATGTTTTTCGTTTTTAATATAGTATTATAGTAAAAGCAAAAAGCAAAATAAATAAATAAGTAAAAAATAATAATAATTTTAATATTTTGATTAATTTCGCTTTGTCTATTTTTGTTTTGGTTTTACAGTGTTTACCTCCCCCCATTATCCTCTTGTTTGCGGCTTGAGTTTAATATCTATCATAAGTACGTGACCTGGTGGGAAAAAAGATTAAGTACCCCTAAGCTAGCCTGCTCAATATAAACAGGCAAACGACATTACAACAATGATGCGTTGAATGAGACGAACAGACTGAGAAACTTGTCCAGCGATAACTAAAAAGTAAAAAAATAAATTAAAAGTAAAACAAAACTTTTTTAAAAACAAGCTTTTATTTAAATTCTCTGAAAAGAATAAAATAAACTTTTCTTTTAAAATTTTTTTTGCTATCACCTTATAACGTCATTACACAATTTATGATATAAAAGTTCGTCGCGAGATTTACCTGTGTAAAAAAACAAGCAAAATAAATAACTTGATCTGATTGATTTTAATTTTTAAAATTTTGAAACTAAGTAAGTGCGAGTACTTAAATCTCACGACAAGCTTTTATATCATAAATTGTGTAAATACGTTATGAGGTGATAGCAAAAAAAAAAAAAAAAATTTAAAAGAAAAGTTTATTTTATTCTTTTCAGAGCACTTAAATAAAAGCTTGTTTTTAAAAAAGTTTTGTTTTACTTTTTAGTTATCGCTGGACAAGTTTTTTTACTTATAATTTATTTACACGCAAGTCCCTCTAAGTTTGAAAGCCATTTTAGCTGGGGCTCTCGCTACCAAACTTTGACGTTTGAATTTATTCAACTAAAGCTTTTGTCGGATGTTAAAAACAGCCATGATTTAATTTTGCCGCGAATACCAGGGCCAAATTGATACTCAAGATATCTTTAGCATGCCACCTAATCACTCGACACATGCGTATCTACGATTTTCGCATCCAGAATATCAACCGACTCCAGTCAGGATCGAACCCGCAGCCTTAGATTTACGAGGCGGTCACGCTACTACCGAGCAAACTGTACGCATAACTCTAAAGAAAGGATTCGAGAACACAACGTAATGATACTTATATTTGGCTATAGATTTTAGAAAGAATATCTTACATATTAATGGGAATTTCTCTCAATGTGTAAGAAGTAACGTAGGAACAACATTTATTCAACTGTAATGTTTCAAATATTTTACTGAACTGCATAAACTTAAGCGTAGAATAGCAAAGTAACAGTAAAATTGTTATCAATAAATAACATTAACAGAATCAATTTACAAATTTGAAAATTTATCCTGGTAATTAGAATACATATATGTATCTTTGTCTGTGTTTGTATAGTAGGGAAAATGGGCGCATGCCTTCAGTTCAAAACAGAGAATTCAAACATTTTGAATTTCTCTCACACTTAAAAGAAATCCACTAAAATGATTGATTAAATTAATTTATTTTGCAACTAATTTTAAAAGATCATGATGCGTAAATTGATCCCTTTAAAGTTTAGTTTTTTTTCTAACCAGAGAAAATTTATTAATGATATGCTGATTTATGATTTATCGTATCATTTATTGTGTCTTTTTATGTAAAATATTGATTTTAATTAAAAAAAATATGAATTTTTTTAAAAAAAAATATGCAAGATGCAGTCAGTATATTCTTACAATTAACGATTGATTTGAACAATTTAAAAATGATTGCAATATTCATTCTATAAATTAATTTTTTAAAAAATTAAGCTATAGCAGGGGTATGATTCCTATTTTTAGCAATTTTTGCTCAACCCATTGTTTCGAACTGCTGCAAAAAACAAAGCTTTAATTAATAAAAATTAAGAGCACATTAGTGTTTTTAAATAAAGGATAAACACTTGCAAAATTGTGAAAAAAATATCTAACTTATTTCACTGATATAAAAGTTTAAATTGTTGAAGAACGCGATGCACAAATTTTGTTCATTCCATCATTTCATCTCTGAAAAGACAGGAGCTATTTTTAGATTTCTTAGATGTGCAGTTACAGTAATTGTATTGAAACCCATTAGGATCTTATCCCAAGCACGTATCTGGTCAGAAGTTTTATTCCATTGCCAAAAGGTTTTTCCAATTTCTTCATAGGTTACCTTATATATTTCACTTACTTGTCTGATTAAGACATTCAGAGTGAAGAGAAAATTCACTGCTTTCTCACCATAACAACGAATTCTAAACATGAAATTTTCTTTTAAAAAAATCAAATTCAATAAAAACACAAAAAGAGCCCTTCGAAATCATAAGTAATAAAATAGACGTGAAGTTTTTAGTTAAATGAAGATTTCCTAATTCTGCCATACTGAAATGTTTATTTAGTAAACATGCACTGCCACGTAGTTTTGAGCTAAGACATCACGATGGTGATCAGGTACCCAATTTTTTACATCCACACTGCGCTTCGCTATGAATTTGAGTCACGATATTTGTAATATACAAGGTGTGATTAAAAAAAAACGACACTGGTTCAATAAATCATTGTACTTATATAGAATTAGTTTTCCGTGACAGTATCACCTTCAAAGTAATTTCCTTTAGCATTCACACACTTCTGCATTCGGTCCATTGTTGCTAACAGTTTTGAAATGAGGAGTTCTCCGTTTTGGAGATGTAAACAACTCACACAGCCAAAATTCTAATTGCCCCGGACGTATATATACGTGTTCCTGAAGTGCAATCTTTTCTGTGCACTGCATCCATAAAATTATTCTGATGGCTTTGGAATGCAATAAAATTACCTTGACAGTGTTTGTGAAGGATTTACTTATTTATTTATTTTCACCCCCCATGCATCATATTCGCGGGCCTACGTGAATAGCGTATCTTTTAATCAGCAGTTAAGGGAATCAATATAAACCATACAAATTATTTTGATAAGTTTTAATTTTTGTATATAATTTTATATGTGACAAGCACATTAGGTCACTGGCAATTAGTAAACTTTTTCTTAACTTAGTATTGTTAAATTAATTATAAAATACATTGTGCAGTATTGATACATTTATAAGTGTGCTATATCAGTGTGAAAGTGTGTATTTAATGTTTTATTATGTCAGAGTGTATTTTGTTCGTTTACTTTTAGTAAATTAATAATTTTTAAATTATTCTTTTGCTATCAAATTTTCAATATGCTCACACCCTCTTTTGGGTTATCACGCCCCCTAGGGGGGGCTCTCCCCGGGAAATAAAAGAAGTCGCTTGGTGCTAAATCATGTGAATAAGGAGGATGCCCTATCACAGTAATGTTTTTGCTGGTCAGAAACTGCTTGACAGTTAGGGTCGTGTGAGCGGGTGCACTATCTTGGTGCAGCAGCCACCCATCTCTCCCGAATTCTGGCCTTTTCCCCTAATTTTTCACGAAGTGTTTTTGAATATTTTAATGTAGTAGAGTTGATTAACAATCTTATCTCTGGATGTGAGTAAGAACCCACTCATATCATGAATTTTGGCAATTTTTGGTCTGTAATCGCTAACCTTGGGCGCCCAGCAGGTTCATCATCTTCCACACTGACCCTTTCCCCTGAAAACCTCTTATACCATTCAAACACATGTGCACAAGGCAAAGTTTCCTCTCTATAAGCCTCTGTTAATATTTGAAATATTTTCGAGGCTGATTTCTTAAGAAACTCTTGATGTTGATTCGACATTTTCCCGGAAGAATACATTTGCCCGTGTTCATTCAATGACTCTGTACACTCAACTGGTGTGATCGATTAAGGCGAAACTAGCCACATGGATAGAGGAGGAACGTGGGATAAGGTCACCAAAACAGTTTTTGCCAACTCCACTCTCTTTTTTTCAAGCTACGCATTTAGTCTCGTTTTTTTGTGTCACGCACACAGAGAAACTGGTTATATATTTATAATGTGCAACTGATTTTTTGTTTTTAAGAAGAGAGAGAATCGGTTTTTTTTATTTATTATGTATAAACCACTACAAGGGGGTTTGCGTGCAATGAAGGTCGAATCCACTACCTATCGATTATAAGTATAATACTATTTCACACTATCACACTTCAAAAATGCTTATGAATTTTACTAAGTTTTTTTTTATCTAAATCTAGTTAGAAGTTAATTAATAGTACTAACTAGGTTAATCTATTAGTATCTCAACACTATGATTAAATTTCTTTTGAGCTATAGATAATAATGCAAATTTTATCCAATCTGCTGAATTCACAACTGTTGTTCCATTATGGATATCGAAATCAGAAGAATTGGGATTTTATTCAGTGTTTTAACATCTCAAAAACAAAGCTCAAAAAGCGTAAGTGGCGTAAAAACTCTAATGACTATTAAAAAATTCTGTAACTAGTTCTCAGATATTAATTCTCTAAAACACACTATTGACAAAGCTATTTTTTCTCACAAAATAAGAACAGCATAAATAATTCCACTGTTGCCATTTGCAATTTTTAGTTCCTAAAATACAAAAAAAGAAAAGAAAAGGATAATAATCAGGTAGAGGATCAACACCTGTCAATGATCACAGGATAAATGCAATCGCGTGTTTTTTATTGAATTCAAAACTGTATTAGATTTGTATACATAAAATACATACAGAATTTTAAATTTGATAATCGGGTAAAGCTGTGGAAGCATTAAAATTCTTAAAACAGCTTCTATATTGTACTAGTACTTTTAAATCAAATGTATTTTGCTTACAAGTGTGCGTTGTTATTGTAGACTATTATGAATTTTTAAAAATAAAGTTTCTGTGAAAATTAAAAGTTACCAACAGGAAGGCGCAAGCTCGGTTGACTGGAAACACGTGATTGCATTTATCATGTGATTATGACGTCTTATGAATGTAATCAATATACGATGAGCATTGTGGAAATTACTCCCATATTTTTTACAACTGAATATTTATTTATATTCATATTCCTAAAAGCATTGGATAATAGGAATTTTGTATTACAGTTGTAATTATATTTGATATTTAAAATGTAGGCATATATTACGCGCGCGTTTTTACCATTTTTGTTTTGTTTTGTTTATTGAAAACTTAAAGCATTCATTTCTAAAACATTCTAACTGTATCATTTTTATTGTTACTCATATAATTTTTTGAAAGATTAAAACAACAAAGGAAAAACATTTCTCGGTTAAACTTTGCTTTATTTAAATTATCAGCATTACATTGCATGCATAAAAGAGTTTCAAAGAGCATCTATAAAGAAAATTAAATTTCTTTTTAGGCTTTTTTTTTACTCTTTAAAGTAGAGGTTACAATAAATAAATATACGCTTAAATTGATTAAAATCAATCGATTTCATTATGTAATGTCATATTACCTTATTAATATTTCTTATTTTAAAAGCAATATAACTTCAAATACACTAATATATTGACAAATTTCAAAGCACATATGCTTAATATCTCATCTCATACCTTAATATTTGCTTAAAGTCTGGTTCTTTAAAAAAAAAAGACACATTTTCCCTGAAATTTTAAATGCATCACTTAATCTTGATAAATATTTAAAATGAATAAACGAAATTATTAATATTTACGAAGTGTTTCAATTCTAAATGAAGATTTTGATTAACTAATAGTTCTTTGTGTGTGATTTTTTTCATTATAACTCAATCTAAGTGTAAGGGAGCTAAATAAAACGCCTTTTCCGGTTATTATTTCTCATTTTTAACCCACTACTTACTTTTTCATTTGTTCTACACTTAAAATGAATTTTTCGCTTTTAATTGTAAGAAGTTAATATGCATGTATATATAATTGCTAGTAAAAAACCTACTTATTGGAAAATTTAATGCATTAAAAATGTTTTAGGTTGATTACTGCAAGCGCAAATGTCTCCATAATTTGTATCACATGCCATTATTAAATACTTGTGTACCACAAAAAAATCTAGAAATACATGGACTTTTTTATGTACAGATATGTATGGAATAAGTAAAGAGTGTTTTTTTTCCAGGTATAGAAGTTTAAGTTGGCATTACTTTCCAAGATGGCGACCGATTTAACAGCTGTCAAGTGATTTATTCTAAGTTTGGTTTGGCAATTCATCATGAATAGACTCACGCCTGAACAACGCTTTCAAATTGTGCAATTTTATTTCGAAAATAATGGTTCTGTGCGGAATACGTATTCCCGATTTTCATAAGCGAATTTTGTTCAGTGATGAAGCGCACTTCTGGTTGAATGGCTACGTCAACAAACAAAACTGCCGCATTTGGAGTGAAGCTAATCCTCAAGTGTATGTCGAAACACCGTTACATCCAGAAAAACTGACTGTTTGGTGCGCTTTATGGGCTGGTGGAATCATTGGTCCGTACTTCTTCAAAAACGATGAAGGCCACAACGTTACAGTCAATGGTGATCGGTATAGAGTCATGATTACTAACTTTTCATTCCTGAATTGAACAATCATGATGTCCAGGAGCTGTGGTTCCAACAAGACGGCGCAACATGTCACACAGCTCGTGCCACAATCGATTTATTGAAAGACACGTTTGGTGACCGCCTCATTTCACGTTTTGGACCTGTGAATTGGCCTCCAAGATCTTGTGATTTAACACCGCTAGACTATTTTCTGTGGGGCTATGTTAAGTCATTGGTCTATGCGGATAAGCCACAAACGCTTGACCATTTGGAAGACAACATTCGCCGTGTTATTGCCGATATACGGCCACAAATGTTGGAAAAAGTCATCGAAAATTGGACGTCCAGATTGGACTACATCCGAGCCAGCCGTGGCAGTCCTATGCCAGAAATCATATTTAAAATGTAATGCCACAAGACTATCTTTCGAATAAAAAAAATTCATGTCAATCGAATAATACATCGTTGTTTTATTGCAATTTAAAGTTCTATACCTCTGAAAAAACATCCTTTATATATTTAGGATTTATTAATGCCTATAAAAATTATCCACGTAGAAAGAATTCTCAGTTGAATTAACAGGAAATAAATACATGTTTTAAAAACGTTTATTTTGTAAAGATAGACTATATATATTGCTTCACAGAAAAGATAAAAATGGGTATTTTTAAGATGTATTATTACATTCAAATTATATTATTTGCCGAATAATGTTTGTGTGTGGGAATCTTTTTATAAGTTAAACTACCGTAACTCAAAGTTGGATGATGATATTCATATTGCTTGCGTTCTAATTCCAGCGTGAATTGGCACATGAAAATTTAAGAAATACTGAATATTAAATGATAATATACCTTAAAATCCTCGAATGTACGGTGTGGTAATCAAGAGAATGAAATATTAGATCAGGTATATCTTCGCAATTTAACTATGGTACAAAACTAAATGGTTCAAAGTCTGTAACCTTCATGTTGCTCTAGAATTGCGTTAATTAAAACCCAAAACAAATTTATATATAAATCATTAGCACATTATTTATCCACTGTAGTAAAACACAAAAATAAATAGCGGAAAATGTTTCATTCAAAAAGACGATTGTATCTATTTCACCTATTTTTATCCACATTTCTAAATCACTGATCAACCTGAGAACTTAAGCCGCGGATTTTAAAACATGTTTAGCAACACATTCCTAATTTAACTTTCAGAGGTAATGAAGAAAATAATTTGTAATATTGCATGTGTTGCAAGGAACAAATCTAGTCTAAAGTTAGACTAATACTCCTAAAGAGCATTAACAAAGTTCATTGCCTGAATTTTGTAAGTAGTAAAGATAAAATAACTTCTATAACTATTTTTAAATCCAACGGAAATCTAATAATTGTTTATTTTTGTACCTACAACTTTCTTGTGTGTTCTTTTCCCTTCATTAACAGATAAAGTTGATGTCACAAATATATTTAAATTAAATTATGTGTCTATGTTTTCATAACACAATCTGCAAAATTTCCAGATCTCCACAAATTCAGTTTTTTCGCAGCTTTATATGTGCATTACGATCGATTGCGGATATATGGAGAACAAAAATTTATATTAATCGTAAACGACCTACATGGAAAAGATGTCTTATACACTCATGTCCATAAATTAAGGATAATTCAGAATCACACAGAAATTAAACTCTAAAATAAAAATTTCACCTGCAGAATTTTTACACACATTTTGAAGAAGAATATGCAAATTACAGGAAACCACCAGATGGCATGGATAGTACGTTACAATGACGAGAATGTAAGGGAAGGGTATATAAGGAATGGTGGCAAAGAAGTAAAATTGTTCACAAGCGCTTTAAAAGCCTTTCAGTGCAATAACCGCATACTTATGGCACAAAGGAAGCATTTAGATGACTTCATACGTGGTAGAAAAATTGGACGACTGGAATGTGGACGTACCCAGCTGGAAGTATCCGAGGAACTTGGAATCACCCAGATGGTCATCTCCAGGCTTTGGCAACGATTCCAAGATGATGGAAATGTGAGTAGATGTTACAGCACAGGTCACCCCCGAGTTACAACGCCGAATGAGGACCAGTATATTTGGCAGTTACTGCCAAAAGAAACAGACGGAGCACAGCATCAGACCTGTCTCGTTAGCTCTCTTCAGTTACCGTTACGACAGTTTCAAGGCAGACCGTGTACAGATGCTTAGGACACATTGGTCTATATGTTCGTACGCTTTCCAGATGTGTTCCACTTACCACAACTCACTGTCGCCTGCGATTAACCTGGAGTAGAGAGCATGCATTGTGGACACCACAACAGTGGTCTTGTGTGATGTTTTCCGACGAGTCCAGGTTAGTTTGCAGTCTAATTCTCGCCAGACTTTAATATGGATAGCGCCAGGTACCCGTTACCACCAAGAGAACACCGTTGAACGACACCGTTACGGTGGTGCAGAATGGCTCGTTTGGGGAGGAATTAATCTTGATTGCAGAACTGACCTGCATGTTCAGAGTGTAACGATGACAGGCCACATCTATCGGGATGTCATTCTGGAACAACATGTACGTTTGTTGCGAGACGCCATGGGTGCTGAATTTCTGTTTATGAAGACAACGCCCGTCCTCACCGTGCAAACATTGTAGACGAATGCCTTCAATAGGAGGATATCACCCGTATGGATTGGCCAGCATACTCACCGGACTTGAATCCAATAGAGCATGTGTGGGATATGCTTGGCCGACGAATTGCAGCCCGTCAACCCCCTCCCACCTGTCTACCGGAACTTCGGAGGGCATTGCTTGATGAGTGGTGTAATATTCCCCAAGATCAGATTGATAATTTGATACTCAGTATGCCTAGGCATTGTAAGGCCTGTATTGCATCGTCCGGGAGACATACTCCGTATTAACCATCATACTAACCATGTTATACTGCTTTTTGTAAATAGGGTCTTTTTTGAAATTTGCTCCAGGGAGTAAAAATCGAAATTTTTATTAATTATGTGAAACATATAGCATCTTTTTTGCTCTTTACCTTTGGTTTAATGAATAGACTTTACAAATAAGTCAAATTTGTTTTGCTCCTGTCTCTTTCTTTGCCTGAACTTCATTATTCTTAATTTATGGACATGAGTATAATATGAAGATTAGGAGAAAAATAATTAAAAAAATTAATTTTGAAATTTATTATTGCCACAGAGTGTGTGAATATTCAAGAAAGAGGAAACCCTTTAATTTAGTTAATGGTGAGTTAAGATTCAAAATTAAATTATTTTTGTGCAATATAAATATCAAAAAACGAGAATTATCGATAACTGAGTATAGAGTAATACAATGCACGTTTCTACATTTTATAACCTTAGCTCTCTTTCCCTGTACCATCAAATCAGTCCGATCCAAGCATTTTTTCCATCTTCCGCTTTATCGTACATTGTCATTTCGACAATAGATTTTTTTAAAAAAATAATTGTAAAGAAGTTGTTATATGTACCAGATGATTTTTTTCTTGTAAGTATTTGGTAGTTGTCCTCTCATCACTATGGATTTTAAAAGTACTAAAATGCCTGTTTTTCTTTCATAAAAAAAAGCTCAAACACCCCCCCATTAACTTTTCCCCCCTTGAGGCAGTACTTAACATAAAAATTAATTTCTTAAGTTTTATTTTTCCCTCTATCATATTCCAGAGAATACCATTCCGCATACGTAGGTTTAAGAATTCTGGGGGAAAAAAATTCGATCCATCGTAATGGGCATCATGTGTTAAAGCATGGGTATTATGCAAATTAAAATGCATGTTTGACCTCAAAGTCGTTTCATTGCATTGAAATAAATATACAGTTGTATCAAATGAAAACATTTAATCTTCATCTAGCATCGAACGTCTGCGCTATTTCCTAACCGACTTTCCTGCCCCTTCTTTTTAAGTTCCGCCAAAGATGGATCTGTATCTTACCGGAAATTCGAAGAGCGGTTAAAATATGACTTTCTCGACAGTTAGGAATCTTTAAAAATCTCTTTGATTTACATAATCCAATGGGACTGAAGTCGAAACTGTATGGGAGTTCATAAATGGTTTTCCAATTTTACCACTATCTTTCTACGTGAATGATTTTGAGGAAATGAGGCGTTTACAGCGCGTATTGGATCTTTTCATTCAGGTCTAGGACTAGATTCTCGATTTGAATGCGGTTATTCAAGTATTTTGTGTCTTTTCTTATTTTAAGATTTATTATTATTATTGGCTTCACCTGAATTACATTGCATTAGCCTCATGCTTAATGATAAATGTCACTCCAGAAATGTAGCATATACGGTGGAATACGTTTAACGCGAAACGCTTAAGACGAGATATCGGTTAACACAAAATAATACAGCGGTTCCAACAAAATACTATGTATTCTCATGTATTTTGTTTTCTCTTAGCGTGAAACGAAAATCGTTTAGCACGAAACTATTTCTTTTCTGAGAACGAACAAAATACGGAAAGCACTGGATTGTCTTATAGTATCATCGGAAGAATTCGTTGCAGTAGATGATGATAATGTGTGTGTTCAGTCCCAATTGTGACAGACAGTGACATTTTGAAGTTTGTTCAAAACTAAAAAAATATCATTGATGTAGATTTCGACGACGAAAAGGAAATGAATAATGCAGTTCCGGTTTCCACGTCATCCGGAATGAGGAACATCATGAAAAGTATGCCGCTGTTATTTAGACGCACATTTCAATGGTGAAACGAGTGATAAAATAGATGACATTGTAAAATTTGATACTTATAAAGAAAATGCATTATTTTCCAAAGACCCATTAGATGTTTGGTTTTGAAAAATAATTGAAAATATTTTGTTTTAAATTTCATTAAGTTCTTGTAAATGTTTCGGCTTCGTTGTTTTTTTAACACCCTTTTATGTTTCACTTGTATGTAACGGAATATTTAAACACAATTTTTACCCACTTTAAAAGATCAGATTAATTCGAAATCTTGGTCACGTGTCCAGGACCGATAACAATACAATAATTTAATGATTTTTTTCTAATGTCCTGATCAGGATCATCAGAATTAACTAGTTCCCATTTTCAGATTCCATCCCGCATATGGCGACTAATTTCAGATCCTATTTCCAGATTTGGCGACAAAAAGATTGAGTTACAATTTAGTTCGATTACCTATAAGAAGGGTGTTTTTTTTTTGGTTTTTTTAAAACTATATTATTAAGTACATGCAAATGCATATATGTACGTAAATAAAATGTACTCTAATAAGCTTAAGCTTTTTGAAAATATCCTTTTTATTTTGAAATATCCTTTCACACGAAATTCTTTAAAATGAACAAATATTTCAATTCCCTCAGTTTCGTTTTAAACGACTTTCACTGTATATATTATTAGATCAAAGTTGTTACGGCTTACCTCAAAGACAAATATGTACCATATGAGTTAATAATTTTGAAGGCTTCAATGGAGGAATGTTTTGTCTATTTTCAAAATAATTATTTGAAAGTCCCCGAAGATTTAATATTTTAGATCAATTTTTTGTATTTTACTCTCGAAAAATATTAAATTGAGCAGATATACTAAAAATTAAATGAAATGAAAGAAATTTGAATAGAGATTTCCAAAAACACATTGAGAAGAAGTTTCTTTTTAAGAAATATCTTAATGCTACAAAAAGTCATTGTGAAACCATTAAAGAAATATGCATTTAAATTTTTAAAATTATTAAATTAATTTTCAGTTTTTTTCATAGCAAAGTGAAGGATAATAGGTGCTTGCGATGCTTATCAATAAATTTTGTAATGTAACATAAAATTTTTAATTCACTTGATTTTGTTGGATTTCGTCTCTAATTTTCAATACATATGAGCTCAGAGCTCTTATGAAATTATAAATTTTATTTTCTTGTCATATGAAGTTGGTAACACATAGCGGACTTTCAATTCAGTTCTTCCCAGAAAACCCAAATATGTAATTTGTACAGAAAAATTTAACAAATACATGCTTGAGTAATCAAATGATTATCTCAAAGACAAATATGAACGATAAGTGTTAAAAATTTAAAAGAAATATTCAATAGAAAAATTATTCATGCGTTTATATATATATATATATATATATATATATATATATATATATAATTTATATAAGTTAAAAGATGTGCTTGTCTTCGAAAACTTGAAGTCTTAAATCTTATAAACATATGTATATTTACTGTTGCCATGTTACATTTATAGTAATTTAGTATATGGTTATGGTTATTATATATATATATATATATATATGTTAACGAGGGACAATGAATGGTATTTGTTATCACTTCAGCTCTTTGAAATTTACAGTTATTTTTTAATTCTTTTAAAATTATTAAACCTCGAAATTTTGGTGTTCGAGAAATGAAATTTTTGACAAAATACAACTTTCTCAGATTCTTCTGAAGAACAGTGTGTTAGTGTTTATTTATGTTGTACTAAAGAGCAACACGAGAGTTGTTGCGATGGAACTTGTAATTTTGAATCATGGTCAAGTGTCTAGGACGACACTTGACTTGACACTCCAAACTGCCACACCACGCCAGCGGGAAGACTTTGAGCCACGACACAGATTAGAAATAAATCAATTCCTTCTAGAACCGCGATTTAGTACCTTAGTCTATCTAGTTTTCATGAACAACGAAGGCTGGTTCTTAGAAAAACATTTTTCTGCTTGCTTCTATATAGATAAAAAAATTGTTGAAGAGATTTGTTATTCAATATCAGAAAATGAATATTGGAGACTTTTTCTCAAATTTAATTTTTTTTGATTAGATACTTTCAGATTAAATTTGATTAAAAATATCATTATTTTGCAATGAATTGTATTGTTAAAGTACCTGATCATGTATTTAAAAAATCTAAAGTAATGAAACAAGTATTACCGATTGTTCTATGAAGATTGAACACTTGCAGTGACAAATGTTTAAATTCTTTCTATCAAAATTATGATATAGAATTGTGTAGATCCCCTTGGATCTCACTTTGAGAACGAGAATAATTTGGAGTCAGATAAGAACCAGTAGCCATTTTTATAAATAACTTTATTTGGTTATCTTTCCCAAATAGAATCAAAGACTTTTAATAACAAACAATTCAAATTAGCTATATGAGGTTTAAAAGGGACTTTCCTTTAAATTAACTTAAATATTTAATGATCCAATTAATTAACAATTAGAATATCGATCACGCAGAGATTACCACGATAAGAGACCCCAAAATTATATTCAATAATATTCCTATTGAACATTTGACTTTAATCTCACTCCTAATATAAAGCTTTAATGAGACTTTAAATATAAATCAATATTTACCACACTGAATTTCAACTCTTCCTGAGATTAATTTATCCAACTAGAAATCTTCAATAATAAATCTCTAACTTCACTATTATACCTTTCTGCTTCAATCTCTCTCTCCTACTGCTCTAACTTTATTATTCCGTTTGACTTAAATACTTTATCTAATCTGCATAACAAGGAATCCTGTCCTCTTTTTGGAGCTGATTGGAAATAGGTAGGGGAATTAAATTTTCCTAAAAAAGACGTCTCAGAAGGTTAGTGAGAAAGTTCCGTATAGGTTTGTCTCAGAATGAAAAAAAATGTAACATGCCTTATTATTGACCAATCTTTTAAATTAATTAAATGATGCATGCGAACATATAACGTGAAATATGAAAGCGGGATTAAAAAAATTAATGCAAAACAATACGACTTAATGTCACTTTAAATATTTTTGGCGTGTTTTTCCCTTTTTAATATTGTGATGAAAGCCAGGAAGTATAAAAAAATCATGAGACTAGAATTACATCAACTACTTAAAAAAATCGGATTAATTGCCTTTCCTCTACGTAATTTTAATTTATTTTTGAGTTAAAATATAAATTTTAAGATTGTATTGATGGGTTTTTAAAGAATAGTTTGAAGTTTCCTATTTAAGCTTTATTTTTCAATCAATTTATAGTTTTAAGAGAAATTTTACTTTCAATACTAACATTTTATATGAGAAAATAAAAAATTATGGGTCTCCTAGTTTTTGTAAAAATACATGTAAGGATACAAATATAATCAGGAATGACCGTTAATACATTTTGCATTTATTGTATTTGTATTTATTTACTTTTTACTGTATTTGTATTTATTTACTTTTTACTGTATTTGTATTTATTTACTTGTATTAATATTTTTTCAAAGGAAAAAAACATTGAAGCATATCTTAATATCATACACACCCAGATATACAGATATTCAACTTTTGTTAGTTTCATCTATAACTATTTCCTAATAATGTTGTGCGAAACTAATTTTCTAAATTAATGAGCATCATTAATAAAGTTAATGGTGATAGTTTGAAAAATTACTTTGAAGTAATGGTTTGAAAATACAGTCTTTTTTTAACACATTTTATAAGCCCATTTACTATCTTCGTTTCATCCAGTAATAAATGCAGGATTGCGTGCTTTTTGGCTTTAGTATTAACGACATACTTAGATAAAAACTTATCTTTTTTTAAATATATGGTCTAGTTTTCGATATTCTTGTAACATTTTTTACGCTGGAATTTTCAATTAAATACCACATAATCGTGGTTCGAATAATATACACATGTATTATGCATGCTTGATAAAAGTGGAGTAAATGAAATTCTGTATGAAAGAACTGAACAAATACAGTTAAAAAAATTTCTTCATGTATAAGAGTTTTATGGTATAAAAACTGAATGCTGATTAAAATGAATGTTGTATTTTAAAAACTTTGTAGCATACCTCCACCCGCAATAACAATCCAAATATAAACTATAGTTTAACGTCCAATATCTATCTTCCCTATTTTTGGAACTCAATTCACTTAACTTTAAATAGTAGTCCTGCATTGCATTAATTGCGGTTCCTTCACAGAAAGACTTCTAAAATCAAACAATTTATTGGAAATATTTCTCCTAGAGCAGGGGTTCTTAAATTTTCGATCGTCGCAGTCCCCCTTTAAGTACTAGCCTGATATCGCGAACCTCTAAGATTTTGAACACCCCTTCCAGACTCCCAACACATGGCTGAGTGATTTAAAGGTTCCTCAATAATCCTAAGACCATGTCTGCTAATTATACATAACTTTTTTTATCACTTTCACTTTTTTTCCTTTGTGAAAACAGTCTTTAACTAATTATAAAAATGTTACAAATACCAATTTCAATTAAATAAATAATGTACTTCACTGTACTAATTAAAATGTTTAATGAGAAGTATACTGCTGTATTTCTTTTGCAGGTACTGATATATATCAGGTGTAATATTTGAAATCTGCAGTCTTAATTCTCGTTCTATGATTTTCAGATGGTTTCTGTAAATTTTAAGATAAAAAAAAGTGCTGCTGAAAATGTTCTTTCCCATTTGAAAAGGAATCAGAAATTGATTGAAATACATGTTCTAGTAGAGGTTTTTTATTGGGGGAGAGAGAACTTAAGTAATCTAGTCTAGGTTAGCATATTTTCCAATTTTATCAGTAGGCCTTTCAGAGTTTGTGAAAGAAAAAAATCTCAATATTAAATGAGAAACCTTCACGGATCTTCTAGAAAGGCGTTGGGAACCAATGGAGGTCCGCGGACCACAATTTAAGAACGCCGTACTAGAGGATTAGTTGAAGGGTGCGAAGAGAACGCGTTGCAATTTTTGCAATATATTTTATAAGCATACTCAAATTCAATTCACTTGAATGATGGAATTCTTCATTTGTGAATTAGTTCCTTTTTATTAGAAAGTCAAAACATATATCTAGTCAAAATGAAATGAAATTAAAAATAGCACTAAACAATGCCTCATTGGAAATATGTTAAAAATATTATAGAATTTGTTGAATGAAAATTCTTTTTCAACTCCTACTATTAGCTCACTCTCTCTATATACACTCAGGAACATTGAAAATAGCGACCCAAGAAGGAAGCTAAGTACAATCGCGAAACTTTGCAAGTAAGTACAGCGTAATATGATATGCAAATGATCCAAGTTTTGTGCCAATACGCATGCTCATACACGCCGAGGTGGCACTACAATCAGGAAGAGGGTGCTACATAAGGCAACGCAAATTCGAAGATTCATAAACGTGACGATTACCCGCCGATTGTAGGAAGACTTTGGTAAGCGAAACATGCCAGGTAAATGTGCTAGAAGACATTTCTCACAGTTAAGCGAGTTTGAAAGAGGCCTGATCATCGGGATGAAAAGTGCAGGCTGGTCGACGTGCCGTGTTGCTGTCCAGGTGGATCGTTTGGAGTAGGCCGTTAGAAATTGTTGAGAGCAGTGGACATGAGAAGGTACCCGCGCGCGGAAACCCGGGTCTGGAGCGACCAGGAAGACAGGGAGGAGAGAGGATCGAAGGATCGTGCGGCAAGCACTTGTGGACCCCACAGTGACTCGTTCAACGATACGAGCAGACGCAGGCGTAGCAATTGTTCCACAAACAATTTCCAGACACCTTGCAGAAGCAAATCTTAAATCCCAGCGCCCTTTAACACCGGAACATCGGCAACTGCGTCTACAGTGGTGTCAAGCCAGATCAATGTGGAATGTCACAGATTGGCAAAAGGTTGTGTTTAGGGATGAATCCCGGTTTGTTTTGGGGACAGATGATAACCGTGTACGGGTGTGGAGGCGCCCTGGTGAGCGGTAGAATTCCCCCCACCACACACTGTTCTACGTCACTGCCCGCACAGCTGGTGTAATGGTCTGGGGGACATAGCTTATGATAGCCGGTCCACTTTAATTGTGATGCGTGGAACCTTAACGGGCCAACGTTATGTTGATGATATTCTTCGACCCCATGTAGGACCTTTCCTAAATGGTATCCCAGGGACAACATTCCAGCAAGATGATGCTCGTCCGCATACAGCAAGAGTTGCTCAAGACTTCCTACGTCATTTTCAGACTCTTCCATGGCCGGCCCGCTCCCTCGATTTGTCCCCTGTATAGCCCGTGTGGGATCTGCTAAAACGGCAGATGCCATCGTGTCACTCTGTACATGATTTAGAGTTGGCTGTTCAAGATTTGTGGGCTCATCTGCCTCAGGACAACATAAGGTGTGTAATCAACTCAATGCCGGACCATGTGTCGGCATGTATTGCAGCTGGAGGTGATCCAACGCGCTATTGAAGTTGCCCAGTATTTGTGTCGTTACACACCCTGTATTCGTTTAATTGTCTTGTTTTTGAGATCAAGTGAATCTCTTATCTGTGTCATTATGTGTATTAAATTTCATTTCAATCCGATGCTTTCTTCTTGGGTCGCTATTTTCAATGTTCCTGAGTGTATTTATTTTGTTATTTTAGTGGAATTTTCAATCGTTAATAAAATACATTTTAAATCGTTCAATTGAGCTGAAATTTTATGTACATGTTTATTTTGGATGGCAATACAGTAATTTATTTATAATTAATAAAAATTCATTGATTAAAACTAATTATTCAAAGAATTACAAATACAGGCACGTTGGCATCATTGTTGGCGAGTTAGCGACCATTTTGGTGACTTGTGTCAAGACTTCAAAAGCTTTTTTTCTCACATTTTAAAGCGCTCGTTTGAGCTGAAATATTCTATTCGCTCTTGTTTTGGGTAAAAATGCGATAATTTAATTATAATTAATTAAAAGTAATTGATTGATACTAATTATTTAAAGAATTACAGATACAGCCACGTTGGGTCCATTTTTAGCGACTCGGGTCAAAACTTTAAAAGATTTTTTTCTCACGTTTTAAAGCATTCATTTGAACTGAAATTTTATATACACGATTGTTTTGGTTGATAATACAATACTTTAATGATAATGAATAAAAATTAACGACCACTTAATGTTGCGATTCTGTCATACGTATATACATATTTATATTAATTGTAATTATTTGATAAAAAGTAGCTAAAATAAAATTTTTCTTTGTTGATCTAAGTAGGAATTGACTTAACTTTTTTTATATTACTTGTTTTTAATCAGGTTCATAGAAAGAAAAATATTTATCATAATTAGCGATAATTTTTAATTTTACTCAAAGTCTTCTTCTCTATATGATCTTAAAATTTGAATTAATATCAATGTTTGTTTTTTCAAAAATATTTTGAGTTGAAAAACATTCTTGAATTTCAGTTGCCTAGGTAAGTGATTCAAGTACCTTTACAATGCATGAATGACTCCTATAGATAAACAAATAAGTCCCCAGTCGTTCTAGCACATAGTGAAAAGCAAATTCAGAAATGTTATTGTTTGTAAATATTTGTAAAAAAGTAAGAACGAAAAGTTACGGATATATTTTCAAACAAATGTTTTAGAATATGTGTTGTGGTTTCCTCGAGTAGCTTTTAAACTAAATAAATATTTTTCGAAATGTGCGCTAGTGTTTTTTCCGTAAGTAAAAATACAACGAAAATGTATTAAAAAAATAGAACTTAAAAATGAATATCTTTTAAACAAAATAAATATTGAACATTGGAGCAAAAAGAAACTAGGCATATTAAAACCAAGTGCATTTTAATTAGTTATGTATGAAATATTTAAAAATCCTTTGTGCTTTCAATGTAATCGAATAAATTCAGTTAAAAAGAGTGAGTAGAATGGGGATTATATCATATAATTAGGTTTGAATATAAAATGCTTATAATAAAAAAAATAATTTTTTTCTGAAATTGTAGACGAATAATTAATTATATCTGTGAATAAAATTTGTAGCTATAAGATTTCTGAAAGGGAATAAGCTTTCTAACAAAGGGAGGGCGCGGCTAAGGAAATTCATCTGGGGTTGAGAATGTAATAGTAGTACTCATTTAGGGTGTTCAACACTCAATGTAATTTCGACGAATGGCCAGTCGATTCGGAGAAAATAGCCTTCGAAATTTATGCTTATACAATTAAGTTTTAATCTCCTTCGACGATTCTGTAGCCTGGTTGTCAAATCGTTCGATTCATTGATCAATTTTTTTTTCATTTCATTAAATTATTTTTAAAATTAAATAAATTTATTTATGAATGGTTTTTTTAATATGAAATGATATTTTTTTGTATTTATAATGTAAAAAATACTGTAATTATATAAATATTTATATTAAATTTTATAAATACATTTTTATATTGATAAATAATATTTTTAATAAAATGTACAAAATAAATATTAAATGATATTATACATAAAAATTAGTTACTAATAATTTTGTGATATGAAATACAATATACTAAAAATAAAATACTTTTGAAGTATATTATTATTAAATTAATTATTTTATAATTAATATAATAAAAAGTATGTCATTTATATATATTATTAATTTAATTATTTTATAAAATTATAAAATATTTAATAAGTCCTTTTTTAATTAATTTAAATAAATTAATTTAAATAATTTTAAAAATAAATTAATAATAATCTCAATACTAATTAATAATTTCAATAATAAATAATAATTTTAATAAGAAATTAATAATAATGTTAATAATAATTTTAACAATAAATTAATAATAAATTTATTATAAATTAATAATAATTCTTATTAATAATAATTCTTAGTAAATTTAATTATCAATAACTTTATTATTAATAATTTCAATTATTAATAGTTTTAATTATCAATAACTTTAATTACTAAAATTTTTAATTAATAATTTTTTAAGTAATTTTAATTAATAATAATTTTAAATAATTTTAATTATAAATAATTTAAATAATAAATTTATTTAATTTTTTTACTTTATAAAATGCAAAAAAATTACATAAAATATCATTTACTATTTAATAAACATTTCATAAATAAATTTATTTAATTTTAAAAATAATTAAATGAAATGAGAAAAAAAAAGTTAATGGATGAATCGAACCCTGACCTCGCGCGTAGTATTCAGACGATTTGCCAACCAGGCTACAGAACCGCTGGATGAAATTGAAATTTAATTGTATAAAAGCTAAGCATGAGTTTCGAAGTCTTCCCCCCTCCCTCCGAATTGACTGGCCATTCGGCGGAATTACATTGAGGGTTGAACACCCTAAGGGAGTACTACTATTACACCAAGTCTCGACCCCAATTGAATTTCCATAGTCGTGCCCTCTCCTTGTAAATATAAATAATATAACAATTTTTTTTGATTTTAGCTCTCTTTCCTCTTTGTTTCTTATTTGTTCCCAAACGTCAATTAAATAGCGAAATTTGTTGACTTTGGTGTTCTATCAGAAAAAATAAATAAACTTGAACAGCAATATTTTTCGAAAATTTAAAATTCTAACCTTAGGAGCTGATTCAAGTTAAATCTGTCGCGAGGCTGAAGGTCCTACCTTTGGAGTGATGTGGTAGTTTAGAGAGGGAAGTGCAGGAGTCGTTCTCATCACTTGATCGTGGTTAAAAATTACGAGGTTCGTCATCAATAGCCCTCGCGTTGCTTCTGAGTGAGCCATGAATCAAAATCGAATCAAATCTCTAACCTAAAATATAGCTAAGAAGTTTTGTGTATAATTATTTAAACATTTTAAAAAATAATTATATTGTAACGTAGTAAGACTGGTTTTGTGAGGTAGCTTAAAAATTTACTTGAACATATTTTCGATATTAAATTGAAGCTAGTAAAAGATCAAGCAAATTTGAAATTAAAACTTCCGCCATCATTCATCGAAAAGTTTTAATAACATCACTACGGTAAATGTAAAATAAACACTAGTAAGAAAGTTTCATAATTTCTTTCTAAATCATGCTTCACGGTTGTTTGATTTTGCTGAAGTCCCCTCAATCCCTATCGTTTCCCTATCAATAAAAATAATTTTTACCATGATATTTTTCTTCAGAATATTTTTAAAGTGCTTACCTTTATATAAAGAACGGTTAGTTTGAGAACAAATTAAAAAGCATCTGATCAATTAAGTAAATGTATATTCTAATTATGTTCGATAGTTTTGATTCCGAAAAAACTTGTAATATAATAAATAAGTAACGCTTCCTAGTACAACCTTGAGACAGTTTTGTAATTTTCTGAATATACAGGTGCTATAATTATGTTATAGGATAAAAAAAATTTAATTAATCGCCTAAAGTATTTCCTTCAAAAATTAGGTTGTCAGTCCACAGATGAAATGTCTGTAATTGCACAGCTTCTTCCTCTTGATACTACGAGTTCTTTTCACACCTGCAGAAAATAAAGCGTACATGTATGGAAACGAAAAAAAAAATACACTTTAATTATTCTGACAAAAAACTTTTTTCTTGAATAGTATATACACTCATGCACAAAAAAATTAGCGCACGAAGAAGGAGTCGTCAAAATGAAACGAAATTTAACATACGTAATGACAACTTTGATATGAGAAAATCAAAGAAAAAGGATCAATTATTTCAGAGAAAAAGGCAAAAGAACGGAGGATTTCAGGCCCTATTTAACCCCCTCTAGCGCGAATGCACGATGCGATACGATCGGGCATTGAGGCATACAATTTCTGTTAATGATGTCGTGAGACATTTTGTTCCATATTTTGCTGTAACCTTGCCTCTACTTCATTCAAACTCGAGAGATTCCCAACCCTCCATCTCAAATGATCCCAGATATGCTCGATTGGAGACAAATCTGGGGATCGGGGCAGGCCAAGGAAGGGTAGTAACAGTGCGGAGACAGTCTTGTGACACCCTTGCCGGGTGAGGACGAGTATTGGCTTGTTGAAAAATGGCTCCTGCGAGCCGTTGCTTGAGTGGCGACACATGTGGCTGTAGGACGTTATGGACATACCGCTGGGCTGTCATGGTGCCACGGATCAATACTAGGGGTGACCATGTATTGTAAGCAATGACACCCCATACCATCAACCAGCTGTGGGAGTGGTGAGTCGCTGAAAAGGAAAGGCTGTATTGAGGCGTTCACCACGGAGTCTCTACACACGAACATTGAGATTGAATCTGGATTCGTTGCTAAATACGACCTGGTTCTATTCCGCTGCAGTCCAGTTTCCTCGTGCACGGCACCATTCCAAATGAAGGCGTCGATGAGTGGGTGTCAAAGGCACGACAAGTAATGGGCGCCGCGATCCCAAATGTCCTTCAGCCAGGCGCCTTCGTATGGTTTGAGAAGATACAGGGGCCCCTAGTGAAGGTGCTACCTGTGCCTGCATGGCGGCCGTTGAAGCAGTTGGCTATACGCGTGCAATTCTTACTATGTGGTGGTCTTCTTCACGACTGGTCTGTCGAGGGCGTCTTGAACCGGGTCTTCGTGTAAATGACATCTCTTGGATCAACTGGTCCCAACACCTCCTCACAACACAATCAGAGTGGCCTAATTGACGAACTACTCGCCTAGTTGACCACCCAGCTTCCCTCATGCCGATGATTCTCCCCCTCTTATACTGCGACAGCTGTTTCTATTGTCTTCGAAAACGGCGTAACGGCATGTCTACTTCAGCTCTTACTTTGTAAACGATTCAGCACACTCAAACAAGCTTTGGTTATCTGTTTTGTACTCTACGGAGAACGACGTTAAACGCCCTCTACCGGCTCTTTGTAATGCGCAATCACACTGCATTTCTAATCATTTGCATATCTCCCTGACATGTACCTTCTTGCCAAGTTTCGTTACGATCCCGCAATTATTTCTTGGTGCGCTAATTGTTTTGTCCATGCGTGTAAATGCACAAAAACGGGATGGGGTCACATGTTAAATATTTTATGGAGCATATGTCCAACAGTTTGAATGTAATTAAAAATCATATTTTAAAATCCTATCAACTACATAGAAAAGACATTTCAATCACCTTTTGTATACATAATTAAAGGGACACAGTAGAATTCAAATGAAAAGAAATCGGTTAAAAATTGAATCTTTTTTTTGTAGCTTAAATTATCTTTTATGTACTTAACAATAACGTCACAAAATTTAAAAGCGTTATGTTTAAAAAAATAAAGAATTATGATGACTTTTACGTTCGTTACTTTAAACAGACTTATCTCAGAAAGATAAAATATATAGCTACTTTGTCTTCATTTAAAATCCTAAGGCTTTTTTCTATTATGCCAAATGCTTAAATATTTTTTTATAATTATTGCTAATAGTACATGTAACAAAAGTTGGTATGCAATTTTGTTAAATCAATGCTTATTTTTTAAAAAATAATTGAATTTAGAATGTATGCATTTTTTTAAGAATTTTCAATAAGCATTCATAAAAGGATATATTGCATGAATACCAATCATGCTATCCCACAAAACTCATACCATCTTTTAATGTACATAGTTTGACATACTTGTAAATCAAATTTCATGTGTGTACATCGATTTTTGTAGGAGGAGCAGAATTTTATAATCACTTCAAAAATTTTAAGTTTATTTTCATAAGAAATTAAATGATTAGCTTTTTATGAAATTTCAAGCTCAAATTATGATTTACATAATATGTACACATAGGAGGAAACCAAAAAAATTTTCAAAATCATTAAGGAAAAAAAAATGTGTGTAAATCGTACCATGTCTCCTTCATGAATAAAAATTATATCCAAATAAAAAAGCAATCGAGTATGATCTAACTAAACTAGAGGTTGCATCTTACTCTGAATTAAGTATTTAAAACTGGACATTTTTGAATACCATTGGGACAGTATAAAATGAGAAAGTACAGAAAACTTACCGGGTTTGCTTTTGGCGAAAAAGGTTTCGAATATTCGAATACTCCGCGTTACTTTAAACTGACACTTATAAATATCCTAGAAGAAGAAATATTTTTGATTCTATACGGTTTTTCTCACCAACCATTTCAAAAATGAAATATATAAAGATATAAATATATTTTTGCTCATTTTTGAATTTGTTATCGCAGTAGAGTTTATGAAATTTATTCTGTGTGAGTGTAGCTTACATCTTCCAAAGAAATTTTATATATAACGTAGAGAGATGCTTACTATTCTATGCAACTATCTCTAATAAAATTTCTGATCCACCACTCTTTAAACACTTACTCAACAGCATATGAAAAAATATATTAATGGGATTTGTGATTGCTTTTTCAACATCGCAATTAAAAGCAACATGAACAAATCGTGTTGGGAACAAATAGCGCAATTTGGAGCTACGATCACGTGACGAGGAGTATTCTTGAGTTAGCACTCTACTTTCCAAACTTCACACCACGCCAACGTCAGAGTTTGAGTCTATAAAGATTTATATATATATAGCGCACATTAATCACACAATATGAATAGAATCCAAATTTGACTCCATGACTTGACTGAAACAACGCTGGTCATAAATTTGCCACACTGACCACTTTGTTACTGCTGCCCTTAGGAACATAACCAACGATCGTAATGAATATTGATTATTCAAAAGAAACAAATAAATTATATTTGTTTGTTTTAACGCTTATAAATATTATTTAAACAAACACTTTTATCTTAGAGTGCTAAGAAGGTGTCCTTATATCGGTAATTCTATGTAGCTATTCCAAATTTAAATGCTTTTTGAATGAAATTTAAAGCTAATAGTTTTCAACTTAACTTTAAAATTTATATAAATCTTTTCTATTTTCACATTTGTTAAAAAAGTTTGGAAGTATTGCCATAAAATATAAGATTTTTGTTTTTAAAGTTAAATTTATATTTTATTTCGAAGATAGAGTGAAAAAAAAGAAGAGGAAAAAAGAGTAGGAGAAATGAAAATAATGGTATTTTACAATGAAATTTCCGTCTCGATTGGTCTTGGGATGTTTAAATAAAGAACATTTATAAAAAAAGACGTGTCTCTTCATTTGACAAAATGTTTTCATTGACATCTTAGGGATCGAAATCTGTGAATACCATCATGAAAAACTTTTTAAAAATAAACTGATAATTGCACATATAAACATATGAAGAAATTCCAGAGTAAAAGTGTAATATGATATCTGTTTTTCTAAGAAGTTCTGTTAATTTTTACAAAACACAGTTTTAAAGAAAATTTGAGAAATTAAGACTTGTAATTTTTTCAATTCAATGATACGTTAGTTATCTTAGGTAAATTGATAAAATTTTGAATGACTGAAGACAGAAAAGAAAATTTAATAAAACTAAATATTTTTCGTGGCTTTTCTTTTTAAAGTACATGGCTTACTATTTGGACAGCTCTGTGAATATTTTGATGAAGAATATATGATTTTTGTGTGTGTATGCAGAAATTAATACACATGCAAACTTTAAAATATGTGATATCTATAAACAAGAGCAATAAATTGTGTTTAAAGTTAATACGTACTTGTTCAATGAATATTAATGCCACTGTCACACGCAACGCAAGTTACATTGTTGATGAACCTCATAATTGTAAACATAGTTTTAGAGACTGTAAATAGAGAGCTGCCTTCGTGCTCATTTGTATCATTTTAATCTGACTGATTCCCCTTTTTGTGTTTTGTGGGCTTTTGGACAAGTAATGACGCTTCTCATCTAGACGTGTGCTCTGCACTTAAAAGTTTGAACTGTATTGTGTAGTATTGGAGAGCTCGTTGCCTAATGACCTGATGGTCAATGGCCTGGCCTTTGATAAATAAAAAAAAAATACTTAGTTTTAAGGCCGACTACACACTTCTATATTTCTAAACCATATTAATTTAATAACAACTCCCCAGATTAATATAATAACTTTTTTTACTTAGAGAGCTATTTAAATAAGTCCGTAATCAAGTAAGTGAAATAAAAATATTTTAATTATTGTAAACAATATATCAGTTAAAGATTAAATAAAAATCAACATTCAAATAATATAAATAAACACTTGGACTTATTTACTTCATTGTGAGATTCTTATTACGATTTTAAATTTTCTTTTTAAAAATGACTTTCAAAATAAAATCAAGCTACTTTTTAAAAAACACTTTTACTTTTAATTGCATTTTTTACTTCAAATCAGTGGCGCACACAAGGGGGGGCCTGGGGGTCCAGACCCCCCAAAGCCCTTGATTTTTCCGATTGATTATAATTCTAAGTATATAGTATGTAAATTTTAATTAATTACTAGTTATTAATGATTAATTTTATTAATTAAGGCTAATTATTTATTCAAAAATTAGTTTTTTTACTGTGTTTTGTTCCCGAAAATCGACAAAACAAAAGGAGCATGATACAAGAATGGTGAACTTTCGACCCTGGACCCCCCCTCCCTTGAAAAGTTCCTGTGTGCGCTACTGCTTCAAATAATACTAAATGTAGCTCTTGGATCTAGTTGATTAGCTATTCATTGTTTGAGTGTAACAAATCTGTTGCATTTAATGTACATGGAATTTATAATGCATAATATTCTTTTAATAATAAATAATATTAAATTATAAGCTTATTTATAAATATTTTTCAAACTGTTATTGTTTAATACAGTATTTAATATTTAATGAAAATTGTATTGAACCGAATAGAGAGAAACGTGCAACTCCAATTCAATCAAAAAATAACTTTCAAATATCTTGAAGCAAGACCTGTTATAATTTGTGAAACACGTGGAATTTACACAAATTATTTAAAACTAGTTTAATAAAAGTAACATTCAATAAAATAATTTTTCAAAAAAAGCCTTTAGAAAGAAAAAATACCTCATAAGATTATAATACAGAAATCTTTTAGGTGAGTGATGATAAAATTCTTGATGTATTTTCGGAAATTATTCTTGTTACTAAGAAAACATGCGATAAAACATCTTGTGAAAAAGTTAATATTTAAAATTAAAGTTTAAACATCTGCTTATATAATTTTCAGGAATTTTCTGCACAAACTTAAATAATAATAAAAGTAATAATATTTAAATGGCTTAATTTTTCACAAATCTACAAACATCTTGTATTTGTAATGCATATAAAACAATATACCTTCCTTAATATAAAAATAAGATAAACTTTTAAATGTTTCGTATTATCTATGAACATTTTATTAGTATAGTGTAACAATGTTTAAATTATACGATTATTTCATTCCAAACTTCAAATACGAAAACACAAAAAGAAATTTATTTAATATTTGTGAAATTTAAACTTTTATACATTCTTTTTTTCATTTCATAAGTAACTGAAACTGAATCATCTTTGTTAATATAGCATTTTATCTACAGATGAGTTATATTTGAAAAGCACATATTTTTAATTTATTCAGATTTTTATTATTAGATTATTGATTGTTTATTATTATTATTTATTGAGGTTTCAGATATTTTTAATTTATTTTTAATTTTAATGAGATATTACAACAATGAAAGATAAATTCCTATTATCAAACTTTATTATAATTATTATTAATTTTTATAGTTATTATGTGAAAGTGTAATGCTGAATTAATGAGTTTGAATGAATCTAGACTTGCTACATAGAACCAATGTCTTAAGTGAACTTAATCGATATTATCGAAATCTTAATCGACTTAATATTGAAAACCATCCGTGTGCTTCTTCTACGCAATGAAATAATTTATGATACAGATAAAAATTATATGTTACGTAAGTTATTTCAAAATAATCCGAAACAAATTTCTAATTACTCTCCTAATATTAACTTACCTTCTAATTTTAAACCACCCGTCTAAAAATATCGGAACATTAATACCGCACCATAAATATTAATTTCCCTGAAAACTCCCGATAATTTTTTAACGCAAATTAATATTACAAATAAAGATTCTGGAGCTATCACGTGACTTTAATCTCACCCCACATAAACTAAAATTTGACGTTATAGATGGAACTTCATTGTTTTGCGCATTTCTAAAACCCCACCCCCTGTAGTTTGATGTCAATCGAGTCTTCGCGACCTGATTGGTGCGCTTTCCTCCAAACACGCGCGGGCAAAAAGCGTATCGCGCGCTGAGCATTTCACACACGAAACTCGGTAACATTTCTCAGTAGACCCTCTAATCGAACTCTCCACGATCTCCTCTTCCGTCTTGCTAGTCAACAGGTGGAGTGTTGAGCATTCCGAACTTTGGGAATGTTGTTTTTGTCGGTAATATTTGTCGAATGCTACCATAGGACATTTATTGAAGTAAGAATTTAGATATTTGAGAATTTAGTGGTGCTAAAAACGAAACGAACATTTTAACTGAAAATGTATTACATGCAAAAGGCTTGAATAACATTTTTTTACTGAGTTAAAAATAAGTTGTCTGGCATATTTTTAAAAATTTATTTTATTTCAGATATTTTATTTTACAATTGTGTAGAATGAGAAACAGAACTAATTGTTTCATACTGTAAACAAAGAAAAAAAATCTGAAAAGATCTTTAAGCATGAACTTATATTTTTAAAAATCTGTCATATCAAGATATTGCTGATTCCTTTTTAAATCTAATAATAATTTGCATTAATTTATTGAATATAAATTTAATTTGAAATATATGCTCTTAAAATTAATCATGTTGATATTTCACATCAAAGAGCTAGATTTTAATAGTTTTATAGATTACAAACAAAAAAACAATTTACCTCTTTTTGTGTTCATATAAGATATATAGCCAAGTGAATTAAATATTGATTAATAATCAAAAAAACTTTTTTAATATTCTTTTTTGAGAAATCTAATATATCTATTTGAATTTGTCAATAAAAAAAATTGAGGCCCATAAAAAGCAATGCTAGTTACATATCAGAAAAACCTTATACAAGCATACTAACGAAACTGATTTGAAAGAAATCAGAAATCCAAGACTTATTGGAAAATAGTGTTTCTGAAAATAACCTTCAACATTGTATCAATATCGTGATGGAAAATTTAACTAAAAGCTGGCCTATCACTATCTTAGTCCGCTTAAAAAAGCATAGTAAGACAGGACTAGGAATTGTTGTCACACCCAGGCCACACAACCGAGGTTTATTCATTGCAGAACTGGCGAAGGAAAGTGAAGCGGCCAAGGCAGGATTGCTTAGACCTGGAGACACTATTCTCAAGGTGAACGACAAAGATCTAGTCCATCTGCCTTACGAACAATGCTTGCAAATCTTACAGGACTTACCAGTGGACCAAGAAGTTGAGATTCTGGTTCGAGTACCTGACGGGTACACTACAAGGTTGGTAACAACTTTTAACGAGAATGGCGTGGCACATACTTCCAGAATCACCAATCTGGTACCGAATTCGCAATCACCAACGCCACAAAAAAGAAGAGAATCAATTTCTGAAGAGATCAGACGACTGAAAACCAATTTGGTACAAAATGATATAATCAAGACTTCTCAGGATTGCAGTCAGAAAAACGATCATGACAAACTCTCTCTTAATACTCTGGTGCCAACTACGAGGCAGAACGGACATGGCTCAAATCAAGCGTCACCGGAAAGACCTGCTACTTTGTCAGCTAAGTAAGTACTTCCCCCTTTTTTCAAAGCACTTATTTGTTTTATTAGTCAAATGTAAATGCGATTTGATGAAACCAATATACTGAATTTAATCACTGTTTGTTTCATTTAGTAGAATTTCTATTTTGTTTGTCTTGAAGACAGTTTCAAATAAAATTAAATGTCATCGTTATAATTACTTCTACTAAAGCACTGAGTCAGCAAAATATTAAATTAAAATATTTTGATCTAATTTTTTAGTATTTAAAACATTTAATGAAACTATTCCAGATTTTATTCTGCAAAAAGCTACGTCTTTAATTTAAAAAATATATTTAAATGAAATTGAAAAAGAAGTGTAATTGCTTACAAAAAAGAGACCGAAATTTTAAATATTATTCAGGCTAGTAGTTAAATTGAAAGCACTTGGATTTTAAAAGCCACTTTTGTGTTTACACATCTTATGGTCGTTTACTTTAGCTGTAAGATTTGTTTCTAAGAGTTTTCTAAGAGAGAGAGAGAGAACACTAAGTGTTTAAAACACTTAGTGCTCTTTTAAGACATGAATTTTTCTAACTTCACCAAATTCAAAAGCGAATAGTCAGAGGGGAATTAGATTCCTTAATAAATCATGAGATTATTTTAAAGAATTCAGAGCTACATTGTAAAATCTATTGTGTTCTCAATGATTAATTAAATGGTGCATCTCACTTTCCTTTTTAAATTGATCTTGAAGCATTTACTATGATACATCTAAACGCTTATTAAAAATTCTGTATGAAAAACGTTTGACACAAAAAAGCTAATATTATAAAACGTAATAATAATAAAACTTTATCTTTAAAACAGATATTTCTTATAACTTGGTATTTAATTGAGTCTTTTAACTATTTGTTTCTATGGTTGTTAGTTTTCTTATTTCGTTAGTTTTTTATCGCAAAATGTACAATTTAAGAATAATATTGCACATAGGTATATATATATATATGTCATACTCTGCAAGTATAAACAAATAATTACTACTAAAAGTTTTATTTGACATTTATATAGTTACAATCTAGATATAATACACTTGACGGGTATAGATATCAAGTTAAATGGCGTAGAATATTTGAATCTCCCTATAAAGAATTATTGATGTTTTAAAACTGTACGTTAAATTTAAAGTAATCTATAAGTACTCTCCGAATGCGGAGTTTTGGAGAGAGGAGCACAATTTCAGTTATATTGTCCTTATCAACTGATGAAAATTAATAGAATCTCTATCGATATCCCGGCATAATTACTCAGATATGACATTAATTATCCTGAACTTGGGACATGTTCGATATCCCACCCTACTAAAAAAAAGTAATGAAATTAATTTCGAATTTATTTGATGTATTATAACATGGGGCTGATATTTAAAAAAATACAATAAATGAGATTGAATAATCTTTTGATGTTTTTTTGGATCAGGAAATATAAAAGATATTAGAAATGATGAATAATTTAAATTAGAATGAAATGCACCAAAAATTCTTGCACTAATATTAGTAAATATTTTTTTTATCAAAATAATTTAAAGCACCTTGATGTAAGGAAACGAATTAAAATATAGGTTGAGGTCACAATCATTAGTTAAATTTAATCAATTTTCATCGACATAAAAAGTATAAAGATTAAAAGTATTAAAAAAAATGGGATATGTAATTATTACATATTTTAATGAAAGATTATTTCATTTTTGCTGCTTTTAAAAATGCAGGAATTTTATGCAAAAATATTATTAGAGTTTATTAAGACTCAATTAATAAAACTGTGCATAATTGTGTGTTACAAGATATATTTAAACTATCCAATTGAAGATTACATAAAATCAATGCGCAAAATTAAACAATGGACAATTAAGTTAATTTTATAAAAGCCTCAAACCTTGAAAGTAAATGCTTCTCTTTCTCTTCACTTTCAAGTCGTGTTGCTAATTAGTTCTAAAAATTGTAAAACGTCGGTAATTAAATTTCCTTTCGGAAAAATGTGTCCTTAGGCGTAAGTAGTAAAACTCTTTATCGATGCCTTACATAGCTCTTTATTGACGTATCGATGTCAATATTTTAAATTTTTGACTAGCGTTCGCTTTTTAAAATGATTTATTGATGTACAGTTTCAATGAAATTCTGTTTAACAACCTTATCAATATTTAATGTTATTCTAGTAATGAGGGAACTCGTATAAGGAAGGGTCCTGTCATTTTCAAACAAATGTGTTGATTTTTGAAGTGAAAGTCATTCTAGGACGGCAGTAAGAATCTTTAGGCGACAATGGGCTAACTGTAATGAATTACGTAAGACATTAAAATTTGTAATTCTTTAAATACTTATAGTAAAAAATTATCGATTACATCCATTTCATAGAAAGTACGTATATATTTTTCCAAATCCGATGGATTATTGTCAATTACTAATTTTCATATTGTATAAATATGCAAATAATACATAAACTCCTACTTTTATAATGAATAAAATTATACTAATTAATATTTTTGTTTTCATTTTTCAAATATTATGTGGAGATTTTTTTTTATTTTAAGAAAATGATCTTTAAGTTGATACCACAAAAACTATTTTTATTATCTATCAACTAAATAAATATCAATGATTTAATTTGTCTATTCATAAAAATTCTTTAAGTAGATATTTTTATTACGAATAATATAATTTTTAATTGTTGTATAAACTAATAGGTAATCATTAATCATTATATGTGTCCTTACTTTATATTAATTTTAGTAATAAGCTGCTCCTATTCCCTCCTAAATTTTGACCACTTCATTTTTTTTACAATAGCAGTTTTTTTAAAAGTATTATATAAATATAAATAAATTATATACCATTGAAAAAACTTATCTTGACGACAAGATCAGAAAATATATCACCTTTTAATTTTATAGTTGAAATGTTTTGAAATATCTATAAATGATAGGGGACACGCTGATACATACTTTTTCCGTAGCATATATTTAATTTAAGAGCCGTAGAGAAGTTATTTGACATGAAAATAGTCTCTAAAATTATATGTAATACAAAATAAAATAAAAAAATTGTCATTTGTTAATTCCAAAAAAACCAAAATTTATTCATTCAAATTAATAGATTTCTAGAAGAGCTTGAAACAGTACTGAGAAATATGAAAAACTCGATATTCGAATTATTAGCACGATACCACGATAATTGGTAAAAAATTCTGATTATACGCTCACCTAAAATATTAAAAAAAAAAAAAAAAATTACATTGCAATAATTTCTTTTTTCATTGTGTCATCTTTTAACAAAAAGCAAAGAAAAAATATAACTAAAAATCCATATCATTCAGGGGCGTATCTACCACGATATCAATGATGTTGGGCCCCCAACATATGTGAGGAAAAATTGTTAAAATGTATTATGTGGCCCTCAAATGGCGTGCAAGAAATTTTGATACGAGGACTGGCTACGGCAATGATAACATTGTAGTTAGCTTATAATTAAAACAAAAACGTAAGGAACAGATTTAATATTCATTTATGAATAATATCTCTATAATATCCTGATAATATAATATCATTTAATATCGTATTATTTATTTAATTAATTTAATATCATTTTCGTTTTACGTGACACCTAATAGACCACTTGTATAAATAAAGTTTGAATTTAATAGTGTAAAAGAAAATGTAGTAAATAGATATCTTTATACACTTATATATATATATATATATATATATATATATAATATTACATCATTTTGTATATAAAAAATAATAGGAAAAATAGTTCAGAGTCCCTATAAAAATAGCTACTGTATTTAAATTGATTGATTTTTTTTATTATTAAAATCATTTATACTTAGAAGCAACACGAGGGCTATTGGCAACGAACCTCATACTTTTTGAACCATGGTCAAATGACGTGGATGACATATTCAGAAACTCCGTTCTAACAAACTTGCAGACTCTCCTAACGTGAGGACTTTGAGCTTAAATTGTTTAAATGTGCATCTGTCCTGTTGCATGATGAGTGTTTAGTGGTACCAGGGCTTCAACCGAGGCGAATTAACTGCGTCATCTCTAGCCATGAGCATGTGCTTATGAATGTGTGGCTACCAGGACTGCTAAAAGCTACTTTAGGCCACAGGTTCTTCAACTCTATCTTGTGATTTTGTTTTCCTGGACCAGTATTTTCCAGGCCTTGTTATTGCAGTTTATAAACTAAAAATGGAAATTAAAATAATTTTCAATATTTATTTATAAATTTAATTTTGTTTAAAAAAGTTCTTTGGTATAAACACATACCATTCTAACTGTACATTTATTCATCACTAATATGTACATTACTCATATTTCGTCCCATTATCTAAGTTTCTGCACGTTGAATTCAGTTGTGCCTCTGAATCTTCACTTGGCTGAGTACTGATATTTTGAATCATGTGATAGGGGGTGGGGGGTAGTTATAACTATGGGCCCAAATTATGATGCTAGACTGACCAGTGGCTGCGATGGCTGAGTAGCAATGGTTATGAATTCGTAGCCAGCATTCTGTTGAATAACAGGTTCGAGTCCTAGTGCTATTTAAATCCATCGTATAAGGGGGGTGGATATACTTTAAGTATGTCAAGGCTCGAAATCTGTTGGAAGAGTGAGGAAGTTTAGAGAGGAAGCAATAACCGCTCAGGTGTTATCTTTGTCATTTGACCAAAGTTCAGAAACATGGGGGCTGTCAGAAATAGCCTTAGGTAAGTAAACTAACTCGCGATGCTTAACAATCAATCAAGCTAGTCTGACCATCTGTTAAAAATGGAAGAGCTTAAAAGCTTGCTTAAGGGGTGTTATATTGGTACACACACAAACACACACACACGCCCGCACGCACGCGCACACGCACACACGCACGCACACACGAAATCTACTCTGTACAGCAATATATTGTAATCTTTTATCGTATATATTATAAAATACTTATATATTGAAAATAAGGACCTGTATGTAGTGTATGAATCAATTTGTTGACATGTGAAGCAAAATAATGGAGAAAAAGCGAGTAACCTTTTTGAGTTATTTATCCCCTCTTGAATCAATATCAGCTGTCCTTGATTTTGTTATAAATTAAAGATTTGGCAAGGAAAACATTCAGTTTTGATTTTATTTTTAGCTTTTACAATGGGATTGTAACAATCCATTCTTTACTTTTGATTAATGAGTTTTTCGTTCTTTCTGATCAACATCTATGAGAGTATGTCTCAAAAGAAAAAAAATGGTATTTTATTATTTATCCATATATATAAGCAACAGCAACAGATTAATTTTATTGGAGAAAAATACTTGTTTTGAAAATTTGCTTTTAATATGTCCCAAGACTAAAATCTTTTATTAAGACAGAAATTCTTAAAATATGACTTTTAATATTAGTATACTTGATATTAATACTTTTTGTGTGTGGTTGTCAGAAAATTTAATTAAAAAAATTCTACAACTGGTTCTTTTAGGCAATAAATTAACGAAAAATGATTTTATATAGGTAGCCCTTTATTAATAAATATTTTTTAAATAATTCTTCTTCCAACTCTATACTACCTCTGTGCACATGCGAAATAATTATTCTGATATTCAAAATTTAGGTATGATTAGTTTTTTTCCTCAGTATAATTATAATTTTGAATAAAAATTATGTTATTTTGTAGAAAATTATCACAATCTATGCCTTAGAAACATAAAAAAACATTCAGCATTCGAAAGCTAATTTAAAGTAAACATTTTTGAAAAACGTAAAAATAATTAACATTCGAGGGATGAATGCATGGTAAGATACTGCTTCTGTATAAAGTGCTTTGAAATTGTTTGTATTAATCTATTTATTGTAAATATTTACTAATACTTTAAGAAAGCTTAAATATTTTTATAGAGTCGTCGGAGAGATTTACATTCCCCCATTTTTCATTTTTCAAAATAAATTCTTAAGAAAAACAAATCTTATAACGGAATAATAAAATCCAATTTCAAGGCTTTATTTTAAGAAGTTTTGTGATTGTTTTCTTTTATTCACGTGTAGATTTTGGAGATTTTATAAAGTAGTATTTTTCAAAGGAATGTATGGTGAGAAACGTTTACATCGAGCTTATTATTGCAATGATTGAACAGGCATATCAATAATTAACTAAAATGTGATACTGTGGTCCTTAACAATGAGTTAGTCAACATTCATTAAAGAATTTTTTTTATATCTGTTTGAGAAATTTATATCTTAAAACTATTTAATTACTACCTATTAAATTAATATAACTCAGATAAATGTTATGTCCCAATAAGTATTTTAAAAATACAAATAACATATTCTTAATGTGAGACACTATTTGTTTAAAAACATGTAACGAAACTTGACTGTCATACAAAAAAATATGTGCTGTAAAAATATTGTGTATAAGTTAATATAATGGCCCAGTGGCCGAGTGGTAGCGTATGGCTCCTCCACACCACAGGTCCGGGTTCTATTCTCAAGCTGGGCAAAGTCGACTCATCCTTTCACATCCCTACTACAGTGGGTCGATAAATGAGTGCCAAAAGCTTGCTTGGGGACTTAAAAACTGAGGGTTTCGCTTCAGAGTGACATCTGCTTATGCACCTCAGTGTCCAATGGTCACGTATACTGGCGTGGGTACAGTAGGTCCTGGACCTCATGGGCTACTGCGCCACTGAGTTTAAGTTTATAAGTTAATATAATAGGAATACACACTCTTTTATAAACCATATGTCTAACGCATTAAAGTAGCGTTGGCCGGTGTTGGTTGTTGTCATGTCTGGTTTATTGAAAACATCTTTAGAATTGGGTTTCATCCTTTATTTTGAAGCACACATAGCGTAACTGGTCAATCACTTTATATTTTATATCTATTCGTTAAAAACACGTAAGCAGACACTTATAACCGAAGCGACATCTTGACGGACACAACACAAAGACAAAGAGATGCAGTTAATTACATTTTTACATGATGAAGGCAAGCAGACAAAGATAAAGAGAAATTACACCAGATGTTTACTTTTATATCAAAAGTGGTTATTACGTAATAGTAGTTCTGATTGGCTAGAATGGGCGGGACAGGGATTTGGGACTAGACGATTACGATTAAGTTACTCTGTTATTTTTAATCCAAAGATTTAAATTTTAGTACAAAGAGTTAATTAATAAAAGTGATACTAGTGGGAATTATTACACACACACACACATATATATATTGTATATAAGTCAATATAATAGGAGTATATATTTAAAAACCATTGTAAAGTTAAATTTTTGTGTTTGGATTGAGGTATACATTTGAATTCAATTGAGAAGAAAGAAATTTAAAAATAAAACCAATGTAAAAATATAGAAATAATGGACAGATATTTTATTGAATTAAAAAGTACAATTTTTTGAATGTATATTTTAATTATAATGTCATTGGGGCAGCTATGTCTTAAAACCTCTTGAAGCCTTGAGATTTTACGCAATAGTAAGCCCTACCTGCAACCCTTTTTACCGCACAGTATACAGCATATATTGACAAATACTCGTACTAACAGAAACCCATAACATATGTGCGTAACTCCCGGTCTCACAAGCCCAGGCGCAAATTAACTCGACCAACTGCCCCATTCGGCTAAATGATGGTGTTCGGTGAGAGGTCTAACTCTAGACTCATAAACGACATAATAATATAGTCTTGTTTCTGCGGCAACAGGCATAAATTCGGAATTTTCCAGTTCTTTGAAGAATATGTTCGGAAATAACACTTGACGATTAAAATTATTTGTATCAATGATCTGATTGAATCCAAGTCAAGTAGAGATGAGGCACCCCCGAAACCAAGGCCCTGTATCAGAGTCCAGTTGGTCCATGCCTTAAAAAGTCTCTGATTTGGGGTACTTATCAAGTACAGGCAATATAAATACGTATTCCTAAATATATATTAATGAAAGCCTTAACTATATTGCAATCCTTACCATTAATAGATTTATGTTAATACGGACATATAAGGATTTTAGTAATTGTAACAGTTATATATATTAAATACTAAAACCTAATGAAAAACTTTCTTTCATACACAGCGGCAAGCGAGTTTGTTTATTCAAAGATTTTATGTTCCAAATTAATTAGAAAATATTAAAGGGATAAAAGTTTTTGAAAAAAATACAATCAGTATTCGTCTTTGTGTGAGATTTGAGTTAACGTCACCGTAGAACTTCTCGAACGCTATTGGTAATTTTTAAACACGTGATAAATACGATATTCAATCGAACTTCACAAGACGACATTAAGGCAGTGCTTCTCAAAGTTCGAATGTTTGCAGACCCAATATATTCAATCCTAATTTTCATCGCGCCCCCTCCATACAATAACATAGTATTTAATTCAAAAATATTATACTTTTTGACGCTAAAGCTATAATACGAATTAAACCTCTTAAGTGCCATCGGCGTACATAAACGTCTGGCTCAGCCAAAGTGTTAATTGCCCAGGACGTATATATACATATTTCCGAAGTACGATCTTGTCTGTGCACTGCTATCCATGAAATTATTCCGAAGGCTTTGAATTGCAAAAAAGGGGACCTTTATAGTGTTTGCGAAGTATTTACTTATTTCAGAAGATTTGCTTATTTATTCGTTTCTGGTGGCATTGGGAGAGAATCACGTAACTTTTATTCGGCAGTTAAGGAATTAATTATCAAGATAAATGTTACATATATATATATATATATATATATATATATATATATATATATATATATATATATATATATATATATATAATCAAGATAAGGGTTACTTTTAGTGACAAGGGTCATCGGTAGTTATTTTGTTCTTGACTTAGTACGGTTAAATTAATTATGAAATACATTATGCAGTACTGATACACTTATAAGTGTATTATATCAGTGTAAAGGTATATTTTATTTTTTTATTATGTCAGAATGTATTTTGTTTATTTCAGTGAATTAATAATTTTTTTAAATAATCTTCTGTTTTCGGCTTTTCAATATGCTCGCGCCCCCTCGTAGAGATATCACGCCCCCCCGAGAGGGGCGCGTCCCACAGTTTGAGAAACACTGCTTTAAGGACCACAGTTCAGTTAAAGTTCAGAATTCTCCCTTCTACTTCTGGATAAAATACATAATTAATAAAATTAAATATAATAATATTATATATATATATATAATATAAAATATTTAATTAATAAAATTAATAATAATTAAAAAAACTTATATAAATGTACAAAAGAAAAGCATAATAGCAATATCAACTATTTCAAAAACACATCTCTCCTTTTTATTTTATGATAAGTCCCCAAATCTCCCAACTGCACCATTCAAGCAGAACTTATCACTCATAAAAAGACACTAAACATACAAAAATGATAGAAACATCCTATGAGCACTTACGGTGAATTTATCCTGATATGAAAAACAAACTTAAAATCTGTGGAGATAACACGCCAATAAAAAGGGACTGCAATAAAACATGTAATGGCAAGTCAAGGATTGCGGCTTGAAATGTTAAACTTTACCCCTTATCATGTGCTATCTGAATACAATGGTAGTATAGGTGGAAGCATTAGCGAAAGGAACAAAGAAATGCTCGCTTTTAGGCTCAGAGTATTTCTTAAAATACCACGTCACCTGAGTAGAAATGTCACTGTGTCGTGTTGTCATACATCATTAACTTGAACGTGAAGACTTGTCTTTTATACGGATAAAAGCTAAAACTGTTCTTCGTTATTGGATCCAGATGAAGTGAAATTTACTTATTACATTGGATTCAAAACAAATTTATTTTTACGTTCAAAAAGTTGATCTAGTCTAAAGATTTTGATTGGTTACAATTAGCAAAAATTAGATCACATTATTTTTTTAAGATTTTTTTTTACGTCTAACAAGCTTAAGCCGCACACACAATAGTAAAAAATTATAATTGAAAATACAAGTATATTTAGCTTTTTTTCAATTCCTAATATTAGTTTACACTATCCCTATAATATATATATATACACTCACACATACATATATACATAAACATACACATTTACATATATATATATATATTCAATCGTTAATAAAATACTTTTTATTCATCCACTCAAGTTCAAATACATTTTCTTAAAACTTGTACACTTAATGTAAATAGTTTTTTCAAAAATTAGTTCATTAATCAAAATAAAAAATGAATAAATAGTAATAAAAAATAATACTCCAACAGCATATATAGAAAAGAAAATCGTTCGTTGCGTGCCTGAAGAGCAATGGATAGCGCGTTGGACTTCTAAGGGAATGCAAAGGTCGTGGATTCAATTACCACCTGGGATGGCTTAATTTCTGAGAATGTGACTTCTTTTTATTATATTATTTTATTGGAAAAGTTAAATTTAATTAATGAATAAATAGTAACAAACAAAAGTAATAATTCAGCTCCATATATAGAAAAAAATGTAAAATTGCAAGGAAAGTCGCTTTCTATTTTGCCATTTAATATTGTGATTTTGTCATATGTATAAACATATTTATATATTTATTGTAATTATTTAATAAAAAGTAACTAAAAAAAAATTTTCTTTGTTGACCTAAGAAGTAATTGACTTAATTTTTATTGTTTTATTTTTAAGCAGCATGTGTATTCATAAAAGAAAATATATTTCTTTTCAACATAGAAATACTTATAACATCAACAAATAAATTCATAATTAGTATAACTTTTTTTAAGACTAACAGGGAGTTGGAAATGTAATATAGGTTCCCAACATTAGCTTCTAAAAATGAATGTGAATTTTTAAAATAAAACGTAACATTTTATTTTAAACCCAGCCTACTTTTAAGAATTTTCTAAGAATTTCTTTTTGACATATCTTTTTTTATTGAAAGTAATTTTCCATTAAACTAATTGCTATAGACGTATTTGATTGTTTACCAACATCGCACTTAAAAGCAACACGAGACCTATTGGCGGTGGACCTAATAATTTTGATCCTTTTCTAATGGTGACCGCGATGACCTAGTGGTCATGGTCAGGGACTCGTGGCCGGCGTTTCAGGAGATCGAGATCTAGTGCCACCGAGTGAGTGAGGGAGTGAATATTAACGTCGCACTGTTTAGCCACTCGAGGGCCCTTGGCGACGGGCCTCGTAACTTTGAACCATGGTCAAGTGACGAAGACGACACCTGAGCTGGTAATCCCTATCCTAAGTACCCCACCACACCAATGGTATGACATTTGAGCTCTCGTCAGATTTAAGGTGCATCGCTCTTCTACATGGCGGGTCTTCAGCGGTACTAGGCTTGAATTCATGACACGTCAACTACGAGTCCGTTACCTTGAGTGGCCGCGGTAGCCGAGTGGTCAAGGTATCGGAGCGTGGCTGGCATGTCCCGAGTTAGAGCCCAGTACCACTGAAAAACCACCGTGAAGGGGAGCGATGCACGTTAAATCTGTCGAGAGCTCCAACGTCCTCCCATTGGTGTGTTGGGGTAGTTAGGAGAGGGATTGCCAGCTCAGGTGTCGTCTTCGTCACTTGACCATTGTTCGAAATTACGAGGTCCGTCGCTAAAAGCCCTCGTGTAGCTGAACAGTTCGACGTTAAAATTCACTCACTCTGTTACCTTGACCAATAGGCTACCGCGGCCACCTAGTGCTACTGAATATCCACTTGGAAAGAGGCTGATGTACGTTAAATCTGTCGAGGGTCAATGTCCTCGCGTTGATGTGGTGTAAGTTCGAAGAAGGGAATGCCCACTCAGGAATCATTTTTTTAATTGACTGTGGTTCAAAATAACTAGGTCTATCACCAATAGCCCTCATGTTGCTTTATAATACGACGTTAATTAGCACTTACTCGCCTCCTTGAAATGATGTTCAATGCTTGATCTAATACAGGACTTTTTCAAAATTCCAAACCGTGCCATCGTGAAGACTTTGAGCTTAGACATATTTAACATGCCTAAACTTCTTTACACGACGGGTTTTTAGCGACATTAAGATTCGAACCTGAGACTCGACAGAAACAATGTCGGTCACAAGCATGTCCATTGAGTTTGAGTGGTCATATAATGGAATTTTAAATACAAAAAATGACAAATTAATTTAAGTTAATACATTTCATTCCTAATTAAAACGCAAGCAACATCCAACATTGAAACAAAAATTTGAAGGGCGGATCTTTGAATAAGGGGAAAATCTGTGATACTTGAGGTTTAGGAAATTTCACGAGAGAGAGAAAGAGAGATGAGATATTTTTGTTCAATTTTCTTTACTTATTTCTATGGCTCAATAATTACTCATTTACAATAATGAGTCTATTTAATTATAAGAGAGCTGAGATCACATCTGGATTTAACATATTAAAATTACTTAAGAAATATAAAGCTCTCTTCATCACATTTATAATAGTTAATTTCGTTCTATAACTATAAAACTTTCTTTACAGTCTTTCGAACCATTATTATAAAAGACATTTTTACAAAGAATGTGGTGATGACTGCTTTTAAGTTCACTGACTAGCTTTCAAGATAAATTGAAGTTTCAATAGATTTTAAGAATAAGAGCTTAAATATTTAATTTTTGAAACGACATATTCAAAAGCTTACTGCTCTTAGTTTTAAACTATTGCCTGACAGAAACTTTGATACTCATTTGAGTTTTCTTTTCCTCTTGTGTTATTAATATGTCAAATAATAATAACAAAAAAACTAAGTAAAGGAAAAGAGAGTTTAGAACTCTAAAAAGCGGTAAAAAAGTCAACTGTATTAGTATTATTGCATATTTTTCATGAAATCTTATATCACATAATACAAATTTAATTTTGAACTTTGATTACAGTATATGATGGCATTACAATAATAATAAACACAATGTGTATTTGTTTTAGTTAAGCCGCTGTTAGAAAATCATATAAGTTAAAGTCTAAAATTCTTATTATGACTCGAAAAATATATCATGCATGAATAAATTGTAAAAGAAGCTATTTTGTGTGATTTTACTGTAAATCTAAATTAATCAGTAGGAATTTTAGAAATCTTACAATTCGAAAATTATATCGAATTTTCACTAAATGAGGTTTTGTGTTCTTACATTGCGCGTTTGTGGTAACTGAATGGTCCTTTTCGCGAATTTCTTAGCCTGTTATTTTCAAATTCAGTTTCGTGGGTTCGAATCATGATTCCATTAACTTCTGCTTAATATACAGGGTAATTCGCTGCCAGACCAACAAAATTTGAGTGTGTAGGGGGTACAGAGACAACTCGGAATCACATGAGAATGAATGGTCGCTAATGCCGTAGTTAGAAAATGGTGCAAAGAAAAATAACAGAAACAGCAACACTTTAATTGGACAGAAAACATTATATTAAACGGTTGTACTACAACAGATGTTTGAAATTACGACCAGAAGACATCTGGTATGTCTGACAGGGATTCTGCGTGGAATACCTGACGTTCTGGAAGATTCCACCTGGCCGTCTTGCGGTAGATGGCCCTGAACGGAAGGCTTCATGAACACCGATTCTGCTGGAAGTCGTCTCATTTGCGAATCCATTTCTCGAGGAAGAAGAATGAACCCTTATTCACAAACGAGGACCTGGTTGACATGCTGATATTGTATGGATTGTAACGGGCACGCCGGCGATTCTAGCACGATCGTAACCTGAACAGGCGTGTGTGTGTGTGTGTGTTCACCTTCACACGACCTTCCAAGTGTGAACAGAAAGTTACTTGAAATTGGTTCTGCAACGAGTTAACTAGTTCTTTATGGTGTACGAGACGCCCGTTCCTTCAGTTGAAGACCTCATCGCTCGAATATCTGTAGCTGCCGGAAGGATATGTGACATGCCAGTAATCTTCCAGAACGTAAAGAATTCCGTTCAGCGCCACTGTTAGGACTTCCAGATGACTTCTGGTCGTAATTTCGAGCACTTGTTGTCTTACAATCTTTCAGTAAAATGTTTTTTGTCCCATTGATGCGTTTCTGTTCCTTTTTTTCCCCCTCTTCTTTGCACCATAGCTCGCAACTACGGCGTTTGCAACCCTCCATTCCTATGCAATTCCTAATCGTCTTTGTACTTTCCACACACCCTGCACGTTTTTCGCTTTGGTAGCGAATCTCCCTGTATAAAATGCCTGAAAATACACGTTGTAATAAGGAAGTTAGAAGAGTGAGATACCAGTTCAGGTATCCTTTTCGTTTCTTGATCACGGATCAAAATGACATGATACCAGTTGCTATTACAACTGGTATTTCTCTCTATGACGTTTACAAAATCAAATCAATATAATATTATATATATATATATATATATATATATATATATATATATATATATATATATATATATATATATATATAATATATATATAATATATAATATACATATTATATATATGTATATAATATATATATTATATATATAATACATATAATTATATATATATAATATATAAAATATATATATAAATATATAATATATATAATATATATAATATATAATATAATATATATAATATATATAATATATATATAATATATATAATATATATATATATATATATATATATATATATATATATATATATATATATATATATATATATATATATATTGATATAATATTAATGTCATTTCAAAATTATTCGTTTGAATTCTTTCTTGTTAACCATTTTTAATCTAAACTTATATATGTAGTAAAGATTTATTCAATTGGTTCGATCCATATAACATCACAAGCGAGAGTTTTTAGCGAATAAATTCCTCCACCGTATTACTGTTAATTTTTTGCTTTTTGCAGAAAATTTCCTTAAAACATACACTTTATCAATGATAGTAATTTACATAAATAGAGTGTAAATGCTTTGCATTGTAAAATTTCTACATTAGATATTTTTAGAAAAGCAAAAAGAAAAATTATGCAGAATAGAATTAGGAACATTTTTAAAATGCCAGCTCATCTTTAACCAATTTTTAAATTTGAGATTACATGTAACATTTTCAAACACAAAAATTTTCAGCTTTGACTTCAACAGAAAACACGCGACTGTACTTCTCTTGGAACCATAATGAATTGAGCCAAATATTTAGTGCGATGCACAAATTGACGGGGGAAAAGAATCTAGTTTAAAAGTAAGAAGTGTCTTGAGTGTGAAATTAAAACTTTTCAGTTTATTTCAGATATTGCAAAGTATTTCTTATGAAAGTGGAAAGCCTCTGTGATTTTTGGATTATATATAGATAGAAAACATTAAAACTTATATTATTTTCTCTCAGAAAACAATAAAATTCATTTTATCACAAATATCCAAACATTAATTATTTTTCTTTTGTAGTTACAAAATTCTCTATTGCCATTATCTATTCATAAAATGAATACATTATGCATTACTTAGGTAAGAAAAGGGGAAAAAAAGAAAATATTGGCATTCGTTTATGCTTTTAATAATATTAATCGTCGCTGAAGAATCTCAAATGAGCTTCTGTTAAAAATAATATTAGGTAAATATTTAGTAATCACATTATCTGAAGGGATAAAGCGGCATTTTAATAAATCATTAGCTTCCTAAATCAATGTTTCGCTTGATAATAGTAGGGAATTAGAAACAAAGCGATAACGCGAAAATAACGAAATATGAATAGAAGTGAAATGCCCTTTTCAATACAAAAGAAAAAATATTGCATGCTTAGATTTTTGGATGAGGCACTAATACTTTAATTGCAAATATCAGTCAAGTGTTTGGATCGAACAATGAATTTAAATATATCATTAAGCTTTTACTTTTTCGTCGTTGTATTATATTGGATAACTCAATTTTTTTTCCTTCTTGTGTGTATGTATTTTAGATTGCAATGACTTGATTTAAATGCTCTTTCGTATTATTTCGTAAATATGAAATCTGTTATTAGGTTTGATTAGAAGAAATGTCGGATTTTTAAATGAATATAAATACAAAAACTGCACATATTTTTTTTAAATAGCTGTTTACATATATTTAATCAAAATATGCTCTGTTTGTTTTAATACACCTTTCCAAACAAGATTTTAATGTATAGATGTCTGTCTTAAAGAAATTTTGACCTTTTTTAGAATTAATAAACTTGGATATAGGATTTTTCAAACTGAATTAGACTTCACATATTGTTTAACCCTCAAAAAGCCTTTCTAAATATTTTTAAAAAATGAAAGTTGGTTGGCTAAAAATCCAGTGAATAAACTGTGAGTTCCGAAATTTTATATTTTATTTCGTTATTTCGTAATTGCTTTGTACGACATATGTGGCCAAGCGTTGTCGCAGAGAAGCATTGGCCATGGCTATTAACCAGTGATGGGCATATAATTTTCATTATTTCATGCATTCAATCAGCGTATTGGCAGTATAACAGATACAGTTGGATTCGTTTCCACCTTTGCTTCAGAGCATCATATTTCACGCATGTTTTGGTAATAGTAGGGACGTCGTTTAGCCCAGTACCACTAAAGACCCGCAATGTAGGGGAGCGATGCACGTTTTTCTCTGTCGAAAGCTCAAACGTCCTGCCGTTGGTGGGGTGTGGTAGTTAGAGGGAGGGTGCCGGCTTAGGTGTCGTCCTCGTCACTTGACCATGATTCAAATTACGAGGTCCGTCGCTAAAAGCCCTCGTGTAGCTGAACAGTACGACGTTAATATTCACTCACTCACTCCACACGTTTTATTTTGTGGGAAAAAATAACCAGCCCGTCATTTTTTTTCTAACCAAGCTGCACTTTTCGAAGGTTAACAGTATTCTCTCTAAATGCCTCTTTCATATTGCATGCAGCTTTTGCATAATTATTACCAAGTTTACTCTCATGTAATAAAATTACACGAATATTCGGTACATCCATATCCTTACGAAATTCAAAACAAATAACAAAATGAAACACTTTTGAGAAAATTCGCTTTGCTGAAATGTGGCTTTGGATGGACAATACGACTACAAAACGAGGTTAAGCCAAAACAAAAGCATAACGAAAACCGAGAGGTAAGCGTTGACATGTAAGAAAAATCCAACATCACACAGAGACCTACCTAATAAATCGTTGGGAATAATAGTTTAATTTCAATTAAATTTAGTAAATAGATATCTTATAAAGCAGCAATGGTATACATAAATGTTTCGATGTATAGATATTAAATTAATAACAACAACAACACACACACACAATTCGATGTTTCATATACTTTCAACGTTTCTATCAATTGGGAGTGTGACCATCTCGCGAATAGATATGTAAAATAACGTAATAATCTTTCAGTAAGTGCCCTCTATTGCCGAGGGGTCATGGTCACACACTTTAGGCCAGTGTTGTCGAGTCGCAAGTTCAAGCCCTAGTACCAGTGAAGACCTATCGTGTAGAGGAACAAGTGCACATTAAATCTGTCGGTGCTCAAAGTTTTCCCGCTGGCGTGGTATGACAGTTAAGAGTGGGGTCATTCTCGGTCGGGGCTCAAATTTACAAGATACACGCTAGTAGTCCTCACTTACCCACAACTAAAATCTGCTTATTAAATACATTGCATATTTCAACGCTTAGTGTATATTGGAAGGGTATTGAAACTATGCAATTGTTTTTCTTAAGGCTGTCTTCGGTTAATGTTAAAGAATAGGACCCAAATTAGGAACATTTTTTTCATATATAAAAGAAATGAAAAATAAATATTGCATTCTGGCTTCACCATCCCTTAGAGAACAACACATTTTATCATTCTTCACTTTTTTGACCGAGCTGAGTCATTTTTTTCCTGGCGTAAAATGTGTTTCGCGTTTTTTCTCCTATACCCTAATGTTAAATGAGCTGTCCTTCTAAGTGTTAGAATGAAAAAAAAATAATATTCAAGGAAAATTTTGAAATTTTAGAAACACCATATTGTTAACAAATGTTTGAGTTATAACGTTGCAAATTTTCATGAAAATTGAGGCATTTTTCTGTCTGAAAATGTGCTCCGCGTTTAGTCCAGGCTCTCGTACTTTTGCCGAAAACAATCTTAAGGCGTCAACAACATTCTGCATACGATTTAGGTTTGGAAGTCTCAAAGATTAGTCCATATGGCAAAACAAGCATTTCCTTTATAACTCTATGCTATCACAAAATTTGAATCATTGACAATAACAATAAACGCTCTTAAGGGGACTTGGTACCCTAAAAATCACAAACCTATCGTTTTTTTTTTTTATTTTCATTTAATCTTATTCTTTGCATTATTATCTTTCGATTGATATATCACTTGTGCATGTCGGAAAGTTAGAAGTTGAATAAAACTTCATTTGAAACAAATTAGGCAATTCAGACACCCCCCCTTTTTTTTAAAAAAAGCTAAAAAATGCGTTATGATAAAAAAAATCTATTTTATAAATAGAAATAATAACTATAAAAAAGAATGTGCAGTATTAAAAACAGAATATTTCCGAGGCAATACAATAATGTAATTTTTCTTCCTTGTGAAATGTGTGCATGTAAAATTTTTAAATTAAGGCATTTTATATTAATAATTTTATATAATTTCAGTTCTTATTCCTGATATATTTTTTCATACAAATGTAATACTTTAATATTATAAGAAGAAAAACAGCTAAAATTTCTGTCGTGACAGAAAAAAATTTTTTTAAAGTTTTTCTTGAGTTTTCTTGTGCAATTAGTACTCTCTAAAAGTTGATCATTTATAAAAATGTGTGGGTTGAAAACATATGAAAATGCAATTATTTTAAAGAAAAACGTATAAGTAATATCTTAAAGTGGTATTTTAAGTTTAATTAAGCTTATAATAATTATTTTTTCAGAATTATAAACTTTAAACTGGTTTTTCTCAGTTTGTGTTTTTCGAAACCTTAGTGCATTCAAAATGCTACTCCTTCAACAATTATTTACCAATCACTTCAATTTTTTTCCTGCGTGTTAAAAATAAAGCATGTAATAAAATTAGGGATCCGTTTTGCTATAAACTGAATACTTTTTTAAAAAAAAATAAAATGTAAGACATGTTGGCTTTTTCGTTGATTTTTAGCCTGTATATCAAGATTTTATTTTTTTCTCAAAAAACGAATGAAGTTATTCTAAAATCGATCCCTAAAGTTGTTAAGAATATTATAAAAAATTTCAAGTCAAAAAATTAATTTTTACAAAAGGAGTAAAATTTTAAAATTTTCCCAATTTTCTTCAAAAAAATTTTAATTTTTAAAATTGTGTCAATAATATATGAAAATTTTCATCTGGTAACATTTTCTTGAATAGAAAGATTGTATAAAATGCTAAAATATAATTTTTAAATACGTAAATAAAGAAGTCTTCTCAAAGGGTACCAAGTCCTCTTAAACAATATAACGCTTCATTCAAAGATTCTACTACCACTAAATTGGTGCATTTTCTTTGTACTGGAAAAATGACGCGCGCGCGCTCCTTTCTTCAGATGAAAACTCATCGTTCATATTTTTTATAAGCTATACTTCGAAATATAAAAAAAGGAATATGCGCCGTGTACAAGAATGATTTGTTTGCCTGAACGAAAGATGATCCCTGATACGCAACACAATCATAGAGATGCACACCTCAGTTACCTAAGCGTAACGCCCTTCCCTACTAGTCATTTGTATGCTTTTAGGTTAAAATTTGTGTTCTAAACACAAGAGCAAAATTGTAAAAGAGCTCTAACTTCGTCCGATATTTATTGTTAGATAAGAATACTGCATAAAGCCCATGGTTCTTGGGCCACCTTGTCAGAATTTTCTGTGATAATACCCGTTATTAGGAATTCATGTCATACCCTGTAGTGAAACTTGTAATCAGCGATCAATCACTACTTAATATTATCCAGGATAAAGACAGGATTGGTTGTATATATATCCTAAGAATAATTTAAATATTTATGAGACCTCATTTGCGTTGAAGGAAATCGTTTTGGTAAAAATTATTTTCTCCCTTTTCTCTAAAGTACATGAATGATACAAACATTGTCAATGTTATAGGTATTTATTTCAAATTGTTATAAAGAACATTTGTTATTTTTATTTCAAGTACTTTAATAAAAAGTGTGTTAGTGTCGGCAAACTTTCTTTAAAAGTCGATTTTCACTGTTGTACCTTTCATGAGGTTTCGAAAAAAGGGATATTTTTTATTTTTAAAATAGATCGTGAATGAAGCGCAAAATTAATTATTAAATATACTTTCCATTTATTTTCTATTTTCTGCAATCCATTCTTTGTATTTTTCTTGTTTTATCTCTTGGTATTAAAAAATGCAAACTCATATATAATAATAGAAATATGTCGCAATTTCCATTTTGTGAGAATCATTAATAAAATTATTAATAAATTTCAGAAGTTATTAATAAATTTTCACTTTCTTAGACATTAATGTTAAGCAGTTAAATATAGTTTTGATGTTTTTCAGCTACTTATAAGTGCACTTAATTTTTCTAATAGCGTTTTGTTAACTCAACTGATGTTTTAAATTTTCATTTTAATTCAAATGCTTTTATCTTTTGTGGCAAAATTACACTTAAAGAAAGCTTTATATTTTTGTATATATTTTGCATGTATATATTTGTGTCAATACTTTGATTTGAGTTAAAAGGTCTCATAAAATATGCAGTATGTACACTTGTAGAGTAATTATGTAAATTTTTAGGCACACTTTATATTTTTTTCAGCAAATTTTTCAAGGTACTCGAAAGACATTCGTTTGAGACTTTTATATTTCTTAAAACATATTTAAATTGATATCACGTGTTTTCTTTAAGCTTATTTAAGAAGAAAAGTTAGATTTTTAAATTTATTTATATGTTTTAAATGCTTTTTATTATTTATCATTAATACGTTTTATATATAAGGGAATATTGTAATGCAGACAGTTTGTTGGGCTGTACTATCTTAACAAAATTAGAAATGTCTTTAGAGATATGAAAAGAGTGTATACTATTGACTCAACATTTTATACAATGTAATAATTTTTTTTCTTACATTTAATAAAGAATTTTATCTCAAGCAAAGCTAACTTCTTGATGTGATTTAAAGACAAAATCTTTTAGCCAAACATTTGACAATGAATCACTTCTTTGAAAAAAAATCGGAACAGAGTCAAGAACAAAAACAGGATTTTTTCATTTCCAGCGATATGAAGAAACGTTGCAATCTCATTTCCAGTTTCCTAATATTTAAATCTAAAAAAAATTTACCACTACAAAAGTTGTTTAATATTTAAAAAAAAATTACGTACTGTTGAAATGAAATAAAAACGGATCTCGAATGTTAATGTAGTTCGCTCGTAGTATGCTTAATGCATGTTGCATATTTAAATTCTTTTTCAATAATTGTTTTCTTTTTTTGGACAAATAAAATATTTTTTTTAGCATGCGAATAATTATCTCGCTGTTTGATCAGTCTCTTTAGACTATTTAGGGAATTTTTAATAGAATATGTCCTTGTTCAGATGAAATATCTATATTTTATAACCATAAATCTTTAAATTCATAAAACTACTTTCTTAACCTCTGAAATTTTTATATTCTTTTTTCTTACTGCACTTTCCATTTCAGAGTTATAGAAAGGAGAATTTTGTATTGATTGAATTTCTATTGTATTTATAGTTTTCCAGATACAAATTACAAATTTCAGATACTTATGTTAAACAAAAAAATGCCCCATATTGATTTTTAGTTTGAGCTTTTCATTTTTTTCTTTTTGTTTATTTTTTAGTTTGTTATTAACAATTTCTTAATGTGTTTTAGAAATTTTTAGAGGTTAAATTTTATTTTCTATAAGTTTGAATGTTTTATTAAGTATTGCTATACTCGCTAATATATATATATATTTTCAAATTTCTGAAGTTTCCTTGTTTATCACAAGTTAAACATTTCAGGGTATGCAAGAAAGTATTTCTTTATGATTAACTCTTTTATTTATTTGAAATTTAAGTATCCAAAGTTACGACTACGAATGTTTATAAACTTTATTGAAAATTCTTCCATTTTTAATTATATTCTAATTTACATCGAAGAGCCATTGTATTATGACTCCTCCTCACCTAAAGTAATAAGATCGCTGAGAGACAAAAACCATCACGTCCACGTGGCTGATACTGGGGAATATAAAGCCACCATGTATTTCCACGTGCAAAGTGTTTAGCAACATAATGAGAAAATCAACCAATTTATCAGATTTCGATAATGACTAGTTGTTATGGCAAGAAGCTTTTTAACATGATTTTGAAACCAGAAATTAATATTGGTGGGTAGCTCGCGTGTTGCTATTGGGAGTGTTTATCGATAGTGGTGTATGGAAGGTTAGACAACAAGTCGCCTGCCAATGGTTGGTCATAGGGCATTGGTTCCAGAGGAGTTTGGAGTCTATTACATTGAGAGCCTGGCACTGTTCGCCGTAACCAAAGAATTACAATGGCTAGTATCCCCAAGAACTACAACTGTAGTAATCCAGTCTATGTGTCTTAACTCTCAGATCAACTTACTTTGTTTAGCATTGGTATAGGTAGCTGACTCTGAATCAAAACCATGCGATAACAACCCATCAAAGCGAACACCGCCCTCAATGGGCTATGGATAATTTGTAATGGGCTAAAGAAAAATAGAATACAGCCACCTGGTGCGACAGATCCCCTTTTCTGGTCCATTATATTGACGAGAGAGTGCAAATACATGCATTTGTAACGAAAACCCTGGCATCCAGGTGCACAGATAATCGGATATAAGACTATGATGGTGGTATTAATGAGTGTGCGATGTTTTCATGGGACCCATTAGGATCTATCTTCCCTATAGGACAATAACTGCCGTCTGTGTCCTGTGAGAACCAGAACAAGTGCATCTCTTCATGGCAAAAAAAATTTCCTACGGGTGATGGGGTGGATCAAAAAGATGATGCACCATGGTATAAGGGCAGAATCATCTGGAAGTGGTTTGGGGGAACATTTTGGTGATTTTTAAGTTACCTCTAGTCTTTCGAATTCATCTCAAATTAATCCAATCGAATATTTTTTGTACCACTTGGATAACCGAATTCGGGCTAGCTCACTACCATCTGTGCGAAAATTATAGATCAACTGTTAAGTGTCTCTCTCTGGTAGCATATATCTTGGACCAGGGATGGGCATTAAGGCGATCACGATCGACTGGAGGTCCACCAAGGGGGACCACTTTTAAAAAGACCTAAGGCGTTCACACTAAAAGAAACATATTTATAAAACACCGAAACCAACTAGACTAGAGAATCGGCTTTTCACAATCGATGCGACAGTGTTTACTTCAGAAAATGACTCGATAAATGTGTTCATGACGCATGAACTTCATTGGAAGCGCACGATGACGTTAAATACGTTCACTGCCGTTGTAACAGAAAAAAGCTATCATTGTGATGCCTGTCATATAAAGGAATTATTCTCTACACACCGACTGAAGGGGAGAATAAATGTTGATGATCAGTTTTTATCGCAATCGCACAAGATTGGCTGTGGAGACATCTCCCACCCCGCGCTTCCACAGAATTATGCTCTCGTGTTGATGTCATGTCCCGCGACGGCATGGGATTCGGAAGCGACTAAATTAAGTACATACCTCGGTTTCAAATTCATCGGTTTACGTGTGTTCCCTTCTTCCTGCATTGAATACGTCGACGGTCTAGCAGTCACTCTCAAAATTTTTCAGGCAATCAACTTGAGAATTTTGTGTTATTTGTGATCTTGCAGTAAAAATAGCGATCTGTCATACTTTAAAAGAGGAATACATTGTCGAAAACAAGTATAAAAAAAAGAACATAGAGTCGTTTTTAAATAAAAATCCACACTTACGTTACTGGGAGGACGGCAACATCTTAAAAACATTAGAAGTAACTACTCTGGAAAAGTCTCTCAACCCAGTCTTAGATAATTTATCAGTACCTTAAGAGTTTGCAGTTTTTGAGAGCTAAATATGGTCCTATTTCGTCTTAAACAGGAAGTCATAATGTAATGGCTCTTTAGTATTATGTTTTCATACTGTAATGTGCGTATTCACGCCAGAAACAACACGTTTCCTATCATTCTTTAATTCTATTTATGTATATTTTATATACAGTCGAACCTCTATATAACGATCTTCTCTATTGCGAATTTTTCTATATAGCGAACTTTTTCCTGGAACCTTGGACACTTCAGGATTTTCTTCGTAAAATAACCTCTCTATAGCGAAGCGTATTTTCTATATAATGAGCTTTTTCTTTTGTGAATCAATTTTTGTTCTCCTTTTTTTTAAAGTATTTCTGAAAAAATTTCAAGTTATGCTCTCTTTAACACATTTTATGGTGGTTATAAATCTTGAATTGGTTTTATTAGATCTTAACTCGCCGAGACCAATAGAGTACTGGATGTTTCAACCAAGAAGTGCAACCATTAACCCCTATTGCTCAGTTTACTAGAAACATCTTAGATATCCTCTTTCGCTCTCAGGGGAGTTGTCCCGTGTTCTAATTATGAAATAATACATGCTTAATATTGCTTGTATACTTTAAATTATAAAATGTCCTCAAAATTCATTAATTTTCGTATAAAATTATTTTCTTAATATAGAAGATACAGTGAATTCTTCGACATTCTTGTTCTCCTTGCGGTTTTTCTTTCTTTCTTTTTTGATGGGTATGAGACAAAAAATAAACAAATGCTAATTTTAAAAAAGGTGCGAATAATTACTTTTTTCTAATATATAGTGTTCATGAATTTAAAATTTGTTTTATGTGGTTTATAAAGTATATTAAAAAAGGTGGACCCTGTATAACGAATTTTCTATATAATGAACTTTTTCCGGGATTTAGCGACTTCGTTACATAGAGGTCCGACTGTATATAGAACGGTTGATAAACAAAGATACTAACATCTCTCAGAATGGTCAATCTGCAAAATTTAAAATAATAATTTCAAGTATAAAATAGGGAAATTATTAAATTGTATTATTGATAACGACAGATAAAATTAATAATATAAATTATTTAATATTAACGAGCCACATAGACATAAGAAATTCATTTTATAGAAATTATTTCATATTAAAATAGAAGATAATTGTTGAAAATTCACCATAATTCTTCGTTCCAAATGTATATGTAAAGAGAGTTTTTTTTCCAGGTATAGAAGTTTAAGTTGGCATTACTTTCCAAGATGGTGACCGATTTAACAGCTGTCAAGTGATTTATTCTCAGTTTGGTTTGGCAATTCATCAAAACGATCATCAAGCAAGGCGTAGATTCGTCGAATGGGCCCAAAACGAGATTGCCGTTGTTCCCGACTTTCATAAGCGAATTTTGTTTAGCGATTAAGCGCACTTCTGGTTGAATGGATACGTCAACAAACAAAACTGCCGCATTTGGAGTGAAGCTAATCCACAAGTGTATGTCGAAAAACCGTTACATCCAGAAAAACTGACTGTTTGGTGCACTTTATGGGCTGGTGGAATCCTTCTTCAAAAACGATGAAGGCCACAACGTTACAGTCAATGGTGATCGGTATAGAGCCATGATTACTAACTTTTCATTGCTGAATTGAACAATCATGATGTCCAGGAGCTGTGGTTCCAATAAGACGGCGCAATTTGTTACACAGCTCGTGCCACAATCGATTTATTGAAAGACACGTTGGGTGACCGCCTAATTTCACGTTTTGGACCTGTGAATTGGCCTCCAAGATCTTGTGATTTAACACCGCTAGACTATTTTCTGTGCGGCTATGTAAAGTCATTGGTCTATGCGGATAAGCCACAAACGCTTGACCATTTGGAAGACAACATTCGCCATGTTATTGCCGATATACGGCCACAAATGTTGGAAAAAGTCATCGAAAATTGGACGTCCAGATTGGATTACATCCGAGCCAGCCGTGGCAGTCATATGCCAGAAATCATATTTAAAATGTAATGCCACAAGATTATCTTTCGAATAAAAACAATTCATGTCAATCGAATAATACATTGTTGTTTTATTGCAATTTAAAGTTATATACCTCTAAAAAACACCCTTTATATATACTTCTCACATGCCCATACACTCAGAAAACTAAATAAATGAAAAACATTATAATTTTATAAAATTTTTAAGTATTTATGCCTTTCAAACCTAATTTTTCTTTAACAAATCATTATGAAAAAAGATTGGTTATTATAATTCGATTAATTATATTTCTATGCTTCTGATGTTTTACTCTATTTTGCATTTAGCTCAACTCCTCTCATGCTAAGGAACTCTTTCTTCTTTTGTTTCAATTATAATAGGGATACTATATTGATATTATTTTCTTTCTTTCATCTCTTATTTGTAAATATATTTATATTTCCAATTTAGTAGTTAGAGAAATAAAAGAGAAAGCTGTCGTCTTGACATGTTTAACCCTGAAGCTCAAACCTAGGTCGAAACATACCTTCATAATGATAAGCTCTGTACTTGATTTTTCATTACTTGCACTTCTATTTTCCAGGAATAATAAAAAAAATTAATTTGTTTTTAATATGAGGTTGCATTTCCTTATCAGTAATCAAGATATATATATATATATATATATATATATATATATTAATTTATAATGTGAGGGCATGTGTATAGGTGTAAACTTCATAAAAGCATGGAAAATTTCTTCCAATCATTTCAGGGTTTTAATAAATAAGTAAAAAAAGTAAAAAGGACCTTAAAAGATTTTACTTCACAAAAGTCTCAGCGAAGACAATTATTAAACATTTCCTTCCCTTTTTTTTAAAAAAAAATTAACATTTATTAAAAATTTATATTAAACAGTCGGACTTCTATATAACGAAGTCACTAAATCCCGGGAAAAAGTTCGATATATGGAAAATTTATGACATAGAGGTTCGTCTTTTAATATACTTTATAAACCAGATACAACAAATTTTAAATTCTTAAACACTATGCATTAAAAAAAAAGTAATTTTATTCGCACCTTTTTTAAGTTAATATATGTTTATTTTTATATATCCTATCCATAAAAAAAACAAAAAAGATAGAAAGAAAAACTGCAAAGAAAACAAGAAAAGAGAATGTCGAAGAATTCGATATTAAGCAAATAATTTTATATTAAAATTAATTAATCTTTAAGACATTTTCTAGTTTAAAGCATACACGTAATATGAAACATATATATTTTTATAGCTAGAACATGGGGGCACGGGACAACTCCACTGAGGGTGAAAGAGGATATCGAAGATGTTTCTAGTGAACTGGGCAATGGGGGTTAAAGGTTGCACTTCTTGGATGAAACGTCCAGAACTCTATTGCTCTAGGCGAGTTAGGATGTAATAAAACCAGTTCAAGATACATGGCAACTATAAAATGTGTTAAAGAGAGAATAACTTGAAATGTTCAAAATACTTTAAAAATAGGGAGAAAAAAAATGAATCACAAAAGAAAAAGTTCGTTATATATAAAATGTACTTCGCTATAGAAAGGTTATTTTACGAAGAAAATCGGGGAATGTTCAAGGTTCGAGGAAAATGTTCCCTATATAGAAAAATTCGCAATATAAAGGATCGTTATATAGAGGTTCGACTATATTTACTTTCATTTTGGAAAAAAAAATTATACAACATTTAATAATCAATTCACCTAAGGTATCATGTTTCCACTTTGAAGATAATTATGAAAAGGATTAATAAGAAAAAATAAGAAAACATTTCCTTTTTTTTGTTGTTGTTTTGTTTATGTCAGCATTTTATAATAGCATCGTTACTTCCTTGTTTACAGCCGATCAAAGAAATTACCTTCTCTAGTTGTCTCAGATTATAGATACCAATTTACAATACCTTCTTAATGTATAGAGTAACTTTTTCAATTATGTTGTCAATAGAAAATGAAATAACCTCATCATTATATTTATACTAAATTGGACAGAAGAGAATGATTGACTGATATCAATAATAAGGAGACATACTGAAATATTTATTAAATCTAAAAAATTACTTTTTTAGCTTCTATCATATGTACTTTATTGTTTTATATATTAAAAAGTGCCTTATAAAATATTTATTACATGCGTAAATCACAATGCATTTCATTTGAGCAGTAGAAAAAATGTCTCTCTATATAAATATATAAAGAGAGAAAGCACACGAAACAGAGAGAGAAAAAGAGGAGAGATATGCTGTATATATACTTATAAGTAGCATAGTGGATATCTTTATCTGGTCACAATCAAGTAATTGAAGAAACCTTTTTAATTTAGTTCCACATTTTATACCTTTTGCTACCGGAAGATTCTCGAATCTTTGTTTATTATATGATTTTCGGGATTTATTGCTTTGATTGGTCAAACTTAGTGGCTGATTAAATATTGCATCATTTCACCATGAAATGTCTCAATACAGCAATTTTTGAGGATATAAATCTGCGGTTAAAATGGTTTCTCCCATTAGGAGAGTAAACAAAAAGTATTCATCATCGCATGATGTCTTGGAGGGCTTAAAACCATCATAAATTAACAAAAATCTCTCAAAATAAAGTTTATGCAGAGAAATTTACAAACACACCAAATGTTTTGTTTATATTATGAATATGAAAATTTATAATTCTTAAACGGTGTTGAATTTAAGATCCAATAAAAAGCAGTAAAGTTATTTAGCATTTGCGGTTTTCAAATTTTTTTTTAAACTTCTTATTTTATAGATTGTAGAGCTGTTGTCAGTTACTAGTAATTGCGATGTAAAATGTGGTGAATGTAAAGTATTTAGAAAATTCACAAAATATAGTGTAATATCCAAACATTATTTGATTATCGAATAAAAATTTTTTTTCTCCCTCGCCTAATATGTATTTAAAATAAAAGTATGTCAGATTTATTATTGTTCTGTATATATATTATGAATTAGTTTCATACTAAATCCTAACAAACAGCTTAAAAATTAAAAACATTGTCTCAATTTATAGCTCATTAATTCCATTTTTGATAAATTCACGACCAAAGTATCTTAAACAGGTATCAATTTGTCTCCATTACCAACTTAATGTTAACTACTTGAATGCTATGTAAATCAACAGAAATCGTTTTTACACGGTTTGTAATCAAACATTTCGAAGTTAATAACTTTGTGATCCAGCGTCTCAAAAAAACTAACTTTTACTGATAAACACTAAAGTATGATGGATAAAATGATAATAATTAATTGTTTGCACATACATCTCAATAATACATCCTTGAAGTGTATTCTTTCAAGAGCTTAAATTTCATTATTTCCTTTGCACATGGAAAATTGAATTTTTACGAAACCCATTGCACTTAAAAGTTAATGCATTGAATAGGAAGTTTTATAAAATACCTTGCAAGCTAAAGAGAGATATTCTCCTATTTACATTTATACCTCATTTACTTCGCCTTGTATGTAAAAAAAATCTATAAAACTGTTACATCTTACATTACGATAAACAGCGCTTAAAATTAATAATTATGAAAACTTTTCATTTAATCTTATTCTATTTTGATTTGAAGGAAGAGAAGAGATTATTATGAATATTTTCCTAAATTTCTTTATTAGTCTGTGTTTTAATAATTTGAATATTACTTACTTAATATTCAAATACCACTTCACTTTTAGTGGTATTTAAACTCTCCAAAAATTAAGATAACTTTCTACTTTTTCCTGTTCTAAATATTTATAAGCTTCACACAGACCACGTGTAAACAAAAAGGCAAAGTACTTAATTGTTTGAAATTTCAAACAGCATCAGACGATTCGATGGAAATCTTTTCATAAGTCACAGTTAAACTAAAAAGCATCAGATGGTAGAAAGCTCAAATTTTCTCTTTCATTTGCATTTCAGAAAATTCGGGGTTTTTTGCCAAAGGATTTTCAACAAAGTTAAGGTACCACGTAATTACAAAAATCTTTGCAATTAACATGGATAAAAGCAATACTTTTAAGAATAATACTTTCAAGAAATTAACTTCAGAATTGAATGAAGTTCTAAAAATTAAACAATAGAAAGAAAAGAACTGCTTTAACAACACTTAAGAACTATTTCTCTTTCTTCTGGGGTTGTGAGGATAATCCTGTAAGCAAGATCTATATATACATGCATAGTTGATTGCCCCTGGCTTTTGAACTGTACTTTAATGTGTACTTCTATATTTTTTCGAAAAGAAACATTCAAATAAAAATAAAGTCATTCTAAAATCTTGCAAAGTTTTGAAAACTAAGACAGGGAATAGATAATGGATTGCACTTTAAAGAACATCAAAAACTATGTGAAGTGGGCGTAGAAGAGTATTTTAAGTAAGGAAATTTATTTAAAACTTGTGCACAACACTTCTTAATTCAAGGAATAAAAATAATTAGTGAAAGGATAATAACATATTCTAAGCCATTCTGTTAGTTAACTATCTCTTCATCTGAACAGATACATTTTCCCCATAAAATGTTGACCGCGTTGAAAATTGAATTAAATTTTCGTTTTAAAAATGTATTTTTCTCTTTCATTTTAAAAATTGTTTGGATAAATTCAAATCTCAATAAAATGTTGATATTGGTACAAAACTATTGTGTTATTGAAATAGGTAAAAAAAAATCTTAGATGGAAATACTTTAATTTTATTGCTAAATTTGTTCATGAAAAAGTTATGAAAAACAGTAATGCTTGATACATAATTGTCCCTCATCGAATTATTTAAATGAATCTTAAATACATGTCTAACATTTTTTAGAGAATCAGTAGTTGGTAAAGAAAATAACACAGTATCTAAGTTCCACAGTTATTAAGTTTTTAAAATCAATTATATATAAATTCGAAAAACTGAAAAGATAACGCCAAAGAGATATAATATAGTTCGCCTGGAGATAGATTTTATTTTATTTTCAGCTCTTCTCCCAAACTTTGTCCAATTTCAGGTATACTTCCAACGCCAGTTTCGCTCTAGCCATTCATCTAGCTCGGTATTTCGTTTCTCTTGATCTGAAGTGGAGACTATTGAATTTTTCCATCTTAGTCAAAATTGTCTGTTTTTTTATTTGATCAGATTCGCAACAGAACTAAAAACTAGTCTATATGAATGAAGTAAAATGTTTTAAATCAATGAAAAAAACACTTGTAAATAAATAAGTTTTTGTATTGTATATATATTAAAAAGATGAAAATATCTTCCCCTAAACACAAATTAGATCATAAAATGCCCTTCGCAACTGTACCTGAAGCAGATAGAATATCTGAAAATTTAATGCTGAAATATTTCTAATTTTTAATACATACAGTGGGCCACAAAATTGTCGTACACTTGCAATTTCTTATAAAATTTAATGTTTTCGACTAATAAAAATTAATATATTGTAATTGTAATTTTTTTATGAAATCTGCAACTTGTTCTTAATGGAATGATATAATTAAATTTTTAAAAATAGTATAACTATTTTTTAAAAAAATTAAAATAATCAAAAAGCTACTAAAAATTACGCCACAAAAGTCTTCGTACACTTAACAAAAATCTCAGCTTTAAATATTGTATTTCTTTCTTAATTTAGTACTTAGTAGGATATCTTTTAGTGTCCCCAAATTTTAAGGGTCTTGGTATAGATTTAATTAGTTTTTTTTGTAATTTCTGCATCGATTTTCCTCCATTGTTCTGTGAATATTGTTTTTACTTCACATTTGTGTTTATTTGTCATGTTTTCTTTTTTTACGTCAAAGTCTCACCAAACATGCTCTACTGGGCTAAATAAAAATGATTGAGGAGGTATTTTAATAATTTGGGGATAGTTAGAGAGACACCAGTGGCGTACATTGAGAGCATTGCGCTTGGCGTCATTATCCTGTTAAAAAATAAAGTCGAAAAATGAAGTCAAACATAAAAATTACGCTAAAAAATGAGTGTGTTCAGGACTTTTTGCCACCACTGCATGAACTGCTTATCTGTAAGACCTGTTTAATAAGATGAGTAATGTGAGACGTGGAGTTTTATAAGACCTGTAAGATATTTTTCTGAACCCTTACGCCGTTGAATTTTAACCGTTCGATCTTTCACCAAAATGTTGAGTTTTTTCCCCCACTTCTTCCAAGGCGCGCTTTTTTTAAAAAAAACACCTATTGGAGCAAACGTTTCTCTCCCCCCCTTCTTCCAGAAACGTTAGTATAGTTGTAGCCGTAATCAAATAGTCAAAATAATATTAACAAATGAATAATTTGTTAATCAAACTAAATAGTACTTGATAAATGTGATTTTTTTTAAGATGCATATATATATTTACATAATATAAAGATTGTTTTGCTTAGAAATTTCTTAGAGTATGACATCTCACTTGCCTTTAGCTTTTGAAAGCATGGAACTACGCCATTTCACACCGAAGTACTAATTCTCATGAAATATTGTATTCGAATCTCTATCATTCAGTCCAGTGCTGTCCTTTATTAGTAACAGAAACAACTAATTTATAAGGCAATACACGCATTTGTAACGTTTGAAACAGTGCAAAATACAGAAGGACGCGTGCATCGCGTCCTTAATGTTGAGGGATAGATTTAAACGAACGCGCTTTGCGAGGTCGTAATGGCCTAAGGGTTAATAAATAAAGAACCTTTAACAATTTTAATAATAAAAGTAATAATAATAATTTGTGTTTATATAAAATGATTTCATTTTATTAAATATAAATAAAGAAAAGCATAATATTTCATTTTTTAACTTTAAAAAGTGTTCTTATTCAATTTTGAATCATTTTCATTATCAACAACAGCAATAACAATAAAGTGTGCACTTTTAAATTGCTTCCTCCGTCATCTTTCTTGTATTAGCTATTGGAATTCTTACGATCAATTCAAACTCTGAGAATTCATTTAAAAGCAATTGCTCTTTCCTTTTTCTAACTCTTAATTTCTACGCTTCGTTTCTTTTATTTAGATATTAATCCCTCCTTTTTGGAGTTGAATGCCATTGTTTTCGTCATACAACAATCAAAAATAAAAGTATTCAGATGAAAACATTGTGAAACCTCTTCATCAAGTGAACATTGTGTTCCTGAATTGGAAATTACAATGAGAAACGCAATATTATGGAAAAAGTTTTGAATTATACACAAAAGATTTTATGTCTCCTTAATTGCTTGAGCATTGGAACATTGGAAGGTTGGTAAGAATTTAATAAACGTGAAAATTTAAACATTCTGCATTGATTGCTAACATTGAGTTGTTGGGGGAAATAAATAAGGTTGATGTATTTAAATTTAAATATATGTTTCAAATATTTAATAATCACAACCTTGTAGCCGTTAAAAATTAAATGTTTATTGGGTTTCTATTAGAAGAAAAAGTATTGATAAGCTTTTAAACTTGTGCTATAAATGACGGTTTCACCAGAATTAGAAAATGTTTAATTTACCATTATTTAGTATTTTCTTTTTACAAACGATAATTAAATGTTTAGTAAAAATATTATTTTGAATGTGAGAATTTAGATTGTAATTGCCGATATTTGTTACAAGTTAACAAGCAGCCGTTTTAATTTGTTATGTAAACAAGATTATTAACCTTCTTCAAATTAATCGCCAAGGCCGTTCACCTTATCGCCAAACATGTGTAACGCCGAATGTATTACTACATCCAACCCGCAGTTGAACGTCTTTAGATTTTCTTAATTAAAATTAATGCTTTAGACTAAATAAATTGTCTTCAAATATACTACTTCACAAAATAAATGTTTGTAGTTTTCTTGGTATCATATTAATTTAAATTCTTTAAAATTTGAAGAAAAAAATCAGCTATGAAATTAAATTAATTGTATAGTTAAATGAAAATTCAATATTTATCTAATCTATGTAATGATGCACCGCATATTGTCTATTAGACGCTTTCTTACAATTAACTTGTTTTTTATATCTGAAAAATGCACGAGTTTTTAATTTAACATATTATTAAAAAAACATATTTAATTTTATTTCCAATTCGAGTTTTTTAGAAGAATTATTATCTTTAAAAAAAACTAATTTTGATTTTTTTTAATGCTATTTAAGAATAATTTTAAGATTGGTTGGACAATTGTGAAAGAATGTAGAGATTATGAGCTACACAATCTATTGCAACTTCTTCCGAAAGCAGTAAATGGTTTGCACATTTTCTTGGAAATCTTGTATATCATTGAAAAAAGCTGAAAAAAAAGTATCTTTCACTTTTAGAATTTCAAAATATTTTTCTTATCTTTCTGTGAGGTATCTGATTTATCTCTGAGACGGATTAATTGATATAACGGCTTAAAAACTTGGCGCCCTTTGAAGTATTTTCACTAGGATCATTTAACCCTTCGATAGGCTCCTTTCTGCTATAGTAAATTTTAATTAAATAATGTGTGATGTATAATTTATATATATATATATATATATATATATATATATATATATATATATATATATATATATATATATGTATATATATATATATATATAAATAAAAGAAATATGTATTATATATCAAAAATAAGAAATAATAGATAAAGAACATAACAAGAAATAGCATAATAAAAATATAAAACCTGAACATGAAGAACAAAATTATAGAGAAATAAAAAAAGAAACTACAAAAAAGAAGAACCTAGCGAGTCAGAAAGCAATTTCGGACTTAGGACCGAATAAGTAGGGTTAAACTAGTTTGAAGGCGCCAACCTTCCCCCTTTGCAACTCGGTAGGAAAACCAAATAAAATAAAATAAAATAAACAAAACTTCAGAGTTTGGATAACTCAGAGAGTATGACAAAACCACTCATTACTATTATGTAACAAACTCTCCCAAACTCTTAATGCAGAAAAATCACAAAAAAATTACGTAAGAAAAGTAGAAAAATGCTAAAACAATTACATAAGAAAAGTATCTTTCAAGAAATAATTTAACAAAATTTCTTTACTCACAGAGCTTTTACGAGGAGAATCAAGCGCCTTGACATTAATGAAAATCGATTATTCACCAAGTTAAAAAATTCGAAAATACATAAACACATCTTTTGAGCTGACTTTTAAACCAGCCAGCAAAGACAGGTATAAAAAGATGACAATCAAATACGGTAGAATTTGAATTGGTTGATTGTCAAAAATGTAAATTTGCTAGGCTCTAATTTGGTTGGTTGTCAACAATGTGTAAAATGTTCAAGATGTGTGTGGAAAAAATGTAAACTGTGATATGAGTGCTATGATATAATCTTCACAGCAAGACCACTAACATGCTGACTTTGAAATCCTATTGTTGTGTGGTGGTTTTGGAATTCGAAGTAGCAAGACGGTTAATGTATTTGTGATGAATATATGTTCTTAAGAAATTAAAAGGGTATTCATGATCTAAACAACATTGAAAAAATTGTTTTATATTATTGTATTTATCTATTTTGTGGGTAGTTAAGTTATCATTTCTAAATAAAAAATTCAAAATGATATTTCTGTAAATTGATATATGCAAATTACTATTCCATACGGGAATTTTAATTATATGGAACTTAAACGAGTCTCTTTTGTCAAAAATGTTACTGACTACATTATTGTTAATAAGATGCAAGTCTAAATCCAAGAATTCCACCATATTAGAGTTAAAGTTAGTTTTAAGGAGCTTGAGATAATCAGGGTAGAACGTAATATTTGGTTTGTATTCACTATTTTTACCAAAAATTATTATATCATCTATATAACGATAAATCAAGTAAGAATCATTTACAACATGATCTATTTCAAAAAAATGTAAATATAGGTTCGCTAAACAATTACTAGCTGGACCACCCTGAGGTAATCCTTTGATCTGTTTATAAAGATTCTGATAAAAAATGCAATGAAATTTTCTTTTAATACGAGGTTAACAAGAATATCAAATTTTTCTTTTTTCATTGAAGTATATAATTCATATTTATCATAAATTAACTGTAGAACCTTAATCATATCGTCAATATCTATAGAATTAAAAAGGTCCTCGAAATCAAAGCCATGCATGGAAAAAATTAACAAATCCTTAGTAACTCTAGCAATCTCTAAGCTATTTTTAATTATTGCCATGTTTTGTAAATTATCAATTAGATTTTGAAGAAGAGATTGTAAGATCTTCCCAGACCTCGTGATATATGTATTGTATCCATTAGTGATACTACGGAATTTTATAGGGCTTTTATGAAATTTTGGTGTTAAAAAATACTTGGATATTTAATATTATTTAGATGAATATTCAGTCTTTTGTTCAAAGCTAAAAGACGATTATCATCTTCTCTATTAATGTGAATTGATTTTTGAAAGGAATTATTATTTAAAATGTGGTTACATAATAATTTACTGTAAAAGTATTCACAAATTATGGCATAATTAGCAGAGACCTTATCAACATATGTAATCATGAAGTCATTTTGGATATTTTCTATTGATGATTTAAGATCTTTATACATAATTTCATTTTCAACAGTGAAATCTAATTCCCGAATTTCTGTTGCTAAATAAGATCTAAATTGATTGAATTCTTCAATCGGCATTCCGTATTTAATTGCAATTTTAAGGTAGAATGTATCTAAATCTTTTATGATTTGTTTCATAACGTTAGATTTATTTTTTGTGATCATCAGTCTAAAACCGGTACCTTTTCCATAAAATTTCTTAACAAATCATCTTTCACTATGCTAAGGTCTCCTGTGACAACGTGCTGATGATAAGCATCAATATAGTCTCGATATAGATTGCATTTGCATGATTCTGAACTTAGGAGCCCCGAGATTTGATTATAATTAAATATAAATCTACCAAGTTTCTTGTTGTATTTGAAAGCCTTTTTAATAATAATATTTTTAATACGAAAAAAGGATTGATATTTTTGAAATATACTTGAAAAATTAATTTTGTTAAAGGATTTATTCATAAATATATATAATAATGTACAATATTCTGTAGAGTAATTTTCACTTGCATCTAATTTAATATTCATTTTTTGTACTAAATAGTTATTAAGGTCTCGAATCATATGCATACCATGAGAATCCTGAAATTTATATCTGCTTAAAATATCTGTCATAATTTTAATTTCAGCTTTATTCATGCCAAACATAAACGATTTGATTAAGCCTGTGTTGTAGTTATCATCAAATTTAACAGCTAATTCTAACATAGAATTCTTGAGAGTTGACATGTCTCTAGTAACTCTTTTTCTACGTTTAGCTCTTGAAATTCTCGCTAAACGAATATTATTACTATTATCAATAGATTTATCAAAATTCGGAATATATAATGAATCCTCGGATTTTTGTTTAAAAGCTAATAAGACACTTTCACCTTTCCATATAACATTCAAACCATAAGGATAATATGATCTAAATGTGAACCTATAAAAAAGTTTTCGAACTATAATCTTTGTTTAATATTTGGCACTATTCTAAGTATATGTACAGTTATGTTATTGAATCCATGTTTATGAAAGTGTCCTATCTCAATCTTAGCCTGGTTTTTGTTGTAATCAAATTTCCTTGTATCAGACCTATGTTGATTTAATCTAATATTGATAGTGTTTGAAGTCTGACCTATGTAAGCGAATTTACATATGTTGCATGTCATTTTGTAAACACAGTTAAAAATCTTACAAAATATATAACCTGCATCCATATCCAACTGTTCACCACTCATCATGCCACACGCCTTGCATCTTTTATCAGTGCAAGATTTAAATTTTAGTTTTAAAACATGAATATCTCTGAAAACCCTAGTTTCCAATATGTTACTAAAATCCTTATCTCTTTGATTTTTATCTATACAATCGAAAACATGAATATTTCGTTTTGCTGTACGAGATAAATTCTTATATTTAGAGTTCCAAAAAATTCGAGTTTTAAAAATTCTAACACAACAATGTTTAGATACAGAAGGGTAAGCAAAAAAATTATGATTACCAAAACAATTCATACATTTATATATATATATATATATATATATATATATATATATATATATATATATATATGTATATATATATATATATATATATATATATATATATATATATATGTATGTATATATGTATGTATATATGTATATATATATATATATATATATATATATATATATATATGTGTGTGTGTGTGTGTAATCTCGAGATTATTTTTATATAATAAAAAAAAGAAGTTTAGGAGTGCCTATTGTCTCGATGGGGGACGAGATTCAAAGCAGAGGCACCTTTCTCCATGGCACTAAAGTATGAAATAACCCCCTCCCCCTCGTATAGAAATTGCAGTCGAAATGCTTTTGTTAACGTGATGGCCTAAATCGGTATAAAGAACTATTACATATTTTTAACAAATAAATCGTAGATATAAAACTTGATAATTATATAAAAATAATATTATTTAATTGCTGCACAACAGTAATACATTAAAAAAATATGTGTTGCAAAATTAAAAATTAGAAATAAAACTTTTTAAAATTCGCTGAAATTAATTTTATACAGCAGTGATTATAAATAAAAGTTTATTACATTTCTTAACTTGGTAATAATTACATAAATTAAATAAACAATTACCACATAAAATCTGACGTATAACAGGCACCGCCGCATAACGCGCACCTATCCTTTCACGCTGCAATGTTTAGGTTTTAGATATACTCGCCGTGTAACCCCCCCCCTTTTTACTAAAATAACTGAAATGTACATGCGAAATGCTCTTATATTTTGAAGTAATTTATTCGAGGTGTTATTCCAAGCTTTAGTAAAAAATAGCGTACTTCTAGAACTACAACGCTTTAAGTTCACCAGGGATGTCATTCCTTTCAAAGAAACAGTATATTGATCTATGCAGAAATATATTTTATTCTATGCTTATATTTTTTTTATTTTTAATGCTCTCATTTTCATACCTGGCGTATAATGCGCACCCGTAAATTTCGATCGTATTGTTTGAGTTAAAAGTGTGCATTATACGCCGGATTTCATGGCACATGAATAGAATACACGATAATTCCATGTAACATAGAATAGCTCCTTCTATGATAAACAATTTCCATACCATCCTCACAAGTAGTGCTGCATCCAAAATACTCAAAAAGAGCTACTGCCATAGCTGATTCAAAGCATTAGAGGCCCTGGGTTAGAAATCCTTATTTCCTAAGTGTCTAAAACACAAAGCTTTTTAATAATACCGTCATATATATTAGGTGAACTCAAAAACTTTTAACATTATATTGTAGTATTCCCAAATATTAATCTCATTTAGAAGTAAAATTTAATTTCCAGGTTAATATTTATTAAATTGATCTGAGTTTTATGCATGGAAAAAGTTGGGGTGGTGATTTCACTATGAAACTACCGTCTCTCAAAGAATAAAAAAAAATTGTCTATATATACACAGAATATTTATTTTTAAAAATACAACGTATGTTTTTGCTGTGCGATTTTTGAAGTTTTATTGCTTACGCATTTCAAAAATTCGCGTCAACCGAAATTTGTTTTATCTAAAAAGAACTGTATCGAACTCATATATTCTTCTGCTAAAAAGTATGAAACATAAATTTAAAGGTACGTAAGTTTGATTCATTTTTCTCTAACCAGAATACGGTATTTTGGTAGTTTTTCGACTGTCAACCTTCATTGGTCTATATCTTAATGCACACAAAAGAGGTCAGAAATAAGAAAATGTTGAATAAGAATATAAATACATTTGATTGAACTGTCAATATTTATCTTAAGAAAGTAAGAATTGATTGATTGATTTTTAATGACTTAAAAAGTTTTTTGTATAACCAAATAAATATACAGGGATTTAAAATCTTAAATGTAAAATAATTTGTTTTTTACAAACTTTTCAATGATAAAACTTGGAAACTTATCCGACTTATCTTTTTTTAAATTTTGCTCTTTTTTAGATTTTCAAAATTTATTAAAAAGATAAAATAATTACTTTAAAAAAATGCAAATTTAAAATTTTAGAATTATACAATAAATATTATTCAATAAAAAATATGTTTGATATTTTTTATTCGATTTTAACTTAAAGGAGTAAAAAATTCAGTTTGGAATGTTTGAAGTTCTTGCAACTTTAACTTCATTAATTGCAGAATTACAAAAAAAAGAAAAAACTTTTTTAAAAATATTAATTTTTTCGCTTAAAAGATGAAAGTTTGAAATCTGTGATTTGCTTCTCTTAGTTTTAATTAAATATATTGAAAATTCATATTTTTCATCCTTAATGTTTAATAAAATCAAACCCTTTATAAGATTAAAAAATATTTGTGCATCGAAATAAATTTCAATCAGTGTAAAAACAATGGAGTAAATCGTTGGAGCAAAAATGGAGTAAACGTGAAGCTTTTCTTGTAGCCTGAAAGAATATACTTTAATTAAAATTATAGAAAATTATTATTTACCAAATATAGAATTTTAAATAATTTTTTATGAATAGAGTTTTTATATAGAAATAACAAGAAATGATTCCCGCATTATTAATTTTTTATCAGCAATCTTTGAATTTGGAGATTAAATTTATTAGAAAGTAACTGAAAAATGACTGTCGAGTGTAGTTTTCATTTGAAGTTATGTGTGATCTTAAGATATCATAGAAGCTTAAAAATACATAGAAATACTTTTGTTCTATTTATTTATCATATAAGTATCAGACTTTTTTTTTGCAAGTTTAGACGTGACATAAAATATAGCATTGTATTTTAAAACCTTTTCTTAAGTAAGGTAGATAGATAAGAATATGAATCAAGAAATAAAGTTCTCTACCTTAAAAATATATTATTGACTATGAACGACGTAAATTGAAATCGGAAATATCTTTATTATTTCATTAAAAAATAATATAACCTTTTAATAAAACTAATGTTTCGGTTATATATATTTACTGATGTTCCAATTTATGAAGTTCATTCATGAATGGTATAGTTGAAATACATTGCATTTTGCAAAATATTATTAAAAGCTCAGATATATAATATGATTGATTTAAAGCTACGTTAAGCTTTTTATCAATTAATTGTATTTTGAAACTATTTTCTCTTCAGTTTTAGGTGTAATACATTAGTTATTTTGAAAGTACTTTCAGTTCAAAAGAGCTGTCGAGAAAGCAAAGTAGTAAAAGAACTACAAAAAAAAATATTTTTGAGAAAATTATTTTAAAAATATTAATTTTTTATTAAATAATTAATTTTTTACTATTAATTCAAAGTGTATTGACTATATTCAAGATATAATTAATATAAAAACTGAATTACACTATTTTTGAACCAAATAAAAATATAAAATAAACAATTCAAAGTATCAAAAGATAAATTGTTCTCGATCATGTTCATAAATGTTTCTGGAATATTTTTTTTGGTGTTCTACTAAAATGCGACTATTGAAAACTTTCTGAAACGGAATAAAATAAAAGATCTAGAATAACTATTAAGTGATCATCTATGTTTGATGTGTGCCTGTGTGATTAATTAATTTTATTTTTAAAAGAAAATATATCAATTAATCAATGATAATTATGAAAAACAAATAAGCCAATCAATACTACAGAACCAACATCTTGAAGAAATAACAGAATTCAACGTTAAAATCCAATTTAATTCTCATATCTCAGTTACATTTTATTTCACAGCTAATAACAAAACAAATCTTTTTAAAATTTTGAAGACTAATGGACAGAGAAAGCAGAATTAATCATTACATTATTATATGATTATTCAAAGGGTCCTTGAATAATTCTAAGAAATGTTGACATCATTAAAAGAAATTGAATAATCTGTGGGAATTACCAGAACATTTCCACTTAAAACTACTTTAAATTGAAATTCTTCATGGAGGCATTAATGAAACGTGAACCTTCTAGAACTAAAGTCAATTTCTTTCAAATATTTAAAAATAATATTATGTTCTTTGTTAACTTAATTCATATTCAATCATTTATCTAATAATTAGAATAATTTTCAGGTAATTTTTTGAATCACTCAGTAAGGATTTGTCTACATGAATTAATATATACTGTATAATAAAAAATTTAACAGTAAATTTCACTTAATTATATTAAAACATTAATAGAATCCTAATGTAGTTCACACCTATAGCGATGAAAAGAAAATAGTACGAAATTGCGCCAGTGCCTTGTTTTTCTAGAATAGCTTTCTGTTCGATGTGGTGTCAATAATTCCTAAATTTTGACGATAAATCTGAAGGTATGAGCTAAAACAGGACCCAAAAAATTTATAGAATGAAATACCCGACAATTATTAACAATTATTAATTTATATAAGCAAAACATTATTCCAATAGAAGCATTTTTGACAAAAGGAGAACATTTTGAAAAAAGATTATTCTAAGTTAAATTTTTGCCGAAGTACTGTATTTAAATAATTTTTTTGTCAAAATGTCCTTAAAATAATTTTATGCATGTATTGTAACCTAAGTGACACTAAATATCATGAAAATTATCCATTTATGCGCTTTTTTAAAATCACGGTTCCGAACGTAGTCGGATACCTTAAGTTTTTAAAGTGAATGTCGAAATTCAAATTTATAAACTTTTACTCTACACTTTAATTAATAGCTTTCTACAAAGCTTTCGCATACTATGTATTTTTATTGCATAGTGTGGAATGTTCTTAAAAATAATAAAATAAATTATATACAACAATAATTCAAATATTAACTCGTATCTTGCATGATTATATAACATGGATTAAATGGTGTAGCTTATAATAATATTCAAAATTTAGAAACATCGTAAGATTTGTTTTAAAATAAGTATTTTTAAAAACTAAAAGAAAGAAAACAAATTAAGTCCGTGAAAGATTTCTCAATACATACTTTTAAAATACGTAAGCCAAAAATAACTTATCCTTTTGAATACTGACTGTTTATTTATTTCATAATAGCAACTTTATGCTCCGAACTTCTCAAATAGTAAAAGCGAATCCGCAGAACAATTTGTGCCATATTACTCGAACAGCGGAAGTTTTCATAAGGTTCTCTCCGTTTTATCTCGATTTGGTCTTCTAGTTAGAAAACTTCTGGTAAAATTACTTTCTTTAAATTAGTTTTCTTAAAATTTACTGTGTGCTTCGCAATTGCGGGGGAGTTTTAATAATGAAAACAACGATAGGATTGTTGTTCGTTGCTCGCTATTAAAAGTATGGTCGAGATAGTTGTGTCTTAAAGAAGAAGAGCATCGGATCTTTTAATTTATAGAAAACTTTCAGGTATTTTATTACCTTTTATTGAATAACGCAAAAGGAAGTTACATATATCTATTTTGAAAAAGCAGCTGACTTTGTACAATATTTTTATTTAATATTTTAATTTATCATTTTTTATGTTAATGACTGCGATGCAGATCAATTTCGCTCCAGTTTAACAATTACACAAATAAATAAAATGTTTGTTGTGGATATGAAATAAAATTAAAATAAAGCGCAGTGATGAATATAATGTATTTTTCTGAATTTTCATTTACATCAACGGTTGCCAACAGGTGGGCCACGGAAACTAGTAGTCCATTAAAAATGTTTGATAATCCGCAGAAAAATTGAGACATTACTTATATTTTTATTAAGATTGATTTTAAAAAATGACGAGTATCAAACACGTTATCGAATATGGATAATACTTCTTTTAAAAATTTTATCAATTTCATCCCAGGTTAGCGAATTTTTAACTGCTTTTGCCAGTGTATCTAACGATATTTAAAAGTGAGTATTAGCAATCATGGTGAACTGATGCCATAACATCAGTTTGTCAGTTTGTTCCTCGGTTTGTTCGTGCTTTACGTGAAGTTTCTTTTCAGTGATATGGAAATGTAAGTAGGTTACAACATATATATGTATACACTGGTATTCACATTTAATAGAATTTCCATAATTTATCGATTATCTCTAGGACTACTGGACTGATTTTAATGAAATTTGGTAAGTGCATAGGATTGATGAAATACAAAAGATAACCATCCAACAATTATGATACACGCGCATGGTCGTCAATAACCCGCGTTAGAGTCGGAAGGTGTGAAACAGTATCTGTAGAATAGAACCGAAATAAATTGGTCAACAGAGGGTATAGATCTTTCAGCTATGCAGGCTTCGCCAAGTGGTTTTATTCTGGAAACAAGGGAATTTACGAGTTCCTGAGGCGATTGGTCCCATTCATGCAGCAATACTATTTTCAGGTGCTATAGGGTACTCGGGGAGGGGGTTGCAAGTTGCAGTTGCCTTCCCTAGTGCATCCCAGGAATGCTCTGTAGCAGGGGTACTCAACCCTTTTTTCTGCTGGGCCGAATACATATGTCAGCTACTTCACGCGGGACGCATAGATATGTTAATTATTTCACGCGGGCAGCAACATGAGGATACATGTGGGAAGGGGATTGAGAAATTCTTTAAAAGCAAGATAACATTGGAAATTTAAAATGGGGAAAATTAAGCCAAATATTATATAGCTCCCGTTTTGCTTTTTTTTTAATTATATATATATATATATATATATATATATATATATATATATTTGTCACTAACACTAAATTAGGAGAGAACATTTAAGAAACACTCCTTCACAGTTTTTGCATCAGTAAACGGTTTCATATGATTGCGAATAATATAACAAACTTCATATGATGTCTCTTTGTTACCGCAGTGATATTACTGCTGACAAACACTTTGTTGCTGTTGCAAAGATTATTCAAGAAAGCATATTTATCACCTTTTGAAAGAGATCTTCGAGGAAAAGTGTCATTAAACATTGAATGATTCCTGTTTACTGTTATTTTCTAAATACAGCGCTTTCGTGACAAATCAAACAATTACTGATTCATGTTTGTTTTTCACCACAAAATAGTCTACCTCCCAATCGTCTTGAAACGATATATTTTCTACGAATATTTTTCGCTTGCAAGATATGAAAGATAGTTAAAAAAATTAGTTCCACCCATAAAATTGTCGCTACTCCACTGTTGTCTGTTATCATTAATCGTAACCGTTCCAAATAGAAAACGAATATCAATTCATACCCATACGACACCAACAGCAAAAGCAAAATTGGTATGTCTGATTTTCTTACAGACAATTTCCCTCTAAATTTTTAATACAGTTTTCTTAAATAAGTGAATTTCTCAGAGCAATGAGCCATGACCGGGTCACATAAAAAGGCTCAGTGGGCCGCATGTTGCCCGTGGGCTGCAGGTTGAGTATCACTGCTCTACAGGGTTGAGGTCTGGAGCTATGGCTGACCATTTCACCCGTGAAAATCCTCACTTTCCAAAAATTCATTGACCAAATGAGCTCTATATATCCTCGTGTTGTCATACATTAAAATGAAGTCAGGGCTAATGGCACCCCTGAAAAGAAGAAAATAGGTCTCCACGTCTTCATATCTATATCTCACGATAGTCACAGTGCCTCTTTTAAAGACATGGAGGTGTGTGTGACCATCCAACGTGAAGCCTCCGCAGACCATTAAGCCTCTGCTGACATAATGTTTGTATTCTCGGATATTGAGGAGCTATAGTAGCGGGTCCTTGTTCTCTCCATATGAAAGTACAATGACTTAGAGTTCTTATTTATGAAAGAAATAGGTTTTTTCGTGTGAATATTTCACAGTTTTAGCTTAAGGTATCCGACTACGTTCGGAACCTTGATTTTACAAAAGCGCATAAATCAATAATTTTCATGATATTTAGTGTCACTTAGATTAGTATACATGTATAAAATTGTTTTAAGGACATTTTGACAAAAAAAAATTCAATAAAATATTTTGGCATAAAGTTAACTTAGAATAATCTTTTTTCAAAATGTTTTCTTTTTGTGAAAAATGGTTCTATTATAATATTTTGCCTGTATATAGCTCAGACCTCTCTACAGCGGCACAACTAGAATTATTGAAATATATGACTTAGAAGTGGGTTTATCCATATTTTACGGCAACAGAGGGGAGCAATTTTAAGAAAAAAACGCCGATAATTATTTCAACTGGTGGTAACTCTGAAAATAATATGAATTTTTCAAAAATCATAGTTGAGCCTCTGTACAGAGGTCTGAGATAAACACAGGCAAAATATTATTATATTAGAAGCAATTTTGGCAAAAGGAGAACATTTGGAAAAAAGATTATTCTAAGTTAATTTTTTGCCAAAATATTGTATTTAAATAATTTTTTGTCAAAATGTCCTTTAAAACAATTTTATACATGTATTCTAATCTAAGGGACACTAAATTTCATGAAAATTATCCATTTATGCGCTTTTTTAAAATCATGGTTCCGAACGTAGTCGGATACCTTAAGATAAATCAAAAATAGAATCAAAATACAACGCACTATAATATAAAATAATCCTTTTGATTCACTTATTGAAGAAAAAGAAATCAGATTAAAAAATATATTTTGCATACCCCCTCTCTGTTTTATATATATATAGCTATTTCTAATTTAATACATTACAAAAAAGTAGTCACTATCTATTAGTAGCAAAACCCTTTAGTACCTATAAAATAGTCTAACTAGCTTCAAACCATATAATATATATTCTAAATGCGAAAGTTTGTGAGTATCTTTGTGGGTCTTTCACGCAAAAACAACTGAATGGATTTTAATGAAACTTTACAGTAATATAGCTTATAAATCAGAATAACACATAGGCTAAAATTTATAAAGATATTGTGAGAAGTTTTCAAAATATAATGACAATTATCAAGAAAGTAGGAAAAAATTCTGCCATTTGCAAAAAAGCCCGTGACAGCATTCATCTATCTTTTTTATCCCTTCTGTTTTGTCTACGCCATACCTCAGTGCGCTTTCGCTTTTCATTGATTCCGTTCATCAGTGTCGTCACTGTTTTTATTTCATAATAAAAGGGAGAGGGGGTGGCAAGATTTTAACATAAAATAAATACAACAAAAAGTAATATTAATGTATTACACTTCCTGATATAAATTACTTACACCATTTTAAGCGTTCATTACACAAAATTTGTAACTATGACAGTGGAAGGAAAACTATGAAATTAAAATAAAATATCAAAAATGTTTTTATCATTTAGTTTTTTTTTTTTTTTGAATGTTTTTTTTCAGTACATGTAAATATATATCTACGCTTCCCTATACTGTTTTTTATAACTTATATATATATATATATATATATATATATATATATATATATATATATATATATGTTTTTAAAAAGTATTTCTATTAATTCATTACTAAATTAATTATTTGTTAATTAAAAAAGTACATTGTCTATTATTTTGGATAATACATTTCAGAGACATTTTTAAGCTAACTAAAGAATCATTTTCTTTTTATTGCTTCACATTAATAATTTTTAACTAATGCAATATTGTTTTTTAAAAGTCATAGATGGAAATTTGAAGCTATATTTTATCTGTAAAGGGGAGGGGAAGAGGAAATAGTAATTTTACACTAAAAAAACCGTGTTATGCCGAGCTAGAGGGAGGGGGGAAAAACCTGTCTTAAATCGAAAATATGTGGAACAAATTTCGAAAAAAGGAAATTTAATGAAATAATTTTAGAAATCACTCACATTGCGTGCGTACAAACACACACATAATTGCTGGCGTCATGAGGGAAAGAGAAAGCCCGTGCAAAGCTGGGCCATGCAGCTAGTTGTATTATATTTTCCAGATTATTTACATTATATTAATCACTATTTACATTATATTGAGTACAATAAATAAACCACAATATTTATCGGAATTTTAGAAAGTAAATTATGTCATTAAAATACATTGCTATGTTAATGAGAATAGTGATAATATATAGTTTATAGGACACAATCAATCTAAACATATTTCTTATATAACTAGTTATCACAAACTAAAGATGAACTAAAAAGTGAAAGATATATTATTATTTGATGCTTGATTCTATAATATTTATAGCAACATTACCATATGATATTGTTATTCTTCTGTCCATAAAATGTATCTCGTTAGACAACCAATATTGGATATTTAACCTTAATAGATTTACCCCCTCTATAAATATGACTTATTAAAATGGTTAAGTTTTGTAGTGGACTATTAAATAGTTAATCCAACCATTTCTTGTAACATAATATTGATCTTATTATTTATAAGTTTTATAATAAGAGAAAAATAATGTTTTCCTATAATGTTCTTAATTAATAGAGCAAAACAAGAACCCATTTCAGCTATCAATTTTTCAATTCACAACAGTGTGATATATTGCAGTTCTTCTGAAAAAAAATTGAATTTCGCAAGGTTTTGTAATAAATTTTAAACTCAATAAGCCAAGCTGTGGCTAGATACATGAACAAATGCTAATTTTACTGGTAAAAAATTTTAACACTGTACAGGGTGTTACCGAATTCGACCCACAAATTCAGAGGGATGAATTTGTAGTAGGTGAATAGTAGGCACCACAGGAACAACAAATCAACATAGAAAATGGGCTCACGAACCACGTTTAGTTGGCGAATTCATGAAAACAGTTTCGAATTGTTTGATGTCGAGTGGAATGAAACGGGGTAATAAGAGGTAAGAAATACATTCAAAAGACGCGCGTAAAGCAAGCATGTTTTTACAGTAAGAACAATGCATCCCAGCTCGACGTCAGAAATGCGACAAGTGATTGACACAGGAATTGTTCGGAGTGGCAGCCGCTGAAGTCGGAGCACAGACAAAACCGACGGATAAAGGATTATCGGACGAGTTAAAAAAAATCCGGTGTGTTGGTCATGTCAGCTGAAGTGATGACGACCCGTCCCCTGAGATCCTTCACTATAGCCAACGGCATCTCATACATAAACGATTTCAGGTGGTCCCAGAAGAAGATATCTAATGGACTGAGGTTCGGAGATCGTGGAGGCCAAGTAACAGGTCCAGCGCGTCCAATCCACCTCCAGGTATGTGTAGGAAGTGGTGTCCTCCGACTTGGTCCCTCCGCGTTCGACATTGCTACCAAATGTAGCTTAACACCCGCGCTTTATGCAACGCTTAATCTACGACAATTTGATCGCCCTTTTATTCTCCACAGACGAGTTGGAAATTGGCATACATGCAGATTTATTCAACCCTACCATGGCTTTCCGAATCCCCGCATTCGATTGGCCATTCCTCCTGTCGACGGCTACTATTATTATTCGGAATTTGTCAGTTGAATTCGGCAACACCCTGCATTTAAACGAACCCAATTCATCATTATTATATTTCTTCAGCAACGTTTAATAGAATACTTAGCTTTTTTTCTTTTATTAAATGAGCCTGATGGCGTACTTGCAAACGGCGTTGCTTCTGTCAAGTCTTGGGTTCGAGTCCTGGCACCACTAAAGAACCTCCATGTAGAGGAGCTATTAAATCCTTCAAGACTTAAAATGCGTGATGCATTTATGCCTTGAAAGACTTAATGGGGTGGATTTGGAGTTCTTGCGTGGAGTGAAAATTTGGAGAAGGGTCGCGTTTTTTCATTTCACGTACAAAATTACGAGGCCCTTCGCCCAAAGCCTTCGTGTTCCTTTTAAATGAGACGTTAATAAATAATCAATTAATCACAGTTCCTTTTATTTTCCTTATTTGAAGGAATAAATAAAAAAGATTTATCAATCATATCAATTATAGTTTGTAAATTAATCAAATCATTTTTCGGAAAAACTAAATAACAATTATGTGGCAAATGGGTTTGAGATCTATAAAGCTTCTGGAGAGTCCTCGGATATAGATATTGAAAAAATACTTCTAATATAAATAGTAAATTATTTCAAAAATCACAATTGCATTTACTATTTATTTTTAAAATTATAAAGTAAATGCATGAGATTATTAATAAATAATTAGAAAATATATTTATGAATTAGGGATATACTAAGCATAATACACACAAGTGCCTTTTATGTAAACCTGTTGTGAGTGACTATCGGATCTATTTGATATCGAACAGTAGGGAAATTCATTTATTATGAAAGTAATTCAATAGATGACATGACTTTAGATTTGCAATAGTTACATTAAAATTTTCCGAAAACTGAAAAAGGAATCCTCTTATCTCAAAATAATAATAAAAGGATAAGTCTAACCATAAGAGCCATACTGAGCTACAATGAGTGAGATAAAATTCCATATTATACAAAATATTAGATTCATCTTTAAGAATATGTTACAAATGTAATCTTTTAAATACTTATAAATCTTTCTTTGAAAGTACCTAAATAAAGATTTACAATACTTTTTCAGTCAGAAATATCGTATAATAGTACTAATTATGCTTCGCTATATAATGAATAAACATTTTTAGTATACTAGAAATGCATATTGTGCAGAATAATATATATATGTTGTACAATAATATTCTGCTGAAGCCATTGTTACACAGTAGATCCTCCATTGAATTATTAATTTGTAGTATTACACAATTTTAAAGTTATCAAATAGCATATATTATTATTCAGTTAACATAAAATGTTATTTCATTAATAATAATTATGCTTTTATTGTAAAATATAAGGATATGTTAAAATGAATATAAAATAACAACAAAATTAAAAAACTCAATCAGGATTCCTATGTAAGTTAATATTTGCGAGTTTAAATTATGGAAAATAAAAGGAATGGAGATTTATTCAAATTATGATGTATTATTTCTTGTTTTTTAACTTAAATATCTTTTATGAAAGGAATAATTCACCACACTCTTAAAATTCTGATTTTTGTTTTGTTTTTAGTAATTAAACATTTAAAAAAAGTAAACTCTTAAATTTAGTTGTGTGTTGAAAAAGAATAAATTTATAAAATTTTTATACAAACAAGTAATATAAAATTTTTTTTAAGTCAATTCTTACTTAGGTCAACGGAGAAAAATTTTATTTTAGTGACTTTTTATTGAATAATTACAATTAATATAAATTTGTATATACATATGATAGAATCACATTAAGTGGCAAAATAGAAAGAGATTTTCCATTTTCCTCTTTCTATATATGGTGTTAAACTCTTATTTTTTGTTTTCTACTATTTATTCATAAATCACATTCTCGGAAGTCAGCCCATCCCAGGTAGGATTCGAAACCACGACCTTTGGATTAGAAGTCCAACGCGCGCGCTATCCATTGCGCGACAGGGACACACCGAGTGAGTTTCCTTTTTATGTGTGGTGTTGGACTACTATTTTTGTGTTTGTTACGATTTATTCATTAATTAAATTTAACTAATGAATTTATATTTGAAAAGCTCTATTAACATCAGGTGTCATCCACTACAAGTTTTAAAAAATGTATTTGAACTTGAAGGGAAGAATAGAAAGTATTATATTAACGATTGAAAATTTGAACAATATATATATATATATATATATATATATATATATATATATATCTTTATATATAAAAATCTTCTGTGCGTGTGTTTGTCACTAAACTCCTCCTAAACGGCTGGACCGATTTCGATGAAATTTTTTGTGTGGGTTCAAAAAATTCGAGAATGGTTTAGATTCACAATTTGGTCCGATATCGCAATTAGTTAAAAAGCTATTAATTAAAAACATTCAAAAAATACAACTCCACATTCACCTGCGTTGTTGTAACAACGCTATTGTTATAAACAAGTATATATATAATAAGTATAAAAAAATTTTTAAATCAATTCCTACTTAGATCAACCAAGAAAAAATTTATTTTAGCTACTTTTTATTAAATAGTTGCATTTAGTATAAATAAGTACATACATAGGACAGAATCACAACATTAAGTGGTAATTAATTTTTATTAATTATCATTAAAGTATCCTTTTTTCATCCAAAACAATCGTGTATATAAAATTTCCTATCAACTGAATGCTTTATTTAACACGTGAGAAAAAAACCTTTTCAAATTTTGACATAAGTCACTAAAAGGGTCGCTAAGTCGTCAACGTGGCTGTATTTGTAATTTTTTAAATAGTTAGTTTTAATCAATTAATTTTTATTAATTATAATTAAATTATTGTATTGTCATCCCAAATAATCATGTACATTACATTTCAGCTCAATTGAGCGCTTTAAAATGTATTTTATTAACGATTGAAAATTCCACTAAGATAAATAAATAAATAAACAAACAAATAAAATATGTATAGAGATCGTGAGCTAATAGTAGGCATTGAAAAAGACGCACGTTGGCGTCGAAAATTGATTTTCAGCAAACTTGGCCGAACCCGGTATTTATTGTTACGAAAATGCAGACGATTCACGCTTTTTAGCGTTTTTAATTAATATCTTTTCTAATAATCTTTATATATGTAATTCTTCTGTGCGTGTGTATGTAACTGAACTCCTCCTAAACGGCTGGACCGATTTTAATGAAAGTTTTTGTCTGTTCCAGAGTACTCGAGAATGGTTTAGATTTATAATTCGGTTTATATTTATATTTCCGGCAGACTGCGCTACGATCGCAGTATCGAATATTCAAAAATATTTTCTTGTAATTCAAGTTGGTTTCGACAGTTGGTGCTGTGATCATTTCAGGAAAATATTTTGTCACTTCGTGTTATTATTTTGTTGAAATAAATGGTGTGTGTTAATTAAATTATAACATTCAGATGTAATTAGTGTTTGAAGAGTTTTGAAGTGTGCATAAAAAACTATACATTCTCCAAATTTAGTATGCAATTGAAGTGTGTATTTTACATGATTTTCTGTTAAATTTACACGTGCGTAGACAGAAATTATCCTAACCTACAAATCTATTTGTGTAGCTAATTGATTACACACATTATTAATTTTTTTTTATTTAAATGATTTCTTATCGGAAATGAATTTAAGATGTGTGTACAGGACAACGTCTGTCGGGTCCTCTAGTATATATATATACCCATAGGGAGATTGTGAGCTAATATTTGGAATTGAAAAATACTATTTTGCAAAAAAAAAATAAAAATTTTCACAAAACAAATACAAGCAGAAAAAATCTAAGTGAATATTCAGAAGAATCGATCATATTGTATAATGTGTATATTTAATAAGATTCTCTCACTCGCACATTGCTATTAATGTTGTTTCAATTAAAATTTCCTGATATAAAATTAATTCTTATATGAATCATCATATATATATATATATATATATATATATATATATATATATATATATATATATATATATTATATCTTTATTTATGTATATATATATATATGTAATATTATATCATTATACTTCACTTATTACTATATATAAATCATTTTATTTTGAACAAATATTCTAAGTACAAACATACAAAGTACCATATGTACTTTTATTATGGAAAAGGAAATTATTAATTTTATAAAAACAACAAAACATGCCCTATTATTCTCTTCATCATGAGAGAATAAAACGTTTTATTACTACCTTCCATCACATCTCGACCGAAACCTGTAAGCTATCCTCCTTCGATTCCCGATGTAATATTCTCTTCTCGTACGCTTCTAAAGCAAAATAAAACATCCTTCAAAAAGTTTAAATCTCGAAAAGCAAAAGAATGCCAGAATACCTTTGGCGATTATTTTTCGCTCTTTTGGCATATCCATATTAAGGCACAAACTTGATGTAGAGAAAGAAAGTTTATTTAGTAAAATAATTATTTAAATAATTCTCGTTCGATCTATAAATGCTTCGATTAAATAGCAAGATAACGTATATCATTTTTCTTTTGTAGAAAATGTTTTTAATACAGATGCCGTATAAGAAATTTTTCATAATCAAAACTGACAACTGTTCTTGAATTTTCATACTATGAAAAAAATTTTAATCTGTGAGTATATATTTGTAATTTTTATTCTGAAAACGAGGAATATTGCAAATAATTTTATTAGAAAGGGTAGAAATATATAGCTTTACCTTAATTAATGTTGCTAGTAGAATCATGTTCTTTATTTAAGTAAAATTTACTTTGGATTATGTACTATAAGACACGTTAAGGGAAAAAACCATTTTCCTTTCAAACTAAGAACGATTTCAGGAAATTTCAACCTTTAAAACAGTTTTCGCAAGAAGTTTAAACAAACATTTTTAGCAAAGCACCTTGAAAATGGCAATTGTTGACGTAAAAGGAAGACGCTGGTTGACAGATAGACATTACATTAGAGGCGGGTGCATACACCTTTATAGGGTCATAGCTACCACCGTATCAGTGATACGGGGCCCTCCAGCTTTAAAGGCCCCTAAATCTGTAAGTTAAAAACCGTTAAGAGGCCTCAAAAGAGGACCCAAAGGCATTTAGATACAGGGAATACTCAGGATTAGCTACACCAGTGCACCTTCATATCTTTGTCAGACATTCTGTGACTATTGCCAGGTATATGAACACTGGCGTAGCTAACTCTGAGGGGGCCTTGCATCAAAATTCCTTCAGGGCCCTTTTTTAGGTATGGGGGGAACTGTTAGTGGGATTGTAGTTACATACGTTGGGGCCCCGTATCATTGATACGGCGTTAGCTACGGCCTTGTATATGAATAAACTCTAAGAACTTTGTTTTGATTTTTTAGAAATTCTGATGGTTTTAGTTTCTTTTTTACGGATTAAAACGCTCGTCCACATAAGGCACATCTGGGTGATAAATTTATGAAAAATGAAGAAATTCATAAAACAAATTGGCCGGTCAGGCCTCCAGACCTTAAGCTCTTTGACCACATTTGGGAGTCTAATTGAAATTCATTTTCTCTTCACTTAGAACCACCCAGGATTTGAAATTATATAACTGTAATGAGGGGAACTATATTCCCTATCAACCCATATGTTTTAAAATTCATCTTGTAACCTATCTTTTAAATATTTTTGCATTGATGAATATGCCGGTGTAGTATAAGAGTAGTGTAGTATGTTTTGGGTTTTATATCAATTTGTATTATACCGTTTAAAGTGTGTTCAACACTCCTGGATTCAAGGGATAATATGGCAAATGTGAAAAATTTTCTTGATTTTGAATACCAATGTAAATTACACATCAAAGCTGAGTTATGTTGTTGCCATGTCTTTCATACTGGGATAAATGCGAAAAAACAGAAACATATAATACAAACACAAAAGAATATAGATTTTTAAAAGCTTGGTTATGATTTGGATAAACAAATAAGGGTGAAATGTTAAATGCGAATGAAATCAATGTTGTTACTGAAATCTTATGGATCTTGAAATGTGAGAAATTATCATAGATATCTTTGTGGTGTGGAGACATTTCGTAGCGTTGTTTAGAAAATAACAAAGTTTAAGTTTAAGCATGCGTTAATTTTGTGGTCTCACTTTATCCATAAGCACTTAAAAGGACGAGAAAAAGATTAAGCGCATTATTTTTTAAAAATGTTAAAAAAAAAGCTGAGCAAGTGTCTAAAGTATATTATAAATGACAAAACACTCAAAATGAGAGATTGTTTTTTCTTTTTAATGCTAGCTCTGTGTTTTATTCTTATGAATATTAACTGTAGGAAGAGGTATAAAATCAACTGATTGCAACAAGCATGACTCGATTTATTTATTGACCAAAATTGCACGTAGAATCAACCATGGAGTGCACACGTAGTTAGAAACTACATCAAAAGAGTCCTGCATTGCGCAGTGTTAAGAAAAGTTATGGATGTTAAAATGTCTATTCTAATCGTGATAGAAGCTCAGTTCAAAGATTAGCATCTAATTCTATATTCCATTTAGTCAACTTCTGGATTAAACGAGTATGAACGTCCGGGAACAAAGCAAATATTTTTCAAAAGAACAAGTCTAAGTCGAGAAATTTAAAAAAAAAAAAAACTTGCTGAGAATCTCACCACATAAAAGCACATTCATGAAAAATAAAATTTATGTCGGCTCGGGGGTCTCGTAAGTCTAAGATTGCAGGTTCAATCCCGGCTGGAGTCGATAGATTTTCTGGATGCGAAAATCGTAGCCACACTTGTCATATGATTATGTGGCATGTAAAAGATCCCTTGATTATCAGTTTGGCTCTGGTACTCCCGACAATATTTAGAATCCGACGAGAGCTTGAATTAAACTGAATTCAGACATCCAAAATTTTTGGTTGTGAGAGCCGCCTCTAGCTGGTGTTACCACTGAAATGTCTCTAACATTCGGGGGATGTGCCATATCTACAAAGGCTTATGCGCCAAAATGCAGCCCATTTGAAAAAAAAATACATTTATAATTTGCTGAAAATCACGTTCAGTGGAAGGAAAAGTAGATACCTAATATTAAGTAATTAGAAAAAATGATGGCAGTGATTAGGATGGTATGTGATGGGCTCACCTCTTATTTTCATAAGGCGAGACACTTCACTCATTTGCGAGAACTGAAAAAAACATAAAGAAAAAAACTTCGTGAAGGCAAGACCGAAATTAAAATAGTACTGAACAAAATAATTTAATGTAATTAATTTGTTAATTTAAAGCTCGATTTTAATTTAAATGCATGGTTACCAATTGCAAATTATAATTGATGAACGTATAAAAACGTTGAAATTTTAATGCACAAAATTATATCACTTAGCTTGATATATCTTCGCTCATCGCCCCTGTTCCATATTATCTTGAGTTTCCCGTACCCACTCCTCCGGATGAAATACATTGAAAATTTCAATTGCAATTCTAGAGCAGAAGACACAAATCCATACTGCTTCAATAAAAATTAATCATAACGATTAAGATCTTGATCTCACTAAATCTAATGCTGAATCCTTGATGTTCAGGTTAATTGGCGGAATTAATTGAATAAAAGTGTGCCAGTCACAAATCAGAAGAAGCGCCATTAAACGTTTCCCAGTTGTTTTTTCATGCGTAAATTCTTTTTCTGCCTCTATATAACCGACCTGTTAGAAGCAATCGAAACAGATTACGGTCCAAATGAGAAACGCCTCTTTAATGCCAGTTCATCCAAAAGTTTTAAGGCCATGTTTCTTCTCAATGGATATACATGCTCGTCTCCTCCACGGATACATTCTATCCTCCTTAAAGATTAGAATGGCATAAAGAGCAATTGCTAGCTTCTTTGAAATAAGATGAGCGTACATGGGAAATTATTGGCGACATCAAAGCGATGATTTCTCTAATGAGTCTCCAAAATGGTTTTACCAAATTTCTTTATTATCTTTGTAAGAGGCCCGCGCTTCTCTCGCAAGCACCTAGTTGTGTGGGGGAAGGGAAGAAACTCTCGACATGATTCAAATCTAATCTACTTATTTCAACACTAAGAACAGACACAATTTCAACTAATAATCTTAAGAGAATGCCTCAATAAAAATCGTGAAATTGCAACAACGACAGTAACACGTAAGCGATTAGTCGACTAACAAACTGGATCCTTCTTTTAATTCAGGATCTAACTTTTTATCTGATTTAATCTAATCTTAATTCAATCATAGGGAACAATCGTCACTTTAAGGTTTCCTTCCATTAATAATCAAGGCTCTATAATTCAAATATTATACTTTTAATAACAATCTCACCTGTCTAGAGTATATATATATCTCCGCTCCTTCTCCTTCTAAAGCTAGAAAACCTGGCCTATTTATATTGTTATCTTGCATATCACGCTTATCTTCTTAGGCAGGGCTTGTTGTGAATAACGCAAATTGATAGCACAAAGATTTCCCAACAGGATTAGTTAGAAGGTCGCGTATAGATCCGTCACATATTTAGCTTTGAGATTACAGACACCAAAGCACATGGCAGCACTTACGACGTCACAAAGGACCGAATACTGTCTAGAAAAAAGAAACTTTAAATGGGAGTCACTGGTTGTGACCCTAGAAAGAATTCTCGACTCAACTTCATATATTGAATTGAGATTTAACCAAAAAATTCATGAAGGCTGTAGAGCATGAGTCAACAGCCTTCAAGTACGTCAAGACTTCTATTTTAAGCTGTCTGACGCAAAATGAAAGCCGATGCCTCTTCATTGATTTAGAGATAAAAATTTCGTAAGCGTATAATAATCCCAAAGAACTCAGTAAGAATGAAAAAGTGGCTTGGAATAGATATTAGAATTTGCCTTAGATATTAGATACTTATTGGGCTATTTCAAATTCGAAAGCTAGGCAAAACTGGTTAAGACAGTTGTAAAGAACTACGACAAATGAAAGTTCATGTCCTGAATGTTCCCTTAGAGCAATTCAAGAATAACATCGGAGCGTACGTTGAACGTACATGAACGAGAGGTTTTCATGGAGATTTTTTCTAACGTCACTCCCAAGATCACAATAAGAGATTTTATTAGAGGACTAAATCATGAAAGTAATTTACACTACAAACGTAAACCTTGGGAATGTAATACAACTTTAAAAGTTTTGTAAAAATTTTACGCACAAATGCAGTATAAATGTAGGGCATTTTTGTTGAATATGTGTTAACCTTTTTTTTTTTTTTGCTTTATGAAATGAAAAACGTGAGTCGATAGATTTCCTCATCCAAGCCAAAAAAAAAACTCATGATATTGTTCTGTTTCAAAAACAACAGCTAAGGTTGATAATAGCCATCTGCTATGGTTTTCAGACATGTGTGTGTGAGCCACTAGAAAAAAATACTTACTACCATACAGTAAACAAGTATATATATATATATATATATATATATATATATATATATATATATATATATATATATATATATATAAATGTAAAAAAAATTTTTTTAAGTCAATTCCTACTTAGATCAAAAAAGAAAAATTTTATTTTAGCTAATTTTATTAAATAGTTACAATTAATATAAATAAGTATATACATAGGACAGAATCACAACATTAAGTGGTAATTAATTTTTATTCATTATCATTAAAGTATCGTATTGTCATCCAAAACAATTGTATATATATAATTTTAGTTCAACTGAATGCTTTAAAAAAGGAGAAAAAAAAAAACCTTTTCAAGTTTTGACACGCCAAAATGGTCGCTAAGTTGCCAAAAATGATGCCAACGTAATTCTTTGAATGATTAGTTTTAACCAATTAACTTTTTATTAATTATAATCAAATTACTGTATTGTCGTCCAAAATAATCATGTATATAAAATTTCAGTTCAAATGAGCGCCTTAAAATGTATTCTATTAACGATTGAAAATTCCACAAAGATAAATAAATAACTATTTAGAGAGTGTGAGCTAATAGTAGGAATTGAAAATTGTTTTACATTGCATTATATATATATATATATATATATATATATATATATATATATATATGAATTTAATATCACACACATACACAAAGAAATATAAGAATCGCCAAAAAAAGAGAGTAAACATAAGTGACAATGAATAGTGCTTTTTTTACATTAACATTCGTTATTATAAATTTAGAACAGATAACCCTTATTTTTAATAAAGAAAATTTAATTCATTTTTCTAGGTAGGAAATGTGTATTATAACCTGCTTTTTTAATACAATTATAAGATTTTTTGCAGAATATATTGCATGTGGAATTAATTTTTTCACTATAGTTTCCTGCATAAACATTAATCTAGAAGCATACGAAGCATACAAAGAATTTCTGACTTCAAGCAAAGGATTTCACATTTAAATTTGGATTAAACGGATATTACTTAAATTATCTCAGTAACTTAACATCTACCTTTTACCAATATGGGAAATTGAAGATATGACCGCGTTAAATCTAAAGGAGCTTATAATATTCTTACACGATCTTTAAGAACTTAAAAATAGTCGAAATTGGTTAACAATCGTAGAGTGAAATTTTTGTGTTTTAAAATGTGTAGTTATATTTTATCTATGTACACATCTATTTTAAAAAGTTTATTGTATTTAGATTTGTTTTTTAATAGTTATAACTTTCTATTATTTATGGACAGAAAAGCTCTGGGAAAATATAGCCAATAAGTTTCTTTAAATTGATCCACGGTCAGATGACGCGTTTGGTACATGATCTGATAACGACATTACAATAAATAATTTGAACCCAACAGTTTTAACGAACACCAAACTTCACTATACCTACGGTCTTTAAAAACACGAGACCTGAGTCCATTATGAAAAGCTCATAAATTCATTATTTTCTTCTGTCTTTTTCAATTCAAACTATTAGTTCACATTCTACCTACCTACCTATATATATATATATATATATATATATATATATATATATATATATATATATATATATATATATATATATATATATATATATATCTTGTTCAAATTTTTAATCGTTAATAAAATACCTTTTATTCATCTCCTCAAGTTCAAATACATTTCTTAAACTTCTAACACTTGATGTTAATATGGTTTTTTCAGATATTAATTCATTAAGCATATTTAATTAATGAATAAATAGTAACAAATAAAAATAATAGTCTAACACCATACATAAAAAGTAAAATAACTCGTTTTGTCCCTGTAGCGCAATGGATAGTGCGTTGGATTTTTAATCCAAAAGGTCGTGGGTTCTAATCTTACATGAGAGGGCCTAATTTCTGAGAATGTTATTTATGAATGAAAAACACAAACAAAAATGATAGTCCCCAACAACTTATATATAGAAAAGAAAATGGAAAATTTCTTTGTATCTTCCCTCTTAATATTGTGATTCTGTCATATATATATAAATGTTTATATTAATTGTAATTATTTATAATAAAAAGTAACTGAAATAAAGATTTTCTTTATTGACCTAAGTAGGAATTGACTTAAATTTTTTTTTAATATTACTTGTTATTTAGTAAGCTTCAATTCTTAATTAACAAAATATTTATGCATATAAAAATGTTCAAATTCCAAATGAAGAATTGAATGAAATGTAAGTAAATTTAAAATTGAGATGAATTCTTGTTTATCTAACAGCAGGTTTTCAAAGAGATGTAAATGCACAATGGAGAGACTTTAGTATTGATAATTCACTGATTGTGTACATAATTTATAGTTTAGCTTCATTATTAAACAATAATTATTAATTGCTTCTTCAATTAACATTTGCATTCTTCACATTTCATTTAATTAGAAAATAATTAAAACTCCATTTCTGCACCTTAATTACACTATATTATTCGTTTCCAAATATCTACGCCTGCTGAATTTAATATGTCTGCAATTTCAGTTAAACACATTGAAAAATTAGGTTCATAATAGAGGCTTAAATATTTAAGTGCGAGAAGAATTATTTTTGAATTAAACTTAATATCAAGAGAATTATGGTGACTTACGAGTGTATTCTTAGAAATACTTTGATCAGACAATTGTTTCATGTTTTTATAGATATCACGATATTTATAATTAAGAGTATTCATCTATTTATTTAATCCTTAAAATCAAACACTTGCTTTTATAAGTTTAAATTAAATAGTGATCCATGTATTGTTATAAATAGATTGCGTGCACTATTTAAAAATATTACTTATGCAACGTCAGGTTAACCTAATTAGCCATTTGTAAAGTTTTTCACACAAGTATGGTTATTTTTTACTTTAGTTTAATGGATGATTTTAATATTTGCATTTGCAATGAAATTTTTTTAAAAAATGTAGTAATATTTTGTGTGATTAAAAATATATGATAAACTATAGTTTAAAAAAACTAAAAAGTACGCTTTTATGGTTATTTGAACTAAAAAGTAAAAACACTAATTCTTAATGAAAGAATAAAATGATTGGGATTCTCGATATCAATTGTTATAATTTCTTACTAAATCCATTCCGAAATGCTGAGTTATTGTAAAAATGCAGTACAAAGCATACTAAGCAATTAAATACATACAATCAACTTAAGGTAACCAGTGTTAGAATTTGCTTTTGTTAATACATTATCAGTGTGCTTTTTTTGTCTTTTTTAGACTACATTTGGTTAATCTGCCCAAGCCCCATCGTGCCATCTCAACGCCCCTTAATTTTCTCTGTGTCTTTTACTGCCCCCTGAAAGTCTCAAATGCTCACAAGGGGCGTTATCGCCCCCGTTGAGAACCTTTGCCCTAGACGATGGGAAATCCCATAGGAGTGCATGGTCGGAAACGCTTTCCTCTTACAGTAATGAAAGCACAAAGTACAAGAAATACAGGATACGTACAAGTGGATAGAACATATTTATTATCCTTAGAGCAGCAGAAAATTAAGAAAAATAGAACAATAAAGGGGGACAATGTCGGAGTGATAAAGGTACATGTCGTTATTGTACAGAATTCGTAAGATGCTCATATGGGAAATCCCGACATAATTGGCGACAGCTACCATACTAGCACTGGAGTTGTACTGTATCAGATCCAGCAGTCTCATCGTTGTTTGGGGCTCTTACACTTCGCTCATATTCCCGTGTGTCCACGCTGAAGCAACCGCTGTCAAACAATCTCTAGTGTAAGCGTGCAAAGAAGGCATGACTGGGAGTTTGTCTCCAGAGGTAAAGTTAAGCGTACAACCTATGTATGGCTCGTCCATTGCAATCAGCGGTCCTGTTTGCCAGATGCATACCCGCAAGCTGAGCGTTCATGTAACATTCCATTCACTTTGTCTGTAGGCGAAATGAAGCTTCATAGCGAGCGCGGCAGCAAAACCACTTGTGCGCATGCCCCGTTATCTGATGCTTTGGTTTACTAAAAGCCTTATCACACGTACATAAATTTGGAATAATTTTTCTTTCAAACGACAATTTCAATCAATTTTTATTCAGTTGCCATAGCAAAGACTTCTAACAACTTCTTGCTAGTGAGCTGAAAAAGTTGTTCGAAACAAAAATCGCTCCAAATTACAACCAATAGATTTCTTCGTTTCTTAAGCGAAAACAAGATGGCAGCCTCGTCTTCATCAAGCGCAGTATCAAATATGTACGCATTAAAATGGAAAGAAATGATGGAGAGGGCTTTGATTGATGAAGGTGAAAAACTTCCATACCTATAGAGTCCTAAACGCCCCCAATTCGCAAAAAGATTTTGAAAAAATTAGCGAGCGCACAGCGGCGAGTAACTTTTCAATGTGAAGATAGAGCGCGTGTGATGTTAGAGCATGTCGTTTTGTTTCCACAAACCTTCACCCTCAGCTGCTTCAAAAAATTGTGCGAAATGGTTGCACAAAAAATGCGCGTGATAAGGCCTTTAGCGTTAACTATCACGTACATCAACCAAAGAATTCTCAGCATTTTTCCTGTACGAAAAATAATAAACATGTTTTCTCCTCTTATTATTGTCCTGTCTTTCTTGTGTTTTCATTGTCATGACAGAGAAAAGCGTTTCTGACCATGCATTCCATGTAATTTTCCATCTTCTTGGTGTACTCTATCTTACCTGGAAGTTTGTAACTGTTGTATTAAAACACCATGCATATGAGTTGTTAATTCTAAAGAAATTTATCAAAAGTAATTTATTTCGTTTCGCATTTTAACTGTTGCTTTGGGATTGATTCCTCAAATAGTACCATCTGCTTAATGAAATGTTTAATGTAATAAATATATGATATTGTAACAATGTAATTGTGTAATTGTCAAATTTATTTATATTGGAAGTATAATCCCCCTTTTGATCTTTACCTTCCAATAAATATATTTTAAATTGTTATGTTCTTATTTCCTTAGCTATAATTACAATTCGTCTTAAAATATGTTATCGAATTTCTTTATGTGCGGTACAGTTTTGACTTTTTTTGCGATTTATTTTATTTTTTACGTTTTTAAAAATTTACTACAATTAGATTTTTAATTTCTTACCTTTGACATCTTTCTCAATGTTTTTACATGGTATTTGATACTATAAAATACTTTACAGTATTTTAAGTATTAATTATGTAATATTGTATTTATAATTTTGGAGTATTATTAAATTCTTTTTTTTACTCCATTTCCCTTATTTTTAACCTCTTTATATGCATTATCACGTCAAACAGACCACCTGACTGATGCACTTAAGCACCCAAGGTTACGAAAACTGAGTTGGGTCAGTATGTCTTGGCCCTCATGGGTTGCTGCGCCCGTGAGTTTAGTTTATACATGTCACAGAGAAAGAATATCCAGCCTTAAAACTATTTTTAAACTACTGTCTTAGATTAAAACTAAGAGTTTGTGCTATTATAGTATTGTGACACATTGTCTTGTTATGTTTCTATTTATTGTTAACCTTTATAAGATTTATGGCAATTTAGTAAAAAACATATATATTTGTGTATCATTTTGCTGCCATAAAAATGTCAGTCAACTCATAAATTTTATTTGTAAAAAAATAAGATAAAACATAAGAAATAGAATAAAAATACAATTGACTTGGTAGACACTATAAAATTTTTAAAGCTTATTTCATCAATATGTTCAGTAGAACAAAAACCTCAAAACATAACATAGACAACTTATAAGTATTTGTTTGCTTGTATTAATGATTCATATTTCTATATTTAATTTTTATAATCGCAATATAACAATGGAAAATCCTCATAAATTTTTGATGAGACTGGAATAAAACTTTCATAATAAAATTAAATGTTTTTAACTGAATCAATGAATTACCGTAGTAATTCCACAATATATGATAGTCTAAGAAATAGGAATAAAAAATATGGTCAAATCTTTTAAAGTTTTAAAGAGGCTAAAATTTTGTCTTGAAATTTTTTAACAATTTTCTCTTCGTTTAATTTTCTTCTTGATATATTTTAGACACGACTTTAATGTAGTAGTAAATTATGATTTTACTTCGATACCAAACAAATAGGTTCAATTCATTTGACGTCACTGTAAAGTAACAACTATATAAACGAAATAAACGTGTTGGCTGTTAAGCGCATTAATCGATATTAAAATATATCACAGATAGTACGTGCTATCAATATTAAACAAGTAGAGCAAGCCCATTTTTGCTTTTGTTTACATAACTTTCGAAGCGAATTGAGTCTATTACCAATTTCAATCATAAATCAGCTCTATTTATAAATGAAAGTTTTCATAAACCATATGGTTTGATATAAATAAATTGGTAAAAATAAGTTATTTTTATTCTTTCATTATGCACTTAAACTCTTAATTTTTATATATTTTTATTGATAAAGAAGAATGAATAGAAATTTCATAAAAGCTTTGAACTCTCTGGGATTTATATTTTGTTAAAAGATTGAAGACTAGTTATTTAAAAGAGAACTATTCAACTCACTTGCAATACTTCCATTAAACGTTCCTTTAAATCTGTTGCTAACATTTTATATGAAAATTCTCCAGAACATGCATCAATGAGCTACTCCTAGACCTCTCTTGAAGGTCACAGATTCAAGATCTTTAGTAATAGCTTAATAAACAGTTATAGTGCAACTTTAATCAAACCAAACAAAGGTGGTGTGTTCTGAAATCCTGAAATCTTCCTTTAGGGTTTGGCTTCGAGAATCGTCGACAATAGCTAATTAAGTAAATTTAATGCTGCATTAATTATGTGTGTTTTCCAGCTCAAACCAAATGTGTTGTGAGCATATTTACGTTGCTGTTAAGCTGTGCTGATATTAGTATCAAACTAGATCCAATGATTGCCATTTAGTGCTTGTCTATACTACAGTGACACGGTGGTTAAGCTCATGGCAGGGCTATGTATGATGCATATTTGATTCCTAGTTATATGTAAGATTACCGCATGGTTTCTGCATCTTGAAACAAACTAGGATTATAAGTCAGCTTATTTTCGAAGTTCATAATCAGTAACTATGGACCCCAATGACATTGGGAAAAATAATAAAAAATCCCGATCCCCCCCCTTCCCCTGGAAAGTAGACGGTACCCGCACGATCGTGCGGGTTGGGCGTTATCTGTGAAACAGGTCACCCATGGAATTTTACGAGTTATACATTTTTCGCTCTAAATTGATAGAAGAAACAATCTTAATTCAATTAAAATTGTTACAAATAAAGAAATTATTGATGAAAATTAACTCTTTTATTTATTCATTATTTGTTTACTGTAAAATGTTTTGTTTTGTTTTTGACAAGTATAAATAACCACTGCATTTTACACGACATGCTTTCGAAGTGCTTTCGTAGTTTTCAAATCTGCACTTACGAGACCTTGAAATGTCATCAACACTTTAAAAACGGCTATACATGTCAAGGCTTTTATCCTGGAATGGCCAGAATAAAAGCCATGACATGTATAGCAGGGGGATTACAACGCTTCGATCTTTTTGCGAGTGGAATTACAACACTGCTATCTTCATCATCAGTTAAAAAAATTTTGTTAGTAGGTGGAGAGGCTGATAACGCTTCAACTATCTCTAACTTAAATTTTAAGCGATTCATTTTGATTTTTAGAGGAATTTTATTTGATACTGCATCTTGATTGCACAGAAACCAAGAATTTGCAACAGCTAAATCAATGTAATGAATGTGTTCAAGAGACTTTTATGGTAAAGAATGTTCCAAAATTGTCTTTATTTCAAATATTCCCATGTGTTCCTTTATCGCTCTCATCTGAACTTGATCTCCTTCCAGTATACGCGATTCATATCTTTTGTTCACAGCATTGTGATCCTCTGAGAGATCACTAAGTTCTGATCTAAGTTCAATCTTATTTATTCATCAATTGAAAAAATTTTCCTGTGAGAATTGTTCTCCCTTTAGACACATGAAAAAGTTTTTGGTCAAAAGTTAACACATTATTCCATGAAAAATAGTAAAATGTATCAATTTTTTTAAAAAAAGATATGCATATAGCTAAACCACACCATACTAACTACCACTGGAAAACCGAGATTTTTTTTCGGGGGGTGGGAATAGATATGGATGCAGATATCTGTGGATAGGATAAAAATGCCTTACTGCTCAACAAATGTACGGAAAAGAAAATTAATTGGAAAAAAGGGAGAGAAAGAAAAAAAGCGACTCATCCATGGCGACGCCCAAGAAAATTTGGTATTAATTATATAACTATATATTTCATTTTTATGTAGGTCTTCATCAACCTTATTGAAACAGAAAAGAAAATTCACATGGTAAGTATTACTTACCTTTACAGCTGCAGTGACTCGAGTAACGCCAATCCCGCACGATCGCGCGCGTAACGAAATATCGAGCCCTAGAAGCCACATTAATAGAGTATAGTTAATATTTTTTCTATTTTGCAATTTTTTTAACAGTAATACGAAAATTTGTATCCAAGCAATTAGAAATATATTGGTCATTACCTTTTCATGACGGATAAAAAGACGTGTTTTAGTTGCATTTGAAAACCAAGTTAGATTTGCCAGCTAAAAGTAAAACATGGACTACAACCACCGTCTGTAGATAAAAAATGATACTTGATACCTTCTACAAACACGCTCAATCATTTGATTTGGGATTTTTTTACATACGACTATTCCAGAAACAAAAATGTAGAAGAATGTCTAACCCGCTCTATCGTGCGGGGTGGGACTCAATGATTGATTGAATGATTGATTATTAACGTCGCACTGTTTAGCTACACGAAGGCTTTTGGCGACGGACCACGTAATTTTGAACCATAGTCAAGTGACGTGGACGACACCTGAGCTGGCACCCCCTCTCCTATCTACCACATCACACCAACGGGAAGAGGTTTCAGCTCTCGACAGAATTAACGTGCATCGCTGCTCTTCACGGCGGGTCTTTAGTGGTACTGGGCTCGAACTCGGGACAAAGCAAGCCACGGTCCGATACTTATACCACTAGGCTACCGCGGCCACTACGTAACTAGCAATAACAACCGAAAAAAACATTATTGAAGAGGATTATTCGGCCACGGGCTGGGACTCAAAGGGATATCGTACGAAAAAAATGGAATACTCAACAAAAAATATTTTTAATTGATTGTTGAATTAGTGTCGATACTAGATGTTGCTCAAAAGATCATTGTGACAGTTTGAGAATTCATCAAGTAAAGAAACGACGCTGGAGACAATAAATACCATTCCCTTTTAATATCCACATCACAGGAGGCGTAATTCAATTTGCAACATTCTCTATTATTCAAAACCTCGGATCTTGCAGTGGAATGATTACTCAAATCTGCGACTTCACTAGGTCAATATCAGAAACATAATTAGCGGACGATTCAACTAACACAAGACATGTTTTAAACAAATTAAAACAAATATTCTGCATTATTTCCATAGATATTTGCTTAAAATATTCATATTTTTTTTTGAAAATAATTACACAATCTATTTTAGAGTTCAGTGAGATAAAATTGCATGTATTTGACTTAAAATTGGAAAAAAAATATTTGATTATTTTGATTGCCTTATACAAATTAAGTAATTATATGTTCATTAATGAAGCATGAAATATGTATGTATTTAAAAAAATAGATTTAGTCTTACCACGACTTTTTTATTTTATAATATTAAATAAAATAAAATTAAACTTTTTCTGCTTCCACACTTCAAATATATTACGTTTTTCGCGTATCAAAAACACACACACGCATATATACATATAAGCAATAATTTAATAATTATCAGTAAAATAGGAAATATATATATCGTAAAGTAAGAAGTGTCAAGAAAAGAAAATGCTTAGAAAATTATAATACATAATATTATTTACAAAAATATATTGTTATTAATCCACACTCTTGTTAGGCGAATAGTTAAATAGATTTTTAACGAGTCCCCCCGCGCACGCGCATTAAATTAATTATAATCTAATTTTTTCTTAGAATTCTTTTTACAAAAAACAGAAACAAACAGCAAAACTCTCCGAAGCCAACTAACAAAAAGTGTTAAAAATTCAGATTTATTTGTACATTCCTTTGTTAGTAAGCCTTTAATCTTCGATAATAATTCCGAATTATTACCGCAACGCCACAATAAAAACTTTATAAAAATTTTTTATACAAGTTTGCAAAACACAAATTTGAAGTAAAAATACCGAAGTTATAGAAGTCAGGGATGCATATAAGTCTGCATATAAATATTAAGCTTGAATATTTAAATAGATTTAAATAAATGGTACATCATCAAATTATTATAACGTTAATCACACAGTAGGTAAATAATTTAATATTAAAAATATTAGTCATTATCAATATATAAATAATATATAATATTAATTATTAGTTATTTCCAGTGTATAAATAATTTAACATTAATTATTAATTATTATCAGTATATAAGTAGTTTAATATTAATTATTAGTTATTATTAGCATATCAATAATTTAATATTATTTAATATGAATTATTATTGAATAATATTCTTTGAACTAGTATTTATTATTTAATTTCTTTGAATATCCTCAAACCATACAGCGCATCATTTACAAACGCTTCTTTTGTGTTTGTCGTTTCTGACCATTTAGTGGTAACCCTAAAAGTTATGTATATTTCAAAATACCCCATTACTCAGGGAAGCCATCGGATCACAAAGGAATGTTTGCTCATACAATGCAAGAAGGGACCAGACGCAATTTCTTGTTCTTGAATTTGTATGCACTTCATATAGGTATAGGTCACATAGAATTCGTCGCATCAATTGTATCCTTGCACACACTTACATTGTATCCTTGCACACACTTACCCTATTTTCCAGTTATTTTGATATGAAAATTTTCAGAATATATATATATATATATATATATATATATATATATATATATATATATATATATATATATATATGATGTGTGTATATGTTATATCAGGTCAGGATATGTATGATTGGAATTACACAACAATTGCGCACGTGTGGCCAAGGACACTTTTTCTAAACTTGTTAAGTTAGCCATGCATAAAACACCGTAAAAAGTGCTTTGAAATGTGTGCAACGTTTCTTGATAGCTATATATTTAATTTCATTTTAATTTACATCGCACTCAGGACCAACACGGGGACTATTTTGACTTACTTCGTAATTTAGAGCCAAGACGAGGTTAACACCTGAGCTTGCACCTCCTCTCCCTCAATATTTCCACACCACTACAACAAATGGGCTTTAAGCCTCGACATATTTAAGACAGATCAGTCTATCTACCCAGCGGTTCTGCATTGATACTAGGTTTCAAACCCACGACTCAACAACACCGGCCACAAGTTCATGACCACGTCCACTCAGTTACCGCGGCCACTTGACGTCTATAAGAGATTCATGTGAAACACAAGTATGCTTTTCTAGAAAGGTAATGTGTTACATGGTTAAATTAATGAAGTCTGAATGGGACCGAATGATCGACCTTCATGATGGTGAGGTATCACATAGCAAAATCGTCACTCACATGAAATATAATAAAAGAAGCGTAATTTATTGTGCACTGGAGAAGACGTACATTTTAAGTAAAATAAAGACGGTCATTATCTTGACAAAATATATCTCAGGGAATGCGTAGCAGGGGATGTAAAATCTTGGGTGCCACAACTACCTTGATGTAGTGTCCACTGTTTAGAGTTTTAGAATTTAAAGTAGGCTGGACCGTTCATTATATCCTCTAATACCCCGACTATTAGATCAGGCGTTAATTTTACATAACTTTAAAGCATTAGGGAGAAGGTATTCAACTCTGTAGTGTCTGTTGAGTGCGCATCCATCTTTACTCTAGTTCAAACACTATAGCCATACGCAATACTTTTGAGAGAAGTCGACTTGTTGCCAATCGGCACGCTCTTAACTGTGCTTGTAAGCACATGCAGTTCCTGTCGACGAATCGTAGAGGCGATGATGATACACTACTATACATGTTCTTATGTTGTATCAAAGCACGAGAGGATGTTGTTCAGTCTTTTATTGTCATACTTGTGAAGTGTTTATCGTCCGGTAGGTACGTGACACTTAGAAGTGGCATCCTACACTTGTTACGATACTGTTAAGGAATTGCGCACCATTGCGCCAGTAATGATTTCACGATATTTAAGTTCATCATCATTTAGACCAATGGTTCCCCCAAAATGGTCTGTATGGAACTCTCTCCCCAGGGTCCCCAATGTTATTCAAGGGGTCCATAGAAAATTAAATGTGATTTAGGTGTCCCTAAACAACGTCAGGGAGTTGTTAAGAATTCCCTAACGTGTGTGTATTCTCTTTGTAACCACCAGAAGGCGTCTGAATGCCTATGTAAGTAGAAACTTCATTTTTGTTTAATGAGAGTCTGTACTTCTGAATGTGACTCCGAGCTTGAAGCCACCGCGTGAAGTCTAATATAAAATTTTTTAAAAAAGTGATCCATTTATATTATTACGTAAATTCAAATAAATAATAACAGTTTACTTGGATATGTCCAAATAAGTGTCGAACCCTTTTGCACAAGGATTAACTCAGTTCCCACCCAAAACACATATGAATCTTTACCTATACAGGAACATCCTTTTGAAACATCCACTAATTAGGGACTTAAACCAATGTTTGAACAAGGATACCACACATTCTGGTTAAAAAATAGATTCCAATTTTATATCCTACATTATGGATTATTGTAAAGAAGTTGTGGACTACTTCCCCATCTTTGAATTTGGTAGAACGTGGATTCAGTGCATAAGAAACCTCGTCACAAAAAAAAGAAAAAGAAACCGACTAAAAATTATTGCTCGTGGGCAATTGCTAGCCTCAAACATTGAGACGTACATAAATATATTCGTAACATCTGATCAATTTCATCCAAATCATTATTTTTTTTCATTTTATTTTAAATAAAAGTTATAATCTTAATAAATAATTCGTCAACAAAATGTTTTTTTTTAATTTGTAATTTTTATACTACGCTTTGAAGTAGCTTTTCCACTTGGTGGTTCTTGAGAAAGATTTGACTTTAAAAAAAAGGGGTCCGTGAACTAAAAAAATTTGGAAACCACTGATTAAAACCGATCAAGCGGACTCATTCGAAGTTCATTCTTTGCTTGTAATCATGCTGCGTTTTCGGTAAGACATGTTGAACTTTAATGAATCGTGTAGACGGAATAATCAAATATTCACAAATTTTAAATCAACTTTACAATATTTGTTATACACTACTCATTTGGAAGTGTAGATGGTTTTTTTTTGTCCTAAGCAAGCCGGATCATAATACACTCAGGAACATTGAAAATAGCGACCCAAGCAGGAAGCTAAGTACAATCGCGAAACTTTGCAAATAAGTACAGAGTAATGTGATATGCAAAGGATCCAAGTTTTGTGCCAATACGCATGCTCATACACGCCGAGCTGGCTCTACAATCAAGACGAGGGTGCTATATAAGCCAGCGCAAATTCGAAGATTCATAAACGTAACGATTACCCGCCGATTGTAGGAAGACTTTGGTAAGCGAAACATGCTAGAAGACATTTCTTACAGTTAAGCGAGTTTGAGAGAGGCCTGATCATCGGGATGAAAAGTGCAGGTTGGTCGATGCGCCGTGTTGCTGGCCAGGTGGATCGTTCGGAGTGTGCCGTTAGAAATTGTTGGGAGCAGTGGACACGAGAAGGCTTCCACGCACGGAAAACCGGATCTGGAACGACCAGGAAGACCACCAGGAGAGAGGATCGAGGGATCGTGCGGCAAGCACTTGTGGATCCCACAGTGACTCGTTCAACGAAACGAGCAGACGTAGGCGTAGCAATGGTTCCACAAACAACTTCCAGACACCTTGCAGAAGCATATCTTAAATCCAAGCGCCCTTTCCGTGAACTCCCTTTAACACCGGAACATCGGCAACTGCGTCTACAGTGGTGCCAAGCCAGATCAATGTGGAATGTCACAGATTGGCAAAAGGTTGTGTTTAGTGATGAATCCCGGTTTGTTTTGGGGACAGATGATAACCGTGTACGGGTGTGGAGGCACCCTGGTGAGCGGTACAATCCCCCCACCGTTCTACGCCACTCCCCGCACAGCTGGTGTGATGGTCTGGGGGACATAGCTTATGATAGCCGGTCCACTTTAATTGTGATGCGTGGAACCTTAACGGGCCAACGTTACGTTGATGATATTCTTCAACCCCATGTAGGACCTTTCCTAAATAGTCTCCCAGGGGCAACATTCCAGCAAGATGATGCTCCTCCGCATACAGCAAGAGTTGCTCAAGATTTCCTACGTCATTTTCAGACTCTTCCGCGGCCGGCCCGCTCCCCCGATTTGTCCCCTGTAGAGCACATGTGGGATCAGCTAAGACGGCAGATGCCATCGTGTCACACTGTACATGTTTTAGAGTTGGCTGTTCAAGATTTGTGGGCCCATCTGCTTCAGGACAACATAAGGTGTCTAATCAACTCAATGCCAGAACGTGTGGTGGCATGTATTGCAGCTGGAGGTGGTCCAACGTGCTATTGAAGTTACCAGTATTTGTGTCGTTGCACACCCTGTATTCGTTTAATTGTCTTGTTTTTGAGATCAAGTGAATCTCTTATTTGTGTCATTATGTGTACTAAATTTCATTTCAATTCGATGCTCTCTTCTGGGCTCTCTATTTTCAATGTTCCTGAGTGTATAATTATAATCAATTATAAATTCAAATATTTTATTTTATTCTTGAAGGTTTCAATTATAATTTGCACATTATTTCAATTTTCCCAAATAATGGCATACTTTAATAAAAATAAATAGTAAAATTTTATGATTATTTACATTTCCTTTATCATTTAAATATTTGAAACTTTTGAAATCTAAATTTTTAGCTCTAAATATTATTGAGATAAGAGCCAGCATATGATAATGTTTCAATTTGAATGAATTTAAATACGTGCTATATAATTTTTCCATTTCATTTTAACATCGTATACTTAAAAAAACCCAGTTATTTTAAGATAAAGTTTTTTTTTGTAAAATTTTAGCATTAAAAATTCAGCACAGCTATTAATCATGCGAATAATAATTAAAGTTGTTTAATGATAAAAAAAAATTTAATGATAGTGAATAATGAAAAAGAGTATTCATGTAAATATTTACAAGTCATAGAGGGAATTAAAAATGATGAATATCAGTTTTCAACGAAAAATATAATATATGTAGTTTAATTTAACAATACTTTTTTTTCATGACATCAGACACATCTTTTTACATGTTTATCAGATTTATAAAGCTATATTGGGCATTATTTTGTCTTCATTATTTACATGTTTTCTCAGAAAAGTGTGACAATGCTTAGAAGATTCATGTATTTTTAGTTTTTTTTCCCATTATGTCTTTTTTCTTAATTTAATCAGATCTATTGTTACAGAAATTTATTACTAAATAAAGTATTACTTGTACTAGAAAAATGACATCTCTTTTGTTTTTCATTACATTGTAACTACAAGCAACAGTGCTAAGATTTGAAAGAAGGAAGGATCGAGCATTTTGGTTCCTTTTTTTTTGCAACGTATCCACTGTAA